>VDFB02000015.1:91227953-91460245 GCA_007258455.2 Sequoia sempervirens
CTTGAAATACAAGTTTTTCCAAGAGTATACACAAATATTAAATTTTGGAGTAATTCTGACAACATAAAAATTCCTGCAGTAAAACCATACACACTACTCCCACAAGCACCCTATTTATATAGAGATACAAGTATAGAGGAAGCTTCATGAACAAGCAACAAGGGACGAGCATCCAAATCCATGTGGCACACTTTTCCAACACGTAATTGGATTTTGTGACACTTTCCAATGATTCCTTACCCCACTTACATGCCTCCATACTTGGGTGCTTGAAATTTTCCCCAAATAGGTAATAATAGATTCCTTACAATGTCATAGAATCCATCATATATGACAACTCTTATAGCTATAAGAGAATATGTCATAACTGACTAATAATAGAAGATGCTTCTTACACTCTCTTACAATCTATCATAGATTAAAATTGGGTGCCCACTTTCCCATACAAATATGCTAATCAACACTTGTCTAACCAATCAAAGAATCTGGCCTTACACATCATAACATCGTCATAGGAATCTGTCATAGAATCATCATAAGAATCCCTCAAATATGTCAACACATTTCAAGGAATCGCTTCCCAAAGTGGGACACCTACATTGCCTTGTGGAGACCACAACATCCTTTTCACCTTCCAACATGTCAAAAACTCACTATTCCAAGTCATATTAGATGACAAATTAATATGAGAAAAATTGAAAAGGTTGAGAAACCTTAATTCCCAACATTCTCCCACTTTTCAAACACCTTTTTAAGAGCCAATTTATCTAGGTAATAATTAATTTCTAGGGGACAAAAGGCCCATAGACTTCAAACACCATTCAAACTTCTTCATGCTCATTGGATTTGTTAAGGAATCTGCAACATTTGTCAAAGTATCAACTTTTTTAATCTACACTTTACCATCTTCCACCATGTCATAGAAAAAATGGAACTAAACATAAATATACTTAGTTCTAGTATGGAAGGTTGGAATCTTTGCTAAGAAAATAACACTATGATTGTCACTACAAATAGCAATCATCCCTACATCAAGCCCAACATTTGAACACAATCTTTGACACCAAATGGATTCTTTACAAGCATGAGTATCTACCATGTACTCTACTTCTATAATGGACAAAGAAACTACAACTTGCCACTTACTCATGCAAGTGATAGCACCACCAAACATAGTAAACACGTAAGAACTAGTGAATCTTCTGTTGTTAATGTCACTTGCCTAATTTGAATCCACAAATACAAACTAAATGCAAAGATCTTGTTGAATGTCCATGATAACATAAGGAATACTTGTTCAAGTACCCCATAAATACCTAAATACTCTCTTTAGGTTGTATCCCAATGTACTCATCCAGAATTAACCATGAATCAAATAAGGACTCCTACTACTTGGGAAATGTCTAGTCTTGTATAGACCATGGCATACAATAAACTACCAAAATACTAACATAAGGTACTCTCATCATATCCTCCACCTCACTAGGATATTTTGGACAATCTGAAATTGATAACTTTATCCCAATCACAATAGGAAAACACAATAGTCTACAAGATGCTATGCTGAATCTCTCCAACACAAAATTCACATACTTACATTGACCTGACCAAAGTTTATTGTTTTCCCTATCTCTTCTAATTTTCATACCCAAAATGTACCTAGTTGCACCTAAATCCTTCATTTTAAAATATGTTGAAAGTTGAGACTTCAAATCATAAATCAAAGATTTACTATTCCCAATGAACAACATATCATTAACATACAATACAATAATGAGAATGTGATCATCAATAGTTTTGAAATAAAAATAATGATTTGATGTTAATCTCAAAATTCCAAACTCAACACAAAGGAATTGAACTTGTGGTACCACATCCTAAGTGATTGTTTCAAACCATACAAAGGCTTCTTCAACTTGCAAACCAAACTTTATGTTCCTTTCTCAATGTAATGCTCTACCTGTGACATATAGATTTCTTCCTCCAAATTACCATGAAGGAAAGTTTTCTTCATATCCATCCGTTCAATCTCTAAATAATGTGTAGCAACAAGTGATAACAAAAATATAATGGATGTTAGCTTTGCAACAGGACAAAAAATCTCACCATAATAAATTCCCTCAATGTGGGAATAACCATTTCCAACCAACCTTGCCTTATATCTTTCAACAATGACATCTGAACTAATTTTTTTCTTGAACACCCATTGCAACCAACAGGTTTACATCCATCAAGAAAGGGCACTAGATCCCAAGTGGCATTTTTTTAATGCAACCATCTCTTCATCCATGGCCTTTATTCAAGAATCTGCATCACTCATACCCATAGCCTCCCTTATGGTCCTAGGCTAATAAATGTTACCAATCAAAGAAAAAATACAACTAGAATCATGTAATGAATATCCTAACCTTTCTAATTGCTACCTAACTCATGTAGACCTCCTCAAAGGTTGAGGTTGAGGTTCTTCATCTTCTTCTAAACTTTCAAAGATGTTAGAGCTCTCCTCATCATCAAGTCCATCAGATATTTTTGATTCTTCTTTCTTAAGGGTAGGAGGAAGATGAACCACATCCTCTTTCTTTTATTCTTTATTTAGCTATAAAATAATTGTAGGAGTAACAAGTTAACTAAAAATTACATTTATGATATACAAAACCTTTTCAGCCACATGATCCCAAATCTTGTACCCTTTCACGTCGATGCCATAACTAATGAAGATACTCTTTACTACCTTATTCTTGAACTTAGACCTCTTCTCCTTAGACAAATGAGCATATGCCTCACAACCAAATACTTGAATATGTCTCAATGAGGGATTTTTACCAAACCATACCTCCATGGGTGTCTTACCCACAAGCACTGAAGTAGGAGACCTTTTAATTAGGTAGCAGGTAGTGGCAACAACTTTAGCCCAAAAATTTTGTTCAAGGCTAGCTCCACTTGAACCACAATTTTTTGTAGGAGGGCTTCTCTCTTACACTTAAGGGGTTTTTCACCTAAAAGGAGAAAGCTATCCCATAAAAAATTGGAGGTTCACTAAAGACTAATGCTTGTATGATTGAAATATGTCTAAATGCAATGCCCTAAATGCAAAGAACTAATAGAAGATAATGAATATGAATGTAAAACCTAAGATATGCACGTTGTTTGAAAACATAATGGCGTATGCAAAATGACCTAGAAATGTAAACAAACAATAACATAATTAAAAAAGACTGGAGAGGTGCACCTAGAAAATTAAATGTGATATAGAGAGGCTCTGGAATCCTATAGAATTGACTAGAAAAGTTGACTAGGACACTTATTCCAAGTTGGGAAAATTAGTCCAGTTTCAGAGAGATTATGCTAGAACAGGTTTATGCCAAATGGGTACTCATAAATGCCAAAATCACTTTTCAGGCTTGGCAGTGGGACTAATCTACCACAGATGGTGACTTAGTCCACCTAGGAATCTCAGGAAATTCAGAACAAGAATCTATAATGTTCAGTCTACACTTCCCTTCTTGACAGGTGTCTGGTTCAAATTTCATAGAAAACAGGTTGAAAGAGGTCTCCAAGCTTCAATTAGGGTTTTTTTGACTTGAATGACTTTGATGAGTTGGCAACACCTTTTTAACACTTTTCTCTTTGACAAATCTGCATATAAGACTTGCAAACACACATGCAAAGAGGGTGAAAAGGGGTAAGGGTTAGAGTATAGGGGTTTGCCTTGGTCAAACCCCGATTTGGTAATCAAACCCAAAGAAATGAAATGAAATATATAGAGAATGATAAATGAGTAACATGAAATGTCACAAACTCACCAAACGAGCTTAATGTTGAAATATGAAGATATGCAACAAGATGATCCCATGGATGCTTGAAAGTGCTTAAAGTGCTTGAGAATGATGAAGTAAATGAAAAAATTGCTTGAATAATGAATTAGGATGAAAATGAGAGAAAAATCCTTTATTTATACACATCACAGGCTGACCTCAAGGTTAAGAGAATAAAATCCTGCAAGAAAATTAAAATTATTTTGTTTTTTGTGCCCAGTGGGACTAAGTCGCCCTAGGTGGCAACTTGGTCCCACTAGGGAAATTTTACTGGGTTATTAGGGATTGAAGTGTATTTAATGTTTTTTAATGGGAATATTCTAAAAAAAACACTTAAGTAGGCCCGAAAAGTGCATTAAGGGGTCATTTAAACATAAGAAAGGGTTGAATTATTGATGACAAGTCTAGAAAGGCGTGGGAATTTGTTACAACTCTTTACAACACTTTGAAATAAGACTTGGTAAGTGATAAAAAGGGGTTATTTAATTGAATTTTAATAAAAGGGTCCTAGAAAAGTGTGAAAGTGGGTTACAACACTTCACAACACTTTTACAAGACATCCTAGAATTCTTAATGATTTTCAAGGGTCCAAGACCTAGTGTGAATGTGTTGACCACATTACAACATTAAATATAGGAAAAATCAAGCCAAAGTCCATGAGAGAGACTCAAGTAAGCATAAAAATGTCCAACTATACATTTTTTTGGTGACACATTAAGCCCCCACTTTACTGAGAGGATGAACTTGCTTCAAACTTACACTAAAGTAGCCCAATATGCACATCAAGAGGGATCTAAATGCACTGATGCTTGGTAAGATGAGACAACAACAATCAAGAAGGATGATCAAGCCCCTAGGATCAAGATCCCATGGAAAACCAATCATTAGCACAAAGGAACACACATGAGAATGATGAAAAAGAATGAAAGAGGGAAATTGAAAGGAAAGAAAGTCAGATCAAGATTTGATCATTTTTCTAGCCCATTGTGGATCAGATCTAGGCTATTTTCTAGAAAAGAAAATGTATAATCACTCTAAGGTGACAAAACTCATGGTTTTCCACTAGGTGAGAAGGCCAAAAAGGTGAGAAACATACACTCATGGCTAGTATGCACTCACACACATGTAGGTGGCTATGGGGAAAATTCATGCCTCAGAATGGGCTTCCCGCTCAACCATACCAAAGTTATACATCTTGATAACTTTAATAAGGTGCTAAAAAAGAAAATGACATTTCAAGCTTCATGAGACAAGCAAAGCTTCCTATGCTTGGAACTCATGAACAAAGGCAATGGCTCCATAGGCATGTAAGTTGTGTTATGCAAGGTTTTCCATATAAAAAATGCAAATTGTAACATGCAAAAGGATGTTCAAAGGAGTCTTGCTTAGTTCATGTGAGGTCTTTAACTTAGGGAACATTGTGTCTAATGTCTCCAAGAGAGGACCAATCAAAGAATAAAATATTCACAACTTAGGGGATGCAGTGTGTCACATTAGGCCACTAAGAGGAATGCAATATGCTAAGATAAATCACGCTCATGAAGGAAATCATACCTAATTTCATCCACAAAGCGACAAACACACCATATGAAGTGAGAAGGCTACACTAAGAACCAATAAAAGGAAATAAATGGAAAATGAATAATGCCAATGTATGCCCCCACTTTAAAGGAATTGCTACACACCGTATTGTGAGCAATTACTTTAAAGTAGCAAATGAAAAAAGAAAAAAGAAACACTTGACATGAGAGCCAACTAGGAAAGCTGCTATGCCAAGTCATACATTTCTAAGTAAGGCTACATCATGCGAGAGAAAGGAAAAAGAAAAGGGTTTATCCCTAAAATGGAAACATCAAACACATAAGGGATCTATGGATTTGGAGTTAGTATGTTCTTTTCTGCAATGTTTTGTAAAGAGCTTGGAACTGTGATCATTCCATGAATACATAGAATTGGAAGAATGACAGAAAGAGAGACAAATAAAATAAAAAGAAATATCCATTTGGGTCAACATGGAAGAGACATTGGGTGTCTTGACACTTTGCATTGTCCCCAAAAGAAAAACAAAAGCAAAAAGAAAATGAAAAGCTTTTGGGTCAACATGAAAGAGACATTTCGGTCTCAATGCCTTGCATCATCCCCAAAAGGAAAACACAAGAAAAAGAAAAGGAAAAGAAAAGGAAAAGGGGTCCTTTTTGGTCAACATGAAAGAGACATTGTGGTATCACTATCTTCCATCATCCCCAAAAAGAAAACACAAGAAACGAAAGGGGAAAGAAAAAGAAAAAGAAAAGGGACCTTTTGCGTCAACATGAAAGAGACAATTTGGTCTCAATGCCTTGCATCATCCCCAAGAGGAAAATGAAAGAAAAATATAAAAGGAAAAGGAAAAAGTGATGTACGAAATATAGAAAAATGAAGGTACAAATAGAGGAATGCCACAAAGAGAGAGAGAGAACATCAAACGATACTCACAGGGGAACACAATACACACATACAAACACACAAAAGAAAAAGAAAAAGAAAATGTAAGAGACTATTAAGGCAGACACAAGTCAATCAATGAGCAATTCATCCACCTCCCAATCTCAATCGGTATAAGTGGAAGGTGAATAATGCAACGAAGGGACAATGACAAATGCATTACTAGGAGAAGGCTAGCAACTTCTTGCCCCCACTAAGTGAAAGAAAACAATGAGTCGAGATAGGTGATGGCAAGGGTCATGTAATAGTGAGGAGGGAATGTTCTAAAACTATTACATGATAAGGTGTTTTGTAATGGTTTATGGATTGATTGGATAGCAATTATCACCATTAAAATGATACTTGCTTAGTATTTCTTTCAATTGGCGACACTCATTGCTTCTATGTCCAAGAACACGATGATATGCACAATGTGGAACATTAGAATCTTTAGGATAGATCACCAACCTATTCATAGGTGGTAATAACATGAGTCCTTTGTTTAGAAGGATTGGAAATTTCCTTTCACATTCAAGTGGTGGACAGAGAGGAAACTTGATTTTTTGTAACTTGTAAGGCCTCTTCCATTTACTAGATTCTCCAATCTCATGAGAGGAGATTAGGGCAGGAGGTCCTAAAATGATGTTATTGTTGTCCTTGTTATTGTTATGAGATAGTGATTTTTCTTTAAGAATAAGGACATTCAAATCAGGAGGGGAATCAAAGATTACTGTACCATCAACACAGAGTCTCCAATATTCTAAAGGAGGCTTGTTGTCATGAGGAGAATCTTGATAGCCTAATCCTGTTATGTTTGCATCTTTTGGATTTTGTTCTAAAATTTGATGAATGTCATGTTCAATTTTTTTTGTCACATCCTTGTTTTCTTAAGATGGTAAAACCTTTGCCATAAGTTCCCTTAAGGTTGATTGGGGTATTTGTA
Source organism: Sequoia sempervirens (assembly GCA_007258455.2). Taxonomy (NCBI): domain Eukaryota; kingdom Viridiplantae; phylum Streptophyta; class Pinopsida; order Cupressales; family Cupressaceae; genus Sequoia; species Sequoia sempervirens. Next base: position 91,235,175 of record VDFB02000015.1, read on the forward strand.
ACTTTGTGATCATAGAATGTTTGAGGGGTTGCTTGTTTAGAGGAACTAGGTCCACCTAGTGGAGGGAACTTAGGTCCTTCATTTTTTTCAAGATGTAAATACCCAAACATATCAGGAGGTGATATGGTAGGAAGGGGGTGCTGCCACAATAGTGGTTTACACTTTCTAGGAGATCTAGATTTTTGTTGAAATCATATTTTTTTTAGAAAGTATAATGATTTAAGCCTTGAAAAGTTCCATTTAAAGGATTATAATTGAAGAGGACTTGATCAAAACACCTTATACCAAGCCCCCCTGGATAGAATCCCACTAGTTTTAAACCATACCTATACCGAAGTCTCCCTTACACCTATCAAAATGTTGATAAAAAACCAGTTTTGATTTACCTTTTGGGGGATCAAATCAATTCATTTAAAGTTTATTTTTTGTAAGTATGTAGTATTTATTATAAGCTTCCAAAAAAGTATATAATATTAATTAAATAATTTTGATTATTATATTTATTTTTTATTTCTTGTGAATATAGGTTTTGACCGAAAATCAAGCTCTTTGTTCTACACATGGAAAAATAGAAGATTATAAAAAAAAACTAAAAAACATGAGTGCACTAGATATTGAAGTCCTCGATCCAACACAAAAAATAAAATTGAATTATGATACATACAAAAAAAGTTGTGTTATATGGTCTGCCTATGTTTGAATTGTAATTGGTTTGACTTTGAAACTTGATTGAGGAAAAAATATTCAATAAAACACTATGAAACCAATTGGAAGCACTAGATATCATAGTTACAAATCTAAATTCAAAAAAATTATAATTTTATCCTTCATGGAAAAAAAGTTGTGTTATATGGTGAGTGTCACTTCTTAAAAATGGTGTTTACTGAAAAAACTAGTTTTCAAAGGAGATGGATAAAGAGGTGCAATCTGATTCCAAAAATTTTGAAAAAAATATATTTAGAATCTATAAAAAAAATGTCACAAATCACTAGTTTTCATCATTTTCAAATTCCTCATGGTTTAGCTGCTATAGATGTCCAAGAGCGAAGATTTAGTTAGAAAAAAATTAGTTTAGTGTCCAGTTTGGCAAAAAATTGTAAACCAGTATGGTGGGATCACCCAAGGTCTTGTTGTTTCATGGATGGATAAAAGGATGAATTGGTTTCAAGGTTGTCAATACATTCATTTAGGAACTTATTCATGTTTTCATCATCTTCTCCAATTATGTCAACATCACGAGGACATTCATGAGGATTTGAAGGAGCATGAGGAAGCTCAAGGTCATTAGGATCAGTTCCAAAGGCATAGTTTGACATGTCAACTAAAGATTTTAAAGACATCCAAAACTTATTAAAATAAAAAGCCATGATGCAAAGGAATGAAAGAAAACTAAATGCAAGAAATTGAATAAAACAAAAAATTTGGAAACTGTAATAGAATGCAATATCAGAAAACAGAGGTACAAAAAATTCTCAAAAAATGACAGAAATTGTAGTGCAAAATGTGTAGGAGGACTAAGTCACCTAGTGTGGCGAATTAGTCCCAACAGTGATTTTTTTGAGATTTTTCAAAAATTTAAATGTAATTTGATGTTTTTCAACTGTACAGATGCAACTATAGTATGAAAATGTAGAACTTTTGGAATTTTCAATGGAATAAAATGCAAAAATGCAAGCTATGTGGGCTTTTCACTAATACAATTTTTAAAACCCTAGGATGCAAATTAAACAATACAAAACCTAATGCAATGTTGATGCAAGTTAAAACTAGGATGCAAATGCACTTGAAATTAGAAGTAAAATGTTCAAAATTCAGGTTCACCAAAATGAACCACAAATTTTTGAAGGAGGGCTTCTCTCTTACACTTCTAGGGTTTTGTACCTAAAATGAGAAAGGTGTCCCACAAAAACTTGGAGGTTCACTAAATACTAATGTTTTTGTGATTGAAATATGTCTAAATGAAATTTTCTAAATGAAAAAAATTGATAAAATATAATGAATATGAATGCAAAACCTAAAATATGCAAGTTGTTTGAAAACACAATAGTGTATGCAAAATGACCTAGAAATGAAAAAAACAATAATATAATTAAACAAGACTGGAGAGGTGCACCTGGAAAATGAAATGTGATATAGAGAGGCTCTGGAATCCTGCAAAATTGACTAGACAAGTTGATTGGGACACTTACGCCAAGCTAGGCAACTTAGTACTATTTCAGGGAGATTTTGCCATAACAGGTTTCTACCAAATGGGTGCTCAGAAATGTCAAAATCAATTTTCATGCCTGGTAGTGGGACTAATCCACCATAGATGGTGACTTATTCCACCTAGGAATCTTGGGAAATTCAAAATAGGAATCTGTAGTTTTCGGTCTGCACTTCCCTTCTTGACAGGTGTCTAATTCAGATTTTGTAGAAAGCGGGCTAAAAAGGTCTCCAAGCTTCAATTAGGTCTTTGTTGACTTGAATGACTTTGATGAGTTGGCAACACCTTTTTAACACTTTCCTCTTTGAAAAATCTGCATACAAGACCTACAAACACACATGCAACCTGGAGGGGAAAAAGGGGTAAGGATTAGAGTATAGGAGTTTGCCTTGGTCAAACCCTGATTTGGTAATCAAACCCTATGAAATGAAATGAAATAAAGAGAGAATGATGAATGAGAAACATGCAATGTCACAAACTCACCGAACCCTTGATGTTGAAATCTGAAGATATGCAACAAGATGCTCCAATGGATGCTTGAAAGTGCTTAGAGTGCTTGAGAATGATCAAGTAAATGAATGAATTGCTTGAATAATGAATTAGGATGAAAATGAGAGAAAAAAACCTTTATTTATACACATCACAGGCTGACCTCAAGGTTAAGAGAATAAAATCCTGCAAGAAAATTAAAATTGTTTTGATTTTTGTGCCCAGTGGGACTCACCCCAGGTGGCGACTTGGTCCCACTAGGGAAATTTTACTGGGTGTTGGGGATTGAAGTGTATTTGCTATTTTTTAACGAGAATATTCTAAAAAATACACTTAAGTAGGGCTAGAAAGTGCATTAAGGGGTCATTTAAACATAAGAAAGGTTTGAATTATTGATGACAAGTCTAGAAAAGTGTGAGAGTTTGTTACAACTCTTTACAACACTTTGAAATAAGACTTGGTAAGTGATAAAAAGGGGTTATTTAAGTGAATTAAAATAAAAGGGTCCTAGAAAAGTGTGAAAGTGGGTTGCAACACTTTAACAAGACATCCTAGAATTCTTAATGATTTTCAACGGTCCAAGACCTAATGTGAATGTGTTGACCACATTACAACATTAAATCTAGGAAAAATCAAGCCAAAGTCCATGAGAGAGACTCAAGTGAGCATAAAAATGTCCAACTATACATTTTTTTGGTGACACACCACTAAGCATAATCCTAGCCCTCACCATAAATGTCTTGTTCATTCTCTATAACTCCATTATGCTGAAGGGAGTAGTGAGTTATCTTATGTATTTTAATCCCATGTTCTTTACATAACTTTCCAAAATCTACAGAACAAAACTCATTGCCATTGTCAGTCCTCAAACATTTAATATTTTTATCCTTCTAATTCTCTTCTAAGAGATTTAAACTCTTTGAATCTATTAAAGACTTAAAATTTGATTCAAAGGAAATAGACCCAATTTCTACTATAATAATCAATGAAAGAAACAATATAAATAGATTTTACAATCAAAGGAACATTAATAGGACCAAATACATCAGAATGAAGCAAGTCCAACACCTCAAAAGATTTGTGAGAACTAGAGTAAAAATTAACATAGTTTTACTTTCCATAAATACAATGTTAACAAAAATGAGCTAATATTACAATCATTCATCCCCTCAACAAGATTTTTATTTTTTAGACCTTCTAAGACCCTTCTCATCAATGTGGCCAAGCCTTTGGTGCCATAACATTGTTTTCATTGTTGGAATTTTCATCTCCATAGAATGAGCACCCTTGGGTACATAGAATAAATGACCATCAAAAGTAGATGCATCATCTTAACTACTGGTTTCAATGGTGAGGATGAAAAAATCTAAAGTTCTTTTCTTCATAATAGAAGAACTATTGCATTGAATAATTCATGCACCAAATTGAGATAGAGTTCCAATCTGAACACCCTTAGCCAACACCATAACTCTTCTCATCATCTTGTATCCTCCATTTGAGTAAACTACTTGCACACCTACATTATTTAATTTACTTACAAACAAAAGGTTTCGTGCCAAACCAGGCATATGGAGTACACCATTGATCCCCTTCACTCTACCATCATGGAATCAAATAAAAAATCTTCCATGACCAACAATCTTCAGATTTGATTTATCACCCAAGTACACCTTCCCATTGGAAAAATCTTCATACTTTGAAAACCAACCCCTCTACAAGGTTATGTGGAATGATACACCAGAGTCAATCACCCACACATCTTCAAATGCATACAATATTCCTTTCCAATTCTGAACTCAAAATGTTGATTAGAGGCTCAAGGAATATTATCAGGTTCACCAAAAGGGGAACAAAGTTTTTGGTTGCTATGGGACCTCTAATATTTCTAGGGTTTTTCACCCTAAAGGAGAGGGATCGACCAAAATGACAATGTTCACACTTAAGATGCTCTAACTCAAAAACTCTTCACTTTCTACCTTTGGAATTTTTATCAGACAGTTGGTGTGCAAGCAAATATAGGTTGATAAGAACTCCTGATTGCTTTATTTTGAATTTCCTTATTGCCAATGACATTCCTTTGAATGTTTACAATGGTACCAATGATTGCAAATGACAACTATGAATGTTCCCAAGATGAAATGCAATTGTTTTTATGTATTTTTTATGCATATAGATGACTGGAACTACTTGTAATATGCAACTACAACAACTAGGAATTATGAAAAACACTTTGGATGCAACCTAAGATGACATATGTGCAACTATAACCAAGTGAAATTAACATAAACACTTGATATGTAAACTAATAATAATATTTATGCCAAAATGAGAACCTACATCCAAATGACAATTTGTCAAACACTTGGTAAACATACTGAATATTGCTGATATGAAAGTATGATTACAATTTCAATTTGCAAAGATGATACAATGACTAAATTTCAACTACCAAAAGAATTCAACAAAGTGCTCTCATGGCTGCCAACAACTTCAGACCTTTGTATTCAAAAAATTATGCAATACAAGTTCAAATAACATCAAAGAACCTAATTTTTGAAGTGTGAATGATCAACAAAATGAATGAAGAAGACCTTTGATTTTTCTTGGAATTTTTGAAGCCTTCCCAACATGAAATTTCCCCACCTTGGTGAAGTTTCCCTACCCTTGCCTAACAATATTTTAGATGAATAAATGCATCAATAAATCTCCACTTCTGGACACTTGAAATGGTTGATAGGATTGAAGGATCAAAATGCAATAATACCCAAAACCATAGGATGCTTCAATGATGAGATATGAGCAAAAATATCATGCCAATGGCACCCTTGCTGCTGTGTATCAGACTTCAAAAATAAATAACAACCTGGAAACACCTCCAATTTTTTTCCAAAATTATTTCCAAGCAACCACGAAGAGTTTGAGCCAATGCCCACAAAATTTGGATGCAAGGATGGGCCAATATGAACCAAATCTAATTTTGAGTATGCAAATTGAAACCCTCCAATGACTGAAAATAAGCTCTAATGAATTTTTTTTATATCCTCCAATGTAGCAAAAATTAAACTTCTAAAGTGAAGCCCACAACTGGCAACAATCTCAGCCGATAGTTTCACAGCCTCAAAGTTGCATGACCAATGAGAGTTTCATTCCCAATGGCTAAAAACGACAGAAACCCTAGCTGGCTCCTTCACCAAACAATTTCTTCAAAATCAAATGTCAATTCCTGGATGCTTTAGAAGCTTGGCTTGAACCCCCTTTATACCTTTTTCAATCCATCTTCAAGAAGCTTCTAGAAAATAATATTAAAATAATATTATTTTATTTTATTTTAGTGACTTTATGATATAATATTTTATTTAACTCACTTTATTAAATTAATTAAATATAAGGCCACTTTATAGTATTTATTTAATTAGCAACCTTACAAATAATTAATTTAATTATTATTTCCCTTATTTCCCCAATCCAATTGAATCCAAGAATCCATTTGCTGACTAGGTAATTGCCACAAAAGATCTCCTAACCATGCTCATTAGCCTACAAAGGTCAACTGATAGGCTATTCCTGTAGAGAATTGATGCTCACGAAAATGGGGACATTACAATGCATGTGTTGCAAAGGAAACAATAAATAGTTCACCATCATCTTGAGAAGACTTTTTTGAATCAAAATCAAATGTATTTTTCTTCCTCTTCTTTTTCTCCTCTTTGCACTACTTGTGGAAGTGGCTAGGTTTGCCACAATTCCAAAACAAAGTCTTGGAATTTTCAAGAGACTTAGATCTCCCATGGGATTTGGATCTTCTTTTGTTTTCTTTATTCTTAACCTTCTTCTTTCCTTTCTCCTTGGATCTACCATGAACCACATGAGCAGGTCATTAGCTGAATCAAAGGATCTTATCCACATCTCCTCAGACAACGAAGAAGAAACTACATCATCCATCTTGAAAGTGGTAGTGATACTTCCAATGGACATAACAAGGTGGTCCCATGAATCTAGTAATGAATACAGTAATATCTTACAACGATCCTCCTCTTCTATCTTCACAACAATAAAGGAAAATTGGACAACATGTATAGAATTTAGGATATACCAACTCAAACTATGTTATATCTATTGATGATAGGAAATTAGCTACAAGATTTGTTTTTAATCTCGGATCTGGAACTATCTCATGGATTAATAAGATGAAAAGGTTGTTTCTCTCTCATCCATTGAGGATGAATATTGTGCCACATGAGGGGTTATTTTTGAAATGATTTGGTTATGTCACATTCTGACTAACATGGAAATTCATAAAGGAAAGATACATATTCTTTATTGCAACAATCAAGGTGTGTTTATGCTTGTGAAGAATCCAATATTGTATGAAAGAAAAAAGCAAATTGAGGTTGAATGTCATTACATTCAAGAAAAAATCTTGCACCACCACATCCAACTCCATTATTTCCCCACAAATTCTTAGATAGCTGATATACTCACCAAGTCTGCTAGCAAGGTGAATCTTGAGTTATTTTGGGGGTACATTGCAAAAAAAATATAATAAGGGGGAATGTTAGTAAATTTATTTCATTTTTTATTGTCTCAACCACTTTGACAATGGTGTGCCAGTTCATCCATTACAATTGAGATAACTATAGTGCCTCTCCCACATCTCATGTATAAATCTATTCATGAGAATTCAATGAAACATTGAATTATTTAACTAGTTTCGATCACTACTAATGAGTTTTTCACACTTGTAGGGACTTCGAGATCAACTAGATTTGCAAGAGTCTCTTTCCCATCTGACTCTTTTAGGAATTCCACATCCAATAGGAGTTCGCAAGTTTCTCATAGTCATCAAAATTTATGGGTAGAATCAAGTGAACTAAACATTTCAAAGTTCAATCAACTGTTTCAAATGAACAAATCCAACAATTACATCAACAAGGTGATGATGTAATCATGAAATCAACATGGACATGGGTTATTTGCCCAAAATCTGATGTAAGCATGATGTGAAGATGATGCCACCATGTACAGATTGTGAGAGTTCTCTTGTAAATTGAATTAATACAAACTATGAACTTCTACTAACCAACTGAACATGCAAAACTTCCAGTTGCTTCTGGTTTGTGAAACTTCCACTTGCTACTAAAATTTTCATTTTTCAATATTTAGTTCTTGTAACCACCCAATCTTGGAACCATTGAACTTCCTAAAGCCTAAAATATAAAAATAGAATCATTGTCTTCATTTAAGGGCCTTTAAGAAGGAGAAGAGCCTGTGAAGAGGAAAAAAGACAAATTTGTAACTTGTCAATGGTGATTTTTTTAAAGATTCAAAAGTCCTATTGTAATGAATTTATCAAAGAAAATAAATCATGTTGTTGAATTCATTTTTAGAAGCATGTTTAGGTTGCAAGTTCAGGTAGTTTGATAAGACTCCCTAATCTTGACTGCATCAGTAGGTCATTATTTTTGTACCATGTGGAGGAAGTTATCTATACTTAAGTTTGATATTTTCTTCAACCTATCATCTACAAATTTGAAGAGGCAAATTGGGTTGTTAATAGAAGCCTTAATAATTTGTGGATATTCTTGACTAGAAAGAAGCCAAATTAAGAGGATTTAATATTGGTACAAGATAAATTCTCTTACAACTTAGTCAATTTGAATGCAACTAATAGTCCTTTTCAAATTTGTATGGTTATAACCGAGGAGAGGTAAATAAATTAATACATACTATGATTTTAGGAGGTGAAGTGTTATGGAAAAGAATTTTTTTAAATATATACAAGAGTTACATAATGAAGTAAGGAAGAACTTAGATAATAATGTAGTGAAGTACAAATAGCATGCTAATATTAAGAGGAGAGAGAATGAACTTTAAAAGTTGGAGACCTAGTTTTAACTCATTTGTGAAAGGCAAGGTTTCCTCAAGGAACCTACAATAAGTTAAAATGGAAAAAGATTGGACCATGCAAATTCTTAATAAAGTTTACATCCAACACATGTACAAGATTGAACTTCTAGAAGGAGTGAGCATTTTTGTAATTTTTAATGTTGTTGATTTGTAATATCACTATGAGGAATAAACAAGTGAAGGAGAAGATACAATTTTAGAATTATCAATATAAGAATGGATACAATAGTTATTGGAGAAAGAGATCAAATTTAGGTTGTGATCGAATCTTAACCGATTAAGAAGATAAGGGGAACAAATATAGATAATATTTAGTGAAATGGAAAAATCAAAGCAGCATGGATGACTGCATCCAAGGCAGCTAAGCACATTTAATCATAGTCTTGTATTTCATAAATATGCATGAGCTTAAAGCTCATGCCACATTTTCTTTTACTTGACGTGTCTAATATCGGAGCATTTAAATTCATGGGCAATCTCGTGACCAAAAACATTAGTGATTTAAGTTTGCAATCTTTTGTTTTGGTTATGCATTTTTGTAATTTGTTGCTCGTGGTATATTGTTTGCTTTGAGAATACTACAAGTACAGGACATTTTCTTATGTGTTTTAAGAGCATTTTCAGGAATGTCAAGAATCATTATATTATGTTGCTATGGACTTAAACCAAATTACTATAGATCAATTTTTTGTTAAAAAAGATTACTAAAAAAATATGATAGAAAATTATATGTTAAAAATCAATATTTTTTATATAATACTACAAAAGTTGTGTTCCATATATGTTTTAAAATGCATTACTCTGGGTCATAATTTCATCACGATATGTTACATGAGCTGGGAGATTACATGTATTGATACCTATGTGGATATAAATTATATTTAAAACATATAATGAAAGCCTAAATCTTGCCAAAGTAGCTTACTAGTTTGGCTAGATTTTTTTCATGTCTTTTTCAACTTGGCATTATGGTTGACTTGGTCCTTGGATTTAATATTGGTTTTGGCAACGTGGGCGATATTATTTCTAGTTTCTTTTATTCTTGACATTTGATTTCAATTTTTCTGTTTGGACAAACTGACATCATGCCTGGTTGCCCCCTTTTGCATTCATTTCCAATGGTGGCATTTGACCTAGCCCTAGGAAAGTGAGTTCTGTAGTTTTTTGGACATTTATTGTTGTTCTTCTTAAGTTGTGTGGGTGTTTCCTCATTCTTGCTTGGCAGTTTGTATTGTGGATGTTCTACTTTTGTTACAGTGGTTGGGAACTCTTGCCTGGCACTTCCAACGTGTGATTTGATGGTGAGAGACAAAAGCATGCCGCCACCAAATAGTTATGACTGTTGCTTGATTCTTCATCATGACGCCATTGATGGTCAGAGACAAAAGCATGCCTCCACTAAATAGTTATGGCTTTTGCTTTATTCTCCATCATGACGCCTTTGATGGTAATGCATTGTATCTGGATGATTTATAAGTCACTAATTATACATTGACTTGTTTTTAGTGTCAATTTTCAATGCTGAGATTGAATCTTTAGGTTGCGTAGCCGCGTGAAACTAAAGCTATAAAAATATATTCGAAGTCAAATTCCACCAACCCTATCTCACTAAACTCAATTTCGATGATTTATTTTGAAGGTAGGTTTGGATTTAGACGATAAACAACTTTGTTACCGCCCCTGTTTAAGGATTCAAGACTAACAAGAATTTTGTGGGTATAAAAATATAGTTTGCTTGGGAAAGCCCACCACAAAATTTGTGTGATGGATTTTTCTACTGTCAAGAGTGTAACTGTATCATGGCGTGTTTTGTTTCTGTTACTTTTTATCTTCTTCTTGAACAAGTCCACGGCAACACAGTCAGGTATTTTAATTCCATTTCTATTCATATTGTTGGCAGCAAAACAAGAGGAAAAAATAACATGGTAGCATGCATTTTTTGGATTTGATTTACGGGGCGTTTTTTAAAGTTTCCAATTAAATTTTATGATCTATAGTTTTATTTCTCTTTTCTTACTTTCTGTTATGTACCATAGATCATGAAATTTGATTCCAAATATTGAAAAAAAACCGAAAAACAATGCATGTTAATATATAAATGTTTGCATTAACATAGTATCTAAGGGCGGTTTCCTGTAAAGTGTCCGTACGTGACCCGTTACTTACAGTAGGGAACGGGTCCCCAAATAAATAACGTATTGGCTGTTTAACCCTTTCTATCAGATAAGCAGGGTTTAAGGAGGGATTGAAAGAATAATCCACAAGAAGAATGCTTAACTCTTTATCTTGAATACATTTACTTGAATATATGACGTGGTAATGCTTAGCTTCATGTTTTCATTGCAGGTGTTGATAAGGGAAGCTCACCGCCTAATACAGGTGATTTTGCAACAAGATTAGGTGGAAGAATTGTAGGCCGTTTCTCAGATACGTTGCCATTTCGGGGTGGAAAGAGTGGGGTGGAAGTGAGAAAACTTGGAAGAAGAGGGGGTCTAGTCCCACCTCCTCCTAAGCCTAATGGCCCTGTGTCTTATGTTCTCCCAATTTCTCCTCCTCCACCACAAAGAGTATGAAAAGATGAAGGATGACATGGCATTATCTTGTAAAAATCGAGGACAGCGCTAATGCTTGTAGCAGCAGAAAGGGAAAGTTGAAGGTTAGGGGTGTGATATTTTAAACGAAACAAAGCAACAGAAAAACATGTGAAGAGTTGTTTTTATGGCCTATTGTTTTTAGTGGTGCAAGTGTTTACAATGCTTGCAAACCTTTGCTTAAATTTTACTGTAATTTTCTCACTTAAGTTGACTCTATAAATTCCTGAAATAAAACTATATATAGATCATATTACTTATTTTAAAAGTAATTTTCATTAAACAAAAAAGTTAATAATAGATGAGTGTACATTAGGGTTGATTAAAATTTGGATTTCCTATTTTACTTTGTTTATCATTTATTAAAAATAAAATTTGTTTGAAAAGTCTTATACTAGAAAAAAAGATTAGGAGCATTTCAGTATTAATTAGACTTGTTGAAATATAGGCTTGATTTAACAGCCCTTTATGTGTAAGAAAATACAATATCTTAGATTTATCTAGTTTTAATATTAATGAGGAATTGATAATTATAATAAATGAATGTGGTTGAAATTAAATGAGGTGAAATAAAACATTTAGTTTTACAAAATATAATGAAAAATAAATATTGATGTCACAAAATGGAATTGAGCTCAACTTTTGATAAATGGTTTTGGTTTTGTACAATCTCTAAAATGTTTGTGGGTTGAATATGCACCCCTCAAGGTCAAACTCAAGTACCATAGGAATGACCTAACATACAAGATCACTCTATAACTTGCAAGATCAACCTAGTAACCTATAGAATCTTGCAACTTGTATTAGCTTGATTATTGATATTCGAAGATGCACAAAGATTGTAGTATTTAGAAATACCTTAGGGAAGATTGTTCAATTATGAGGATCAAGTTCTCATTATTCAACCATCTAATTGGATTGGCTTTATGTCCTTGGGAAAATTTTAGAAGACAACATTCCCAAGCATGCACTCAAGACCAAAGATGGGGTTGTGATGGTGTGATTAAATGTCATGGTACCAAGCAAAATTGAGACCCAAAATTTCACATACCATGGTGCATACTACAATTGGATTTTCATTGGATTGGATAGGGGATTTTGGATCTTTAACTACATGATTTTGGGTTTTCAGTGTAGGGGATTTAGGATCTTTAAAGATTCTTTAATTTTTGAATTTCAAATTTTGAGATTATCGATTCAGATAGATTTTGAACTTCTAGATTCGTATTTTTGCATATAATGATCTAGAAAGATTTTATATTTTTGGATTTGAGATTTAGGGATTTAGGGATCCAAATTGATTTTGCATATTTAAATTTAAGATTTTGGGATTCAAATGGATTTTGAAGTTTCAGCTTAGGATTGACATATTACAATTTATATTTGGGATTTTGGGATTGGATTTTGGATGGGAAATGTTGTTTTATGGCCTATTGTTTTTAGTGATGCAAATGTTTACTATGCTTAAAAACCTTTGCTTGAAATTTGTTGTAATTTTCTCACTTAAGTTGACTCTATAGATTCTTGAAATAAAACTATATAGATTATTTTACTTATTTTCAATTGAATTGATGTTAAAACTAATTTTCATTACATTAAAGTTGAGAAGATGTCCATATCTTAAATTTTTGGATTTAGTATCTTATTTTGTTTATAATTTATAAAAGAAAAAATTTATTGGAAGAGTCTTACACTAGGAAAAAGATTAGGAGGTAGCATTTAAATATTAATTACACATACTAAATTATAGGCTTCATTTAGCATACAATATCTTAGATTATTCTAGCTTTAATATTAAATAAGAATTGATAATTATAATAAATGAATATATTGGAAACTAAATGGCGTCAAATAAAGCATTTAGTTTTACAAAATATAAGAAAAAATAAATATTGATGTCACACAATGTAATTGTCTTGGTCTAGAAAATAAATGCTCACCTTTGATAAATGATTTAGGTTTTTATAGTCTCTAAATTTTTTGTGGGTTGAATTTGCACACCTCAAGGTTGAACTCGAGTACCATAGGAATTACCTAATATACAAGATCCCTCTATAACTTGCAAGATCAACCTAACAACCTATGAAATTTTGCAACTTGTATTATCTTGATTATTGATATTCGAAGATGCACAAGGATTGTAGTATTTAGAAGTACCTTAGGGAAGATTGTTGAATTATGATGATCAAGTTCTCCTTGGTCAACCATCTAATTAGGCTACCTTTATGTCCTTGGGAAAATGTTAGAAGAGAACATTCCCAAGCATGTAGTCAAGAACAAAGGGGAGATGGAAGGATGGGGTTGTGAAGGTGTGATTAAATGCCATGATACCAAGTAAAATTGAGACTAATAATTCCACATACCATGGTGCATACTAAAATTTGATTTTAAATGGATTGGATGGGGGATTCTATATCTTTAAATACAAGATTTTGAGTTTTCAATGTATGAGATTTAGGATCTTTATTTAGATGCTTTGATTTTTGGATTTAAGAACTTGAGATTATGAATTCAGATAGATTTTGAACTTTTAGATTTGTATTTTTGTTTTTAGGGATCCAAACAATTTTTTTATAATTTGGCTTTGATCTTTTGGGATTTAGGTTTGAATTCGAATAGATTTTGCATATTTGAATTTAAGATTTTGTGATTTAGGGATCAAAATAGATTTTGAAGTTATGGGCTTAAAATTGGAATATTACAAATTGCATTTGGGGTTTTGGTATTGGATTTTGGGTGGGAAATGCAATTTTTTTATTTTAAACTAGAATTGGGTTTTGGAGATGTGGATTTGGATGCTTCATTTTGCTTCATTACTTCTCTTTGCTTTGGGATCCATATTGCTTTTTTCTTCCTTTCTAATTTGTGGAACCACATAGCCTTTTGGAGTGATTTTTTTATTATGATTTGATATTATATGGTGATGTTTTATATTATGGCGGTCCTTGATTTGTAGGGTTGTTGATTCATATGCTTATGCATCCAAATCGATTTAAATTTCATTATGTGATCCCTTGAGGAAAAATCATCTTAAAATCCCTAGACTTTCATGATAGATTCATCATTTTAGAATAATTCAAACGGTGTGTGATTTCCTTGGTTTTGATTAGTGAATTTAGGTGATGGAAGATCAATTAGGGTGATAGGGATAGTGGCATGGATAAAATGGTTGGTTCTAGTAGGTTCTTTATAGGATTAATGAGAGGAACTAATTTGGATGTTGGAAGAAGTCTCCTTATATTTTTTAGAAGTTTCACTAACACCCTTAGTATGTTCATCATGAGACCTATAACTAATGCCCTGAAATCCTTGATTTATATTATGTACGGGTTCCAAGATTTCTTACTCATGAAGGCTTAATATTTTTCCTTGATATTCATGATCTAACATGTTTGATTTGCAATGAGATACCTTTTATTGAAAAAAAATATGTGAATTAATCTTTAGACACAAGAATTATTGGAAGTTTCAATATGTTCCTCTATAAGAAGACCAAATTAGACAATGGTGGTTGGATCAAGTTGATAGGATTTTGATCTTTCTCTACATTCATGATTGTGCTAGCTTAATCAATATTATTCTCAATATGATTGATCATGAATTCTTTAGATCCTTATGCTCAATGTGGTCAATATCATTTGTAACTTGATTTCTAATATACTTGATGTGATTTATTTTCTTGTCTATGTTCATGGGGATCAAGTTTCTCATCATACAAAAGTGGGTTATTGGATGATGTATAGGATTATATTGGATTTCTTGTTATTGGTATTTTATTGCATGATGGATGGAACTACCTTGGATAATTTGACCTTGATTTGGTTGAGAGCACTTGTTTCACCATGCTTTGGAATGAACTCTTAACATGGCATTCATTGCTTCTTAGACTAGATGGATATAGTTTTTCTACATTCAATATCCCTATATTGATTAGGCCTCTAATATACTCCCCTAATAGTAGGCTTTGACTAGTGGGATTTCTTTGGGCCTTATTATGGTTATAGATTTTGGGTTTTGTGTGTTTTATGGATCACATGAAATATATTTTTAACTTTCCACATGGGTTGAATCATGGATATGATAATGTTAGGAGGATCTTGTACATGCTTAAGAGGCTTTGGATTAATGGCTCTATTGTCAAATATACACTTACATGATGGCACTTGAATTTTGATAGCGATAGTGCAAGGAGGATCTCAAATAACCTTAATAGACTTTGGATTAATGTTGCTACCGGTGATAATGAACTTACACTTACTAAAGGAAGATAGTAGTGGAATAGGTGTGTTGAAAGGCTCCTCGTTTTTATTCTTTATATGTCAATGGTGATGCTTCACTAGTAGTCCTTAGATAACATCCTTCATAATTTTTGTGATGAGGTAAGATTGGATGATTGATCAAATTACTTATTAGATTGAACTAACAAGTTTATGAATGTTTACATGAACTTTCATATTGAAAGAGTAAATCCTTGATGGTATATTGATTCTTTAGATTGATGATTACACCATAATACATTTGGATTTTAAATCTTTTCAATTTATTATGAATAACCACCCAAATTATATTACAAGAATAATTGCCAAAACTAAATATTAACTTATTATTCATTAACTATTAAATTAATAACATTTATTTATTTAATCTAATCTATAAAAATATTTAATTAATGTAATATTCCAACATTTCACCCTTATTACATTAATATAAACAAAGGATGGAACATTGCAAGATTTGAATGCAACCCTATTGGAGACTTTGATGAAGCACCTTCACCAATCCTCCTCGCTCACCCAGGAAACACCAAACTAAATCCATCAATAGATCTCCTAATTGTAGAATCTACAAAGCCCTGCACAACAAGTGAGAACATAAAGTGTCCCCATCCTCCTTACACAATGAGAGAACAAATTTGCTCAGAAAGTCCACATCTCCTCTGAGTGTGTGAAAATTCCTTCTTAGTGCCACACACAAGAGAACAACTCTCCTTTGAGAGTCCATATCTCCTTCGAGTGTTTCAATATCCCTTCTCCAATACTATGGAAACAATCCCTTCTTTGTTGTATAAAATAACCCCAACTAATTTAAATACATCAAGTGCACCCACAAGAAATGTCAACAAAATCCAAGCCCCGCTTTATCCATGAAGGGATGTATAGATATGAAGTGGTGCTTCTCATGTGATGAATCATCTCTAAGTGAGAAGCTAGCCCAAGATGACAAAATTCCTCTATCCTATGATACCTCCAACCTCCAATTGCACCCTTTAGATCTTAATCACCAATTACAACATTAATGGATCTGAATGCATCATTAGTAAATGCATAAAAGTGTGTGTACTTAGGATGTTGGACTCAACTAATAATGCATCCATTACAATAAAAAAAATTAATGTATTTGGGATGACCATTGTCTTTTTCAAATGAGGAACTCGTATATAAGCTTGATTCCCCTTGCTTTTCCTTGTATGGAATCATTCCTCTAAGTGTTCTCCTTTAATACACCTTAAATTTTTAAACCACATATATTTAAATTCCAAATAATAACTTTCACCAACAAAATTTTTTATGTCTCCCTTCCACACTTTTCCTTACATTAAAAAATAACCTAATGCACTAATAAAAATTTCATATAATATATCACCAAACTTATTTCTAATGTGACTTCTTAGGAAAAAATAAGCTTTAGCATATAAATGTGAGACTATTAAAATAAGAGCTGCAGAGCAATGAAGTTCTTGCCAAAGTGCCCAAGAATGATTTTGTTTCTATTTGTTGTGTCTTCAATCTACATTGATTTTTTTTGTGACTAAATAGACTTCCACAATTCCCAATAATGGCTTCCACAAAATTGAAAAATGATAGGGTTTCTATTGGAAAAATGAAAATATTGAGAGTTGACTTAATTAAAGGATGGTTGTGAAGACGTGGTCTTTTCATAAGCCACCATCATGCCATGCAACTTGTAGTAATCATGTTTGGAGGAAATCTAAAAATTTGAAATTGTTTGTTTTTTAGTTTTTTCCTCAAACAATTTGAAACCACTACTTTCTTACTCGCAAATATCTCACTATTTGTGCCATTATACATATGGAAAGTGGTCTCCATCTCAGCCCATTATCATTTCTATGAATATAAAATTTGATAGAGTGTACATTGTTGTAAACTGGATGGATGTATGTTGTTGTAGACTTTGTCTTCTAGATCCTGCACTGACCCCAAAATATAACAAATAATATAACATCAAGAGTAAAAAGTTATTATTTTATGATATATCTAGTAAAAAAAATTAAGGATGAGGATTTTTTTCTTTTCTTTTGTATGATATCTAATAAAAATATCTTGATCTAGCACTATCTCTAATGATAAAATTTAAATCTAAAATAAAGAAATACCTAAGACTACAAAGTCCTAGTAACAACAATGGTGGAACTGAAGATGGGGAATGTAGTTCCAAGCATAATTGAAAGTACGAAGATTCATTGCAATGGTAAAATGTATAGAAGTAAACATACACTATGATATAGCAATTAATTCAACAACAAACCAAGATGTATGCAATCCAATCTAATAGCCAGACTAATTTTCTTCAAAAGATAAAGTGCCTTGAACAATTTTCTTCATAAATTAAAGGAATTTACAAAATACAAGTGTAAAGCTCAACCCACAATGTAAGAAATTCAATATAGTAGCTAGAAAAAATTTCCTCATAAGGTACCCAAGCTAAATTGCTTCACAAGGTAATGCGCCTAGGCCACCTTGCTTCATATGGTAAAGTAACTTGCAAAATATGATAAAATGGTAAGGTTGTTAGTCACTTTGACAATGTGAGCAATTCAATACAAAAGATGCATTAATTTCCTTCATAATGTAAGTTACCTAGGCCAATTTTCTTCACAAGGTAAAGCAACCTATAAAATATGATAAATTAATAAGGGTGTTGGATCCCTTTGACGGTGTCCAAACAAAAGCTTCCTTCCAAAAATCTATTTAGTGCACAATTCAAATGAAGCATTAAATTATCACCAAGAAAACTAAATCTTTAGAAGAAAAATCAAATTAGAACAATGTATTCACAATTTGTATCAATGCTACAAAGAAAATTAGTCACAATTTGAAATCATTCAAGAGGGTTCGTACATAAATTCTCCTTTATTGAATTTTGTGCATAAGGTTTTGTGAAGGTTGTGGTGATTGGAAGTGGCACTTATTATTACAACATCTAGAAAAAAATCCATTTTCAAGTATGCTTTGATGGATGTTCATATCTTGCAATGTATTGGGTCTTAGACCCTGAAATCACTATTTTCTTTAAAAATCATGATATTTTCCAAAAAATTGCTGACCAATATTGAGTCATCATTTCCTAAGATTTTTTGATTTTCCCTATTATTAGGCAACAAAATGGATTTTTTTTTTTAATTTCAACTTCAATCTACATTGATTTTTTTTTACTGAACAAACTTCTACAATTCCTAGTAATGGCTTCCACAAAATTGAAAAATGACAGAGTTTTATTGGAAAAAATAAAATATTGAGAGGACTTAATTAAAGGATGGATGTGAAAAAACAAAGCAATACCTAGGACTATGAAGTCCTAGTACCAACAATAATATAGCAATTAATTCAACAACAAACCAAGATGCATGCATTCCAATGCAATAGCCAAACTAGTTTTCTTCAAAAGATAAAGGAAAGTCTTGAAAAAATTTCTTCAGAAATTAAAGGAACCTGCAAAATACAAGTGTAAAGCTCAACCCACAATGTAAGCAATTCAATATAGTAGCTAGACAAATTTTCTTCATAAGGTACCTAGGCTAAATTGCTTCACAAGGCAATGCACCTAGGCCACTTTGCTTCATATGGTAAAGTAACCTGCAAAATATGATAAAATGTTAAGGATGTTAGTCACTTTGATAGTATGAGCAATTCAATACAAAAGCTACATCAATTTTCTTCACAAGGTAAAGCAACCTACAAAATATGATAAATTGATAAAGGTGTTAGGCTCACTTTGACAATGTCCAAACAAAAGCTTCCTTCCAGAAATCCATTCAATGCACAATTTAAATGAAATATTCAATTCTCACCAAGAAAACTAGATCTTTATAAAAAAAAAATAGAACTAGGGGAAAACTACCGATTGTCGTTCATGATCCGATTGTTGTTTACTCCTCATTCACTTGTCCCCCCAATATCTGTTTACATTTTAGTCATTACAATGTTTTAGTTATGCCAATAAAAAATTAGACATTACACCAGTATATGTTCACTACTTAGTGTGTAACTAACCAACAAAAAAAAACAAGTTTAAACATATATTGGTGCAAATATGTTTTCAACACTTGATTAACTTGCACAAAATAAAGTCATTTTTTAATTAAATAAAGTACAGTGATGTTTACAATAACCACTCCATACAAGTGGCTTAAAGATTCTAGTACATTGTATTTACATGTATACATAAACAGTTAATGGTGCACAATGTCACATAATTTAAAACATTATGAATAGTTAATGGTGCACATTCTAACATAATAAAAAACATTGATGAGCTTTATGAGCTATCAATTGCACATTCAACCACACTTCCCTTCACATCTTCTTGCATTAACTCCATCCTCTTCTAGTACCTGCATAGACAGTTAATGGTGTAAGGCTCCCTAATATACCAAAAAACATATTACAATTCATATATCTGACTGAATTTAATAAAGCCATCTATTTTGATAATTAAACCAAATATAAAATTGATTTCCTAAAGGCCACGACAAAAATCAGGCATAAATGGCCACTACAAAATGAAATGACAAATTGTTTCCCACAAAAAATCAAATTTGAAACTCAACCACTACAATTCAATGCATTCAATTTACACATTCGAATGATTTTGTAAGAGGCAATTTCTAGGGTCATTTTAATTACGAATTCTCTTATTCTTTCATTGAATATCCTCTGCAAAATTTAGAGCTTACTAAGGCAACTTTTGCACATTCCTCTTAAAAGGGAGCTTATTTAGGTCGGTACACCCAGAATAAGTAAATCCATTTTTTTATTTATCAGTATATTAGATTTACATTTATGTTGTCTGTTTCATTATTCAATATTCTATTTTATATTTACGTACTCAGTGTTTACATTATTTTCAGCCTCTTTGTTTTACATTTACGTTGTCTGTTTCAATAAATATCAATATAATCTTTTATATTTAAGTACTCACTGGTTACATTATTTTTAGGCATACTCTTCTACATTTATGTTATTTGTTTCATTATTCAATATACTATTTTATATTTATGTACTTAGTGTTTACATTATTTTCGGGCATACAAATATTTTTTCTTTCACTTAGTTGTTCAACTTAGCATTATCCATTATTTAATTATATCATAGTTACATTATATTTATATTTATTTACTCAGTGTTTACATTATTTTCAGGCATACAAACAATTTTTCTTTCAGTCAACTATTCAACTTAGCATTATCCATTATTTAATCATATCGTAGTTACATTTTTTTCACCTGCATTCATCATAAATCAAAGATAATAATAGCAACATTATACCATACATCAAATATAATAACAACATTACCCATTTTTTAATCATATCATAGTTATATTCTGAATCCCTCTTTAATAGTCATGAAGTTGAATGGGTATACAGTTTTTGTCCCGATTTATTGACCAATTTTTGGATTACATTTGTAGACAATATATATATATATATATATATCATGTCGTGTAGGGTTTCATCATACCAAATTGTATGTATATATAATCTGATAAGAATATATATCATTCTCTGTAAATACAATGATATATTCTTATCAGATTGTATACATACATGCATGTACATACATACATATATATATACACACACACATATACACACATATATGTATATATATATATATAGTCATGTCATGTACTGTTTCATCATATCAAGCCGTGTAGGGTTTACATGTGACCAGTAGAAATTTGATCCACCTCTCTTCACCTACAAGATTGTTTGTTCAACAATGGGTTTTTGTTGGGTTCGACGGTGTTTGAGTGCATTTTGGCATGTTTAAAAACCATTTATGTGTATGGCATTAAGGGTTTGACTGTAATCATTTCTATTTACATGTGATTGGTAGAAATTTGATCCCTCATGAGTTATTTTTTCTATGGCATCTAGGGTTTGACTACTATGCTTTTTTTTGCCTTTATTCTATGAACTAATCACATGTAATGTGATTTAAACAGAACATTGACAAAATTTTCACCAAGTATAATCATGAAATTTAATTTGTATACTGTCAAATGCTGGTATAATCATGAAATTTAATCACATGAAGCTTCACAGACAATGATATGTTCTAATAAGATTGTATATATATTTTTCCAGAGAATGACATGTCCTTATAAGATTGTATATATATCTATGTAGACAATCATATATTCTTTGTTGCACTAATAAGTTATTCATTTTTTACTATCCGTGCCTATTAAGTGGAAAATTATGGTACCTGCTAGAAGGAAAACAAGGGTTGTAGGAAGAGGTAAACATGCTATTAAATTCACTCGTGGGGTTCCCTTCATTGAAACACAACTTGATGAGGAAGTTCATGCAATTCCCAACCTAGAAGATGTTCTTGACTCTGTGGATGAAGCCACCAACACAATAGAAGTTGAACCTCCTATTCAGCCAAATGTTCAACCTGTTGTGCAAATGCCCTCACCTGTACCCATTAGACAGTGGACATATGCTGATATGGATGGAGCAGTTAAGAGTGTCGAAGGACACAATGTGACAATCAGGGCAGTAGCAATCAAGTGGGGTATGCCACCTAGCAGTTTGAGGGTGGTTGTTAGGATGCACCACCACGAAGAGGAGGGGTCCACGTACCATTTTATTTGAAGAGGAGGTTGAAGTTGTCCAATGGTGCAAGGACATGGTAAAATTGGGCCACAAACTGCAAGTAAATTAGCTACAAGCCATAGTTTCCCAAATAACTACAAGTTGATCCGATCCTTTCACAAATGGGGTCCCCGGGAGGTCACGATGGGAAATATTTTGAAGAAGGCACCCAGATTTGACAATTAGAATAGCTGAAGGAGTGGAAATTGATAGAGCGATTATGGTTCATGCTTTTGTCATGCAAGCATTCTACAACAACCTCAAGAATCTGATCAACCTTAACCATTATGGAGCAAGTCAAATATGGAACTGTGATGAGACTGGTAGGAACTGTGGCATGAGAGTTATTGCCAGATTGGGTACAAAATGTGTACCACATTTGGTTTCAAAAAGTAGAGAGTGGATCATAGTGTTGACTTGTGTAAGTGCGGCTGGGATAAGCATTCTCAGGTTCTACCTGTTTAAATCAAAGAAGAACATGCAAAACTATATCATTAATTATGAGAAAGGGGAATTGATGGCAGTCCAAGAACATGTGTGGACAACAAAGGAACTATTTGTCAAATTGTTAGACCATTTTTTAGCTAATATCCCTGGTGGGGTTTCATTGACAAACATGGCCCTTCTCATTTTTGATGGTCATGACAGCCATGTGGCTTTCAAGACCATTGAAGAATTAAAAAAATTAGGAATAGACATGCTAGTGTTGCTTGCTCATACCAATCATAAGCTGCAGCCATTGGATGTCAACATTTTTCTCCATTCAAGGCATATTTCAAAGAGAAAAGAACCATTTGGCAAGCTACAAACCTGCATATTGATATTGCACGTGAAGAGTTGGCAACTCTTGCAACCCAAGCTTTCAGAAAATCCTTCAAACCAAGCAACATTGTTAGTGGGTTCCACAAAATAGGAATTTGGCCTCTTAATCGGTCAGTGCTTGACAATGACATGGAGCCAAGTGAGGGATATGTTGTTGTAGATGATGTTGCAACTTCTACAATAGAAGATGAACCAGTCACAATGGAAACTGAAGACGATGTTATGGAAATAGAGACATGCTTGCATCTACTTGGTTACAATGAGGATGTAATAGATGGTTTTGTGAGGGAATACGATGTAAGGAATGTGGCAAGTGATGTTGCAGTAAAATGCAATGGGGATGATGAAGCTACAACACACATTCAACTAGAAATCCAACAAGTTTTTGTAGATTTCCAACTAGAAGTTCAACTAGTTATTGCACCCTGCAATGAAGATACAACCACTACATCAGCAAGCCTGAGTTTTCCAACTCAAGTTAGCCAACTGGAATGGATGCATGAAGCAGCCACAAACCTTAGCATGCAAATAAATCCAACTGAGGAAGAAGTCAACCTCTGTATGCCTTCTCCACCACACGTTGATCTAGCTGAAGTAATACATTACTTCACTAATGCAAGGAATTGAAAAGAGCATAGTGATGAACAAAGTGAAGATGACAATGCTATTAGTGAGGAAGAAGCTGAGTTTGTGCCATGCACCCCACATGATGGATCTCAAACAACAAGACCAAACAACAAATTCTTGAAACTTCCAGTGCAGAGGGTGAAAGGAACATCACGGGGAGGTCATTTGGGAGTGCTTTGCCTTAGTAGGTTGTCCCAAGTACTAACATCTGATGCCTTCATCGAATTGTTCAACCAACAAAAGGCAGAGAATAAAAGGCAAGAGGAGTTGGAACAACGTAAGAAGGATCAGATGTTGCAGAGAAAGGTAGACCGTAAAGTAGAATCAATTCTAAAGGAAGCAATGAGGGCTAAGAAGCAAGCAAGGAAAGTGATAGAAGATGAGTAGAAAATGATAAGAATGCGAGAGAAATTCATTAGACAAGAGTAGGTCAAGGCTGAACATCTACAAAAGGCAACAAAAAAGAAAGCAAAACAAGCAGAGAAGAGAAAACATAAGTCTATAGTAGGGGATCCTATACCCTCCCAACATCCTATCCTGTTTGATATGATGGGCATTTTGTCACCAACCTTTACATACATCAACAATATGCAGGTTGGGAGTGGCTCACAACAAATGGGATTGATTGCAGATGCAAGCCAAGCATTGCTTGCTCAAATAGAAACATGCCTTCAAGGAGGTATTAACAAAGTATCACCTCCTACAAGTGGACCCGACTTAGCTATTGGCAGATATCTCACACCACCTCCTTTTCCTAGAAATATGGACAATTGATTATGTGCATATTCAATTTTGTTTTTTGATCGATATAGTAGTATATTTTGGTGATTTGGTTTGCAAATCAGATTTGTTTATCTGCTTAAAGTTATAACTATGATATGATTATAAGATGTGATAATGTTGTTGTAATTATGTTTCAAACCTCACATATGTTTAAGGTGAGAAGATCAATACAATCTTTGAGTAATATTTTCACATGTTTCAAGTATGTTCGAGCCATGTTTTTCTCTCACACCACCCAATCAATTATTGTAGTTTGATTTAAAATATAACTATGATATGATTATAAAATGTCCTAATGCTACTGTTGTTTGTTATTGTAACCTCAAATTTGTATGCCTTATATGTTTGATGAGGGTTTCGGCCTTCTATTTTCTATGGTCTCACTAATTACACTATGTTTCAGTCTTTGTCAATAAAAATAATCACAAAAGTTTGTTTGCAAACACAATTTGCAGAAAATGATACATTTTTTGTAGACAATGATATAATATTATAAGATTATACATATATATTTGCAGACAATGATATATTCTTATAAGATTGTATGTATATATATATACACACACAATCTGATAAGAATATAGATAATTTTCTGCAAATACTAACTTGCCAAAAAATTTGTGGGAGATGATGGATTTAGGGCTTAACGATGCCCAACAACTTGCGGTTAGGTAAACCCATACGTGTGGTTTGATGAAGGCATATGGAGCACGTGGTTAACAAGGTAGTGTGGTTGGGTTGAGATTAAAGCGACCACCTCCTAGTAGACAATGATACAATTTTTGTAGACAATGATATGTTCTTATCAAATTGTATATATGTATTTGCAGACAATGATATATTCTTATCAATTATTAGTATCAAAAATTAACAAAACTACATGTTAATTATCAAATTAATTATATATATATACACATAGACACACACACATATATAGCTATATATGTACATACATATATGCATAACCATATATATGTATGTACAGATATACCTATCAATATATATATATATATATATATACATGCAGATATATAATTAATCTAATACTAACTAATCTCATAATTACTGTATACTATTGCTCATTTCATCTAACTTTCAGCCATATATTTAAAAAGACACATTTTTCAGTATTACTAGGTCATTGCCAAAGTAAAGTCATAGACTTTACCTGTCATTAACGTTGAATGTCTTCTATTGATTGCGGAGAAGTCCTCGCATGCTTGTCATTAAGAGACCAATGCCAATAAATATATTCCTCCAACCAAATAAGAATTTATAAAAAACTATATATTTATGAACATATGTATATCAGAAAATGCAAACATATCATAAAGCATTCAGAGAAAAATGTCCCTATAGAGTTTATTGTATTAACAAACATAGCTTTGTTGGTATGTTGATAATCCACATACTTGATTCACCTCCCCACACTCCCGCTTTCCTGCAAAATAATTGTAATAAATGGGGGTAGTACTCGATACTCGTAACATTCCCACATCAAATCATCCTTACAATATTGCATGCACAACAATAAGAGTTTTGATTGGAGCATTAAAATCCACAATGTTTTGATCCTTGGTATGAAGCTGAAAATAACAGTGTGTATTGCATATGATGGCACCATACATGGTAGAGTGCAATAGAAAGGACATATATATACATGTATATGTATGTGTATACACGTATATCTATATGCATATACATGTACATATACATATATTTATTGACAACTGTTACACGAATCTGTTTGATAGTGTGTATTATGCATATACTTCGTACCATGACTTTCAATAAATATATGTATATCTATCAAAGACATTAGATTTCCACAGTCCATAGTATTGTGAAGATTTTTCTGGATTTGATTGTGTGTTGTATTTTTGCATCAATGTTTCGAATCACACTCTGTGATTCATCATCAGGATGAAAGAGAGTTGTAGGAGTAGAATGAGAGATTGCAGCCCAAGACCAGATAAATAAAGGGTGGGAAAGAAAAATAAAAAGAATAAAATAAAAATACACACAATTCAAGAATATGAAAATTATGTATATATATATATATATATAAATGAAAGTAACGTGTACAAAGTATAAAGAAAAATAAATTAAATAGAAGTATGTAAATGTAACAAAAAGAAACCAAAAATTAACTAAATTAGGGAGAAAAGGGAACCAAAGATTAATAAGAAAGGCTAAAGGAAAAAAGAGATACATAAGTTAAAAAACAAAAACCCAATAATCAAAGATATAGTAAAAACAAATTATTATGAAAACTGAAAAGGATAAATAAATATAAAATGTATGTTGATGAAAATAATAAAGTGTATATATATATAAATTAAAGTAACAAGTAAATATGTTTATAAAAAATAACATAAGTAAATGAAACTAAGACGCAATAAAAAAACAAAAAAATAACTAAAAAGGGGAAAAACGAGAAACAAAGATTAATGAAAGATACCAAAACTAAAGCCCAATAATTAATGATAAGATGATTTTTATTAAGAGAATATAAAAATGAATATATATAAAAGAAAAGTATATATAAATATAAAATGAATATGCATATATGAAAGGATTAAGAAAAAATCAAATGGCATATATAATTATACACAAAAGTAAAAATTAATCAGCACAATAAGAATAAGAACACAAAATATAAAATGAAAATAAGCTAAAAATTGAAGGATAGAAACCTATTAGACGAGGAAGACAAGGTTAATAACGAGACAAAAAAGATAGCAAATAAATGAATGAGTGAAGACAAAAGGAAAATATTAAAATAAATAAGAAAAATGAGAGAGAAAAGGCAACTTTAAAAGATAGAATAAAAACTTTTAAAACAACTTAAAGAAAGAGATGCAAACAAAAGAGAAAAGAGGAAAATGAACTTAAAGGGGGAAGAAGGAAGAAAATGTGGGAGAAAGATCAATAAAAATAAAAGGAACACAACAAATACAAGAACACACCAAAAACAAGGTAAAGACGATAATAAGACAAAAAAGAAAAGAAGAGAGAGCAGGACTCAGGGAGAAAGAAAGGGTAGAAAGCAAGGGGGAGGAGCAAAGGGGACTAGGAGGGGGGTGTGTTGGCGGTATTGGAGTAAGACAAAAGGGGTTTCCAAGAGGATCTTAGGTTCCAACCTTCATCACGATTAAGGTTTGAGGGGTGGTTTTGGATTGCAATAGCTTCTTTGAGCTTTCTTTTAAAGAAGTTGTTTTCAATGGAAAGGATTTGAGTGTTTTCGAGACAAATATGGTGTTTTTTAGAGGAGGAGTGGTCAGCTAGGGAAAATTTGATGATGCGCTCATGCTTAATGTCCGCCCTGTGCTCTTTGATTCTGGTTCTAAAGGATCGTCCTATTTCACCTATGTACGGGATACCACAGGAGCAAACGACTTTATAGACACCAGGATCCAAGAAAATATCTTTGGGGTCTTTAAGAGAGGGGATGTGATTTTTCAAGGTCACCAAGGGTTTGAAAGCACAATGAATGTCCTTTTTTTGAAGGATTTTAGCAATTTTCTGGGATAAACCTTCAATGTAAGGAAGGGTAGCACGAAAGGAGGGTTGGGAAGATTTGGGTTTAGAAGAGAAATTAGATTTGGTAAGATTGAAGGTTCGAGAGATTTTCTTGTTGCTATAACCATTTAAAAGGAAGACATGGCGGAGATAATCCAGTTCATGGTTTAAGTTTACTTCATCACAGATACGAAAGGCTCGCATGGTTAATGTTTTAAGGATGCAAGCCTTTTGGGCAGGGTGGTGGTAGGAGGAAGAGTGAAGGTAAAGGTCGGTGTGCGTGGATTTCCGGTAAACACCGCGACCTAAGGATCCATTTGATTTTTTGGAGAGCAAAATGTCAAGGAAAGGGAGTTGGTTGTGGGTTTCAATCTCTTTGGTGAAAGAGATACAAGGGTGCAAACTATTAAGGTGGTTGTGGAACTTTTCAAGATTTTCTAAACCATGTGGCCAACATATATTGGTATCATCCACATAGCATTTCCACCATCTAGGTTTGAGGGGGAAAGAGAAGAGGGCAGTTTCTTCAAAGTGCTCCATGAAAAGGTTAGCTATAACGTGAGAGAGAGGAGAACCCATGGCTACACCATCAACTTGTTCATAGATGACACCTTGAAAGGAAAAAAATGTGGATCTCAAGCATAAATCAACTAAAGAGGCCAATTGTTCATTGGTTTTGCACTTAACAATCTCAATGGAATCTTGAAGAGGGACCTTGGTGAACAAGGAAACGACATCAAAGCTTACTAAAAAGTCATTGTTGTCTAATTTTTGGTCTTTAACAAAGTCAACAAAATGGGAAGAATCTTTTATGAAGGAATCAGATTTTCCTATCAGAGGGGAGATTAATTTGGAAAGGAAGGCAACTAATTTGTAGGTGGGGGAATCTTGCGTGTCAACAATGGGTCTCAAGGGGAAGCCTTCCTTGTGGATTTTAGGAATACCAAAAATGCGAGGAGTAATTTCTTTAGTGGGGATTAATGATTTCTTGGTGGGGCTGTCAAAAGAAGAGAGAGAGATAGCATATTTAACTTTTTTGATAATTTTGGGGCAAGGGTTGACGAGTAAGATATGATAGTTGGAAGAGTCAGAGAGGAGGTAGAGCATTTTGGAGATGTAATCTTGTTTATTCATGATAATAGTGGCATTTCCTTTATCAGCTTTGGTTATGATAATGTTAGGATTTCTTAAGAGATTGAAAAAAGAAAGACGATCAGATTTAGGGATGTTGCATTTAGGAGGTTTTGCATGCCTTAAGGTAAAAGCACAATCTTGGCGAACCTCCTTGGCAACATGAGATGGGAGGGAACGAATGGAGTTTTCAATCTCAATGAGGAAATCGTGATGAGGAATGGAGCGGGGAGGTAAGGCAAAGTGCATGCCTCTTTTAAGAAGGTTGAACGCTCCAGGGTCAAGGGGCATGTTGGAAAGATTTACCACCAACTTTTTCTCCCAATCATGAACTGATTGGAGGGGCAAGGGGCGCAAAGGATGGATTGGATGGGATGAGGAAGGGAACTGATTGGCGGATGGGAGGAAGGGGTTGGTGGGGGAGTGGGATAAGGAGGTGGAGTTAAGGGTGGTCAAGACAGAGGGAGAGGCCACGTGGGAAGGCAGGGTCGATGCAATAAGAGAGGTTGGGAAAACAAGGGGGTTGGAAAGATTAAGGTTAGAGGTGTGCGGGGCTCGAGGGTGATTTGACCAAAGAGAGGAGAAAACTTGACAATCAATGCTTTGAGGAGAAAGAGAATGTTGAGAGACAGGAGGGGCAGTGTACATACCTGAAAGCGATGGAGAGGAGCCGTTGGAAAAGTGAAGCAGTCTAGTGTCCACCAGGTAAGATGAGTGACCACCAGATGTTTCTGGCGAACTGCACTCAGCTGAAAGCGATGGAGAGGAGCCGTTGGTAAATTGAAGCAGTCTAGTGTCCGCCAAGTAAGATGCGTGACCACCAGATGTTTCTGATGAACTACACTCAGCTGGAGGCGAGTGAGCAGATTGCTGGGCAGAGACTGACTTTGGAGGATATGCAGGAGATGCGCGTCTGTTACTTCTGCATGCTGATTTTTCCAGAGAGACACTCACATCAAAGGAAGGACAGACGAAGATTTAGGAGATCTACAAAAGTCTGACGAAGGAAGACCATCATGCTGCGAGTTTGATATGGTAGCGCTGTGGGTGGAGAAAGGTAACTGAAAGGCACTATCAAGAATGGAAGAGGGCGCCGAGGCGGGCTGAGGAAGGATAAGCCAAGGGGAAATGGGAGACCGCAGAGGATAGATAGATGGAGAGCCATTTGAGGAGAAGGAAGCGAGGGAAGGAGGGGGATGGGAAGAAACTTGCAGGAAAGAGGACATGGGTGATAGAAGGACAAGGGGAATTGCCACGGGGGAATGACAAGATCCCTTAATGGTAGAGTGCACAAGAGAAAAAGTATGGTTAGGAGGAGTGGGAGGTGAGGTGGAGGCCACGAGGGGAGAGAGGGAGGAGGATGAGGGAACCCAGGAAGAGGAATGTAACAACCGGTTAGGATGGTGCCTATGTTGCAGTGCAACAAACTTTTTCTTCTGTCTCATGATGCAAGAAGCTTGACGGCCAGAGGCTCTCGCCTGAGAGCAAGTATCAAGGAGGATCCAAAGGTTAGGACGAAGGGAGGAGGCAAGCTCAAGATGAAGAGGGAGGAGTCTGGAGTTAAGAAAATTGATGGCATGCCTGGCAGATTTGATGATAGACCTGAGGAGAGAGAGACTAGCTTTGTGGAAAATGTGTTTGGTGTTGTGGCTCCAAAGGTGGTGAGATATTTTGACGAAGGAAGGCAATAATCCAGAGTCTGCATCTTTTTAGGAAGGCGAGGTCTGCAATCTTCTTTGAAATTTTGATCCTCATCAACTCTAATTGCTTGCATTTGAAATAAATTTCCCTCCCATGAAGGGTATCAATCAAAGACATTAGATTTCCACAGTCCATAGTATTGTGAAGATTTTTCTGGATTTGACTGTGTGTTGTATTTTTGCATCAACATTTCGAATCACACTCTGTGATTCATCATCAGGATGAAAGAGAGCTGTAGGAGTAGAATGAGAGATTGCAGCCCAAGACCAGATAAATAGAGGGTGGGAAAGAAAAATAAAAAGAATAAAATAAAAATACACACAATTCAAGAATATGAAAATTATGTGTGTATATATATATATATATAAATGAAAGTAGCATGTACAAAGTATAAAGAAAAATAAATTAAATAGAAGTATGTAAATGTAACAAAAAGAAACCAAAAATTAACTAAATTAGGGAGAAAAGGGAACCAAAGATTAATAAGAAAGGCTAAAGGAAAAAAGAGATACATAAGTTAAAAAACAAAAACCCAATAATCAAAGATATAGTAAAAACAAATTATTATGAAAACTGAAAAGGATAAATAAATATAAAATGTATGTTGATGAAAATAATAAAGTGTATATATATAATAAAGTGTATATATATATACACTTTATTATTTTCATCAACATACATTTTTATATTTATTTATCCTTTCAGTTTTCATAATAATTTGTTTTTACTATATCTTTGATTATTGGGTTTTTGTTTTTTAACTTATGTATCTCTTTTTTCCTTTCTTTGTTTGTATTGTTTTTCTTTATACTTTGTACACGTTACTTTCATTTATATATATATACATAATTTTCATATTCTTGAATTGTGTGTATTTTTATTTTATTCTTTTTATTTTTCTTTCCCACCCTCTATTCATCTGGTCTTGGGCTGTAATCTCTCATTCTACTCCTACAGCTCTCTTTCATCCTGATGATGAATCACAGAGTGTGATTCGAAACGTTGATGCAAAAATACAACACACAGTCAAATCCAGAAAATTTTTCACAATATGTATATCTATATAAATATACATGTCTATGTATATACATATACATTCATACATACAAATGCATATACATGTGTATATATATTTGTATATGCATATACATGTACATGTATATGTATATACAAATTTGTAATCTAATTATTGAAACACATAAAATAAGTGGAAGAAAACATATAAAATAAAATAAATATAATGTATGTTGTGATATGATTACATATGCATAATGCTCATTTGAACAACTAAGTCAAAACTGAATAATTTGTATGCTTGAAAATAATATGTGCATATACACATACATGTACATGTATATGTATATGTACCTTCATATACATGTACATACATGTACATGTATATGTATATACAAATATGTAATCTAAATATTGAAACACATAAAATAAGTGGAAGAAAATAGATAAAATAAAATAAATATATTGTATGTTATGATATGATTACATAATGGATAATGCTCATTTAAACAACTAAGTCAAAACTGAATAATTCGTATGCCTGAAAATAATGTAGACACTGAGTACATAAATATAAAAGAGTATATTGAATAATGAAACAGACAACATAAATGTAAATTCAGTATACTGAAAAATAAAAACATGAATTTAGTTATTCTGCGTGTACCAACATGAATAAGCTCCCTTTTAAGAGGAATGTGCATAGGTTGCCAAGTAGTAAGCTCTGAATTTTGTAGAGGATATATAGGGAAAGACCTTGGAAATTGCCTCTTATAAAATCATTGGAATGTGCAAATTGAATCTTCATGGGAAACAATATGTCATTTTATTTCGCAGTGGCCAATCATGCCTGAGTTCGTGGCTTATAGGAAATCAATTTAATATTTGGTGTAATTGACAAAATAGGTGGCTTGCATAAATTCAGTCGTACATATGAATTATAATATGTTTTTTGTTTTGTTATATGTACAAAGGTGAATTTTGCAGAGGATATGCAATGAAAGCATAGGAGAACTTGTAATGAAAATGACACTAGAATTGCATCTTATAAAATCATTTGAATGTGTATATTGAATGCATTGAATTGTGGTGATTTACTTTCATATTTGAATTTTCCTACCAAACAATGGTGTGTTGAATGAAAAAAGGCCTATTTACAATTATCAATTAACCTATTTCAAGTTATGTTTGTATGTGGGCCCGATCAAAATATCACGTGGGTTCGCTAGGAGGTGGTCACTTTAATCTCAACCTCATCACATTACATTGTTAACCATGTTCCCCATATGCCTTCATCAAACCACGCGTATGAGTTAACCTAACCGCGGGTTGCTGGACAACTTTAAGCCATATACTCATCATCTCCTGTGGTTTTCTTCCTCATTTTCACCTTTACTATCCTTATAAGATTATACATAAATAATCTGATATATATATATATATATATATATATATATATATATATATATATATATATATCAGATTACATATGTACACTCTTATATAGATATATATCTATATCAGATTACATATGTGCAGTCTTATATGGATATATATCTATATCATATATGTATATAAGATTATACATTTGAAATCTGATATATATCAAAAATGACATCAAAATTGACATCCCTAAGATACCAAAAAAGAAAGGGTTGCCGTGTATAAAATTTTAGGTATAAAATAGGAGAAAGTAGACAATGAAATTTTATGCAATGTATATGGAGGTTGCCATTGATGTTAGCAGCTGCATAGTGACTATCCATTGTTATTATTTAACTAAGGTTTAGAAGGGATGGGAGAATAGTTCATGGGGAAGGAAACTAATTGTGCAAAAGCGAAGAGTTGTATTAAATGACTTTCATCGGTTTAAAGTCATGCTTGTGAAGATTAAGGTTTGTTTTAATGTTCAAGAAGTTGCTTTTACCTCTAAGCTGAAAAAGAAAACTTTGCTTGAACCAGCACTAGTTTTACCCTTTTGTAGTTGGATGATATTTTTAACATCTGTGGGTTTCCATGAGGATATGAACAAGTGCAAAGTAACTAAGTTATAGGGATATTAAACTAATAATGCCAATGTGTTTATTGAAGATAATTGAGTTATAGGGATATATGGCAAGAAACTTGGGCATTATTACATGGCATACATTGATAGAGGATCATGTTAAGGTTCATGTCATGAAACTGTACATGGCTTGATAAGATGAAACACAAGACATTATTGTATATATATATAATCTGATAATAATATATCATTGATAATAATAATAATATGATAATATAATATATAATCTAATAATATATATATATATATATAGTCATGCCATGTATATATATATATCAAACCTCATGTTGTAAAAGTATATATTTGCATACAATGACATATTATTATCAGATTATATTATATATATAGTCATGTCGTGTATACATATATCAAGCTATGTAGGGTGTCATCACAAGAACATATATATATATATATATATATATATATATATTCTTAATTATATTTATATATAATTGTGCAAATATATATATATTGCACAATTATATATATATATAAATATAATTCTCTGCAAATATATATATATATATATATAGAATCTAATAAGAACATATCATTGTCTGAGAAGAATATATCATTGAATGGAAAAATATATATACATTCTAATAATAACATATCATTGTCTCAAAATAATATATCATTGTCTCAAAATAATATATCATTGTCTGAAAAAACATATATACAATATGATAAGAACATATCATTGTCTAAAAAGAATAAATCATTCTCTGCAAAAATATATATACAACGTGATTAGAACATATCATTGTCTATGAAGCTTCATGTGATGAAACCCTACACGACTTGATATGATGAAACCCTACAAGATTCGAATGTATATATATATATATAAATAATTGTTTGCAAATTGTAGTCTTAAAACTGGTTTCAAAATTGGGAAAAAAAGTTGTATACCCATCATCTTTTTAATGCTTATAATGTAGGGATTTGAAACCCCATCAACCCGTATCCTGAAACCCCTCAATAATTTGGGGCAAAATCTGAAAACCCATAAAATTTTATGATTATATTGGCATTTGACAATATACCCATTAATTTTCATGACTAATCTTGGTCAAAATTCCATCAATGTTTTGTTTATATCACATTAAATGAGATTAGTTCATAGAATAATGTCAAAATAAATCATAGTGCTCAAACACCGTCAATGTCAAAAAAAACCCACTGTTGAACAAGCAATCTTGCAAGTGAAGAGAGGTGGAGACGTTTTATGTAGCTCCATATAAGATTACATTAAAAAAACTTTGAAGATTAAGTTCAAGATTATATACCCATTAAATTTCATGACTATACTTGGTCAAAATTCTGCCAATGTTCTATTTAAATCACATTACATGTGATTACTTCATAGAATAATGTAAACAAAGGCATATCAGTCAAACCCTCGATGCCATAGATAGAATAATTCACAAGGGACCAAATTTCTACTAGTAAGATGTAAATAGAAATGATTACAATCAAACCCTTAATGCCATACATAGAAATGATTTTTAAACATGTCAAAATGCACTCAAACACTGTCGAACCCAACAAAAACCCACTATTGAACAAACAATCTTGTAGGTGAAGAGAAGTGGAGGCATTACCTACAACAAAAGGGAGCCGAAGGACGTCGATGAGGGGAGAGAGGAAGTAGCCACAAAAATTCTCGAAGGAAACCATGGGAGATGATGAGTTTAGGGCTTAAAGCTGCCCAACAACCCACGGTTAGGTTAACGCATATGCGTGGTTTGATGAAGGAATATGGGGCATGTGCTTAACTCATACATGTGGTTTGATGAAGGCATATGGGGAATGTGGATAACATTGTAATGTGATGAGGTTGGGATTAAATTGACCACCTCCTAGCAGACCCACCTAATATTTTGATCAGGCCCACATACAAATGTAACTTGAAATAGGTTAAATGATAATTGTAAATAGGCATTTTTTATATTTTTTTTTGGACTTATAATGAACGGGTATGGGCAAAATAATGAAGATGTAGGGGACGGAGGTAAAAAAAAACCCCCTTTTTTAGCACCTTTCACTTTACGGGTTCCACAAGGCATGTTTTAAATACCCAGAAGCCAAATTTTTCTTTTTAAGGTCCTAACACACTTATAAAGAAGCCCAAAAAAAAAGAAATCGGACCTATTTTTCACTCTACACGAATGTGCAAAGTTAGCCCTGACGGCTACTGGTACATTTCCCCTAATGTATTCACAATTTGTATGAATGCTACAAAGAAAATTAGTCACATCTGAAATCATTCAAGAGAGGTTGTACATAAATTCTTCTTTATTGAATTTTGTGCATAAGGTTTTGTGAAGCTTGTGGTGATTGGAAATGGCACTTATTACATATGGAAAAAATCCATTTTCAATTTGATCATAGGCAACTAG
This sequence comes from Sequoia sempervirens, assembly GCA_007258455.2. Taxonomy (NCBI): domain Eukaryota; kingdom Viridiplantae; phylum Streptophyta; class Pinopsida; order Cupressales; family Cupressaceae; genus Sequoia; species Sequoia sempervirens. Next base: position 91,271,337 of record VDFB02000015.1, read on the forward strand.
GATGATGGTTTGCATCTGTTTAAAAGCCTTTAGAGCCTTTTCAAGAAACATATTTTGCAAATGTTTCTCAAACAGTTGTCCTTTTTCTATGCTTCCACATTTTGTATACATGTCTACCATAATGTGTGTATAGAGAGATGATTATGCATGTCTCTATATACAAAAACATTTCTTTGAGGCATTTTTCCAAACAGTTTACATGCCTAGTCTATGCTTCCACATTTTTATTGTATACATGTCTTCCATATAGGTGTGTACAAAGAGAGAGAGAGAGTGAGAGGGGGGCGCATGAGACCACATTTATTTAAGGCATATTTTTTCTTCGATGGTTGTAACTTCCTTTAAACATGCATTTGATATGCACCAACATAGTAATACTTGATGACACAATACTACACTATTTGTAGGTATTAGAGTAGTCTAGGATTTTGCGTTGAAAACAACTTAATTTATGTGTTGGAAAATCAGAAAGAGGATGGCAACATGCAGAAGCTAGAAAATCAAGGACATATAAGAAGAGCACTATCAATGTAATAGAGAAATATAGGTGACATAGTAGATGATATCTATAGGAAATCAGAACTATGTCGAGTTGTAGAGAAATATAAGCCGGAAGGCAAGAAGAAGAGTGAAAGAATCAATGGATTCGAAGCAGCAAATGGATTCATTGGTATACCATCTAGCTCTGTACCACTCTTCACCATCACCATCGGAATCAAAGTCCCCATTGCAGAATAACATTGTGACATGGATGTCGACCTTAAGCACAAAGCAAAGAAAAGTCGCCCTCACAACAGTTGATAAATCACGAATCGCTATTCTCTTGCAAATGCAGGCACGCATTCAGAACGATGGAAAAATATTCTTCATCCTTATACCATATGTGCTTATTAAGAGTAGAAAACTTGATGCCAATGCACAACCAAGAGCCTCTTGGCTAGGGCTTACTCTGACAATTAGGCTAAGCAAGTTTTGACAAAAAGTGTGAGGATTTACAGCTTGGAAGAGGGTCAAATTCTATAGTCCAACAACAGTGGCCACATATCCTCTTCATGCAAACACTATTACTATGTCAGCTCCTCAACATAGTTAAAAAACGCTAATCGCCAACCGTCCAAACCACTTGTTACTTGTTTGTTGTTAAGACAATCTGCAGGTGCCTCCATCAAAACTTGTATAGTCTCTTACATTATTAGCTGCAAATGCACCTGCTAGCAATTTGCAATGCCAATCAGAGGCCGTCAAAATATTCTGCATGAAAATTTTGGTTAAAAAAACTACATGTTCATAACCATAGTTCACAATAAATCTATGCAAGGAAATCCCAATGATTTGATTGGCTAAATAGAAAGAGTTTAATCACCCATTAAATGTTACTACCTCCACAAAAGTTCCCAAGCAGGAACTAATAACAATATGTGTAACAACCATATAAACTTAAGCATTCTCTACTTTTGTTATTGGTTGTGCAGTTAACTGGTCATTCTCTTACATGGGCAACTATTTCTTCTTGCCCCTACCCACACTTTCCTTCACAAATAAAGATAGCTATTGATCTATATAAACCCTTAACCAAATGAAATCTCATTTTTCTTGGAATTCTTAGGTACAATCGTTGGCACAAAAACATACATCATAATGTGCCCAATCTACCAACATAAAATATGAATACAAAGAATTTCCAAATGATAGTCAATAATTTTTAATATTATGCAAACACATCACACCTCATGCTAATTCTTCACTCACCAGAACATTGAAGCATATACCTTTGTATAATATTTTTCCATGCCCAAAAAATTATTCTATATTCTTTACTCAAGCACTTTTCCACAACGTAAATAAATCTGTGCAATTTCCTTTTTTATTTGTCATGGATCTAGGCAATGAAGTTCAACTGGTTAAGAATTTTCTTCATATACCTAAGCGTTTTGTATAGAATTAGGTTCCTATGGCAATGGAAATAGTATGCCCCACCTTTGAGGAATATAGCACAAGGGTAGGGTTCCTATTGAACACACTTGCTACACTCAAGGAAACCTTAGAGATCTCAATCCAAATGTAGAGAGGGAGAAAGAGATCTTGCAATAAGGTATCCTAGGGTCCGATTAGAAACTAATTAGGGGTTCATCACCAAGCTAGGGCTTGGAAAGACTAATGAAATGCAAGACCTAAAATTATGAAACTCAATGATATGCAAGACTTGAATGAAACACCTAGAAATGCAACCAACTCATAACAAAAAGCCAAGAGATCAAAGGTGTGCACCTAAGAACTTGAAAGAACTTGAGTGAAGTGATGAAAGGCTGCAAACACTAAATTTAATGTTGAGTGGGAATCATATGCCAATTTGGGCGATTTAGTCCCAGACTGGGTTTTTTGTGCCAAAACTAGAATCTAACAGTGTTGATTCTGAATCTCTTGAAACCCTAAAAATTGGTTGTACTAGGACTCATACGCCCAAGGTGGTGTATCAATCCTAGTGTGGTTTTTTGAAGGATTAAGATCTGATTCTACCCTTCAATCTCTTCTCTTTCTACCACACCTTGTTTCCAAATTTAAAACCTTGATTTTAGACCTATAGATGACTTTTTGTGAAGATAGCAACCTTGCAAATGAGGGGACAACTCCAACAAATTTCTCCAATCTTGTAACCTAATCTCCAAGGGATCTTCAAGCTCCAAGACACCTATATCTACAATCACACATCAAAGAGAATAAGACTTGTTTGTTAGAGGATAGGGGTTTGCCTAAGTCAAAGCCCTTTTATGTAATTAAACCAAATGATGGGATAATGATATGAGGAGATGTAACATAAGACATGAAACACGAACAATGATACCTTGAATAGTGCCTTGTGAATTTACAATCTAACATGAAATGTTCATGAAGGATGTAGATATAGATCTTGAGATAAATGTAGAAAAATGCTTGACCTTGGATCTTGGATGCAACATCACAATACTAGCTCAATAACATGCTTGATGCTTCATATCCTTGACATGATGATGGATATTGAATTGCTACAACAAATGATGAAGAATCTACCCTTGAATTCCTTAGAAACGATCTTGAATGTTCTCTTGATGATCTTATAATGTCTTGGAATGCTTAACTCTTGAGTGCTTGACTTGATATCATGAATGCTTGATAAAATAATGATTTGAGACCTCATTATATAGGAAATCCATCTAATATCTCATTTATTAGATCCCACAGGTCGACATTCATGAAATTTGAACTTAAAACCCAAATTTCCCACTCAAAACCCTAAAAAGGGGCCAAATGGGACTCATATGCCACACCTAGTGCATATGGGTCCCACAGGGCCTTTTTAGGTGGCAACAGTGTTAGGGTGTTAATAAATTAAGTTTATTTGATGTCTATGTTGGGATTTTGGTTAAAATATGTCCCAGGATGCATAATATAGGGTCTTAGGGTCCTATTAATGATGATATTAAGGTCATAAATGCAAGAGGGCTCAAAACTCAATGTGAATGTGTACATAAATATCCTTTAGAACATTAAATTAAGTCCACCATTAGGTTTATTTAGCTTAATAGGTCATTAAATCTAATGTGAATGTGGAAAACACATTACAACACTAGATCAAGGTGTCATTAGGTTCATTCTAAGGTTAATCATTCCCAAGTGTGAAAATGTAAGTGATGACATTTTTCTACACTATAGTTCCATAAATGCTTTGGCTAAGAATTTTCTTCACATGCCTTCTACATTCTAGGAAACAATAGCCTAATTTTTGCAGTAGATGTATTTAATGCAAAATAAAAATATAGAAGTGTTATAGGTCATTTTCATTAAGTGGATTAAAATGACTTCAAGCCTTTATTTAAATTAGGCCAGTCATTTATGTCTTCCACAACATCTACTCAATCTAGCGGTGACAAGGGCTATCACCAAGGTTATCTCCTCTATACCCAATAATTTAAACTAATCCATCACTCCAATCATCATGCCATTTTCATCTACAAATTCCAATGCATTCACACACAAAGGAAAAATATCCACTTTGATACCAAATTGAAAGAGTAAATCCTTGATGATATATATTGATTCTTCATATTGATGATTACACTGTAATACATTTTGGCTTTTTAAAGTCTTTCAATTTTTTTGTGAATAATCATTCAAATTTTCTTATGAAAATAACTCTCAAAACTAACTATTAAGTTATTATTTATTAACTATTAAAAACTACCAATATTTAGTTATTGTATCTAATATATAAAACTATCTAATTAATGTAATATTCCAACACATACGAGGACAATACTCTGGTTTATTTTTTGAGGATTTGGAATTTACATATAAAATAGAATTGAGGGTCATGTCCTAGAATAGTATTTTCCTTGTCAAGGTTATCATAAGGATGAAAAATAGATATTCAATTTTGGCCTATTGGATAGCTAGTACTAGCATGTTCTTAGTTTAAATACCCTTGATCCATGATTAGGTGGTTCATGGTCCAATTAAATATTTGGGAAAGCCTACTAATAATGATGCCATCAAGGGGGTCATGGGTGTTAAACAAGCGCAAGACAACTGAGAGTGGGGGGTGAATCAGTTGTCACTCAAATTCAAATTCAAAACTTCAACACTTATCAATCCCACAACCACACTATTCTATTATTATGTATGAACATGAAACACAAATAACAAAAAGTAAAATCAACACAATGAACACCATATTTTTATGTGGAAAATGCAATGAGGGAAAAACCATAGTGATGATTAAATCATAAGATAAAGAGATAGCAAAACCGATAACAAAGGCTCACTGCCAAGAAAAGGACTCATTGTTTGAATACAAAGGCTCATTGCCTACAAAAAGGACTCAATATCCAACAAGGAGGCTCACTACCAACTGATACAAAAGAGAACAAAAGATCCACCACAACAATTAAACACACATTTGCAGCCTTGATCAGAAGATTGTAGAAACCTTTAGCTCACTGCCTTCAGGAATCCAACATAATGAAGTACTGCTTCCTCAACTCACTTTCACACACACTTCTACTTTTGATTTGTGGCTTACTTCGTCACTTTGCATCTTCCTTCAATTCTTCGCAATTGAACTTGCATTTATACCATCTTCAACCTTAAAAAATTTCTCCAAGTTCGGCCACATATGCTTCATTTCATAAATTCAAATTAGGTCAGCAACTCAAAATTCTCGTGGTGGAAAGGAATGAGAGTGGACCACTAAATTTTTTATCCAAGATCAAAAATAATATCTTGGATCTACCACATGTTTCCTTAATTAAATTTTATTCTTTGAATGAAGTGTAAACACCAGGTCGGCCAAACCTAATGAAAACACAAAAGAACATTGATGTACACAGTTCTTAACAAGAAGATGGCACACAGATGATGCAACACACTTCATTATGCTTGAGAACACATCTTAGGTTCCTTCAGATACATCCGCAACAAATGCAACAATCTTCAAACACCGAACCTCACACATTTTTTCCAGAACCAAGAAAACACCACTATAAGACTCATTCTAAATCTGCATCTCTGAAGTAGAAAAATAGAGGACTACAAAGAGAAAACATTTCTCCTAGTCACAAAAAGATCATCTCTGCTAGAATAGTTCACACACCGTTGAACGTAACTTACACATCCCATCGAATCATAAGCTACAGCTCAAGAGATATCACCACTAGATCACCATTAGCAAACCTTCAGATCTGCACAAGCATAGAATCAACACAGGAGAAATATGGAGCAAATAGCAGAGCACATTCTTAGCTCTAACTTCTTTTCTTTATTAATTTTCTCAAAAGCACCTAGAAACTCACAAATTCAGCACATTGACAACATCATAAAGATAGCTCCATGTACTATAACATCTCAATAGCGAGTTTGGGTGGGAAAATCTCCAACGCAGGGCATTCAAATTTTTTTGGAGGAGATGGTATCTCTATTGCGACGCATGATGATGGTGGTTTCCCTTCTACGGCTGGAGTTGTTGGCTTCCCCCATGGTGGTAGTAGCATTCTGGTGCTGCTAAAGGTGAATGGAAATGATGATAACCCTTCCATAGCAGACCGTGTTGGATACGGTGGTGCCGGTGTTGAATGCAAGGGCATTGGTGGTGACGCTGTCTAGTGAGGCAGTGAAGCGGCAAATTGAATGCTACAAAGAAATGTGAACATTCTAAGTGCAAAAGCCTTGTTGCGAGGGCTTCTTTGAGGGATTCAAGGTTTTGTTCAGGGATTTCATCGAATAGAGGGTTTATTCCTATTGTAAATACCATATCTATTGATCTAAAAATTGAGACGATAGAGGAAATTGATGAGATTGTTTCAGAGATCTCCGCTCATGGGGTGATTTGCTGGTTTAGGGGTTTTTGGCCTAGCCTCCCTTAGCTGCACTCCTGGATTTCCAATGAATGGGAGCTACTAATTTCTAGTAAAGTTCATATTTTCCCCGTGGCTAAGGGGTTTTTTGTTGCTAAGTTTGACAATGCTCAGGATAGAAACAAAATTTTATGTGACAATTATTTTAGCTGGGAGGACAAATTTATGTTGATGATTAAGCCCTGGCATTCTGATTTCAATCCTGCCTCTAAAACTTTTAATACGATCTCGCTTTGGGTTCGGCTGCCAAATCTTCCCCTCCACTTATGGAATGACCCTCTCTTGGAAGAAGTGGGTGATGCCCTTGGTGATTTTTTGTTGGTGGATGATGAATCCTTTGACATTTTTCATTCCACCTTTGATCGCATATTGGTTGAAATGGATGTTTCAAAAGGATTGTCTATTGAGATTTTACTTAAATCTCCTAAGGGTTCTTGGGTCCAATCTTTGGACTATGAAGGGATTCCCTTCCATTGTAGAAGATGTTTTAAAATAGGTCATGCTACTGCCCAATGCGGATTTGAGAAAAAAATACTAACAACTACATGGTGGAGAGGTGCCTCTCTACAACATTATACGGTAGTGAAGAAAACTGATCAACATACGATTTTTTTTGAAGTGGTTGCGTCGGAACCATAGGGTCTTGGGGCATCCCCTCTGGATGTCTCAAATGGTGGGGCTGCTAATGTTGTACAAAATTATCTTGTTGAAACCCCTAAAGAGCGAGAGATTGGGTATCAGGTTGCCATTTCTGGTGATAGTGCTCCAACTATCATTTCTGGTGGCTTTTCTGATATGTCTATTCCTGTATGAAAGAATAATGTTGAAATCACCGAGACAGTGGTTGCAGGCAGTCACCTTCAGGAAAATTGTGTGTTGGCTTGGCATGATAAGGCAACATAAGTGGAAGAAGGTTGGATTACTATTATGGGAAAGAAAGAAAAATTCTCTAGGCCTTCTTTCGACATGACTCTTCACTCCCATAAGAGAAATTTCAAATGTAAATCTTGATGGGTCTTCCTTGGGGGCTAGTTTTTTTGGCTGGCTGCAGGATGTCCTTTTTGTAGCTTTGTTTTGGATTGTAAAGGGTTTCGGGTCCCTTCAAAACCTATTTTTTCTTTAATAAAAAACATCTCAATAGCATCTCAACTATACATGTATAATCTGTAACATAGTGAACTGTGTTGACATCAATGAAAACATTAATGACAACACCACCAATCTTGCTCATACTTACAACAATGGGTACACTCATCTTGGTCCATAAGACTATCATATTGTAATCATGTTCAAATGGATCTGTTAGAATTGTGAAAAACATGAGCCATTGGATCAAAAAATGGACAAAGACACCTTCCACGCAAGAGATCTGCAAACAAAGAGTTGTTATTATATTCCTCAACAAGAAAAAGTTATAGAATGCAAGAGACTATCAAAATGGTATGAAAGCTCGAGATTCTGAAGAGAGATAATACAATGAGGGTTGAGTGCTATATAGGAGCATCCCTAAATGAGAAAGCAATCTGATCATGACAAGTGTCAACATCTCATGCAATGAGATAGATGATCTAATAATAGCTCTCTAGTTAACATAGTAAATCACTCCTATGTTTAGCTTAAGTGCATGAGATTAAATTAGACTAATAATTAATTAAAGATTAATTAATTGTTAGCTAATGTATGATTACTCTAATACCCCCCTTAAGATGAACTTAGGAAGTAGCTAAAACCCGTAAAAAGAGAATGCATGATGGGTCCCGAAAAACAATGCCTGGTGAGGTACTCATGTAAAAACAAAAGATCTCTCAAAACTAGAGAAAAGGAGAAAACCACATGATAAAAAATCCTCTCCAAAAGAGAGAAAGATGAATGAAGGACTGGAAAAGCCTCCAAATTAAGTTGAAGGACTAAGAAGCCTCCAACCGAAACAATGTCCCAAAAAAGAGGAACATGTAGAACATCACTAAAGCATGAAAAATTTGTAGACTATTGTCAAATGATGATTGATATAGTGTTGAAATGAAGAACCTCCAAAAATAGGAATGCAAGAGTGTCTATATGGTAAATGATCCATCTCACTGAAATGCATGTAACAAGCCATAGATGTATGTCGCATCTGAAAGTACATAGGAACAAGAACTAGATATGTAGATCACTCAAACGTGAAACCAAGGAAGCATTAGCATCAACAGTAGAACTCCCCCATAATGCTGAAAAGGAAGAGCCAACATAGGCACACTGAAAAGTTATGTGAAACCAAGAAGTGCATGTAGGAGAAACAACCTGTAAATAAAGGGTGTGCAAACTAAGGCACACACACATGAGGCAAGAATCACCATGATTCACTATTTTCATGGAAGGGACACTCACTTGACAAAGGTGTGATGGAAAACCAAAGGAAAACATCAACCTCCCCATGGAACTTTATCATAGTGTGAGTAAAAAAGGCATAATAGGACATGCAAAATGTCCAAAAAGATACACCAGAATGGCCTACTTTATCTTAGTGCATCTACAAAAGAGAATGTCTATTTAAAAAAGATGTCTGCAATGCCCAAATAGGATAAAATACTAGAAATACATTTGGAACATCCAAAATGAGTCATCCCACGCAAACAAAATTTTTCTAGGAGTTAAGGCATCCAAGTAAGTCACCAAAATGTGAAAACACAAAAAATTGAATAAAATGTACCTAGAGAGAAATCTAGAAAAAGTGCATGTATGGTTGTGAAGAGCTTTGAAAAGCCATCTCAATGCTAGAATCATAAAAATTGGAGAAACAGATCAAAAGTTATGATTTTGGGACTGAAAACAACACATCTAACTTTAACAAGTTGCAAAATCGACCAACAATAGAAAAAAGTGATGAGACCCACACCATTGAAAAGTTGATAGAACTAGCTTTGTGATGATATCATGCTTGCCAAAATTTGATGTCATATGCCCAAGTTATGGCCAAAAGAAAAAAAACCTCTTTTAGGGCTAAAGAGGGTCTTGAAGGGGCCATGCAACCATTCATATTGTTGACGTCATTCTGACGTTAGTAGAATATTCCCTATGCCTAAGAAAAAATCTGGCCCACTACATAAGATTTTGGTGATGAAATATTCTCTTGATGCACATGAATATTTTGTTTTGTACCACACCGAAAAAAATGGATTGATCGCTAGAAAACAAAAAAGCAGTCGTCAAAATCTTTTCATTGTTGGGAAAAATCTCGGGTGCCAAAAATATGACATTAGTCTCCATTTTGCAGTCAAGTGGTCTGTAAGTTGCCATTGACTATCAAGGGGAACAAAGGGGACACTACCATCGACGACCTCAAAGGTTGTGTCGGATGATGTACAGTTCTGCTGCAAACCTTAATCAAAATTAAATCTACCATGCAAAAAAATGCCTACTTTTTTAATTTTTTGGATTTTTGAAAAAAAATCAAGAAAAATAAAAAACACCTGACTTATTTTTTTCTTATTTTTTGAAATGCATTCACAAGGGTTGTACAATCCCTATCTAGAGCAAAAAAAAATTTCCTCAAAAGCTCCCGATGCCGAAATAGGGAAATTTATAGTAAAAAATTATGTTGAATTGGCCTCCTAAATCCAACGGTGGGGTCCTTTTTGTGCCAAAATGTTCCAAAATTGTAGTTACCCTCCAAATCTTAAAAAAAAAACTACTTCAAAGCAGATCTAATAGTTTAGGAGTCCAAATCAGGCCAAACAAAAGGCAAAACTAACTTTCTAGAGTAATCATCTATAAATGTCACAAAATATTATGATCCTCCAAAAGAAACTATAGCTGATGGCCCCAAAAAATCTGGATGAATATAATCTAGAATACCCTTACTTGTATGACAAAATCCTTGAAAAATTGGATCTACTTGAAGAGGCAGTTGTATAGTTTACGAATGAAAGAAGGTATAAAAATTGTAGATCATTTAAATATTTTCAATACTCTTATATGCCAATTAGCTAGCATGAGTGTAAATATCAAAGATGAAGACAAGACAGTTATGTTATTGTGTTCATTGCTCAAATCTTGGAATCACTCAAACACTTCCATTAGTCTTAGCACAACTGATACCCTTGAATTTGATTATGTTGTGGGAATTAATTTTTTGTTTGAAGAGGCATGGAGGAAATCTAAGACAAAATCTCCACACAAGAAGCAATGGTGGCTAGGGGTTGATCCATAGAAAAAGGGAAGAATTCGAGAGGTACACCTAGATCTAAGTCAAAAGGAAATAAGGGAAAGGAAAAATGTTGGTACAACAATAAATTCTAGTGCATCTCAAGAAATATTGTTGGAAGAGGAAAGAAGACAATGATGAATCCAAAAAGGAAGCAAAACTAGTTGAGACAAGTTTAGGTATGATTGATGAAGTATTATTTGTTTGTAATGCCTTAAAATATCATGAGGAATGATTATTAGATTATGGTGCTTCTAATCACATGTGTCCACATTGGAATTGATTTTCTTCTTACCAAGCTATTGATGGTGGTGTTGTTCTTATGGGAAATAATGTTTCTTGTAAGATTGTTGGGATTGGGAGAATTAATATTAAAATGTTAAATGGTATTGTGAGGACATTAACAGAGGTAAGACTTGTACTAGAAATAAAAATAATAATTTAATTTCCTTGGGAGTTTTGGATTATAGAGGCTATAAATTTACATGTCAAGGTGGATCATTGAAAGTGTCCAAGGGAATTTTGGTGTTCATGAAGGTTACAAATATTAGAAATATTTACAAGCTAGAAGGGAGTACTGTAATAAATGAAGCTGAAGTGGTATCTAAAGAAACAAGTGAATCTACTCATTTATGGCATCAATGATTGGGTCATATGAGTGAGAAAGGGTTGAAGGTACTATTAAACCATAATTTACTTCCAAATCTATAATTTATAAAATTAAATTTGTACAAGCATTGTGTTTATGGGAAGTAATATAGATGGAAGTTTAAACCAGCTAGTCATACAAGTAAGGGTATTCTAGATTATATTCATCCAGATGTTTTGGGGCCATCCCCTATAGTTTCTTTTGGAGGATCATCATATTTTGTGACATTTGTAGATGTTTTCTCTAGAAAGGTGTGGGTCTATATTCTTAAAAGTAAAGCTGATGTGTTTAGTGTATTTAAATAGTTTAGAGTTTTGATTGAAAATAGAACTGATAGATCAATCAAATTTTTAAGAACATATAATGGAGATGATTACATCTTTGGAATTTGAGAATTATTGTAAGGAAGATGGGATTGAAAGGCATAAAACAACAATTTAAATTCCTCAATAAAATGGTGTTGTTGAACGTATGAACATATCTTCTAGAGAGAGCAAGGAGCATGCCCAGTAATGCCAAGTTTTAGCAAGAGTTGTGGGAAAAAATAGACTCTATAGCTTGTTATCTAGTAAATCAGTCACCATTAGTTGTAATAGGTTGTAAGATTCCTGAAGAGGTATGGATAAGTCATTCTTGTGATTACACAAATCAAAAAAAAATTGGTTGTGATGCATACACTCTTATTTCTAAGATCAAAATTCCAAATTGGACCCCAAATCTAAGAATTATACCTTTGTTGGTTATGGTGATAGAATTAAGGGATACATATTGTGGGATCCTACTACCCTCAAAATCATCATAGCGTAGATGTAGTATTTGATGAATCTCTTATAAAATTAGACATAGTATAAGTTGTAGTAAAATAGGAACAAGTACCACAATATCAACAAATTCAGTTGGAAACTCATCCATCTACAAAAAAATAGGGAGCAAAAAGAAGCTTCTAAAGAAGATGATGAGGATACAAAAATCTACAAGAAAATATGGAAATGACACAACTTTCTATCTAAAGAGATATACATGGTCAAAAATCCACCTAAAAGGTATGAAATATTAAGTTTCATCTATTTCTTTGATTTCTGATGATGGAGAACCTAGTTGTTATCAGGAAGCAATGTTCATGGTACTTAAAATGTTAAATGGAAAATAGCAATGAAAGAAGAAATGGATGTCTTGGAGAAAAATAAAACATGGGACTTGGTAGAACTCTCAAAAGGTAGGAAAGTTGTTGGTTGCAAATGAGTCTTCAAACTAAAGAAAAGTGTTGATGATAAAGTTGAAAGGTACAAAGCAATATTGGTAGCAAAAGGGTATTCTCAAAAGGAAGGTATTGATTTTCATAAACAATTTTCACTAGTTGTCAAGCTTTTTTCTATTTGGGATGTTTTATCACTTGTTGTTTACTTGAACTTGAGTTAGAGAAATTAGATGTTCAAACAACATTTTTACATGAAGATTTGGATGAAGAGATATATATGGAACAACCAAAAGGTTTTGTTCAAGATTCGAATAGAAATTTTTTTGCAACCTCAAAAAGTCATTCTATGGCCTAAAACAATTTCCCAAGCAATGGTACAAGAAGTTTGATTCCTTCATGGTGAGCCTAAATTTTAGGAGTGACTATGACCATTCTTTTTACTTTAAAATTTTTAGAAATGGAAATTAAATTCATTATCTTGGTGTTATATGTTGACAATAAGTTTGTAGCAAGAAAAAGCATAGTTGAGATTAGCGGGTTAAAAGCTTAGATGGCTAGGAATTTTGATATGAAGGATCTAGAAGCAACAAAACAAATTTTGGGCATGGAAATACACATAGACATGGAACAAGGTATGTCTTTACTCTTGCAAGAGGACCTATTTGTTGGATGTCAAAGCTTCAAGAAACAATTGTTAAACTATCCACTATTGAGATAGAGTATATGGCTATCTCACATGCATGCAAAGAGACAATTTGGTTAAAGGGTCTTTTGGGTGAGTTTGGAAAAGTGCAAGACAAGGTGATTGTATTTTGTGATAGTCAAAATGTTATACATTTGGCTAAAAGTTTAGCTAATCATAGTAGGACTAAGCATATTGCAATTAAATACCATTTTGTAGGATAGGTTATTGATGGAGGTGGAGTAGCACTTGAGAAGGTTCATACACCAAAAAAATGTGCAAACATGTTTACAACACCAATACACTTAGAGAAGTTGAAATGGATTTGACTTCTCTTGGCTTGTAGAAAAGGTGATGAATAGGCACATGGGTAAGTATCAAGTAAATTGTTGTCAAGGTAGAGATTGTTGGATAATGACAAGAATCAAAGAATTAAAAAAAAAATCTTATCTTATGAAAAAGATAAAACAATAAAACAAAAACAAGAAAAACAATAAAGCAATAAAACAAAGTATTTTCTAAGTTGGACAGTGGTTGTTATTTTGAAAATATTATATATATCTTGTTGCCTTGAAGGAAAATCAAAGTAATGTTATTGAATAGTAACAGCTGCATGAACATTGTAATCAATTTCTTTGAACAATAAGAATCCTATATTTTGCCCCGTGGATGTTTCCTTGACATATAGTCAAGATTTTACTATATAAACTCGTGCCTTGTTTGTTATTTTGTTATTCTACTTAATCTTTCTTGTTATTTATTCCCAACTAACTTGTGTTGTAATATTATTCAAATTTATGGGTGGGTTTTACGTTTCTATTTCCACAACAATTTATTGTCACTTTTATGCATATCTTATCATCATGACATTCCATGACACCACATCAAACAATTTGCGTCCCTTATCTATGCTTCCACATTTTGTATACATGTCTACCATAGCCTTTCCAACTACAACATGTGACAAAATTTCCTCTATCCTTTATGCTTTTATAGATACTTGTGCCCTATTCCAAAGCTACCATTTTGCCCTTGCACCGACATTTCTAGTTCCGCTCGGGTTATTTATGCGCTCAATTTCCCAAGTCCTTATAGGGGAGAGGACCTAGTACCTAGCATGTTCCAATTGTTGTTATAGCATTTGTTGATTCAATGCCCAATATTTTTAAGAGTATTGAAACAATAGTTGTGACTTTAAAGTTGTTGGTGCTGATGATGACCACCCATAATTGAATAAAATGTATTCTTTAGATCCAAAAAACAACAAATCATGTGATGCAACATCAACACATCAATAAAACATGATTTAATGCACAAGTATGGGTCTCACTTTTTTTTTGGGCCTTTTTGGACACCTCGACAAAAAGTGCGCTGATATGGCATCATATTTGATGATGTGACCCTGAAACTTTAATTATAAGTAGGGGACTTGCCAAGTAAGCTGCTGTTAAAAATTGAGAGTGATTTGAGATTTCCACAAAAGATTTTGAGAAATGTGAAAGTTAGGATGCTCAATTATTGAATCCTTTCCCCTAGATGGGGACATATCTACATATTGGGAGGCGGGGGGAGGCGAAGAGCAGGGAGGGAAGAATTTTGTAGGGTCGAGCCAATACTCAGATGCAGTAAGTGGAGCGAATCAAGTACCTGTGTAGGTCGAATCCATTGATCGAAGTGCAGATCCTAAAATCATTTTCGTACTGTAAAAGTTCCCTATCATACATAAGCGCTGCTGCTATCTTTTTTCATCCCCTAGAAAAGACTATTGACGAGAATATCACACTTCAGATAAAGGGTTGGCTCGGGAACCTACGAGTTAGGAATAGTACTTTTGACTTCCGATTCTATTAGTAATACAAAGAATTTCTGATAACCTGTAAATTTTGAATACTGTAAAGCAACATGGTAAAATATTGTTATCTTGAATATTCTGTAACCAAAACAATATTCGTAAAGAGAGTTTTGAATTAAGAATGGATTTGAACATTTAAACAAAAACAAAGATAACACTCTGGATGAAAATATGAAAACACCCGTCATTCCATTTTCGAAGGCCCTTGCAACCTTCATAAATGCTAACCATGTGATGAAATTAAGGAAAAATTAATCTTTTAAACCCTAGCTTTCCATACCATGAAATTAAATTAATATTAAACATTTCAAAAGCCTTAAACGCTTGTTTACGATACCCCCAAACACTTTGCTTCGCTTGAATGTCAAGCAGGCTTTTGGGCCCGCCACACCAACTTTTCTCTTTAACTTTTTTGAACATTCCAAATGACTGAAACAAGAGACATGAATCAGCAGGATTGTACAACATTCCTCACAATGAACATCCATGAATTCATTTTCCCAGCCTCTTATTTCCATTTCCCCCAACTCAAAAGACTTATCATAACAGTTCAATATGTTTTGGATTGCTTCCTTCACATGATCTTGGGAAGCCTCTTTTACCAATATGTTTTCAAAGAATTTAAATTTACTAAAAATTACAAATTATAAAATTGGTAAGAAAATTACATATATTTCAAATCAATATTGCAGATCACATTTTACAATCGATCATCATTAAAAGTTTTTTTACCTACATAAATTTAATAAACATACAATCCATCATTATTAAAAGTTCATTCTTTCTACATGAATTCAATAAACATACCTAATGAGAGAAAAGTACATGATTGATCTAGAATAATAAACTCAAATGGATTCACATGTTATGGACTACTATGAGTAGAATGAAAGAGAGAATTCAAGCCTCATTTTGATGAGGTATGGCAGGGTTGTTGGAGTGGGGTGGGCATCTAGGATCTAGAGTTGTTCCTTGGCAGTTGGCATGCGAAGCATCACTTTGAAAGAAAGTAGGTGAAGAAGCTTCCTCTCTATACAACTTGCAGCTCGTTAAGCCATGCATCAACATAACATTCAACACAAGAAGCAGTACAACCTCTACCACCATCACCTTCACAGTATCAAACTCCACCCTACACACCATACAACACCCCATCATATCAAAATCCCATGTACAATTCATCCACCATTCCACAGTATTCAACATATGCTACTCCACCAAACCCACAAGATGATATGGCATTGCAACTCAAGGTGCTATCACAAAAAATGCAGGACATTCAAATGGGAAAAATGAAGAAGCCCCATACACAACAAAACTTGTGCCCATATCCATTCAATAGGAACATCACAATGATACCTTTCCCTCACGGTTTTGAGGTCCCTAAATTTCATAAATACAAAGGGAGGGGAAATCCTGCAGATCACATCAAAGAATTCCATGTCATGTGTACAGAGACTTCCTATAATGATTCCTACTTGATGCACCTCTTCCCACGTAGTTTGGCGGGCCCAACCATTGATCTGTTCTCACAGTTTCCTCCAAGTATTAAAACATTCCAAGAAATAATTGATAGGGTCATAGACCATTTCTCCTTTAATCTTGACATGGACGTAAGCTTAGAAGAGTTGTACACTCTCAAGCAAAACAAAGGAGAATCCTTCGCTAATTTCTTACAATGATGGAGGCAAAGAGGTAGTAAGAGAAAGTGGCCCATTCTTGAAGAACAATTTAAGTAGGAATTATCATTTCTAATATTGATGAGGATTTATCCTTCCACTTGAAGATGAAATGTATCACCACTTATGATGAGCTTTCCCATAGGGCCCTCAACATCGAAAGAGCCCTAATATCATAGGGAAATGCACAAGCGTATAAAGGCAACCACCCATCCACTAGTTCTAACGATAAGCCTCACTTTTGGGCCAAGAACAAGAACATTACTAGTGATGGTGAACATGTTGATGCAAAGGTAGTCTTAACTACTCCTAGGAAAACAAACACCCAACCCATGAACATACAACAACCATGCACACAACCACCAAACAATCAACCAACGATAAATGCTAAAAACACTAAATGTAGACCACAAAGAACAAACAATACTCCTAAGAGAAAACTCACTCTCTTAGCTTGGGAGCCTACAGAGGATGTGTTGAAGAGGTTGATACAGTCTAACATTATCACACTCCCCAATTTCTCAAACTATCAAGCACCACAAGTCAAATCTCCTAGCTATCTATGAGAAGATCATTTTTGTGAATATCACCGATACAAAGGTCATAACACACAAAATTGTTTTAGACTCAAACATCTAATAGAAGATCTTATTAAACAAGGAGACATTGATGTCGATAAAAAATTTGGGAATGAAAATCTAAAAATTTACACAAACCCTATGCCTAATCATACAAAAGAAAAAGATTCAGGAAAGGCATCAACCTCAAATAATGTAAACCATACTCATGATACCACAGTGGGATACATTTATGGTATTCATTCATCACAACATGAGGAATCTAGCATGCATCAAGATATCATTTTAAAACAAAGTCCAAATCAATTAACAATGTCTAGCAATATTTCATATTGTAATGGCATCAAGTATGTACATTAGATTATAATATCTCTCCCACATATGACTTCATGATTGGGCATGTTGAAGAAGTTCCATACGAGCCAAAAATATCCCTTGTTACACCCATACCCACAAACTATTGCAAAGAGTCGTTTACCGATGATATGCCATCTACCCAAGGATCATGTCAAGAAGAGGCTCTTGAGGATAAGAAAAGTAGATGAACTCTGAATCAAGTTAGGATCAAGAACCCCTATCTCCATAGTTTCGCGAAGAGCTAAGGGACATCTTCCAAACCATTTTAAACTCCAAAGATGTCCTCGATATCACCCATGAGATGTTTCTTTCTGATGGAAATATAGATATTCTTCTAAAACAAGAATCTCCCACTCTTGATATTCCCATACAAGAGCAAGCAATGGTCAAGATCCTTGATTCTTATAGTGATTGTGCATCATCAACATCTTTTGAATCAACACCAACATATTTTGAAGCAGTATCAACAAATAATGATGTCATAGACTTAGAGAAAATAGTTCATATTCTGGAACAACAAGAACCCATAGCAATATCATGTGTTCATGATAAGTCATATTCAATTGCTATGGATCAGATGATACATTATCATGGCAAAGGATTAGGTATTGTCCATACCTTCACAACGTTGAGGGCAATCTTTTCTACAACAACATCAACATATGGGGCATGAAGTATCCTTATGATGAAGGTACTATCAACACTACAACTAGTCATATCATGATTTATTATCCCCCCATCATCTCACACTCAAATTGGGACCAACGTAAAAGGAAATATTCTTATCAAAGCAAGGAGAATATCATCAAAGAAAATAATGTAATAAAGCATAAATGACAAAGAAAATACAAATGGATACCAAAAAAATAATCCCTCCAAAACTCCATTAGTCAAAGAAACTATGCGGAAAATTCCAAAAGGGAAATGTATCCATCAAAAGCATCCTCAAATACAATAGAAGGATTCTCGAGCAAGGAATGAAGTATATCTAATGATTGGTCCTAACTCCATGAAAACCTCTATTCCCACCCATCATTTCTCAACTTCCCAAGTTTGGAGAGTCAAAGGTTCCAAACCATCGACTAATCCATCTCATATTCCTTCATGCATGACATCATACACTCCATGAACATGATATCCAATTCTCACATTAACCATGTGTTGGCAACTACCCTTCATCATAAGGATTTTGAAGGCACTCTATTGCAATGTGCACACATAGACAAGGTTAATTCTGGTATCCAAAAGGTAGATCAAAGTTAGATCAAAAGTTGCATTCAAGTGCTCATATCCTAGCAAAGTAGCTTCTTCAAGAATATCGTTGGCACGTTATGATAGTGGCCTCTATATCAGTACCACTAGGTGGTTCAACATGAGGGTAAAAAATTTCAAAAGATATTTAAAAAATCAAGAAAGTAGTAAAAATAAAAATTGTCCTCTAATGAAAACCACTATGGTGGTGCTTTGGAAAAGTACTATGATGAAAACCTGAAAAATAGGTGTCATGAGTAGAATCGAGTGTATATGATCATTCTCATACATAAGCATCTCATCCTTGTCATGATAAATCCAACGTTCCCTCCATCCATCCAATCCAAATTTATCTAGATATTCCCATTTATCTTGATCTTGACAAAAATTTGGCATATGCTTCAACTCTACTCATGGAAATTTTTTGACAATCTCTTTATCATTTATCTCATGAAGTCCCATAGACCATATCTAGTATGATAAAACTCTCTTGAACTCTTCACATCTACATTACCTATCTGGTCAGATTAAAACATGAAGCATTGCTGACAATCGTGGTTATTACACCTTTAGCCAAATACCCTTAACTCATGCATTATATCCGCATGTATACCATGATCAGGATCTAGGTATCATTGATCTCAAAATCTCTACCAAAATCCCAAAACATCTATAAAAGTCAACAAAAAATCCAAAACACTTACGAATTAGAAAAATCCAAAAACATCAAATAAAATCCTGTACAACTAAATTCCAAAAACATTCAGAAAATTATAACTGTGTCCAAAACATCCGTAATATATCAAACTCAAATAATGTCAAACATCAAGAATCCAAAAACAAAGTACTCCATCTCCAACTACGAGTCTCCTGAGCTTGGAACATTGTAAGTCTATCATTGATGTGCCCTGACACCCTAGGTCAACTTTAGAGTCACCGCAATAAACCATTCCATCAAGTATTTTTTCTCAAAATCAAACTATCTCAAACTACATGGTCTCCATTTGTAACGTAGGCAAGGCTCATCTGATAAGCCCCTCATGTCCTAGATGGCTTTAGGTTAGAATCTTGGTCAAAAGAAAATCCCAAAACATTTTAGAAAATTTTAGAAACCCCAAAACATTGGAAAACTTAGAAAACCCTAAACAACCTCAAATAATCAAAAACCAAAACATTCACATAAACATTTGGAAAGAACAAAAATAGCCTCAAAAAAATTTAAAAACAAAAAAAACATTTAACTATTCTATAAAATATCAAAGCCGTCCATCCCATTTCACCCATGATAAACCTTTATCCATAATAAATCAATCATCATCTTCAAACTTTGATAAAACAAGTATAGCAAGTTGTGAAGTGTGAACCTAAATGTCAAAATCAAACTCTTGATCATTATCAAACATGTCAATCAAACTTTATATCAAAGGATTCTCAAAGGACCTATCAACCCACCAACATTTGATAACATGTCCTAGGATGCATCCTTCCTACAATGAGCATTATTATTGGTAATCACTTTGGATATTTATCCTCAAAACACATAACTTTGGCAAGAGATATAGATCTAAAATGGACCTGCTTGTTTTGATCTTGTTCTTGGATTTATCTTGTTGACCCATTTTGAGAAAGACCCCTCTCAATGATGTCTAAATGATTTAGAGAGAAAGGAATGGGGCATTGATCATTATCTTTCATTTTCTATGCTTGTGGGGTATTCTTGTAAAATAATCTTGGCGCATACTTGCTTAGTTGTGTGTAGGGAGGTCATTTGGAGTAGATTGTTGACTATTGCGACAAGTGCTATCCAAATATTCCAAACTTCTAAACCACATCCCATATCGAGGTTTTTGTATGTCAAGGTGTGAACAAGTACTATCCTATATGTTTGCAGAGTCAAAGTCCATCACACTAGATACAATGTCATCCCGATTATCAATACCATGATGCATCATGTCTATGTGTTATATCAAAAATAAGGAATGACAAAGAGTCCCAATCCCATAAATGAGCAAATCATAAATCTCATCACCAGATCTAATACAGTCTTGAATGATCATGGACTTGTTGGAATTTTGAATCAATCTTAAATCTATGGTTAATCCATCTCATTCTTTGAGCTACACTGATCTAATTGGGTTAATTCACCGCCTCTCACACTAACATTTCACTAGGTGTTTAAATTGAATAAACCAAATTAGTTAATTTAAACCCTAAGTCCTCTTATTTAATTAAATAACCCTAAACTATTTGATTAAATATCATATTGCATCTCATTTTCATTAAATAAATCAATTATTTAATGGATGTCCTCACATTCCTCATCTTGCACATTCAAATTTAGTTTTAATTACTAAATTGCTAATTTCCCCTCCCATCCACTTGCATAGGGAATATTTCAAAGGAATATTCTCCTATTTGGCTGCAAAAAGGGAATGAGTGTTTTCAAACAAACTTTGTAACAAACTTTCAAATTTGTTACAAAGTGTGTTTGTTTAATCATTCTCAACCCTTGATTCTTTCCTTGATCCATGTGATCTTTGATTCTCATCCATTGATGAGAATCCTTGATCCATGTGTCCCCCTTCATTCATTATTGACCATTGATTGATCAAATCGATCTAATCCCTTGATTCTTCATTTGCTCCCCTATAAATGCATCACTATTTGGAGAGAAATGGATCAATCTTTTGATAGCAAAGTTATGTTGTTGAAATTCATACTCACTTGTATCCACATTGAGCACTTTTTAGAATTTTAGTTTAATCTCCATACATATTAGCTTAAGCATCAATTAATGGCTTCCATATTAGCTTAGATTTCATACATTTTAGCATAACTTTCTATCTATGGTTTGCATCTTTGAACTTTGTTTACATTTAGCATAGATTACATTCATCTTTATTAAGTATCTTAGCATTTAACACAAACTTTCATCATGTTAAACTAGTTTTGCATCCATGTTTCTTTCATATCTCATCAGTTTCATCAATTTTAATCAATAAGATCAATTGGAACAAGCTCATATTATTCTTGAGGGATTGGGAAAGGGTCGCCACTCCACATCAATGCGGCACCACTCCCCCAATGGGATAAGATTTGAGGTCTTAGAATAGGGTTTTGTTAAGTTTTCATGTTTATATCATGATAGTTTAATGGCTTCCTAGTTTTGATGATTTTGAATATCGCATCAAGGGATCATTGCTTAGGGGATTAAATAGGGTTTAAATTTATTTGGATCTATGGTATTTAGTTCACATTGACATTGGTCATAGTTTGTTAGTGCAACAAGGATTTCATAAGGTGTTGGTAGGAAATTCAAAGAAACTTGCAAATATGACTAATGAAGACTGAGAGAATCTAGATACAAGAGCTCTTAACACAATTGGGTTTTGTTTAGAAAATGATTTTCTTTTCAATATTGTTGGAGAGGAAATAACAAAAATATTATAGAGTAGAATGGAGAGTCTTTACATGACAAAATGCTTGACAAATTGGATCTACTTGAAGAGATAGTTATATAGTTTACGAATGAAAGAAGGTATAAAAATTACATATCATTTATATATTTTCAATACTCTTATATGCCAATTAGCTAGCATGGGTGTAAAAATTAAAGATGAAGACAAGACAGTTATGTTATTGTATTCATTGCTTGAATCTTGGAATCACTCAGTCACTTCCATTAGTCTTAGCACAACTAATACCCTTGAATTTGATTATTGTGGGAGTTAAATTTTTGTTTGAAGAGGCGTGGAGGAAATCTAACACATAGACCTCCACACAAGAAGCAATGGTGGCTATGGGTTGATCCATAGAAAAAATGAAAGATTCGAGAGGTACATCTAGATCTAAGTCAAAAGGAAAAAAGGGTAAGGGAAAATGTTGGCGTGGCAATAAATTAGTGCATTCCAAGAAATATTGTTTGAAGAGTAAAGAAGACAATGATGAATCCAAAAAGGAAGCAAATCCAGTTGAGACAAGTTCAGGTATGGTTGATTAAGCATTATTTTTTTGTAATGCCTTACAATATTGAATGAGGAATGATTATTAGATTATGGTGCGTCTAATCACATATGTCCACATAAGAATTGGTTTTCTTCTTACAAAGCTA
This sequence comes from Sequoia sempervirens, assembly GCA_007258455.2. Classification (NCBI taxonomy): domain Eukaryota; kingdom Viridiplantae; phylum Streptophyta; class Pinopsida; order Cupressales; family Cupressaceae; genus Sequoia; species Sequoia sempervirens. Next base: position 91,294,266 of record VDFB02000015.1, read on the forward strand.
TTGATTGCAATGTTGTTCTTATGGGAAATAATGTTTCTTGTAAGACTGTTGGGATTGAGAGAATTAATATTAAAATATTCAATGGTATTGTGAGGAAATAAACAAAGGTAATACTTGTACCAAAAAAATTTAAAAAAGAGAATTTAATTTCCTTGGGAGTTTTGGATTATAGAGGTTATAAATTTACATGTCAAGGTGGATCATTGAAAGTGTCCAAGGGAATTTTGGTGGTCATGAAGGCTAAAAATATTAGAAACCCTTACAAGCTACAATGGAGTACTCCAATAATTGAAGCAATGGTGGTATCTAAAGAAACAAATGAATCTACTCGTTTATGGAATCAACGATTGGGTCATATGAGCGAGAAAGGGTTGGAGGTACTGTTAAACCATAATTTACTTCCAAATTTAAAATCTTTGACTTTGAATTTTTACAAGCATTGTGTTTATGGGAAGCATTCTAGATAGAAGTTTAAAGCAGGTAGTCATACAAGTAAGGTTATTCTAGATTATATTCATCCAGATGTTTTGGGGTCATCCCCTATAGTTTCTTTTGGGGGATCGTCATATTTTGTAACATTTATAGATGATTACTCTAGAAAGGTGTGGTTCTATATTCTTAAAAGTAAATTTGATGCATGTTTAGTGTATTTAAAAAATTTAGAGTTTTGGTTGAAAATAGAACTAATAGATCAATCAAATGTTTAAGAAAAAATAATGGAGATCAGTTTGTGCATCTTTGGAATTTGAGAATTATGGGATTGAAAGGCATAATTTTTTTTTTTTTAAACTCATCAACAAAATGGTGTCATTGAATGCATGAACATGAATCTTCTAGAGAGAGCAAGGAGCATGCTTGGTAATGCAAAGTTGTAGCAAGAGTTGTGGGTAGAAGAAGTCTCTATAGCTTGTTATCTAGTAAATCGATCACCATTAGTTACAATAGGTTGTAAGATTCCTGAAGAGGTATGGACAAGTCACTATTGTGATTACAAAAATCTAAAAAAAATTGGTTGTGATCCATATGCTCTTATTTCTAAAGATTAACATTCTAAATTTTCCCCCAAATCTAAGAAATATATCTTTGTTGGTTATGGCGATGGAATTAAGGGATATAGATTGTGGGATCCTACTACCCACAAAATCATCATTAGTAGAGATGCAGTATTTGATGAATCTCCTCTTATAAAATAAATCATCTAGTAGAAGTTTCAAAGTAAAATAGGAACAAGTACCACAACATCAACAAATTTAGTTAGAAACTCATTCATCTACAAAAAATAGGGAGCAAAAAGAAGCTTCTAAAGAAGAAGACGAGGTGCAAAAAATCTACAAGAAAATATGGAAATGACACAACTAGATCTAAGGAGATCTACACGAGTCAAAAATCCACCTATTGCTTTAATTTCTAAAGATGGAGAACCTCATTGTTGTCAGGAAGCAATGGATGGTACTAAAAATGCTAAATGGAAAATAACAATGACAGAAGAAATGGACATGCCTTGGAGAAGAATAAAACATGGGACCTAGTAGAACTCCCAAAAGGTAGGAAAGTTGTTGGTTGCAAATGGGTCTTCAAACCGAAGAAGGGTGTTGATGATAAAATTTGAAAGGTACAAAGCAATATTTGTATCAAAAAGGTATTCTCAAAAGGAAGGTATTGATTTTCATGAAACTTTTTCACTAGTTGTTAAGCTTGTTTCTATTTGGGATGTTTTAGCACTTGTTTTACTTGATCTTGAGTTAGAGTAATTAGATGTTAAAACAACACTTTTACATGACGATTTGGATAAAGAGATATATATAGAACATCCAGAAGGCTTTGTTCAAGATCACAATAGAAATTTTGTTTCCAACCTCAATAGGTCATTGTATGGCCTGAAGCAATTTCCCAAGCAATGGTACAAGAAGTTTGATTTCTTCATGGTGAGCCAAAATTTTAGGAGTAACTATGACCATTGTGTTTACTTTAAAAGTTTGAAAAATGGTTTACTCATTATCTTGGTGTTATATGTTGACGATATGTTAGTAGCAAGAAAAAGCATAGTTGAGATCAGCGGGTTAAAAGCTCAAATGACTAGGAATTTTGATATGAAGGATCTAGAAGTGCAGTAAAACAAATTTTAGGTATGGGAATACACATAGAAAAGGAACATGGTAAGCTTTCGTTATCAAAGAAAAAGTATGTGGTGAAAATCCTCATGAGATTTGGTATAATGAATGTGAAACCAATAAATATCCCTTTAACTTCTCATTTTAAACTTTCTTAAAGTTTATGTCCTAGTAATAAAGAAGAAAATGATTATATGTTTCATGCACCGTATGCTAAGGTAGTAGGAAGTTTAATGTATGTGATGGTATGTACAAGACTATTTCACATGTAGTTGGTGTTGTCAATAGATACATGGAAAATCCAAGTAAAGAGCATTGGGGCAATAGTGAAATGAGTGCTTTAGTATCTTAGAGGCACAAGTGATTATTGTATCACCTTTGATGGTTGCAGTGGTTCAATTTGTGGTTATGTTGATTCAAATTTTGCAAGTGATTTGGACAAAAGGAGATCTACATCAGGTTATGTCTTTACTCTTGCAAGAGGACCTATTTGTTGGATGTCAAAGCTTCAAGAAAAAACTGTTTTATCCACTATTGAGATAGAGTATATGGCTATCTCACATGCATGCAAAGAGATAATTTGGTTAAAGGGTCTTTTGGGTGAGTTTGGAAAAGTGCAAGACAAGATGATTGTATTTTGTGATAGTCAAAGTGCTATAAATTTGGCTAAAAAAATTAGCTTATCACAATAGGATAGCATATTGCGATTAAATACTATTTTGTAAGATAGGTTATTGATGGAGGTGGAGTAGCTCTTGAGAAGGTTCATACACTAGAAAATTGTGCAAACATGTTGACAACACCAATACAATTAGAGAAGCTAAAGTGGATTTTGACTTCTCTTGGCTTGCAAAAAAGGTGATGAATGGGCATGGGCAAGTATTAGGCAAATTGTTGTCAAGGTGGAGATTGTTGGATAATGACAAGAATTAAAGAATAAAGAAATAATCTTCTTATGAAAAAGATAAAACAATAAAACAAAAACAAGAAAAAACAATTAAAGCAATAATTTGGTTTTTTCTAAGTTTGATGGTAGTTGTTATTTTAAAGATATTATATATATCTTGTTGCCTTGAAGGAAAATCAGGTGATGCTATTGAATAGTAGCAGCTGCGTGAAGATTGTAATCAATTTCTTTGAACAATAAGAATACCGATATTTTTCCCCATAGATGTTTCCTTGACATATTATCAAAATTTTACTATATAAACCTGTGTCTTGTTTGTTATTATGTTATTCTATTTAATTTTTCTTGTTATTTCTTCCCAACTAACTTGCGCTAGACAATATTATTCAAATTTGAGAATGAATTTTACGTTTCTATTATTTAAATTTATTGTCACTTTTATGCATATCTTACGATTGACATTCCATGACACCACATCAAATAGTTTGCATCCCTTATCTATGCTTCCACATTTTGTATACATGTCTACCATAGCCTTTCCAACTACAACATGTGACAAATTTTCCTTTATCCTTTATGCTTTTATAAATACTTGTACCATATCCCAAAGCTACCATTTTGACTTGGCATCAACATTTCTAGTTTCACTTGAGTCATTTATGCATTCAATTTCCCAAGTCCTTATAGGGGAGAGGACCTAGTACCTGAGCATGTTCCAATTGTTGTTATAGCATTTGTTGATTTAATGCCCAATATTTTTAACAATATTGAACCAATAGTTGTGACTTTAAAGTTGTTAGTGTTGATTATGACTACCCATAATTGAATGAAATGTATTCTTTAGATCCAAAAAAACAACAAATCATGTGATGCCACATCAATGCACCAATAAAACATGATTTAATGCACAAGTATTTGTCTCACTTTTTTTTGGGGCCTTTTTGGACACATGACAAAAAACATGCTGATGTGGCCCTGAAACCTTAATTATAAGCATAGGACTTGCCAAATAAGCTGCTGTAAAATATTGAGAGTGATTTGAGAATTTCATGTAAAATTTTGAGAAGCGTGAAGTTAGGATGCTCAATTATCAGATCTTTCCCCTAGACGGGGACATATCTAGATATTTGGGAAGGGGAATTTTGTAGGATCAAGCCAATACTCAGATGCAGTGGAGCGAATCAAGGACCTGTGCAGCTCGAATCCATTTAGTGAAGTGCAGATCCTAAAATAATTCTCGTACTGTAAAAGTCACCTACCATGCATAAGCGCTGCTGCTATCTTTGTTCCTCCCCTAGAAAAGACTATTGCCGAGAATATCACACTTCAGATAAGGGTTGGCTCGGGAACCTACGAGTTAGGAATAGTACTTTTGACTTCTGATTCTATTAGTAATACAAAGAATTTCTGATAACCTGTCAATTTTGAATACTGTGAAGCAACATGCTAAAATAAGTATTGTATCTTGAATATTCTATAAACAAAACAATATTCGTAAAGAGAGTTTTGAATTAAGAATGGAATTGAGCGTTTAAACAAAAACAAAGATAACACTGCGGATTAAAATATGAAAACACCCGTCATTCCATTTTTGAAGGCCCTTGCAACCTTCAGAAATGCTAACCATGTGAAATTAAGGAAAATTTAATCTTTTAAACCCTAACTTTCCATAACATGAAATTAAATTAATATTAAACATTTTAAAAGCCGTGTAGCTTTTTAAACGCACGATGCCCCCAAACACTTTGCTTCGCTTGAATGTCAAGCAGGCTTTTGGGCCCGCCAGACCAACTTTTTTTTTAACTTTTCTGAACATTCCAAATGACTGAAACAACTGACATGAATGAGCAGGACTGTACAACATTCCTCACAATGAAAATCCTTGAATTCATTTTCCCAGCCTCTTATTTCCATGTCCCCCAACTCAAAAGACTTATCATAACGCTTCAAATATGTTTTGAATTGCTTCCTTTCACATGATCTTGGGAAGCTTCAAGGAATTTAAATTTACAAAAAAAAATTAGATAAACAACGAGAATAGATGATAGTGTAATATTTGAATCAATATTTCAGATTCACTTTTTACAATCCATCATCATTAAAAGTTCTTCTTCTTACATGATTTAATAAACATATCTAATGAGAGAAAAGTACATGATTGATCTGGGTATAATAAACCTGAATGGATTACGTGTACAAGTTTAATATGTTTTGAATTGCTTCATTCACATTATCTTGGGAAGTTTTTTATTGTAAAAACAGTCCCAAAAATATAACAGCAATAATATGTTTTCAAAGAATTTAGATTTACGAAAAAATTAGATAAACAACTAGAATAGATAATATTGTAATATTCGAATCAATATTTCAGATCACATTTTACAATCCATCATCATTAAAAGTTCTTCTTCCTACATAAATTGAATAAACATATCTGATAAGAAAAAAAGTACTTGCAATAATAAACTCCAATGGATTCACAATGTAATGGACTATGAGTAGAATGAAAGAGAGAATTCAAGCCCCATTTTGATGAGGTATGGCAGGGTTGTTGGAGTGTGGTGGGCATCTAGAATCTAGAGCTGTGCCTTGGCAGTTGGCATGCGAAGCATCACTTTGAAAGAAACTATGTGGAGAAGCTTCCTCTCTATACAGTTTAGAGCTCGTTAAGCCATGCACCAACATGACGTTCAACACAAGAAGCAGTACGACCATTTTCCTAAGCATTGAAGAGAGATATTACTTAATTAAATCTATTGCGGGTGTTTCAAACAAACAAGTTATCTGTGTATTTCATTGCATTCAAGGAAATATTTATCGTGGCCCAAATGGGGTCGGACTAAAGGCATAATTGATTCAACAAGTATGGAATAAACTCTGTTTCCATGGGATAAGCACAGGTTTACAGCATTTTATCTAGGCATGGAATAAAACCAAGCGTGAGGCACGTCCAAAGCAACTACAAAGATAAAATGAATGCTGATAAAGTGCGGTCAAAAAGCAAACTTCTTGTAACCCAGGGCGGTAAAAAAGCAACCAATTTTGCGGGAAAAATGAATTTGATTGTCTTTTCTTAGTCCCTACCAAGGCAACAATTATTACTTTTTTAGTGTTTATTTTTTTTTTAAGACTGTAGGGGTAGTCTTTTATAAACAATTATTACTTTTTTAGTGTTTTTTTTTTTTTTTAAGACTGTAGGGGTAGTCTTTTATAAACAATTATTACTTTTTTAGTGTTTTTTTTTTTTTTAAGACTGTAGGGGTAGTCTTTTATAAACTGCAGTGTGTCTCGTAAATTTTTTTCATGACCGGTGATGCTGACGCAGCACACTCTTAGGTACCATGGGGATGGAGGAAGACTAGACCTGGTAAACTTTTTCACGTGATCAGTGACGCTGACGCAACACACCCTCCAATACCACGGGGATGGAGGGAGACTAGACCTCATGACCACTTGCTAGCAACCAAATGCTTTAGTCAATTGAGCTAGGCCCTCTAGCCCCTTTCTAGTGTTTACTTCATCTGTGTTTCTAATTAAAATTAAAATTATTTTTTCAATATTTTTTATGAATAAGTTTTGTTTAATTTTTAATCAATAAAAAAAAATTATAATATTTTAAAAATCGAGAGGTTAAAAAACATGTTTTCAAAGTCAAGACAAGATCATGTTTAAATCATAATAAGTCACAACATCAAAGTCCAAACTTAATAATATAAAAATTAAACAACTAGAACAATTCTAATAGGAGAGTCATTGTCATCAAGATTCACCCATACATCCCCAGAGGCAAGATTAGAATTAACCAAATCCTAGTTAGTGAGTGCACTCTCCTCCTCAGGAGTATCCTTTGACAACTATTGAGCATGCACCAAAGAAATGGCTAGTTTTGGTTGAGGGAACTTGCCAAAATTAGGCCAACCAAGAGCACTATGCCCATTTGAGGAATTAGGTCGCCCTAAAGCACCGCGCCTATAAGAGGAGGAAAAAGCTAGTTATGAGGGCTAGGACCAACCATGGAAAATATTATCTCTATTTCCTAAGGGTTGAGAGCCATGGGATTGGGAACCATGGTCAGGTCTAGTAGATTGGCCATGACCTCGCTGGCATCCTTAGGAGTAGATGAAGGAGGTGGAACTTTGGTAGTAGTGCAAGGATTTTTTCCCTAGCACTCCAAAAGCCCTTGAAAAATAAGTCACCTCAAGTACAAATTTAATAGCTTGCACTTAAATTTTCTTAAGCACATTAAAGAAAATTATAACTTTAATGTAAGGAAAGCAATGGACATTAGTGGGAAAGAAATGAACATTAGAGGAACATCCTAAAAAAAGAATATATTTTGTTTTATCTTTCCAAATGTTGAAGAGAATATCCACCTTGAAACAATGTCAAATCTATGTATACTTGAAAGGGATACAAGGTCAATCCCCCAACAAAACCATATGCCAAAGAAAGGGAGTAGGTCTAAAAGGCTTGAAAAAATAGTGATCCACTCCCAAACTTCTTGAGCTTTGTGTACTACTCTCAAATTATCCATAAAATGAACACCAAGGTTGGGAAACTTCTAAATGAATAAGATAAGAACCAAGTGGGAGAACTTGATAAAGAATGCACACTAGGAAAAATGAGCCAATTTAGGCTCTAGAATAGACAACCAAATGGGCTAAAATCTACAATGCCAAGTTCCCACAGACAACTAAAGAAAGGTCATAAATAATTTAGCAACCCAACCATAGGAAGATGATGAGAAAGCCATAAATATTCTTTATGGAACTTATAATGAAGTAGTTTATCAAGATACCATTTCTAAGGCTTAAAGACTTGACCCCAAATTTGTGAGTCATTTGAGGAGAAATGACATCAATAAAAACCTAAAAGGTGTTTAGTCTTGGTTGGACAACTTATATTTTCATTTGATCTTAGGTGAAGAAAATAAATTCTTGGTGGCTCTATGAATGAGATCGAGAAGAATTATAATGTTTAATCTGAATAATCTCAAGGCATGATACCACAACACTTTGACTAGTGGATGGTCTTGACAATAAAGAATATGAGACAATCAACTAGATTGTTGGATGATTGAAAGGGCACTACAAAAATCATTTCCTGCCCAAAGAAGCCATTACTTGATAACCTCCCATTATTTCCAAATAATTTTAATGATAAAAATTCCTTGAATTTGAATTGGCTCACTCATTGTGAGAAGAGTGTCAAGGTCCAAACTTTACATATTAGTCATCCAAAACAGACTTCTAAATTGATACAATCTAGCTAATGAAAATTTTCCAAGCTTCATTTCCCTTAAGAGCTTTGAGGATCCGTTTGGAACAAAGGACTAAACCTTGTAGACAAATAAAAATCATTCCCAAACCAATAGCTTCATGAGGAAGATAACAATATTCCCAAACAACACAATGAAATATATGGTGCCCCTTATTAGATGCCTAGAGAAAGTCTCTCAACATTTTTTTAATGTTTAAGTAAAAATTTTGGGAGGGCACAAAATAATAAGAATAGTAGACATGACTGGTATCCAACACTTTGGAGTAGATCTAGAATTTATTGGCCAAAAAAAGAGGCCTGGTGATCTAGTAGTTTAGCTTCTTCTAAATCTTGGAGGCAATTTTCCGAAGCATATTGGGAGAAGCTTGAAAAGAAAATGGAATACCAAGAAAATGAAAAAATTCACCATGATCGATCCACTTCCACCCATAATTTTTTAACTAACCTAGCTTGGGAATATAATATTGTTTATAGCATTGGGTCTTTTTCCATTGGATACTTGAACTATAAACCCAACAAAAGGTATCAAGGCATTGAATAGATTTTTAACAATGACTTCATCTTCAATAAGAGTGAGGAATTAATCATAAAAAAATGACCATTAAATAACTAGTTGAGAGAACTAGGAAGAGAAATCCCCTTAACCAAGGCCTAAGAAGTTGCATTTGCACATAAAGGGATGGAAGAAGAGACCACCCCTAGTGTATGGGGCAAAGAATTTCAAATGACTTGGATTGCTTACCACTTATGGTAATGCAGCTCAAGGCATAGAAAAAAAAATCTACACAAATTGAATACACTAAGGACCAAACCTAAGTGCTTGAAGCATGACAAGATTGAAAGGCCACTCAATGTAGTCATAAGCCTTGGTAAAGTTGATTTTGATTAAGATAGCATATTGCTAAGAGTGTTGAGCCCATTCTATTCATTTACAAATAATACTTATATTGCCTAATACAATTTACATTTAATGAGCCTTATTTTTTTAAGAGTGTATGATCAGAGGAAGAAGAGGCTTGAGCTTAAGAGCTAGAACTATGGTAATAATTATGTATAAGATATTCAACAAGTTAATAGGTTACCAATTGCGAATTTATTTAGGGTTTCTGAATTTAGGTATACATTTTTTTTCCATTTATTGATTAAATTTCCTAAGGATTTAGAATGAAAGGCCTCAAGATAGACATTATGAATATTACCACCCACAATGTCCCAAAAGTATTTATAAAATTTATAGAAAATTTCATCCAAACCAAGACCTTTTTCATTAGACATTGTAAAAATAGCCTCTCACAAATATTATTTGGTAAGAGTTGATCACAAATAATGCATTGTGAGTTAGATACCTAGTGAGGAACAAATTTAAGGTACTAATATATGGAAGAAACCCTTGTTGGAGTGTATTCTTGAGCAAAAAAAAAACTTGATCATATTGTTGAACAAAGGCTTGAAGAATATCAGGAAGCTCATTGAGGAGCTACCACCCTTCTCTAATTTTACTAATGGTGTGGGATGTGTGATGAGTCCACAAGGCTTGAAATAATTGTTTTAAGTTATCTCTAGTCTTACTCTAGTGAAGCTTAACTTTAATACATGAGTTCCACATGTAATGTAAGAATATAAAAAATTCCTTCTTATGGTGAAGCTAAGACACTCTAAGCTAAGTGGCTAAATAAAAAGGTTGCACTTCCAAAGTGGTGGTAGCTTGGTGAAGCTCCAAGATGTTAGCCTTGGATGACTAATAGAAAAAATGATCCAATTGATGGCCCTAGATACTTGAGGATATTGGGAAGTATGGGTGATGGCATCATTCTACCAAGCTATCCATCTAGCATCATGCATGAGATGTGACTCTAGGTTTCAAACATGTTGAATGTGAGTAGAGATAATCTAGTGATTGAGTAGTTCAACATGTTTAGAAAGTGATTCTCCATGGCCCCACGTTTAGTAAATTTCAATTAATATAAAATGTTATTGGAAAATGGTTTGAAAGGATAACATTTGAAAAAGGCTCCAGTAGTAACAAATAACAACTAGAAAAAGAGAACAAATATTATGTTGACATCAAAGCATAGTCAAGACCCTTGAATACTCTATTAAGACCTTCTCTAAGATTACTTCAAGTGCACCAAATCATATGATATTAGTAGTGTAAATATTGGGATAAAAAGGTCCCAATTTATTGTGCATGAAGAACCATGCATCTTTTTTACCAATTGTTCATTACACATGAAAGGACCCACATTTATTGTAGGTCATTTCAATAACATTAATATACCAAAATTGAATCAAATTTATGATAGGTATTAAATTATTAACCCACCTCCAAAGAGTAGATCTGTCAATAACATCATTGAAACAATAAACACTAACTTAACACAAAAGGAATACATATAAATTTTGAAAAGAGCCCACAACACTTAGCTAGTGGGGTCATATACCTAGTTAGCTAAGTGATAATATTATGTATGAAAGAGAAAAGTGAAAAATGGTATTGATATACTTCATGGCTACTGCAAAATAATCTCAAAGGCCTAATGACAAGACAAGTTGTAGAAAGAAAGAAAAACCTCTTTCCAACAAAGAATGTCTAGACTTGGAAATTAAAGCTGAGCATCTCAAATATAGTAATTTTCAAGGAATTCAACCAAACAACAACATTTTAGGAGATATAATTCATAAAAAAGAATCAAGAATCATCTCCTTGCTATCTAGCTCATCTAGAGTAGAATAGCTATACTACAAAAGAGAACCACTTGATTCAAAACATCCTATGTATAAGTTAAGTTGAAAAAGTCTCCACTTTTTGGCACATATTATCAATCTTCTAGATGCCCCATGGGGATATAGGACATCCATTGCCTAGTTGGAAAATGATAGGTTGAGAGGACGGTTTTGGATGTGGATAGACTAAAGGGAAATATTGAATCTTATGTTTAGAGGATTGAAAATGATAACAAGTGTTTGGAAAATTTAGGTAAAGAAGACATTGAATGTTTCTCATTTGACCAATTTGGGAATCCGCAATATCTATTAAATACTTGGAATGGTCCATCTCAACATAAAATTGTCACTGAGGATGAGCCTATTAGATTCACTCAAGGACTCAAGCCTTTAGGATCACCTACAAAACCAAAAAGAATGAATTTCTACAAAAGAGAAAAGAAAGAGCATAGATTTGCAATAATGGATGCAAGATATTATAGCCAATATTCAATACTCAAGATTGCAATTGTATTGAATTTGTACATGAGATTCCTTTCTTATAAAGGAAAGGTGAGAGATAGGATTAGGAAATATTGTGACATGTGTGTTAGTCCTATGTTATGAGACAACTAACTTGAAAAAAAATTCAAACAGATAAGATAAGATAAGATCTTATCTAGACAACTACTTAAGACTTCTATAAGATCACCTAGAACCTATGCAAACTTAATATGTGAATAACTCCCCTTGCTAGGAATTAGCTAGGTACACAATATTTATTCGCACCAAAACCCCTCTTAAGCACAACTTAGGAAGTAGAGTATTATGCAAAGATGCAAATCATAAAAAATATTATTATGGATCTCGGCTACTAGGCCATATTAGGTACCCATTTACAATGCAATCTATCACAAACAAAGAAAAGGAGAAAACCCAATGGTACAAAACTCCTCTTGAAAAGAGAGAAAAGATATAAAAAAGGATGATATATAGAAGACTCAATGATACCCCCAAAGACTACATCCATCATGAATATACAATCAAATACCTCCCATAAGAGGGAAAAAGATAGAAAATATATCCCCCCCATAGTTAATAAGCTCCAATGACGATGAAGAATGTCTAAAAAAAAAAGATGATCCAATGCCTACAAGCAACTTATCTTCCCTTAGGAAGAAAAAAATCCATAGGTTGATGAATAATCCACTCCATTTCCAACTAAAAATAGGAAGGATGAAGTCTCAAAATGTATGTCTCTATAAACTGGTGAGGATTCTCCAATATTGAATAAGACACAACATAATCATGGTTAAACTCAACCAAGAAACATTAAAAATAAAGGGAATAAGGATACTCATGAATGCCAATCTCCAAAGACATAGAAGATGAGATAACATTTGTGTTGAAATTGTCATTAAAGATGAGAGAAACCCCCTCAAGGGTGTCCTACAAATCTATAGTATGAGACTCCACAAACAAGTTAGAAATCCCTATCAAATATTCATCCCATAAAGCAAGATATGAAAAACTATAATCACCCTGGTGAATAAACGCATTGATAGATAAAGAAGCGGGACATGGAGGATTAGAAAGATCAACACTAGTCTCTCTAGAATACCAATATTTAGATGAGCAAACTTATCCTCACAAACATGATTCACACTTGATGAATGAGTGTGAATAGTAATGAAAGGAACATTATCATCAACAAAAGTAAAATGAGAAAAGGAATAAAAATGAGAAGAATGATCAAAAATACCTATAGAAATGATATCTCTAGTCTCCAAGTCCCTTATGTATACTCTAGATCAGGAGTGAACTCAACTTTTTTACCTTTTCCAATATGGGTAATTTGATAAACGAAAAGGAGATTAGATGACAAGGAAGGAACAAAAAGTACATTAAAATTTCCTTCTCCAATGCCAATAGAACCCTTCCCATATACCTTCATATATGTGTTGTTACCTATCAAAATATTAGGTGAATTAAAAGTCCTAAAAGAAGAGAACATTCCTATAGATGATTCCATATGATAAGATGCCCTTGAATCAAGAGGCCATCTTCTAGATTCAGGACTTGTAGAGGCTAAGAATGCTTGTACTTTCATTTTCTATAGTCCATTTGTAACTCTTACATTCCCTAACTAAGATGATGAAGCTATTGTGCATTGAGATGTTGAAGAAGAAGACATTGATGAAAGAAACATAATGTTGTTCTTCTAAAGAAGGTGTGCTAGTTCATCAATATTCTTATCATAAAATTTATGCTCTTTATGTCCTAGCCTTTTACAATATGCACATTTCAACTTCTCATTTTTAGGTGATTCCTCTTTGGAAGAGGAAGTGGACTCATGAGTGTTATGTGAAGGTGATTCTTTACCTTTCTCATTAGACTTGGGGTCCTTGTTTTACTTCTTACCTTTTCCACTTGAAACCTTTTAATCTTTTTCAAGAAGAGCTTGAGATGTGGAAGAATTCAATTTTCCCATGTTTTTCATTTTTTATTGTTCCCTTGTGACTTGAGATGCAAATCCATCAAGAGAATAAATTTTGTATTCATTTACAAGGGCATCGATTGTAGCATAAAATGCAGAAACAAATACGGAATAATTAGAACTTGGTTTAGTAAGAATAGAAAGAATCAATTGTTCATCCTCTTTGGTGACCCCACAATAAAACAAATTTATTCTGAGAGAATTGATCTTAGAGAAGAAGTTTAATATTATCAAAATATGAAGGATTACAACTCATAAGTTCATTCTCTAGCTTAAATTTCCTCAATTTATTTGTCTTACTAAAGATATTCTCTAAGGTAGTCCAAACATCATTAGGATAAGTAAAAGATGGAAAATGATATCTAATATCTAGAGAAATGGACAAAATATGAGTATCAAGGGCTTCATCTCTTTTATCAAACCATTTTCTTTTTTCTATAGCTCTTATAGGTTCTAGATCTGTGCCAAATGTGATTCATTGCAACTTCAATTTTAACAATAACACGCCCATTTGTAATTTCCATTCATGATGGGTAAATGCATGGATTTGTGACACAAGTTTGGCTCTTAAGATGCCACTTTTTTTATGAAATCAGCAAATTTTGATTTGCACGAGAAAATGAAGATAGTTATGCTAAAAATTTCAAGATGCAGCAAGAACAAAAGTTGACATGCTCTAAGTCTAGTTTCTAAGCTACTATTTTTTTTTTGAAATTAATGAAGATTAGGGGTCTCAAAAAGGGGGGGAAAAATAGACCCTTTTTATAAAAAAAACAGTATAGCGCTTGAGGGCTCCCCCCTTTTTGATTAACTTTTTTTTAGAATTTCAAAAATCGCAATGGTGAGAAATTAGCTGACACCATTTATCCTCATTTTTTTGGATATTTTTTTTAATGAATATATAATATTTATGAATATTCAAAGTGGACACATCCTGACAAAGCTAAAATTTGAGCATGCCCTAAATTTTTTGAAAACTAATCAAAAATTGATTTTTTTTTCATCATGTCTAGAATGGAGTCTAGTTTCAAAAAATGTAATTTTTTTCATGTTTCGATGAACGAGTAAACATCTATCCTAAAACTAGCACATGTTGGCTTTTGACCAAAAACGGAGGCATTTACAATAGAAGCCATTGATGAAAACCTTAACTAAATCAAAATGAAAAAATATTTATATATTTAGATAGCTAAAAGAAAGGTTAACGCTATCATGATTTTTTTAATAAACTTGCATTGAAATACATGCAAATGAGACGGGGAGCATAGACGAAAATACGAGGAAATTTTGCAAATCCTATCAATTAACACGTCCAAAGCAGGTCATTTGGTGAGTGCCAAATTTGGCACTCGCCAAATGACCTGCTTTGAACAAAAGTTGAATTTCCCCTCTTTGGTTGACAATTTTGATAATGCTTAGAGTGCATAGTTTATGATCGTAAATGGATAGTTGAGGCTTTACCTTTCATATTCTCTCTAACTCATTACCCTAACTAGATAACTCTTTATCCCTCTGAAGTATCTCTCTCTCTCAGGTCTCACTCCTTCCCACATGACCTAGACTACTCTCTCTTAGTCCAATCCCCTCTCTCAGGTCTCTTTCTCTCCCACCTAGGTACCTAAATAAATTCATTTCACTCCAACCCCCTTTATCACTCTCCCTCTCTCTCTCTCCCCCTTTGTTCTTTTTGTCTCTCTCACTCCATCTCCTTCTCTTAAGTCATTATATTTCTCTTTGTATGTCTCTCTCAAGTCTCTCCCTCCTACTCCCTCTCCCTCTCTTAGGTCTCTCACTCACTCCCTCTATCTCTCTCCCATTCTCTCTCTCTCACTCTATCTCTCTCCCTCTCTCTCTCAGGTATCTCCATCCCCTTCTCTCTCTCTCTCTCACACACTCTCTCCCACTACCTATCTCTCACTCCCTCTATCTCTCTCCCACTCTCTCCCTCTCTCAGGTCTCTCCCTCCCACCCCCTTTCCCCCCTCTCTCTCTCTCTCCCTCTCCCACTCCCTCTCTCTCTCTCTCAATCCCTGTATCTCTCTCCCTCTCTCTTAGGTCTCTTTGTCCCACCCCCTCTCTCTCTCTCTCAAGTATCTTCGTCGTAACCCCTCTCCCTCTCTCTCTTTGTCAAGTCTCCCCCTCTTACCCCCTCTCCCTCTCCCTCTCTCTCAAGTATCTCCCTCCCACCACCTCTCCCTCTCTCTCTCAAGTCCCTCTATCTCTCTCCCACTCTCTCTCCCTCTCCCTCTCTCTCAAGTCTCTCCCTCCCACCCCCTCTACCTCTATTAGGTATCTCTTTGTCTCTCTCACTAACTCCCTCTATCTCTCTCCCACACCCTCTCTCTCCCTCTCTCTCAGGTATCTTCCCCCACCCACCCTCTCTCTCTCTCTCAATCACTCCATCTCTCTCCCATCTCTATATCCCTCCTACTCCCTCCCCCTCGAGTACTTCCTCTCACTCCCACCCCCTCCCCCTCTCTCAAGTCTCTCTCTCTCACTCCTTGTATCTCTCCCACTCCCTCTCTCTCTCCTACTCTCTTAGGTCTCTTCCTCCCACCCCCTCTCTCCCACTTTGTCTCCCTCTCCTTCTCTCTCAGGTGTCTCCCTCCCACCCTTTCTTCCTCTCCCTCTCTCTCTCTCTCTTTCCATCTTTATGTATCTCCCTCTTTCTCTCTCTCCATCTCTAGGGATTACAGTTTAAAATTTAAGGGTTGAGAGCAAGGGGGGGTTGAGGGTAGAGGGTAGAGGGTCTAGGGTTTAGGGTTTAATGGTTTAAGGGTTTAGGTTTCAAGGTTTACAATTTAAGGGTAGAGGGTGTAGGGGTTTAGGGTTTAGGGTTTAAGGGTTTAAGAGTAGAGGGTTTAGGGTAGAGGTTTTAGGGTTTAAGGGTTTAGGGTTGAGGGTTGAGGGTAGAGGTTTTATGGTTTAGGGTTTAGGGATTAAGGGTTAAGGGTTTAGGGTTTAGGGTTTAGGGATTACAATTTAAAATTTAAGAGGTAGAGGGTTGATAGGTAGAAGTGAGGTTGTTTAGGGTTTAGGGTTTAGGGTTTATGGAGTAGAGGGTAGAGGGTAGAGGGTTAAAGAGGTAGAGGAGTAGTTAAGTAGAGGTTTAGGGTTTAGGGATTATAGTTTGAGTTTAAGGGTAGAGGGTGTAGGGTTGAGGGTTTTAGAGTTTAAGGGTTGAGGATTGAGGGTAGAGGGTGTAGGTTTGAGGGTTGAGGGTTTAAGGGTAGAGGATTGAGGGTAGAGGGTGTAGGTTTTATGGTTGAGGGTTTAGGGTTTAAGGGTTGAGGGTTGAGGGTTTAAGGGTTGAGGGTTTATGGTAAAGGGTACAGGGTTTAGGGTTTAGGGTTTAAGGGTTTAAGTTTTAGAGTTTATGATATAAGGGTAGAGGGTAGAGGGTTAAGGGTAGAGGGTAGAGGGTTTAGGGGTTTAGGTTTAAGGGTTTAAGGGTTGAGGGTTGAGGGTTAGGGTAGAAGGTAGAGGGTAGAGGTTTTAGGGTTTAAGGCTTGAGGCTTGAGGGTTGAGGGTTAAGGGTAGATGGTAGAGGGTTTAAGGGTTTAGGGTATACGTTATAAGGGTTTAGGGTAGAGGGTTGAGGGTTGAGGGTTGAGGGGTGGGTAGAAGGTAGAGGGTGTAGGGTTGAGAGAGAGAGGGTTGGTTGAGGGTTTAAGAGTTTTAGGGTTTCGGTTTTGGTTTTAAGGATAGAGGGTGTAGGATCAAGACAGAGAGAGGGGGGTTGAGGGTTTAGAGAGAGAGAGACAAAGAGAGTGAGAGGGTTAAGGGTTTTAGGGTTGAGGGTTGAGAGTAGAGGGTGTAGGTTTAAGAGAGAGAGGGGGTTGAGGGTTTTAGGTTTAAGATTTGAGGTTTGAGGGTTGAGGGTAGAGGGTAGAGGGTAGAGAGAGATAGAGAGGGTTGAGGGTTTTAGAGCTGAGGGTAGAGGGTAGACGGTTTATGGGTTAAGGGTTTTAAGGGTTGAGGGTGGAGGGTAGAGGGTAGATGGTATGGGGTAGAGGGTTGAGAGTTGAGGGTAGAGGGTTTAGGGTTGAGAGAGAGAGGGGGGGTTGAGGGTTATAGGGTTTTAGGGTTTACAATTTATGGTTTAAGGGTAGTGGGTGTAGGGTTGAGAGAGATGGAGAGAGACATGGGGGTTGATGGTTTTAGGGTTTTAGGGTTTATAGTTTACAGTTTAAGGGTTGAGGGTAGAGGGTTTAAGGTTTAGGGTTCAAGGGTTTTAGGGTAGATGGTAGAGGGTAGAGGGTTGAAGGTTGAGAGAGAGAGGACTGAGGATTTTAGGGTTGAGGGTTTAAGGTTTTATGGTTTATAGTTTAAGGGTAGAGTGTATACAAATCTATTTCACTCCAACCCCTCTCCCTTGTGAAGTCTTTCCCCCCACCCTAACTGGATAACTCTCTATCACTCTCAGGTCTCAGTCCCTACCACATTACTAGGACTAATCTCTCTCACTCATATCCCCTCTCCCTCTATCTCAAGTCTCACTCCCTTCTTATTGATATTGTGAAAGCATTTCAAAGCACCAAATTTGGCACTCCTTAAATTTGGCGAGTGCCAAATGTGTTTTTTACCTTGAAACGGTAAAATAGGGGTTGACCCTATGATTCAGGCCCACATGCTTATGATTTTTTCTGGTTCAACACTTTATCCGACAAAGAAATTCCTTTTTTATGCAGTTGACTCCATGTTGTACCAATCTATGCTTGATCCATCACCTTTTTGCCACCAATTTTCATGCCAGACAATGTAGATAAAGACATTTGGAAGTGTCTACATCATTTTACATTATCTCAGGTAATATATTCATTTTGGTAATATTGAAATTTTTTATATTTTCTATGTTTGTTTATTTTTTACAATAATATAAATTCCTTTAATTATTTTATTGATTATAACAATTGGACATAGAATTCAACATTCAATTAGATGGGAGTTGCATAAAAAAGTTTAATTTTTTGAATTTGAAGAAAAAATGAAAACCATGACATAATTTAGATGAATTCATGTTTAAACTTATATAAATGACATCAACTTAACACAAATTTTCTTATGAATTCTATTTGCATTGCTTATAGTAGTCCATTTCTAGCATGCTTAGATAAATGAATTCAACTTAACACAAGTTTTTTTGTTTTGTTTTGACAATTTATAGACCATTCATTTGATGATTTTATTAATATTCATTGTTAGACATAGAATTGAACATTAAATTCATTATTACTGATGGTTGTGGGAAAACTTTTATTTTCAACTAATTTGGAAAACCTAAGAGATTTCATCAATGTTAATGTGCAAGTTTAATTTGGAAAACCTAAGAGCTTTACAAAGGGGGCCTGTTGGAAACTCCTCAATCCCAAAACTCAATGGGGAAGCAACAAATAGTCAACAAAACCTCCAATTTCACAATTTATTTGTAGTGACGCACTTTCAAAGATATCTAAACAAGAAACCCTCATTTTAGGCAATTTACATGGGGGTTTATTGAAAAACTATATCCCAGACCTTGTCTATCCTAGCCACCACTTAAAATACCCTTAATTATTTATTCATATTCTTATAAGTTAATTCACCAACCTCTATCATCAATATTTCACCAAACCCTAGTTCAAAACCTCCATTTTCAAGCAAAATTTGCACAAAAACCTTTGGGATAGCAACAAAAAAAGTTTTTAAACATCTTCCCCACTCTAAATAACCATGTAAAAACCTAAATAATGTCTTAATAAGCCATTCAACCAAGTTACTAAACAAAAAATTGGGTGGAATGGCTTAAAATGTCATTTTCATACACTCAAAACCCTTAAAATAGGGTATACAGACTAGTCCTCTGTATTTTCATTAATGTCATTTTTACAACCTTTCCTTTCCTATATTCCACAAACTCACCTATTCTCCCTTTTAGGTTTTCAATATATGTTTTTTGACCCCAACAAATCATTAGGTTTATTTGGAACAACTTTGCCAAAACAAAGCACCTACACTGTCGTAGACCACAAATTAGGTCACTTTTAAAAAGGGGCCCTATTGGAAACTCCCCCTCAACCCAAAAACCCAATGGGGAAGCAAAAACCAATCAAAAATACCTCCAATTTAACCATTTATTTGTAGTGACACACTTTTGAAGACATCTATACAAGAAACCCTAATTTTAAGCAATTTACATGAGGGTTTATTGAAAAACTATATCCCAAACCTTTTCTAGCCCAGCCACCAATTAAAAAACTATTAATTATGTTTTAATATTCTTATAAGTTCATTCACCAGCCTCTATCATCAATATTTCACCAAACCCTAGTTCAAAACATCCATTTTCAAGCAAAATTTGCACAAAAACCTTTGGGGCAACAACACAAAAATCCTTCAAACATCTTCCCTACTCCAATGAACCATGTACACACCTAAATAATTCCCTACTAAGCCGTTCTACCAAGTTACAAAACAAAACAGTGGGTGGAATGGCTTAAAATGTCATTTTCATACACTCAAAACCCTTAAAACAGGGTATACAGACTGGTCCTTTGTAATTTGTCTCTAAAATGGAAAAAAATGATTGAAATCAATCCAAACCAAGTCTAAAATGGTGTTAGGCCTGATTCCCACAAGATTCACTCCATGGAAGATCAAAAAATTTTGGTACGTAACAGTACAGATCAAAGAAACTTTAAATTTTCTGGGAAATACACAAAAATAGGGGGTGTTTCAATTACTTCTCTTCTCAAAATTACATGCCAAACTCTCCTTGACAATTTTTTTCTAAATACCATTTTAACCTCCTTGACAAATTTTGTCTAAATTGACAAATTTTTGACATGATTTGCAACTTTTACATTTGTTGCCCAAAATGACTCAAATAAATGCATTACAAGATATTTTCTTGTGGTATGGAGGTTTATTTATGCATGAAAAATGTTGTAGCATATAGAAATGTATATAATTCCAAATAGCTTGTTTCCTTCTTTCATAAAATTATTTGGCGTGTTCAATAAAATGCAATGTAATCAACATTATCAATATGTTTCATAAAATGCATTACTTACTTTTGTTCTATGTGTGATTGTGAATATGCAACATTCAATGTCATGCCAAGGAAACGACCAAAGCCTCTAACACTAGAAGAACGTGTAGTAAAAAATGCAAGGAGAGGAGAATAAAAAATTGTAGCTCATGAAGCAAAAGAATTGTAGCCCATACAACCAAAAATTCTCGTGCAAACTAAGAGAGATGTACAATTGGAAAAACAAAGAAAACAAATGGAAAATTTTCGTGGAAGGACACAAATGGATCCCCAAGTTGGAGGCACATCATCAACCATAGGTGAATTTCAATGCACATCTCCAGTTGAAGATACACCAACAACAACATGTGGTACCTCTTCCAAGTACATCGTAAATCACATCTACAGTTGAAGACACACCATCAACAACATTGCGTTTTGAAAGTAAATTAGAAAACACACCTCTATTTGAAGTCACTCCACAAACGACATCTCAAGTTGGAGGTACAACATTGTTTACATGTCAATCTCAAGGTATGTCATCAATTTCACCTCCGATTTAAGGTACGCGATCTATCCCCGATGTTGTTGGCATTCCTAATGTTGACACAAATTTACATTTGAGAACTCCTAGAGTTTGCATAGAAAACCTGGATTTTTTTATTGATATTGGTTCCAATTTTTAAAAATGGATGCCTGATAAGATGTCAAAACGTACATGTCAAAGAGCTGCATAGAGGATATGGATTTTTTTTTGAGAAGCTAAGTGAGGGTGGAAGATGCCAACTATTTGTTGAAATGATGAGGAAACTCAAATTTAGGCCCACCATGAAGACTCTTGGGCTGAGAGTTTCAAATGACTCAAGTGAAAATTCCATTTTGTAAAGAACTTGATGAGTGCATACGAGAGCATGGGTTCTACCTCACGCACGAAGGATAGTTGTGCCACAAGACATGTGATGTAAACAACAATGTTAAGCAGTCAAACAAGGAACAAGGTGAACCTTACAAAGACAAGTAAGTCTTTGAAAATAAGTAGATCATCTCTAATGAGATCCAAAGGAAGGAGTGAAAGATTGGAGGATCCAAATAGAAATGATTTATGGGCATTCTTAGGTAGAGTGCCACGGAAAGATAAAAGAATTGATCAAGGCTTGAGATATATTTAATAGTAGATTATCAGAAGGATAACACAAGGACCTCTCCTAATCAAAGAGATGTTGTAAAAAGGAGTATTGGTAATAAAATCTGTGAGCCACATCCAAAGCATTATTTGGATACCACTCAAACCCAATTTTTTGTTGATTTTGTACAAAAGTTTCCTGAAATTAAAATATGTCAAAGGTATTTTGAAATGCTAAAGCCTTTTTATGTCAAAATAAATCACACACGCACTACTTTTTCTTGTAGAGTACATATTGATTTTTCTAAGCATTGTGATGTTTATCAATGTATATGTGTAGATAAGCATATTGACAATGTTTTGCAGGAATGTAACATAAGGCCTCCACCTAAATCCTCAAGGGAATTCTTATCTTCCATTTTATGTGAAAGAAAGGATGGTCATATTTTTTACAAGTCATGTTTGGATGGCACATGTGATCATTGTGGTGGCATGCAACATTTTCCAATTTTCCAATACATGGCTAGTACACACACAATTGGAGACAAAATTGTCGAATTTGGAAAATACAAGACAGTGGCCTACAGTCTAAAAGATGGGAAAGAAGCAAAGAAGTGTGAATTGGTCAGTGATAAGATTCTAGTCCATCATTTTATGGGAATTTTCCATTATCAAGTGGTGTATGAGTATGCAAGGCATACACATAGAGCTCAATGGTTGGACTCCTAGTTCAAGTTATGCAAGGACACGTTTCCACTTCATAGCATCATTTCAGTTGTTGACTTCACAGAGAACTACACACTATAGCCACAAAACGAGGTGCAATCATAGTACTACAACTCCAAGCAGGTTGCTATATTTGTGCTTATAGCATTAATTCATGCAAATTATAGTATAGAGGATAGCAGGAACGTATTGAGGGAGTATCACTTTTACATCAGTGATGATCGTACACATTCTACTAATTTTTTTCAAGGTTGCTTTAAGATGTTCTATGTTGATCTCGCTAGCAAGGGCATATCATTCAGTCAACATATCATATGGTCAGATAACTATACAATGCAATTCAAGAATGCTAGAATATTTTACTGGTTGAGTAGTATGCATAGGATCAATGGTGTTCAACATATGTGGAACTTATCAAAGGCTGGGCATGGAAAGGGGGAGCATGATGGAGCAGGTGCATGTAACAAAAGATCCCTAGCATGAGAAGAGTTACAGTACAAAGACAATGTAAAGTTGATAGATGCAAGATCAATTTTTGAGTGGTGCAATCATGCAATGGGTCTAGGTAGTCAATGTAATTCTTTAGTTCGTAGAATTTTTTATTTAGTAGATGATACTAACATTGCAAAATATGAGGATTTTTGTACACTAACAAGATCAAGCGAGCTACACTCTTTTAGAAGCTCCAATGTAGGTACATGGACTATCCATACACGAAAGATGGTATGCTTTTATTCTACATGTACACTTCAAGAATGGAATGATTGTGAGTCAATAGAGTGGGATGATGAATGGTTTGTAAGAATTCTAACCCCATTTGACACTTATCAGCTCTCGGTGGCTCTACAAATCATAGAGATGCAATCATTCATTGACTTTGATCATGTATCAAACCTTGTAGAACCAGGTAATATATCTTACAGGTTTTATTTTGATGTTCATTAAATACATCTAACAAGATGAACATATCAATGTATGGAACGTATATGCAGTGACTGCAGATGAAGACAATGAAGAGGGTACAGATTATTACCTGTGTTATTGTATCGAGGCCAAAAATAAATTAGAGGCCCCAGTTATAGATGGAGAAAACATAGAATATCCTAGAAGTTCAGTGGTTGTTACTAGAACATGGCTTAGAAGGTACCTAGTTATAAGAATGTTGTAGTTTGGTTGTTTGAGGACTTTGACACACATCTGAAGATTCTTCACTACTCGAACCTTGTCATCGCCACCAACGTTCATTTGATCAATTATAAGGGTATAAATGCAAACAAGAACTTGTGGAAAGTGCGTGAGTCTGAACACGAGGAAATACTTGACACAATAAAGAGTAGAGCAGACCCAGATGGTTCCTTGGATTGATTGGTAAGTATGCACATTGAATTTGTAAAGTCATGTTATTGGTAGCTTAGTATTTTTGAGAATACATTGAAAAACCCATCTCCAAGCCTTTTGTGACCTTATGACCACTTCAAACACCCTTTTTTAAGCCTGCACATACTTAATAATCCTTAATATTATGCTGCCCCCAAACTTCACACACTTTTAGTCTCTAAAACCTCAATTTTCCATTAAAAAATGCACTTCTCTCAACTAGGGCTTCATTCCCAAACATGCACATGACCTCCCTATTCCTTGTAAACCTTCAAACACATCAAAACCCACTAGATCTCACTAAAACCAACTACTTCTAGCCTTCTTCAACACAAATTCCTCAATCTGCTACTTCAACCCATGCCTTTTAGGCCTAAATTCATGAATTATATTTTGTGTTTGGTAATGCTAACTTGTATCAATTTGATGTTTTTTTTCACATATATAGATTGACATTGCAAAAGTTGGTATGATTGGTTCTTTGAGAGGGGCATATTCTAGGACTTGTGACGGTTTGAAGAGACGTATATATGAGGTAATCAAGATTTCAATTATAATTCAATGTATATTGATTTTGATGTTAATTATTCAATTTTAAATTATATAATATAACTAATCTCAATTGTGGTTTGAATTTTTCTTATGCAATTACCTTTAGAGCCAAAGAGTGCTTCAAAGAGGCTCAATTTTGATGATCCACCAGTAGTTTAGGATGAGATAGACATTTTGGCATGTATATTTTGAATAGATATCAAGATGGCATATGACACATTTTGTAAAGCTTTGTTTGAGTTGGCGTTGATGCCATTTTTGTATATGGACATACACCTGATTATTGGATAATTTGATATATAGAAGTTGAGAATCGAAATAATTTGTTCATCAAGTGCATGTTTAAACTGTTCAAAAATTTAATCTTGAGCAATGGTTAAATATCAATGTACAATAGCATAAAAAATAATGGTTATATTATATAGTTGACAATAAAAAATAATGAATAATGGTTATATTATATCATATATTGCTTAGTTATATTATCGTTAAATTATATAGTTTAAACAACTTTGAACACAAGAATAATGGTAAATTTTAAAATTTTAAATGCACAAATTCCATTGTCTCACACTACATATTTCATATTGCATTATCATTACATATTGAAATTCAAAAAATATCATAGTTTTATGTTGATAAACATGCCAAAGTGATGCAGAGCAAGGTGGAAAACTCTTAACAAACCAAGTACCCTTTAATCTTCCTTCCAGACACAAAACACCATTGGACAGTCATGACTAGGGTACATAAGCACTAAATCAACAATCATCTTCCAATGAAACACTCACCAACACTCCAAAACTCAAAACCCTCACTTTTGACAAGTTTCAAGGGGGGTTTATTAAAAACCTCACCTCTAGACCTCTCCTCACTATTTCAATGCCTCAAAAACCTTCAAATATGTCTTCCATTGCTTAATTAACTCTTACAAAGTGTTGCCCCAAGTGTTTTCCATCACTACCTACTCTTAACCTCCGAATTTCACTCAAAACACACATTCTTGACAACTAGGCATCATGCCCGAACCCCCAAATGGCTACCCATACTCCTAAAATAATGCACACATTCCCCCTACACCTAATTATTCCATTCCATTGAGTCACAGTAGAATACAATGGGTGGAAAATACATTTGGTGGAAATTTCCACGCTACCCCTGTGGAAAAAGCATGAATTTAGGCCTATGAGGCATAGCTTGAAGTAGCAGATTAAAGCAATAGTTTGGAAGAAGGTTAGAACATGGTTATTTCAATTTTATTAGGTGGATTTTGATGTGATAGAAGGTATACAAAGGCATGGTAGGTCATTTGGATGTTTGGGCTTGAAGCCCTAGTTGAACAAAGAGTGAAAATGGGTGAAATTGAGAGGTTTTAAGAAGAAAATGTGTGAGAACTTTGGGGGAAGAATAATTTGAACCCCAGTGAATCAAGTTTGTTCAGGGTGAAATAAGAGTGTTTGAAAATATTTTGAGGTTGAATGAGGTCTAGAGATGGGTTTTTCAATAAACACCTGCTTATTTGGTGAAAAATGAGGGTTCATGAAAGAGGATCTTAGCAAGTGATTTTTGTCTTGGTAGTTGAAGAATTTGTGGTTTTGGAGGTAGTTTGACAACTATCCAATGGTATTTTGAGTGGGCAGCAATATTGAAGGAGAGTTCCTTTGTTAAAGTGGGCTAATTGGAGCCCCTTTTCAAGCATTCAATGTCAGCTTGATGGTATCATTCCAAAGTAAGTACATGTGATTATGTGATATGTTTAAAATTTCCCTAATGGGTTGCTAAAATGGTAGTTTGTTTTTGGCTTTTAGTGGTCTCTTCAAAGTTGTGAGGAAGACCTAGGTTGCACACCTACAAGACTGAACAGTGAAGTTGAGAAGAGTCACCCTTGTTAGGGTTTGAAGGCTGGAAGTTTGATTTCTTCAAGTGAATTTGAGTTTTGACATTTGTGGAACTCCCTTTCAATGCATCACAAAGGACCTTATTCATGACCAAAAACATTAAGACACCCTAAGCACTAACTGGTGCAAGGGCACCAAGAGCATTTTATGCAAATGTTCACAATTGAGGTCTTTTGGATGTTTAGGGGTATTTGAGTCTTTTTGTTCAAAAAATAATGTCATTTAGACCATTTTATGATGTAAGGATTCCTTTTATAGGTCTTTAGGTAGTTAGAAGGTCTAAGTTGCAAAATATTGCAAAAATTGCAACTTATTGTCAAATGGTGGAAGTTTAAGAGTCATCTTATTGTAGTTCATGGAAAAATAAGTTGGAATTTGTTTATTCATGTTTATGAATGGTCATCTTTTGCACCCAAACACACTAAATCGCTCCAATCTATGTTCAACTAGTTGAATCTGTTAAGAGTTTGAAGTACAAAATGGCTACAAACTTCAGCATAACGTTACTCGGACACCATGATGATTAGAAACTTCTCATCTGAGCCTATGGGATCATGTTGATCCTCTCTACAATGATATATCTTGGTTTTTGCTATCTTGGAGGCATTTTCCTGTGGTGGCAAGATTTCACTTGGGGAAAAAGTTGTCAATGCAAGTAGTGCAAAGTTTCAAAGTGGTGCAACTTTCGTTCTATTACTCGTTTGAACAAAATAATTGTTCCAACATGTTCGAGTGGGCACATTTATGCTATTTGTGGTCCTCTTTCGCACCCAAATGCGTTGAATCACTCAGACCTATGTTCAACCAGTTGAATCCCTTAAGAGTTTGAAGTGCAAAATGGTTGCAAACTTCAGCATGACATTACTCACACACCATGATGCTTCGAAACTTCTCTTCTACACCTATGGGATCGTGTTGTGCCCCTCTAAAATAACCTTTCTTTCTTTTTTTCTATCTCAGAGGTTTTTTCTTGTGGTGGCGAGATTTTTCTTGGGGAAAAAGTTGTCAAATACAAGTAGTGCAAAGTTGTAAAGTGGTGCAACTTTTGTTCTACAACTCATGTGACCAAACTAACTATTTCAACATGTTTGAATGGGTATTTTTTACGCTAGGATGGTCATATTTTTTACCCAAACGCATTGACTCACTCTGAGCTACAGTCAACCAGTTGAAGCGATTAAGAGTTTGAAGTACAAAATGGCTACAAACTTTAGCATGACATTACTCAGACACCGTGACGCTTAGAAAATTTTCATCTAAGCCTATGGGATCATTTTGTTCCCCTCTAAAATAATCTCTCTCAATTTTTTCTATCTCGGAGGTGTTTTCCTGTGGTGGCGAGATTTCGTTTGGGGAAAAAGTTGTCAAATGCTAGTGAAAAACTGCATTAAAGTGGTGCAACTTTTGTTCTACAATTCGTGTGACCAAAATAACTGTTCCAACATTTCTAAATGGGTACTTTTACGCTAGGCATGGTCCACTTTCACACCCAAACGCGTTGAATCATTCTAAGCTATGTTCAACCGACTGAATCCCTTAAGAGTTTGAAGTGGAAAATGGTAGCAAACTTCAACATGACATTACTTGAAAACCATGATGCTTAGAAACTTATTTTTTAAGCCTATGGGATCTTTTTGAGCCCCTATACAATAAACTCTTTCATTTTTTTTCTATCTCAGAGGCATTTTCCTGTGGTGGCGAGATTTTGCTTAGGGAAAAAGTTGTCAAATGCAAGTAGTGCAAAGTTGCAAAGTGGTGAAAATTTTATTCTGCAACTCGTGTGACCAAAATAATTGTTCCAATGCATCTGAGTGGGTGCTTTTACGCTAGGTACAGTCCTAATCCACACTCAAACGTGTTGAATCACTCTGAGCTACGTTCAACCTATTGAATCCCTTAAGAGTCTGAAGTGCAAAATGGCTGCAAACTTCAACATGACGTTACTTGGACACCATGATGCTTAGAAAATTCTCGTCTGAGTCTATGGTATCATGTGGTGCCCCTCTACAATAACCTCTCTCATTTTTTTTTCTATCTCAAAGGCGTTTTCCTATGGTGGCAAGATTTGGCTTGGGGAAAAAGTTGTCAAATGCAAGTAGTGCAAAGTTGCAAAGTGGTGCAACTTTCATTTTACAACTCATGTGACCAAACTAACTATTCCAAAGCATCTAAGTGGGTATTTTTACACTAGGAATGGTCCTCTTTTTCACCCAAACATGCCAAATCACTCCAAGCTATGTTCAACAGACTGAATCCCTTAAGAGTCTGAAGTGCAAAATGGTTGCAAACTTCATCATGACGTTACTCAGACGCTGTGATGCTTAGAAACTTATTGTATGAGCCTATGGTATTATTTTGTGCCTCTCTACAATAACCTCTCTCATTTTTTTCTATCTCAAAGGTGTTTTCCTATAGTGGTGACATTTTTCTTGGGGAAAGAGTTGTCAAATGCAAGTAGTGCAAAGTTGCAAAGTGGTGCAAATTTCGTTTTGTAACTCATTTGAAAAAAATAACTATTCCAACACATCTGAGTGGGTATATTTACACTAGGCATGGTCCTCTTTCTCACCCAAATGTGTTGAATCACTCTGGGCTATGTTCAACTGGTCGAATCCCTTAAGAGTTCAAAGTGCAAAATGGCTGCAAACTTTAGCATGTTGTTACTCGAACACCGTGACGCTTAGAAAATTATCGTTTAAGCCTATGGGATCATGTTGAGCCCCTCTACAATAATATCTCTCCTTTCTTCTATCTCAGAGGCATTTTCATGTGGTGGAAATATTTTTCTTGGGAAAAAAGTTGTCAAATGCAAATAGTGCAAAGTTGCAAAGTGGTGCAATTTTTGTTTTGCAACTCGTGTGACCAAACTAACTATTCCAACATGTTTGAGTGGGTACCTTTACGCTAGGTATGGTCCCCTTTCGAGCCCAAACACATTGAATCACTCTGAACTACATTCAATTGGTTGAATCCCTTAAGAGTTTGAAGTGCAAAATGGCTACAAACTTCAGCATCTCGTTACTCAGACACCATGATGCTTAGAAACTTTTTATCTAAGTCTATGGGATCATGTTTTACCCCTCTACAATAACCTCTCTTAGTTTTTTCTTGGAAGGAAAATAAGCATGTCCAAGTCAAGAGCAAGTCTTCCCAATTTTGGCAAGGCACAAGCAAAGTCTGCCATGCCCATGGTCAAGGAAAATGTCCAAGATGATGCAAAGTCCACTTGGGAAAGAAAATCTATGTCCAAACTATTGTCAAGTCGGCCCTTGGCTTGAATAGTTCTTGTCCAAGACAAAGGTAAAGTCTTCCCAACTCAAAGTATGCATTTAAAGACAACGTAAAGTCGGCCTAGCTCAAAGCATACATGGAAAAGACAACTTAAAGTCTCCCCAAGCTGAAAATAAGAGATGGCAAACATATCTTGAAGTTCACCTTAGGCCAAGAAAGAAAATTTCAAGCACTTGATGAAGTCTTCCTTGCATAATGTCATGCACATGAAGAAGTCCACCCAAGGTTGAAGTGAGGATGTCAAGAATGAAGCCAAGTCCACCAAGAAGTGGTGAGACACAGGTAAAGTTTTCCCAACCTTGGCAAAGCACAAGTAGAGTCCGCCTAGACAAGAGGAGGAAAGAAAACTCAAAAATTGGCTAAGTATTGATACCTTTGGGAGAAAAACTCAGAAAATTGGTTAAGTGTTGATACCTTGGAGAATAGAATTTCAAATTTTGGTTAAGTGTTAAGGAAATTCCCTAAGCAATGAGCAACTCTGCCCAACATGCACAACCAATCATGAATTTTTCCAAGGCTAAAATGAAGATGTCTTGCCAAGTCCAAAGTCTTCCCAAGAATGGCCTGTTGATCATGAAGTCTGCCCAATTAGCAAGGAAAGTGGCTTTCCAATGAGAAAGTCCACTCAAGCATAATAGAAAAATGGCTTGACATATGCCAAAGTCCACCAAGGTTAGAAAAAAACATGGTAAAATTTTCCAAGAGGAAACAAAAAATGGCTAAGTGTGGAATTTTCCTACAACAAAAGAATCAAATTTTGACTAGGTGTTGGAAAGAAAACAAGAACAATGAAGAGGAATAAAGAGGAAAAGTAAAATTGAAATGAACAAAATCCTTGTCCAAGGATGGAGTCTACCCTACTTAGAACAAGACAAAATCAGAATTGAACGCAAATCCATGGGAAAATTTCATTTGAGCATAGAGATGGCCAAAACCTTGGCTAAGTGTTGAATGGTCCACATGAAGGTGTTACAAAATAAAATTGAATAGCCAAAATTTGGCTAAGTACGAGAAATACTTAATATAGAAAGTTCCAATTTTCTCCATTGTGGCGAAAGCATAGGTGAGTTCTTCTCCAAATTCAAGGCACCTGAAGGAATTTCAAAGCAATCAGGAAAGAAAATTTTAATAAATTTAAGTCTAGACATCTGCTCCAAGGGGAGACTTCCAGACCTCAAATGCAAGCACAAAGGACACAGTCATTGGAAAAGAAAGATATTCTAAGGCAAGAACATGGAAACGAACAAAGTGATCAAGGGGGACATCCAACACGCTGAGATGGTGCCTCATCATCTTCCAACTAATCAAATTGTTCCAAGCTAGCATGTCTAGGTTCAATGAACCTAACACCCCATAATGCAACTGGTGCAGGAGCACCTAAGGAACACTAGGAAACACTAGGCAATTAGGCAACCTAGTTTTTGAATTTTTATCTTTAGTATGTTACCATGAAGTTCATGTTCACCATTGGATAGATGAGATAGCTTAGGATTAAATTTGATCATTAGAATAATGTTTGGAAGGTTTCATGAGATTTTGAGTCCATTTACTCAGTTTCTAGGAAATTGGCAAGAAGTTGCAAAATGTTCCATTTTGCAACTTTGCCAAAATAGGATTTGCATACAAGTGGCCAAGGAGTGGTTAAGGCTGAGCTTAAATTTTTTAGAGGCCATATTTAAAGAGGACCTTGACCTGGAAACAAGGTTGGAAGTACCTTTGTTTTGGTTGCAGTTTTTTAAATCAAGAAAACAGTGGTGTTTTAGTGTGAATTCCTGATTTTGTCTCAAAGTAGAACTTATATGGATTAAATTTGTTACTATTTTACATGTAGAATGTAGTGTAGTGATAGATAAAGCCCTGTGTGGTAGTAATTTGGATTTCTAGTGCAGTTTCAAGTTCATAGAAGATAGTTGTTGCTTTGCATTTTGTTGTTTTGACAAGTAGTTGGCAGAAAATGGAGGTTTAGGTCACATTCCCACTGTACATAACGTATGGCCTCTTGGGAATTGTGACTTGACTCCATGAATGTAAATATGGTAGGGTTAGGAGTCCTTAGGAAACATGGTATCACTGTGAGGGTCTTTTCCTAGGTGAGCTGAGAAGAGTCCGACTAGGAAAGACAAGAAGTAAAGAGCACTTAGTTTGTAGGGGTGTTCATCTCCTGGTAAAACATGGTGTGGAGAGGGCAGACATGTGCCTTGACAAGGTATTGAAGGCAGGAGAAAGTTCCATCTAACCGACTGGTGTTAGAAATCTCTAACAGATGTAGGAAAGACAGGAAAAGGCTTGAAACAAACCCTAGTTTTTGCCATTTTCAAGTTTGGGCCTGTGTACGGATAGTTGAGGGTTAAGGCCTTTAAAATGTTCAAGTGTTAGGCATAAGGACCAAGAAACCAAAGGAAATATTTTGAGTTCTTTGGAAAAGTTGGGAGAGACAAGCATTTTTCTCATAAATGGAGACCTAATTGGGGCTCTTAGGCTAGTAGCCTTTTTAGCCCTAAATGAGGGTTTGGTGGAAGTGATGGCAAGATGGAGTTAGGAGGACCTTCCGAAGCCATGATGAGATGGAAAGAACCTATTAGAAACCTCTCCACACCCCTGCAAATCAAAATTCAAGCTTTGGAGGTTTAGTTAGTCTTTAGGGCGGATTAAGGGCTAAGGAGGAGTTGAAGCATTGCACCAAGGTTGGCTTGGTTGATAGGATTTGACTTGATAGGTTGGCAAGGTGAACCAGGGGAACCTGCACAAATAGTGGGTCCTATAGGTTAAGATGGTGGAGTGTGACACCATGGGGATCTTCCCTAGCAAAATCCAAAGCATGGAACAGTGATTGTTTCCATCCAACCCAACCCTAATAGCAGCAACTTTTTATTGTTGGTTTATATTTAGTGGAAGGACAAGTGTCCCCATATGTAATTTTCTCATTTGTTGAGAGGTAGTTAGTTGTGACAAACTCTAATTAGGGTTTTATTTTGCAATCTCTGTCGTTGATTCGAAATCAATCTTGGCCATTGAATTGTATTCGAGGAGCCTATAAATTGAGCTCACCCCTCATTTTTTAAACATGGGAGCATCCATCGCATACTACCAGTTCACTACCTTGTCTATGCTTTCGCTTACTATTATGCTTTGATAGATTTTTTCCAAGCATCCATCACTTGTTTGAAAGTACTTGTTGTAGGCTCTTAGCCATAGTAGCAAGACAGTGAACTATTTGATAAAATGCTTTGGTAGACATGTATGAAAAATGTGGTAGCATAGACAAGGTAGTAATCTATTTGAAAAAATGCCTCAAAGAAATGTGGTCTCATGGTGATGGAATGCCATGAAAACATAGGGAATTTTCTTGTCATGGAATCCATCACCATGAGACCAAATTTATTTGAGGCATTTTTCAAATAGTTCGTTACCTTGTTTATGCTATTGCTTACTATTATGCTTTTATGGATTTTTTCCAAGCATCCATATAGCTTGTTCGAAAGCACCTATTTTAGAATTTTAGCCATAGCAGCAAGGTAGTGAGTTGATTGATACAATTATTTGGTAGACATGTATGAAAAATGTGGTAGCATAGACAAGGTAGTGAACTGTTTGAAAAAAAATCCTCAAAGAAATGTGTTCTCTTGGTGATGGAATGCCATGACAAGAACATTAAGACCACATTTCTTTGAGGAATTTTTTCGAACAGTTCACTACCTTGTCTATGCTATTGCTTCTTAGTATGCTTTGATAGATTTTTTCCAAGTATCCATAGCTTGTTTGGAAGCACCTATTTTAGGCTTTTAGCCATAGCAGCAAGCCAGTGAACTGTTTGATAAAATGCTTTGGTAAACATGTACGAAAAATGTGGTAGCATAGACAAGGCAATGAATTGTTTGAAAAAATTCCTCAAAGAAATGTGGTCTCATGGTGATGGAATGCCATGAAAATCCATAGCAATTTGCATGTCATGGCATTCCATCACCATGATACCACATTTCCTTCAGGAATTTTTTTCAAGTAGTTCATTGCCTTGTCTATAGTATTGCTTGCTATTATACTTTTGATAGATTTTTTCCAAGCATCCATAGCTTGTTCGAAAGAACTTGTTTTATTATTTTAGCCATAGAAACAAGGCAGTGAACTGTTTGACAAAATACTTTGGTAGACATGTATGAAAAATGTGGTAACATAGACAAGGCAGTGAACTATTTGATAAAATACGTCAAAGAAATCTGGCCTCATAGAATTCCATGATAAGAAAATGCAATTGGCAGCTGCTCCTACTTATTAGTTATGAAATGTGAAGTAATTGCATAACTACTTAGGTTGAATTTGTAAAAGCTATATTGTAATTGAAATTTTGTCATCTATGAGCATCTAGCTATGCAGTGTGAAGTAATGATTTGACTTTGAAAGATGTGCAATAAAATGTAATCAACGATATGAATATAAACTACAAAAAAATATTTTTTACAATTCATTAGTTAAAATATTTATTTTATTTGCTCTCTATATCTCTATATGCTATGGAAATACCTTTCAATTTCAAAATAAATAGATTTTATCTCTTGTTTTACATTTTTTTACGTTTTTTGTAAATGTGATTTTTTCCTGACTTTTTAAAAAACTCTTATACTTTGGTTTGTCAATTTTTCCCCAAAATATTTTTGATGCTATGCATTGGAAGCATGAAGCATTCACGTGAATACACACAATATACATGAAGTATACATGTGAATAAGTGAAGCATACATGCGAATAAGTGAGGCACAAGTAATTGAAGCATTCCAAAGGATACAAACCACCAGGAATGGAGCTTATTTACACAATACACTTTAGATGGAGCTTATTGAGAAATCGACAGTAATTAATTAGGCATTAGATGTAAAAAAAAATCCATGCCTACAACATTCAAGCATACAATTTACACAATACGCATGATAACATCATTCAAGAATGGCAATAGCAAAATAAGATTTTTTTAATCAAAAAGTTGTAAGGCTATACAATGATATATATTGATAAAAGTATATACAATATATCCAAAAAATCCATACAGGCTTAGTACAAAGGAGCCATATTATGGACATAAAATGTCACCTATATATCGATAGTACCAAACATATGTTCCAAAATGCCACATAGGCATACAACAAACTACCCTAATACAGTCATTTCCCTCTACGGGAAGGAAATAGATCTCATGCTTCCTTCAAAATTCAGTTGGATGGAGTGACTGTTGGTTCTCTAGTCTTTCAAACATGCTCGCTAGTCCTCCTCTCTTCACTCTGGACCTTCAACTGATAAAATAAAATGTAAAGATGTTAATACATAGAAATTGAATTATGGAATGACATATAACAAAATATAATCACTTACCGCATATAGATAGTCATCATTCACATTTACATCATTACCATGTCCACAATCTGGAGTGACAACCACCTGTAGCAACCATTAAGATAGAAATTAAGCTACACAAAAGTATCATGAAAATTTTCTATAATAGACCATAAAAGAGAAAATATAATTTCAAATCGACTAATTTGTTGCATACCTCTCTCAATGGATCAAAGCTAGCTATTGTTGCAGCAACTCTATGGTCCATCATGCCACCAACATCACGGAGGTTGTCTAATGTCAACATCTAAAAATGGTAAATGAAAGAGTAAATGGCAGAGTGAACTATTAAATGTTAATGGGATGGGATTATGAAGGAATAAAGGAAACAAAAGTGAATTAGGAGAAGATAATGTGACACAATTAAGGAATACAAATGCAATGTTTGTGTTTCTCATCAATTTTTTAGATTTGTATATGCAAAATTATGAAAAATAGCTAACATTGTTTTACAAAACCATTATTGAATAAAGGCTACTTGAGTGTAAGTTGTTTTGGGAAATGAATTGTGAGGTGTGGAGGTTGAAGGTCCACCAGGAAACTATTTGTAATCCAAAGCATGTTATCAAACAAACATTCAAATATAACATTCAACTGTTCAAATGCAATAATAATATCTTTAATACTAGTTGCATACCTATGGACTCAAAGTCGAGAATGAATAAGGGTCTGTAGGAATGGGGTAGGTCTCATGAACACTCTAACTCTGAAATTTCATCATATCAAAATTATACTAATTTACTTATTCTTAAATTTCAAAATATAATTTAATAAACAACATTAAATGAACTTGTTGAATTTTACCTAAGTGGCAATGTTGAATGTATCATTCACCAAATCATCTGTAAAATCCATTGCCTCTGCAACTAATGTAGGTTGTGTAGATGCATCTTGAGCACTCTGATAATCGTACGTGCAAATTGCATCACAAGCACCACAATGGTGGGGTGGAGCTTGGGGCCTACACGTCTCCTCCACACAAGGATCTATAATTGTAGACAAAAGGAGAGGTGTGCTAACAAGAAGAAAAGCTACTATGGAAGAGGAATAGGTAAAATTTTGTTTACTTTATGAGATTGAAACTAAAAAAATAATGAGGCATGCAAGGATGAAAATTGGATCAAAGAATGGAAGATGAATCTATGTATGTAAGTGAAGAAGGAGAAGAAGAGAATGAGAATGTAGTTGAAGCATGTCTTTTTGGAAGGCATGGAGGACATGTGAAAGAGGTTGCACTAGAGGTAGAGGATGAGAAGGAAAATGATGATACCATAGCAGGTGTGTTTCCTGCAATGGACATGAAAGTGTTGGAATATGAAAGTGCATTTAAGGGTGGTGAAAGAGATGTTATAGTATAAGATGATGAAGAGATGTATGTAGATGAGGTGGTGAAAGTGGAAGAAGAGATGAATGAGGAGTTGGTAGTGAGAATAGAAGAAAATGAGGATGTAAAAAAGTGTGAAGAAGAAGAAGAGGTGATGCAAAATTGAAGATGGAAATATTTATTTTCATGATATTGTTAGTGCAGATTTGTGTGTAGGTGCTACAAGGATGGTGCAAATGTGCATTGATGGAGAAAGTTAGTTTATGGTGGATTATTTTCCATGAAAGGAGAAAGAGAAATGAAAAGAAGTGAGGTGAAGAAGAGTCTTGAGCGGAGTTGTATTTTTTTGTAGGTCGGTCAATGGTGGACATATGTCCACAAGAGGAAGGAGGAGTGTGGATTTGACTTGTTAGAGAAAGAAGGGAGTTTCTCCAATAAAATTATGGAAGAGAAGGAAGAAGTACAACAAGGTACCTATTTCAATGGTGGAGTTCCTTGCAAGTTGTTTACAAATTGGAAGGGAAATTCTATCATCCAAATCCATTTTGTGAACCCAAGATCGCAAAACTTTCTTACCCCAGGTATTTGATGTAGTAGCATCCTAGGTGTAAAAGCAATCTTGCATCAACTAAAAACAATTAGTCAAATATTGTTTTATTTTTATTGGTTTTGGGTTGTTTCTTCAAGAGGATTTTTAAAGAAAAATTTGGAAAACTAATAAAATTACCTTGTAGAGGAGTTTTTTTTTTTTTTTTAAAGGTGCAATGCACCCATATTATTAGGGGTAAACACTTTTTTGACCGGAGCTATGAACTGGGTACAACAAACCACAAGAAACAACCAAACCCGCGAGCACAAAGGCCCAGCGAAGGCACAAGGCCTGTGAGCACTTTGACCCAGTGAGGGTTTGAACC
This sequence comes from Sequoia sempervirens, assembly GCA_007258455.2. Taxonomy (NCBI): domain Eukaryota; kingdom Viridiplantae; phylum Streptophyta; class Pinopsida; order Cupressales; family Cupressaceae; genus Sequoia; species Sequoia sempervirens. The sequence goes on from VDFB02000015.1 coordinate 91,331,359, forward strand.
TTGGTGGTCGTCACTACAACCAAGTGACTTGACCACCGAACCATGCCCTTATCGACACCTTGTAGAGGAGCTTAATGGGTATCTACAGATTGAATTTTTTGAGAATTGAATGAAAATGACTATGTTATGCTTATGTGGGTTTTTGGGTTGCTATTGAAATTTTGTGGAGATTTTTTTGTTAAACCAACCGTTATGCAGGTTTTTGGTCTACTACCAACCTTTGTGGAGATTTTCTACAGAACTATCTCATTTACAACTAATTCCAATGTATTTTATCACATAATCGATGTTAGGGTAGTATTTTATTATTTTTTATTTCAATGGATTTGACAATGGTGGTTATGTGCCAGTTCATCTATTACAAATGAGATAGCTATAATGCCTCTCCCACCTCTCATGTACAATTTTTTTCATGATAATTAAATGTGGAAATCAAGTGTTTAACCAATTATATTCTAGTATCAAAGAAAATGATGTAAAAAGGTGTTTTATATAAATTTATTGTGTGCAAGGAGAAGGTGGCATTGAATCTATAATGGAAACATGGGGAAAGGGATTCTAGTGTAACACATTTGCAATGGAGTTGTGAGGCAATGAATCTTAGTGGTGGATGCAAGCACACCACCAGCTACTCTTGACATTAAGATTTGCACAAGGATATAGATTTATGCTTATGAGTGAGTGGCAAGGGTGGTAATGTGGTAGGAGAATGGAGCACAACATGGATCTAAGATTATCATTGGAAAGGTTGCCTCAATTATCCACATCCATTTCTTCATCTCAATAACATACTGAAATGTGGGGAAAGGGGTTCCTTAAACAATAAGGGGGTCCTTAATGTTAAGTGGGTGTTTTTTTTTAATTTATTTCTTTCCATAAGGGCATTTCATTAGGAAAGAGATCACAAGGTGTAAAGATTGACTATCAACCTCAATGGTGAATCAATCAGACCTGTATCTCAGTCCTTAAGACAATAGGACATATCTGAAACCAAATTGAAATGATATGCAATGCTCGAACTAAATGAATTATAATACCTAATACCTAAAATGTAAATTCTTGAAAGTACAAAAACTAAAATCAAAATTTATAGGAAGATAGAGAAGGGTTAGGACACATGCACCTTGCACCAAGTTAGTTTTGAAATCTGTTGAAGGACATGTTCTCCTTAGGGTGAATGGGTCTTGGTTAGGGCTTTTAAAAATACTTTTGGTAGTCCTTTGATATAGGATTTAAGCTTTATTTTTTCACAAGTTCCACTATCAAAAAGTAAAAAATAATGTTTGCAACCTATTTTTCTTGGTTTGAAAATAATGATAACTTATGCAACAATACAAAATTGCACTTCAAGAGATCTTCAATCCTTCTTCAACCTGTAATCTACACATACACAAAGAGAAATTTTTTTTTTTTTGAATGAGGGTTTGACTTAGTCAAACCCTAAGTTTGGTAATTAAAACTTGATAGAAAGATAATGAGAGAAAGAACATTTGGGTATGTGCAGGATCATGATGGGCCAAAAAGTGGCAAAATGATGGGTATTTGTAGGGTATGTGGCTGACGACTTTTTTTTTACCCAAAATTGATGAAATGAAAAGGGTTATTAAAGGAGATTCTCAAATTTCCACCAATATAAATTATGCTTTAATTTGAATTTAATTAATAATTATTATTCATTTTCTATTTGAATTACGACTAAAGTCCTGATTGATAGGATGATTGAAAAACATCTATAGCTTTCAAACAGTATCACATTTTTGGAATCCAAAATATGCATCACATTCTATGCTTTGTATTCTATAGGATTAAAAAAAGAAAATTTGAATTTCATGAAGTTTTGACCATGTTAAGGTGGTCAGACATATGAGTTTTTATATTTTTTAAAAGTTGTATTAAAAAATTAATAATTAATTATTTACTTGGAAAAAATTATAAGAAAATATGCATCACATCCGAACATGAGTCCTCTACTTATGTCTAAAATATTATAAAAAAATGTTATCATTTTAGTGTGGTTAGGGTGGTCAGACAAACACCTACTTATTTTTTCCCTAAATTTTAAGTACTACTACATTGAAATTTACAGTTTTCACCAAATAGATTTTTTTAAAAAAATAGTAGTTTGGAAACTACATTCAATTTGTTATAGATTCTATTCTTACATATTTTTGAAATAATATAGATAACTTATTCAAATTTTTACATTAAGTTTCCTAACTCTAATTTTTCTATTTTTTTTGCCTCTTAAGGGCATGTTTATTCCATGATGATCTGCACATACCCATTTGATGAATGAATACGTGCTTGGTACAACTCATCAAACCTTCAATGGATTCCCTTAGAGGAGTGAAGACAAAAAAATCACTCCAAGGAACTTGATCTTGCTTTGCTTGATGGATTTAGACACTTGAAAATTGATGAAGATGGTGCTCCCCTCTTTCAAAAATTACACACACACATTTAAAATTCAATTCCACAACACAATGGACAATTTCCAGCAACAAAATTTCATTGTTATTCAATTCATCATGAAACTAACTTTTTACAAGAATTTTAATTCTAACCTTCAATGGCATCTCTTACACTTTCAATCTGCTTCTCCTCAATCTGAGACAACAACCTCCTCTTCTTATTTCCACCTACACAACTTATTGTATGAAATTTTTAATTAATTAAAATCTTTTCTATATGCAACTCTCTAAAAAACTTGTTCTTGGCATCTAGAACCAAATGTGCACAACCCCTCACCCAATTATCTCTTCCCTGTGGTGTTTCCTCCTCATCTTGTTTTTTGTTTGCAAGCTAAGAAAAGGATATGGCCTTTTAATTTCTGGTTTTCTTCTTTGACGCATCACATTCTTCTCCCTATGTTATATTTTTTGTCTATTTTTTAATTTATTCTAATATTTCCAAGTTTTGGTGTTGACTGGAAATTTTAAATAAAACAATAATTTTTTTTTCCAATTGTGGACACTGTCATATCCGATGGTTCTATAAAAATAAAATATTCATTTAATCACATGGAGAAATTGGTGAATAAACAAAATTTACAAATATTTAATTCCATTGCAATAATAATCCCTTTGAAAATCAATTCGAAGAAGACTAAATATGCCAATTCAATGTAAGCGAGTGTCAGCAGGCAAAAAACTCAAGTTCTCCAATTTACATGAAAATTGGCGAGTAGGCTCAAGATAATTTCATCAGGTCCTCTATAAAATGATTTTGCTCCAACCCTCATAATTTTTTTTAAAATAAGTTTTCTTAAACTAACAGCACGATTTTAGCATTAAAAACACAAATTTCTTGTGTTAATTTCTCTCAAAGATGAAATATATAATTGATTATTTTCATGCATTTGATATAGTACCTCCAAGAATGTCCCTACAAAAGGATTTTACTTTATTCCTTATACATTTTCCATAAATAATCTTCAAAACTACCTATGGAGCCTTAAAATGATGTTTTGGTGAAAACTTCAAATTGACACCTTGATTACACAACATAGTTCCTTATGCTGGGAGATTCCAAAATAAAGCTGAAATAAACAACTTCAAATATTTTTGGTTGATGCAAATAAATTGTTTACCTAGGATGCTCGTGCATCAGACACACCGAGTAGAAAGATTGTGAGCATAGGCTGACAATGATGGACTTGAGTGATAGAATCACTCTTCGAGATTTCAAACAATTTGAAATGAATTACATAATTGTATGAGAGAGCAATTTCTGGATTAGATTGTGTAAGCTTTTTTTGGATCGACGTTTCGGATCACACTCCGTGATCCATCATCAGGATAGAGAGCTCAAGGAGATGAAAAAAGGTTTGTTGCAGACCTAACAGGTATAAAAAGAGGCAGAAAGATGGTAGAGGGATAGAAGGCACAAGGCCCAAGAGAGACAGGGAAGAAATTAGAAAATGGAATTGAGAGAAAAGAAATATATCTTTATTAGTGAAAAGAAGAAAAATGAAAGAAAGATAAATTAAAAATTAAGAGTCACAAACCAATAAAAAAAAAAAATTAGAATAGAAATTGTAGTCTATAATAATATATTTGATAAGCTAATGTTTGTGAGCTAATATCTTGCTAAAATTAATATATTCAAGATTAATATTCTTAAAATATCTAATATCTATTAATATGTTCTTCTTAAAAATATTAAAATTAATATTAATATCTATTAATATATTCAAAAATTAAGCTAGATAAGATTAATATATATTCAATATTAATCTTGAATATCTATTAATTATTTTAAGCTAAATAATTAAGATTAATATATAAAAAATAGATATTAGATAATTTAAGAATAATTAAATTAATCAAAAGATTATATATAAATAGATAATAGATATTTAGATAAATATCTAAAGATTATATAAAGATTATATAAATTATTTATATAAAGATTATCAAAAGATTATATAAAGATTATATTAATATCTAAAGATTACATAATTGTATCAAGTGCACCAAAACTATTTCTTTCTTTTCTTCCAACAACTCTTCGGAACATTCGCCATCTCCCTTCGACAGTTCACTGCATTCTCTTACTTCTCCCCCTCGTAGACTCATGTCCACCATAGTCCAACATCCTCTTCCAAATACCCCTATTCTCATCTTCTCACTCATGGAATCCATTCCACGTCTAACCATCCACCTCCACCAAAAGCAACCTGCAACATCCTCTACCCTTTCTACACACAACCACACAACATCTGCACACAATTTTGCAATTGTCTCTTCTACTTTCACTTTTGTAAACAATTTAAAATCAACATTTACATCTTTCTTTTACATAGCTGCAACATTGAATTTCATTGTGACGTCTTCCACATCCGCGTTAGTTGCAACCTTATGTTCATCTCCCTTCACTACAACAACAAGCTTCTACATCCATTCTTCCTCAATCAGGTACATTTGCGCCAACAAATCTTCTTCACATTTCATTGTTGTCTTCATCCTTTGTAGGGGCTGCTCTCACCTCTTCATGCTTCCATCTCAGTCTATAACACTCGTTTCCACTATTCTCTTTCTTCTTATTACACTTCTTCACCAATGTCCTCTTACCTTTGCCAATATTTTTCTCCAATTTCTCAATCCTCGCTTTGATCTTTCTCACTTCCTCATGGACCATCTCTCTCATCTTCTCAAACTTATCATTCTCCAATTTTTCCCTATACTCCTCCCAAAACAACTTCTACACGATTCTCCTCATGACCCATCCCATTTTTTTTATTGCAACCTCCAACTCACATGCTCTACAAAAAAATTATCTTTGTGATTTTACCTCTCAACCGCTTAGGACTTCACACACCTACAATGATTTCTTGAGCTCTTCACAATAGCCTTCCTCTACTCATAGATCCTACTGCACACTGCCTCACATTCGACGGTCCATCAACATGCTTAGAACCCATCGCTCATGTACCAATTGATGAAGAGAGTACTCCCCTCTTTCAAAAATTACACACACATTTAAAATTCAATTCCACGACACAATGGACAACTGCAAGCAACAAAATTTCATTGTGATTAGTCAAAAAATGGATGCTTTATGGTTTACAATATAAAACATCGCTTTTCTCCAACTAATATTCAAGGATGCCTTTGGGTGATCCCACAATAGTGGTTTACAATTTTTGGCCAAACTGGACACTGAAATTATTGTTTTTAACTAAATCTTCACATTCAAGCACCTATAGCAACTAAACCGTGAAGAATTTGAAGATGATGCAAACTAGAGTCTCGTCACATTTTGTCTATAGATTCTAAAAATACTTTTTTCAAAAAATTTGGAATTAGATAATACTTCTTTTTCCATCTCCCATGAAAACTGGTTTTTTTCATAAAACAACATTTTAAAAAAGTGACGCACACCGTATAACACATAACTTTTTTTCCATGAAGGATAAAATTCTAATTCTTTTAAATTTAGATTCGTAACTTTGATATCTAGTGCTTCCACTTGGTTAGATAGCTTTTTATTGGATATTTTTTCTTTAATCAAGTTTTGAAGTCAAACCAATTACAATTCAGACATATCGTGACCGTATAACACAATGATTTTTGTATATATCAAAATTCAATTTTTTTTTTTGTTGGATCAAGGACTTCAATATCTGGTGCACTCATATTTTTCAATTTTTTTTTTATAATCTACTATTTTTCCACATGTGTAGAACAGAGACCTTTGTTTTCGATGAAAAACCTATGTTTAATAAAACTAAAAAAACAAATACATAATAAAACCAAAACATATTAAAATTATATTCGTTGGATAGCTCATTTTGAGGACTACTTGATTCTAGTTGGGTTTGTCAAGATTCATTCATTTTCATCCTCAACCTGAGCTCTGAAGTTCCAAATTTTAGGTTTTTTGTGTGTCTCGGGGAGGGGATGAGGATTTAGGGGGGTTCGAGCGAACCCCTAGGGGTTCATTCGAACCATGGTTCGCTTGAACCTATTCAAGGGGGTTCGCTCAAACCCCTTTCATAATCATTTTTTAAGGGGTTCACTCAAACCCAAGTTCGGTCGAACCCCTTTTTGGTTTGGTCGAACTTCTAGGTTCATACGAACCCCCAAAATCACTTTTTTTTCCATGGGGTCATTTTTTCTCCGTTTTCCTTCCTCCATCAAATTGTAAACCACTATTGTGGCTTCACCCCTCTTAGATCTAAACCCAATGAAGGATATAAGATATTTTTCAATAAGGTATCCTAGAATATGATTGAGATAAGAAAGGGGTTCACCACCAAACATAAAATGTTGGAAAACATAAAATGTTGGAAAACACGGTGTGATATGCAAACAAATGTTAAATGACCTAAAGAATGCCCTAGAAATGTAAATAAAGCATAACATAAAAGTAAAGTTGTGAATGGTGTACACCTAGAAACCTTGAAGAGACTGGAAATAGCTCTAAAATTCTGAAAATGTTGATTTTTAAGCCTAGTGGGACTCATTCACCATTTTGGGCGAATTGGTCCCAATTCTAGATTTCTACACACAAGCAAGTTTCGGGAAAATGGGTATCCAAATCTACAAAATTCTTTGAAAAACACCTATAGTGGGACTCATTCGTCACTCTTGGAAAATGAGTCTAGTTTGGATTTTTTGGAAATTCAAAGTCTAGATCTACTCTTCATGATCTACTCAATCTATACCTCAAGGTGTCTGGATCCAAAACCCTAATCTTCAAGATTGTAAATGAATTTTTGTGAATATTTTAACCTTTCAAATAGGAATATGACTCCAATAAACTTGTAACCTATTCTTCAATCATCTCCAATCCATTAAAGCACCTAGATCTGCAATCAGACAAAGAAAGAGAGAAAATGTTAATTGTTAGGGAATAGGGGTTTTCCTTGGTCAAACCCCTTTTAGGTAATTAAACCAAATGATGAAAATAGGATAATGAAACATGAACATGAGATAATGCAATTAGTACCTTTCCATGATGATGGATCTTGAATTTTTACAACAATGGATGAATAATCTGCCCTTGAATGCCTTAGAAATGATCTTGAATGCTATCTTGATGACCTTGTGAAGACTTGAAATGCCTAACTAGTGCTTGCTTGGCTTGAGAACTTTAATACCTTATGTTGCTTGGATGAAATGAGGATTTGGAAGCTTCTTTATATAGGAAAGGCGCTCAAATGGCCATTATTTTGATCCCCAAGGCTAACATTCATCAAAATTCAAGTTAGAATTGTAATTTTCCTACTCAATTTTGAAAAATTCCCCAAAAGGGATTCAAAAATGCTTGGATGCTTTAGGATCAACAATGCATATTAGCCTTCACAAGATGACATAAACACACATACGCTTGAACATGATGTTAGGATCTTGAATGTTGTAACAAATGATTGATAAATATTCTCTTAAATTCTCTTGAAAATAATATTTTTGGGTGATCCCACAACAGTGGTTTACACTTTTTGGCCAATCTTGACATTGAACTAATTTTTTTTAACTAAATCTTCACTTTCAGGCACCTATAGCTATTAAACCATGGGGAATTCTAAGATGATGCAAACTAGTGATTTGTGACACTTTGTTTGTAGATTCTAAATATGTAATTTTTAAAAAAATTGGAATCAATTTTCATTTCTTTTTCCATCTCCTTCAAAAACTAGTTTTAAACAATAAATACCAATTTTAAATTAGTGATGTTCACCGTAAATAACATAAATTTTTTTATGAAGGATAAAATTCTATTTTTTTCAAATTTAGATTTTTAACTATGATATCTAGCATGTTCGTTTGGTTTCATAGTGTTTTATGTAATATTTTTTTCTTAATTAAGTTTTGAAGTCAAACCAATTACAATTCAGACATAGGTGAACCGTATGCAACATAACTAGCACAAATATATTTTCATTTTTTTTGGTAATCTACAATTTTTCCACATGTGCAAAATAGAGAGCTTGATTTTCAGTGAAAAACCTACATTCACAAGAAATTCAAAAAACTATAATAATCAAATTAAATATATATAAAATTATACTTTTTGGGAAGCTTATAATAAGGACTACATACTTACAAAAAAAAAAATTAATGAATGCATTTGATCCTCCAAAAGGTAAATCAAATGTGGTTTTTTATCAACATTTTGATAGGTGTAAAGGATACTCTGTTATAGGTATGGTTTAAACTAGCATGGTTCTATCCAAGGGGGTTCTATCAAACCCTCTTCAATTGGAATCCTATAAATGAAACTTTTCAAGGCTTAAATTGTTATATTTTCTAAAAATATGTTAATTCAACAAAAATGAAGATGTTCCAAAAAGTTTAAACCATTATTGTTGGATCACCCTTTCTCATATGAATGTCTCCATAAAGTGTGTTTCATTTGAATTGATAAAAATATTGTATTTATAGGTGTTTATCTAATTTCTCAAAAAATAGATTCCAAAAGTCGACAATTGTATGTTGAATTTGAATCAATAAAATACTGCCAAAAATATATTTAAAAATGGGTCTTAGGACTTAAAGAGGACCCATTCACCTGAATGGATCCTAGCCTAAAATTCTAGGACACACATGCTCCAATGTGATTAAAATATTAATTGCATTAATTAAATGTCAATTTCCCTTTTAGAAAACGAGAATAATAAGGATTTGGAATGCATAATTTGGAAAATTAGAAGCTTAAGTAAGTCCAATAAATTAAGGGACCCAAACATAATGTAAAATTGTAAGGGTATACAATTTCTTGTACACTACATTTAGCCCCTACTTTAGTGAGAGTATGAACTTATGCTTAGACCCACACTAAAGTAGACAAATATGCATCAAGAGGGGTCCAAGTGTACAAATGTTAGAAAGATAGGATGACAAAGATCAAGGAGGATGATCAAGCCCCCAAGATTGAAGATCCCATGGAAAACCAACATAAGGACAAAGGGACACACAAGATGTGTAAGATACGTGCAACAAGACACTTGATACACAAGCATACAATGTCAAATCCAATACATAAAAGAAAAAAGGGGGAAAAGGATGGACTAGAAAGTTGTGTTATGCCATGTCCATAAAATAGGCTCACAAGGACTAGTGCAATCCAATATACACTAGGTGAACCCCAAAGGAAAAATGAGAAACACATTCTAGGTCTACGAGGTGTGTACTCATAAAATAAAAAGGGGTAACAAATGGGAAGGTCACAACAAGTCTACAGGTCTCTCATACATCAACCATACCAAAAGTTATACTCCCTAATAACTTTGATAAGATGTCACAAAAATGATCAATTGTGTTATGCCAATACTACACTAAGTCCAACCTCTATGAATAAAGTTAAAGCCAAAAATGTCAAAATGTCAATACCCAAATGAAATAATACCAATGTATGCCCCCACTTTAAAGGAATTTCTAAACACCATGCTATGAGAAATTACTTTAAAGTAGAAAATGATAAATGCCAATTGATAAAAGGGCCATGAGAGCTTATTTGGAAATCCCTATACCAATCACATGTTTCCAAATAAAGCTACATCATGAAAAAGGAGTTTTCCCCCACATGGAATCCAAAAGTATAACACATAAGGGAACCATGGATTTAGGGTCAACATATGTCTTTGATATAGTGATATAATAGAGCTTGGAACCATCATCATTCCCCAAATACCTCATGAAACAATGAACACAAAGGAGGAATGACACATAGAGCAAAAAAAAAAGATTTTGGGTGTATGGAAGAGACTTGGATGTCTCGACGCCTTGCATCATCCCCAAAAGGAAAACACAAGATAAAAGAAAAGACAATGTTTACGACATGTAGAAGAATCTAGATACAAATAGAAGAATGTCATGACAAATTTTCTTCCTTTATATCCTTGCACCAATAGAGTAATAGGGATCATTCAAATAAAACTCACAAACATAAAGGCACACCAAGAAGGACAATATGGGGAATCACACTACGTACATGCAATCACAAAGAACATAGAAAGAAAAAGAAAGATAGTATGTCACATGTGATCCAACCTATAGTTTTCATAATATATGTAAGGTGGATAACTATCCAAAGAAACAACGACAAGTGCCATACTAGGAGAATCACCAGGTTCAACACGCGGTGATTCACTCTTTTTAGGAGGATCATCGTGGTTGCATCCATATAAGTTCATAGAAGTGGAAAAAATAAATTCAATTCATTACATCAAATTTAGCAATCTCGTCATCATCATCCAAGTTAATCGCAATAGGAGATGTAATGACAATGTCCATTGTATGTTCTTGTTTTTGCTGCGGTACAAAAATTTCATGTTGTGGAAAAGGTGGAGAATCATCATGCTTTGATTGAGTTGGTTTGTTCTTTTCTTGTAACTGATGAGAAATAGCACAATGTCTACACCTACACTTTTTAGCATTTCAATTTCTTCATGCATAGTTTTCAAGTTGTGATGGTGTAGGAGCGGGTTTTTCAACCATCTATCTCTTTTCTTCCCTTAGGGGAGGAATGGAAGGGACCTCAACAGGTTGCAAAACCACTTTCTCTTTAGGCTTATGAACTTGTTTGATTTTAGGAAGCACACAGAGAATTTTATGGTTATCTCTTTGTCTTTTGTAGGAATAGCTATGGACATTTTAGTTTCAGGTGGGATATTGGCAAGGGATAACTCTGCTATACACTTCACTTTGAACTTTTGATAGAATTTGAAAAAGAAATATTCATGAGGCTTTGTAGGTTCTATAGGTTCAAGCCAAAAGAAATCCAGTGAAAATTTCCCTCGAGAAGGCAAAGGATTAAATCCATGCTATGATGCACTATAAAAAATTGGTTATCAAATAGAAATTTCACGCACTTATGGATGACCAATGGGATGAAATTCATGGATCATAGCCATGGATAGCCTAACTTCACATAAAATTTATTTGACATCAGGATGATGGAGAAAGATATATATAATTATATCAATCCAAATTTTAATGGAAGAGAAATTTCAAACCTATCATAGGGTGAGCAAAACCATCACATTTTTTATCCATGTTTTCAAATTTTCATAAGAATCTTGGTAAATTTCATGCACAAATAAGAATTCCTAAATGATCACATTCTCTACACATAGGAGATCAATAAATATTCCATTTGTAGGCTTGTCATTGATTCTACTGGTAATGTAAAGAGGGCCATCGAGTGTATGTTTTTAATTATATCACTATTTGAGAAAGAAATGTCAAGAGACAAGTTGGTTTGGCCCTTACAAGGTTGAACATCAATGAATCCAATCATGGCATGTAGATCATCTTCATTATCACTTTTATTACCATCATTTATGTCTTGCATCTTGTCAACATTCATCACATCATTCTTGTTATCACTATCTTTTATAGATGACATGGATGGTTTGGCATTGGATTGGTGAATATTTGAAAATTTTGGTTAGGTGGGGTGACAAATTTATTTCCTTGATCATTAACACCACCCAACTAGATGTGATTGGAATCAATGAGGTCTTGCACTATATGTTTAAGACACATGCATCATTTTGTATGATGTCTATCTTGTTGATGATATCAATGGAAAAATTATTTTGAGTTATAGTTTTGAGGTAAAATCTTAGTGGTATCAAGAGGTCTAATGGGAGGTAAGGTGATTAGGCTCTTTCTTAAGAGTTGCAACATAATCGAATGGAGGGTATCGGGTAACGGGGTGAATTGTCTATTCCTATCCTAAAATAGGTATGGGTTTGTTGTTTTTGAGGTAGCCACTTGAGGTTCAACATGGTGGGTTGGTTGAGGTGGATTTATCTATATAAAACCCTTGTTTTGTTTCTTGAATGGTTTAAAAAAATTATGAGGAATAGTTTCAGATTTTTTAGGATGAGTTGAAGTTGTTTTTCCTATGCGTTGATTAGTTGAGTTTTGAAAATCACATAGAGTCATGCATAAGTGTATAAAAGAGGGAAATTTCATCATCCCAAGCTTTTCTGGGATAGTTGTATCTAATTTGTGAATCAAAATTATTTGAAGATTATTGTACCCAAAATAAAAAATTTGGCATTCTATATAAATTGAGCTAAATCTTGTTAAAATTCCATGTAAAGTCTATCTTAGGTCAAACCAATCATAAAATATTGGTGGGTTTCTGTCAAGGAACACATGTGCAAAATTCTAAAAAATTGAAAATTAGGGTTTTATGCCCCTATTTTCAGGGAAACCCCCGAAAATAGGACCTTCCCAAAAATGATTGAAAATGATTTTGATAGGATTAAAAGGCTTCACGATCACATTGGTCAAGTCAGAATCATCAAAAGACATGTTTTACTCTAGTGGGTCTAATTCTATTTCTTAGGAACAAAGTTAGGAGCTCCACAGCCATTAATGGCAGATTGGCCAGTACCAGGTGCTGAAAGCTAAGCTTCAAAAGCTTCAACGACGCAATCATGGAGGAAAAGGTCTAAAATGATGCTGTTTGATGAAGGAGATTCCTAAAAATGAAAAAGGTCAAAATTTGACTAACTCCAAAAATGTTACAAAGGAGAGATAGTTCACAATGTTGAAAAGAGCCTTTTTCAAGCAAGGGCGCTCATGATCTTTTAAGGTCAAATGTAGTCACCAAGATATTCCAAGGCAGTCATTCTCAACATTTTCTCCTGGCACAACAATGAAACAAACAAATAAATCATCTGAAGAGTGGATCATAAGCAGCTGTTGATGAAGCAAAAAAAGAGGCAATTGAAGAAACATCAGGAAATGAATGACAAAGGTGAAAATCAAAGAAAAAGAGCCTTTTCAAAAGAAAGGTGCCTTTCTCTTTGGACCTCCAGATGCTAACAAATGACAAAAGGCTTCCCAAGATAACTTTCTCAACCTAGGTAGATCTCAATGACGCAACTGAAAGCACAAGCATCTAACAGGGCAGTCAACAGATAATCGGGATCAAACTAGGAAACTTTTTAGATAAAGATAAACTTGTTGAAAGACAAAAGTGCCCTTTCCAAGTAGGGGTGCCCTTGAATAAAGGAACCCTAAAATGATATCCAATTTTTCTACCTACAGTCACTTTTGGCGAAACAGAGCTAGCTACCTGGTGAGACATCAAGTGAAATCATTTGATTCTCCGATCAACGAGAAATCCATATCCAAGCATGAGAGGTCATTTCGAAAGGCTGGAGAACGAAGATTGAAAATTCACTAAGGCACAAGCAAAAGAGCCCTTTCTTGGAAAAGGCGCCCTTTCTTTTGAAGCCCTAAACTCATCTTTTCATCATCATGTCTCTCAAACACTTCTTTTCAGTATAATTCCAGCTCAGCAATGAATGTGTCGGTAACATCACAGGACCAACAGATCAAGCCAGATTCAAGATCAAACTGAGGTCATTCAAGAGAGAAAATAATAAAAAAAAACTTACAAAACTCAAAAGGGACGCCTAAAAGAAGTCAAAGGTCAAGTTGTTGACTAAAGTTAAGATATTTTGAGCAAAACTTGGCTAAAACACTCCATGATCAGTGGAAATTACCTTTTTGAACTTCAGATCAAGCCAAAATCACTTTTGAACATGAGTTAGGTCCCCAAACTTGTGGATCTAAGGCTTGAATCTATATATTCAAGGAGAAGGCGTCCTACTTCATTATTTCATTGCTGGTTAAGAATCAAGAACAGCCACAAGCTCTCAAGGATGCCATTGACAAAACTGGACAAGGTTTTCATCTGTTCTTCATTTTTCTTGCAGATTTGAAGCAGAAGAAGATTGCTAATTTGAGGATTGGATTTAGAGATAGATTTTCTCAGGAAATCAGATAAAAACTTCCAATCCATCTTCTGTCTACTTCCTCTCTTTTGGTCTTAGGTTTTCTTGCATTTTAAATCAAAGGGAATAGGCTACATCAGATCAAACCAACTGGGTAGATTCAGCAATTTTTTTCCAGAGAAACCCATCTTGAAAATTTTTCTAGAAACAGCAAAATTGCTGCCCCTATTTTTGGGGGTTTTTCTGAAAAATTTTCAGAATCAAAATTCTGAGGAACTGGGTTTGTTCAGCATTGAAGCACGAACAAAACCCGTGTGCCAAATTTTTTCTGAAAAAATACTTCTCAGTAGGGCGCTATTTTTAGGGGTTTCTGAAAATCATCTGAACAAGGTCAAGTTTATAGTCAATCTTTAAGTTTTTCAAGATGTAGTTCTCTAGAGTACAATATGGGACCAAGACGACCCTACTCCATGATTACTTGAAAGCAGTTGACACAAACTTACATCAGGTAAATCCAGTGGTTGATCTAGAGTAGTTGGAGGGCATGAATTAGATCACATTGCAGAATATTGAAGAATCTAGGTTGCTACAGGCCGCATCTATTCCCATCACACTACAAAGCATAGAGCTTGTAATCACTTGTGTCAATCATTACAATCCTACCACCAGAAAAATCAAAGCAGTAGATGGAAGAATTGTTTGCAGTCTAAAACCACAGGATATTGAAAGGTGCTTTGATATTCCCTCATGTTCTAACAGCAAAGTCATATCAATGATGGAATGCGGAAAGGAATTCAAGACGGCCAAGGATAAATGTCAAAAGGTAATAGCTAAAAAATGGCTAAAAGTGACAAAGGAAAACTTTCCTAAGTTGGTGGGACGAGGAGAATGTAAAGATGAGTATGTAGTGTTAACCACTCTACTCAATAGAATCACTGGAGAAGAGGATGGCCATCTTTTTTAGTCATGGATGTTTTACGTCATCTCCAAAATCATTGGTAAAAGGGAACATTATGACTGGGCCACTCTAATTAGTAACACACTCCACCAACAACTCACCAAGTATTTGGAAGCTCATAGGTTCCACATGTGCTCTTACCTGGTATACTTAATAGCCCTCCAAGGTAATTTCAGGATATTGAACAATGTGGGAACATTGGGTGTGCAGAAGGTTCACGAACATTTTACATGTCTTGAGTTTACTCAAGCAAAGCAACACTTCAAGAGAATGAGTGATCACTTAATTATGCACATAGTACATGAGCTTGACCATGAGATGCACGTGCGTATTCCACAAGCAGCCAGGGAGGAAATGGCGGATTGGGCAGATTGGTTCATCCAATTTCCTACATTCTCCTACATACGCGTGTATGGCTACATTGGTCACCCTGCCATGCTACCAAGATACCCTTCAAATAGGGTAGTCTTCATGGAATTCCTGAGATAGTTGTTCGAAGTTCATGTCTACTTGCGCTTGAAGAAAAAGACAGCTGTTAACTTTCCCGTTGGAATGGGACTATATAGATGTCGATATGCGGCAGATGCCAAAATGATGAGTCAAGAAACAGTGAGGTTTAATCTCAAATATCTCATTGAGAGAAGATCATATGATCCTAGAGGGCTTTATTCAGTGCATCTCGAGCAACACTCGTCACATAAATCTTCTATGGAAGATTATTGGGTGAATTGTCAAGACGAGTATGAAGTGCGAACAAGGAACTACAGCAGATTTAGGCTCCACAAATTGTTGATTTTATGTCAGCAAACATCAAGGGCCTATCCGATGATGAAGGGGAAGTCATTCTTCCCTCGTTCTTCATAGATTTAGTTAACTCCCAACCACTCCCAAGAGTGGATTAGTATGCCAAGGAAAACACATCCATAGAGGAAAGAATGAGTAGAGTGGTCAGAAATAGCCAACTCTATCTCGACAACAAGAAATCAAGGAAGGTGATACCTCACATAATAGAGCTGACACATGTTCATTCTACACCACCTTCCACTTCAAGAAGAAGGCCTAGGAAAAAGCAATGGTGCATCCTCCTCAAGGCATGAGGATGTCAAAGCCTACAAAGCCCAGAACACAGAGGACACCTGTGGAGAAAGCCACACATAGTCCAGAAATAATCTCGAGTATTGCTACCCCAAAACAAAGAGTAGAGACTACCACCCCTAATCCAGTAGAAGTTCTCACTGAAGAACCAGTAGCAGTAGTTGTTGAAGAACTAATGGCTAAGCCAATGACAGAAACAACAGCAGTAGAAGTAGCAGTAGAAACGGTGCCTGTTATGGAAACAGAGCCACCAATATTACCAGCATCACAATGGTCACAAGCCCTCATCAACTTGGATTCGCCACCAAGAGACATTGCTCCAATACAATATCACACATCTGGCATTCAAGGGCCTCACATTCCTCCTAGTGAAGTTCATCGAGATTTCGTTTGGCTTGAAGGATTCCTAGGAAGAAAGAGGGAAAAACCCTCCTATGAACTTGATTTCACCAAATTCGACCACATTCCACAAGACATGTCAGCGAAGAGGTTGAAGAAACAAGTTCACATAGAAAGGAATGCAGAGTGTGAAATCATAATAGAGACTTCTGCACCACCAATAGAGAAAAGCATACATGAGGTTCAAGTGGAAGACTACACATTGTCTCAACTTAACCTCGGGAAGACTACACGATAGGTGGAGGCAGACCTTCTCAGAATAGCTTCGGTGAGTGCACAAGAAAGAATGGCTAAGGATGGGAAAGAAAAGGCAGCCTTAAAGGCTAAATATCGGCAACTCAGATCATACATAACCAACTTGATGCATGGCACCCCAAACATCTCATCCCTACAAGCAGGATTGCTAGATCTCCCCACTGAACAAAACCATCAACAATTGATAACATACGGAAAACATTTGAGAGATCAAGTGGAAGAGTTTGTTCTCAAGGGTAGATGTATACTGGAAAATCTATAAAAGTTACAGGATAGAGCACATGGACTTCGTTCAGAGATCCAGCAATCAGAACAAAGAATTGCAAAAAGAAGGCTAGAAGACGAGACCACAATTGCAAATTTGTAGTTGGCATATCAATCAGTATACTCCAAGGAAAACAAGCAACATCTCTTTACTTGGAAGGAACAGTTGGCGTACAAGGTGAAAGCCTATGATGCTCATTCAGTGGAGTTGATTGATTACAGAAGGGTGGTTGCCACTATTATCAACTTCGCAAGAATGTTGGTAATATCTTTCCCTCGCATGGAATATCAATGTGAGGGAGGAGAATATGTCAAGATGGTCATGGTATAGAACCAATTCAGAGATGTCATCCGCATTACCTTTCTTGATGATCCAGATGATTGCAAGCTGGCTAAGGTAGCAGCTTTATCAACCAAGTTTGAAGAGGCAGCATCTCAATGTATAGACTTCGGAAATCAACTCACAACAGGTGAAGTAATGTTGCGACGCCACGTCATCATTCTACAAAGCATTAACTCCCCAAAAGCTGATGAAGTCAATGAATGGATAGAGACACTGCTGATTAATGGTGAGCTATAAAGGCACCTAAGAAGGACATCATACACCCTCCAAGTGGCATTTATGATACTTGAGTTTGACTTGATGCTTCTTTCCAAGTCAACTCAAGATGACATTAAATATAAGTGGAGTTAACTTGATGCTTCTTTCCAAGTTTAACTCCATATCCCTTAAATCATGCATTGACAAATCCCATTGATTAAGGATGTCTAATTGGCTTCCATGATTTGTGGATCCTAGATCTCCACTAAATGTGGATGTCTATTTTGGAGGGATACTTTCATTAAAGTTCACCTTTAGTTTACTTTCAGTCAACTAAAGTAGTTTCCAGTTGACTCTTTGTTTACTTTCAGTCAACTGAAGTAGTCTTCCACTTAACTGCTTGTTCGCCCTTTTTAGGAATAAATCTTGCTAATTGATTGGCAAGAACTCATTGTTAACTCAAGGAGATTTTGGGGTTACCCACTCCTTTGAGTTCTATAAATAAGAGCCTTGGGCTCATTTTTTTGTTAACTTCTACTTGCTATGCAAAATTGTTGCACCATTGTTGCCAACAGCTTTGAAAGCGGATATTTGTTCACTCTTGGATGAGAGTTCGTTGGTCGATCATAATTGTGCATGATTTCGTGCCTTTTCTATCCCAACCTTTGTAAGTTCGTTGATAAAGCTTTGAAGAAGAATATCATAAGGCGCTTGCATTTTGATCAATCTATTTGAGTTATGTCTATGTCTTGTATATAATAGCTTGTCGTTTCATCTCCCTCCTTAGATAGGAGTCCCTCTTCCTTGGACATTTTTTATTGACAGTTATCGTTCGTTGTTGTTTAATGTATTGACCTTTAATCTATACTTCGGATAGGAGTCCTTCCTCCTTAGCAAGGTCGTTGGCCAAGGCATCGTCAAATTTTTTATTCTTGTAAACTATTTCCTAGCCCATACCTTAGATAGGAGTCCCTCCTCCTTGGCAAGTCTCAGATCTAGTTTACCGTAAAGAGTGGTTGCTTGTACCAACCTTATCCCGGTATATACCCGAGAGTTCAGAGCCTCAGTCATATTCTCAGGAGATGGCGAATTCAGGTGATCCAACCAATCCATTCCTGCTCCTTTACCATCATGCTCTATTTACCTTGAAGGTATTGGATAGATAAAATCTAGAATAGTCGTAGTTAAGATCTACTGAAACCAGAGAAAAAGCTTAGCTACAACGCATTGTGTTTGTGCACCCTTGTTTCCTACCGCTGAAGTACAAAAAGATAGGAACCTTAGTTAACCATTCCCTTACTTATGCATTACTCTCAGCAGAGAGGGACTTCTCCTCTTTAAATAATGAAGAAGTGTTGCAAAACATTTGAAATAGTTGAATGTTTACAATTAGCACTCCAGAGGTGCTAATTTTAACGCCAACAAAGATCTGGCGCCCACCGTGGGGCAACGAGGCATCAAACTTCAAGAAAAGCTAAACAATTTTATGTCATGGGGATGACTATCTGGTGTCCTTGGGCACCAATAGAGAAACCAGATCTTGTTCCAGCAACTCTCCAACCAGATCTTAGACACATTGAAGGAGAGCAATTGGATATCATCAGCAGCCTATGGATCTTCATCTTTGAGAAGAATACATCACCAACTCAATGGAGAGCCACAACCATTACTCTGGATGAGGAAGAAAGAAAGGTTGATCTAGCAACTGAGAGACTAGTATTACCACCACCTGTGTGGCAGTAAGCATCCTGGCTCACCAAGCGTATACAAGAAGGAGAACCAATCCTCGTTTTCAAGAAGTTGGAGAAGCATCTGACGTAGAGAAAATCTATCAAGAGGTTCGAGAATAATTTCTAGAAGAACCACAGTAAGAACCTCCTACTCAAGCAATGGCCGAAAACGTTAACATTCATACCGGTGATGGTCTTAATAACGGCAACAACAGCAATGGCAATGGCCATGGCAACAATGGAAATGGCAACAATGGCAACGGTAACTACGTCAACAATCTTTTCAGCAATGGCCAAAATGCAAGAGTTGTAAGATGTGCTGCCCCACTTCCATGGGATAAAAACATAGGACCATTGGCCTTACAAGGTAATCATGAACTTCCCAAAGGATCACGAAAGCATTTCCCAAGATTCTATGGCGACGGGTCTAGACATCCCGATGAACATCTCTCAGCATTCACAGTGGCTTGTTCTGTTCTGTCTATGCCACATGAAGATATCACCGTTCGACTTTTTTTCGAAACTCTTGAAGAAAATGCAACTGACTAGTTCAATCATTTGCAACTAGGAATTATCACAAACTGTGAGGACATGAGCGAAAAGTTCTTGGCCATATTCAGACCTATTGAAGACAGTCATCAACTGTTTTCCCGTTTATCTAACTCAAAGATGGAGTCCACAGAACCGATGAGGAAATTTGTAGCAAGGTTTAATCACCTCATTACACAACTTTCCCACACACTGAATCCATCTAATGAGATCTTGATGAGCAGCTTCATCAATGCCCTTCCCCCAGAGATAGCCTTTTTCATAAAAGGAAGTCATGAAGAAGACTTGCTGGTAGCTCAAGAGAAGGCTATCGAGCTTGAGGATCACATGATCACTATAGGAAAGATGAAGGATGATGCCATCAGACCGCTGGTCCAAGCATCAGCAGATCCATTGCTACAAAAGGTAGCAAATGAGGTGACAATCCTCAAAAGATAGTCACCCAACCAAGGGCAGCAAGCAATGCCCACACAACCGCCATATCAGCCACAACAGCAGTACCAGCCTCAATAGCCCTATCAGCCAAAGAAAAATAATTTCCAATCATTTAACAAATTTAAGCCGAAGTTTTCAGGACCGCCTAGACAGGTAGAACCTGAGAAATCTAATGTATTATGTTGTTTCCATGACTCAGATGAACACACCAGATCTTCATGCCCTGAGAATCAGAGAATGAACCAAATCATGGGATATGTCAGAGATGCAGCTCCCAGCTCAAATTCAGTACCTTCAAATGTGAACGTTACTCCACCTCAAATGGACAATTTCAATGGTGACTCGACAATGGGATACTTTCATAGCGAACCCATAAATCAAGAAGAAGAAGAAGACTACCATCAGTACAATCTTGCTGTCAATCACGAGAACCTGTCAACACCTATGTTTACACGTGCTCAACATTTCAAAGCATAGAAAGAGGAAGACAACAGACAAAAGTCCAATGAAAAGGGAAAAGAAGCTTCCACTTCTAATCCCAAGTCTACACATGAGTTTGTCACACCAGTTTCTCAAGACCCGTCCTCAACGAGTTTTGACATAGTGACATCCATGATGAATACAAAGGTACAGATTTCACAGCTAGAGTATCTCTAGGATCATCCCGATCAAATGGATCAGATTCTCAAAGTAATACAGAAGCCAATCATCATACAGCCCACATTGCTAGCATCTTCCATACCAGTGGGAGAAAATCCAAAACCTTTTTACATATCTTTGTATATGGGAGGATATAAGCTTAGCAATTGTATAATTGACTCAGGGGCATCTGACAACATCATGCCTTTAAAAATCATGAAATCTTTAGGGCTATCATGCACGGAAACAAAAGAAAAGTGTTATTCACTTGAATCAAAACCCGTGCCATTGGTAGGCCAGCTGAAGGACGCTCAAGTAAGATTGGCATCCTATCCAGAAAAGATCATGATGACCATTCTCATAGCTGATATCCCAATTAGTTATGGAATGCTCCTGAGTAGAAGCTTCTGCAAAGATCTCAGAGGCAAGATTCAATTGGATAGGTCATAGGCAACAATCCCATTGAAAAAGGGCACCTTCAAGTTGGAACCTAAGGCTAAGTCAACATTCACGGTGGTGAAATCTCAAGACCCACAAGCACAAGTGTTACATCAGAGCACGGGTCCTGGAACGTATGCCATGCTATCAGAAGTAACTGAAGACAATGAAAGTTTTGCACTTACCACACAAACTTTGAATGAAGATTCAAGAATGTGGAATATGCAATTCGACGATAGTTGCTCAACAGCAAGTTCAGGAGCGGGAGTTATCATTACTTCTCCCAAAGGAACACTATACCCATTTGCTTATCGCTTGTAGTTTGACAACACGAACAATACTATAGAATATGAGGCGCTCATACTTGGCCTCAAAAATGCAAGAGATATGGGTATAAAATACCTTCAAGTTGAAGGCGATGCAGAGCTGATTGTTCAACAGGTCAGAGGACTGTATCAAGTAAGAAGAAGTCACCTTTCTTCTTACCGACAAAGGGTATGGAATGCGATCGACTGGTTCGAAGCATTCAACATCAAATACATACCACATGAGTAGAATAGCAGAGCAGATTCCCTTGCGGTATTAGTAGCTCTTTTTATGCCCCATTTTGATTTTCATCAGAATATCTTCGCTATTGAGCTCATCTACAGGCCAGCCATCCCTGACAATTGCGACAATTGGTAGGTCTTTACTAATGATGATGATATTCAAGAATTCCTCTGCATGGAGGACAATTACCAAGAATTATTCTTTGAAGGTAGTACTTCTCCCTCTAAAGAATCTGTGGCAGAAGATTCTGAAGTCACAGAATCTGGTATCATCCAATTAAAGGGAAATAATATCCCCAAGGGTCTAGTATCCTTGGAGGATATATTTGACAGACACGACAGACGTGTTTAGGATCAAAGGGATTTTAATGACAAGACGTCAGCTGATTACCGACAAGTCAACATTGGTACAGAAGATAAGCCTTAGCTCATCAACTTAGGCAAGTGTTGCACTGCAGAAGAAAGCGACAATTTCATCTCTCTATTCAAGCAATACCGAGACGTCTTTGCATTGTCCTATGAAGACCTAAAAAAAATTAAGCCAAAGGAATTGTTCCATACAATCCCACTTAAGTCTGACATCAAGCCTTTCAAGCAAAAGTAGAGACACTACAACCCGCGTGTCCAATATACAATCTACACGAAGGTAAAAAAGATGGTGGATGCCAAGATCATATACCCAATCCACTATTCCACCTGGGTGTCCAATATCGTTCCTATACGCAAGAAGAGCAGAGAAATCCAGATTTGTGTATACTTTAGGAACCTGAACCAATCGTCACTAAAGGATAATTATCCTTTGCCCATCATGGAACATACATTGCAAACAGTAACCAGTTCAGAGATGTTGTCATTACTTCACAGATTTTCGGGATACAACCAGATTGCAGTTGCTGAAGAAGATCAAATCAAGACAGCATTCACCACTCCATGGGGAACGTTCGCCTACAAGAGGATTCCTTTCAGCCTCATCAATTCCGGTGCTACTTTTCAGCGAGCCATGGATTTGGCATTTGGCGACTTAAAGGACAAATTGATAGTCGTCTATCTTGACGACCTTATCGCTTTCTCAAAGAAGCAGCAAGATCATTTTCAGCACTTAGTGAAAGTGTTTGAAAGATTTAGATACCACCACATATCACTAAATCTGAAGAAGTATATCTTCGTGGTGACAGAAGGAAAATTGCTTGGTCACATCATCTCTAAAGAAGGGACTAGGATAGACCCTAATTGGGTAGATGCAATCAAGGACTTGACTCTTCCCACCAATAAAACGGGAGTACACTCCTTCAGCAAAGTCAACTTTATACGGAGATTTGTACCTGATTTCTCAGAGCTAACTAAGGATATCTCAGCAATGATGAAGAAAACGACCGCCTTCAAATGGACCAATGAAGGAAGGAAGGCATTCGAGAAGATAAAAGAGGCCATCAGTAAAGCACCAGTATTGGTTCGACCTAATTTCAATAAAGAATTCATTCTTTATTGTTACACGTCAGAACATACTCTCTCCGCCATACTGACTCAGAAGTTGAACGAAGAGACTGAGTCACCCATCGCTTTCATGAGCAGCAGCTTCAAGGATAGCGAGTCTCGGTACTCCCAAATAGAGAAAAATGCATATGCAGTTGTAAGAGCTGTTAAGAATTTCATATTCTACATCCTAAACTCTCACACCACTATATATGTTACAGACCCCACAATCAAGAGTGTCCTTACTCAACAAGAAATGGGCACCAAAAGAGGCAACTGGATTGCAAGAGTCCAAGAATACAACTTGGACATCAAGCCTACCAAGCTCGTTCGTGGGAGAGGTCTATGTCAGCTCCTGGCAGAAGATGGTGATTTAAAGCACCAAGTTGAAGATGGAATCCCAAGAACAGAAATGGAAGAAGACCTCCCAATGGTCTTATTAGTTGAATCTACTCAAGAGTGGTACACAGAATTATGGTACTACTTAACCTATGGGGAATGCCCAACACACTTGGGCAAGCAACAAAGAAGAACTTTGAAATTACAAGCACAAGGCTATGTGCTTGGAGGAAATGTTCTATACAAGCATGGGCTTGATGGAACGTTCCTACTATGTGTCAGCAAAGATCAACAACGACGATTGTTGGAGGCATTCCACAATCAAGCATGCGGAGGTCACTTCTCATCAAGGGTTACCGCATTCAAGATCTTACAGGCATTATTCTTTTGGCTGACCTTGTTCCGTGACGCATATGATTGGGTGCACAAATGCACATTGTGCCAACAATTTGTTGGTAAACTTAAGCTGTCAAACCTTCCACTAAGGCTGGTGGTGATAGATGCTCCATTCCAACAATGGGGCATAGATTTTGTGGGACCCATCAACCATCATTCCAGCAAGGGACATGTCTACGTCCTTACAGCGACAGACTATTTCACTAAGTGGGTTGAGGCAATCCCTGTAAAGCAGGCTACTTCTAAAGTAGTGTGTAACTTCCTCAAGGAGAACATCATTACACACTTTGGAGTACCCAAAAAGACTGTGACTGACAATGCTACAAGCTTCTCGTCAAAAGAGTTGGTAGAATTTTGTTTTGACTACGGCATCACCTTGTCTCATTCTTCAGATTACTATCCACAAGGTAACGGACAAGCTGAATCATCAAATAAGAACATAGTCACAATAGTGTGCAAGATGGTTGATTCCAATCAACGGGCTTGGCACACAAAATTGTATGATGCTCTTTGGGCTGATAGAATCACTCCTAAGAGAGCTATCGACACTTCACCTTTTACAATCCTATATGGCACTGAAGTTATGTTACCCATCACTCTAGAGTTGTCCGCTTTGTAGCTGGCATCTACAATAGAAGATGAGGAATTCAGAGATCCTATCGAGAAACCTATCTTGTGCCTAATGAAACTTCAAGAAGAAAGGGTGGAGATAGTTGATAAGATCACTCAACATCAAGAGTGAGTGAAGAAGATCTTTGATAAGAAGGCTCAACAACGAGACTTTGAGATTGGAGATAAAGTCCTATTATGGGATAAGAGACATGAACCAAAGGGAATGCACGGAAAATTTGACTCCCTTTGGCTAGGGCCATTCCTGAATCATAATATTGCAGGAGAGAATTCCTATATTCTCTCACATTCAGATGGAAGGCTCTTTCCACTACCCTACAGTGGGCAGTACTTGAAGCATTTCATCCCTTCGGGGATTGGGTGAGTACCTATATTGTAAATACTTTTCCTTGCTTTAACATTATGTTGTTATGTTTTTCCCCGTTCAGTGAAGTTTTTTCATGTTTTAGGTGATTTCTTAGATGTTTTGTCATAGGTGAATAAATTGGGAAACCCAATAAATAAGGTGAACTCTATTTTTAAGTATGTAAGGAACCAAAGTCCTGACTCAATTACCCAACTGATTAGATATACTGGTCTACAAAACTTGAGATTCTCGGTTCTCCTATGCCGTAGGTATCTGACATGGTCACCAGACGGAGCCTAATGTTGTACCCAAAATAAAAAATTTGGCATTCTGTATAAATTGAGCTAAATCTTGTTAAAATTCAATGTAAAGTCTATTTTAGGTCAAACCAATCATAAAATCTTGGTGGGTTTTTGTCAAGGAACACGTGCAAAATTTTGAAAAATTGAAAATTAGGGTTTTACACCCCTATTTTCAAGGAAACCCCCGAAAATAGGACCTTCCCAGAAATGATTGAAAATGATTTTGATAGGATTAAAAGGATTCACGATCACATTGGTCAAGTTGGAATCATCAAAATACATGTTTTACTCTGGTGGGTCTAATTCTATTTCTCAGGAACAAAGTTAGGAGCTCCACAGCCATTAATGGCAGATTGGCCAGTACCAAGTGCTAAAAGCTAAGCTTCAAAAGCTTCAATGATGCAATCATGGTGGAAAAGGTCTAAAATGATGTTGTTTGATGAAGGAGATTCCTGAAAATGAAAAAGGTCAAAATTTGACTAACTTCAGAAATGTTACGAAGGAGAGACAATTCACAATGTTGAAAAGAGCCTTTTTCAAGCAGGGGCGCCCATGATCTTTTAAGGTCAAATGCAGTCACCAAGATCTTCCAAGGCAGTCATTCTCAATGTTTGCTCACTGGCACAACAATGAAACAAACAGATAAATCATCTGAAGAGTGGATCATAAGAAGTTGTTGATGAAGCAAAAAAGAGGCAGTTGAAGAAACATCAGGAAATGAATGACAAAGGTGAAAATCAAAGAAAAAGAGCCTTTTCAAAAGAAAGGTGCCTTTCTCTTTGGACCTCCAGATGCTGACAAACGAAAAAAGGCTTCCTAGAATAACTTTCTCAGCCTAGGTAGATCTCAATGATGCAACCAAAAGCACAAGCATTTGACAAGGCAGTCAACAGATAATCAGGATCAAACTAGGAAACTTTTCAGATAAAGATAAACTTGCTGAAAGACAAAAGTGCCCTTTCCAAGCAGGGGCGCCCTTGAATAAAGGAACCCTAAAATGATTTCCAAGTTTTCTGACTGCAGTCACTTTTGGTGAAACAGAGCTGGCTACCTGGTGAGACATCAAGCGAAATCATCTGATTCTCTGATCAACGAGAAATCCATATCCAAGCATGAGAGGTCATTTCGAAAGGGTGGAGAACAAAGATTGAAAATTCACTAAGGCACAAGCAAAAGAGCCCTTTCTTGGAAAAGGCGCCCTTTCTTTTGAAGCCCTAAACTTAGCTTTTCATCATCATGTCTCTCAGACACTTCTTTTTAGTATAGATCCAGCTCAGCAATGAATGTGTCGGTAACATCACGAGACCAACAAATCAAGCCAGATTCAAGATCAAACTGAGGTCATTACAGAGAGAAAATAATAAAAAAATTTGCAAAATTCAAAAGGGACACCTAAAAGAAGTCAAAGGTCAAGTTGTTGACTAAAGTTAAGATATTTTGAGCAAAACTTGGCTAAAGCACTCCACGATAAGTGGAAATCACCTTTTTGAACTTCAGATCAAGCCAAAATCAATTTTGAACATGAGTTAGGTCCCCAAACTTGTGGATCTAAGGCTTGAATCTATATATTCAAGGAGAAGGTGTCCTACTTCATTATTTCATTGCAGGTTAAGAATCAGGAACAGCCACAAGCTCTCAAGGATGCCATTGATAGATTTGGACAAGGTTTTCATTCGTTCTTCATTTTTCTTGCAGATCTGAAGCAGAAGAAGATTGCTAATTTGAGGATTGGATTCAGAGACAGATTTTCTCAGGAAATCAGATAAAAACTTCCAATCCATCTTTTGTCTACTTCCTCTCTTCTCGTCTTAGGTTTTCTTGCATTTTATAGAAAAGGCAACAGGCTACCTCAGATCAGACCAACTGAATACATTTAGCATAATTTTCCAGAGAAACCCATCTCGACAAATTTTCTAGAATCAGCAAACTTGCTGCCCCTATTTTTGGGGGTTTTTCTGAAAAATTTTCAGAATCAAAATTCTGAGGAACTGGGTTTGTTCAGCATTGAAGCATGAACAAAACCCATGTGCCAATTTTTTTGGGAAAAATACTTCACTGTAGGGTGCTATTTTCAGGGGTTTCCGAAAATCATCTGAACAAGGTCAAGTTTATAGTCAATCTTTAAGTTTTTCAAGATGTATTTCTCTCAAGTACAATACGAGACCAAGACATCCCTACTCCATGATTACTTGAAAATAGTTGACACAAACTTACATCAGGTAAATCCATTGGTTGATCTGGAGTAGCTGGAGGGCATGAATCAGATCACGTTGTAGAATATTGAAGAATCTGGGTTGCTACAGGCCGCATCTATTCCCATCACACTACAAAGCATAGAGCTTGTAATCGCTTGTGTCAAGCATTACAATCCTACCACCAAAGAAATCAGAGCAGTAGATGGAATAATTGTTTGCAGTCTAAAACCACATGATATTGAAAGGTGCTTTGATATTCCCTCATGTTCTAATAGCAAAGTCATATCAGTGACGGAATGCGGAAAGGCATTCAAGACGGCCAAGGACAAATGTCAAAAGGTAATAGCTAAAAAATGGCTAAAAGTGACAAAGGAAAACTTGCCTAAGTTGGTGGGACAAGGAGAATGTAAAGATGAGTACGCAGTGTTAATCACTCTACTCAATAGAATCACTGGAGAAGAGGATGGCCATCTTTTTCAGTCATGGATGTTTTACATCATCGCCAAAATCATTGGCAAAAGGTAACATTATGACTGGGCCACTCTGATTAGTGACACACTTCAACAACTCACCAAATATTTGGAAGCTCATAGGTTCCACATGTGCTCTTACCTGGTATACCTGATAGCCTTCCAAGGTGATTTCAGGATATTCAACAATGTGGGAACCTTGGGTGTATAGAAGGTTCACGAACATTTTACACGTCTTGAGTTTACTCAAGCAGAGCGACACTTCAAAAGAATGAGTGATCACTTCATTATGCACACAGTACATGAGCTTGACCATGAGATGCACATGCATATTTCACAAGCAACCAGGGAGGCAATGGCGGATTGGGTTGATTGGTTCATCCAATTTCCTACATTCTCCTACATACGCGTGTATGGCTACATTGGTCACCCCGCCATGCTACCAAGATACCCTTTAGATAGGGTAGTCTTCATGGAATTCCTGAGACAGTTGTTCGAAGTTCATGTCTACTTGCGCTTGAAGAAAACGATAGTTGTTAACTTTCCCGTTGGAATGGGACTATATAGATGTCGATACGCGACAGATGCCAAAATGATGAGTCAAGAAACGGTGAGGTTTAATCTCAAATATCTCATTGAGTGATCTGTATAGGATCTAGACTAGATTGCAGTATTGAAATGTTTAACTTTTACAATTCTTTTACAATGATTATTTCAAGTTAATTAGATCGAAATTAACTTAAGGAAATAACAGAATGAAAAGAATTAACAAGGTGATTATAACAGAAATGAAGGAAATGAGAAACAGAAAGAGAGAGAAGAAGAGAAGTGCAAACAACGCTTGATAACGGAGTTCGTCACAGAATGTGACTACGTCTCCGGGTCCACTCCAATAGAGAGACCGATCCGATTAACTCCAAAATCGATTACAATGATGCACCAAGACCATCAGTTCGGCAGCATAACAGGGCTCCGACATTCAACAATGGCTTGAAAATTCTTCAACAAGACCTCTCTTTCGTCAATCTCAGCATCAAGACTTCAACCTAAAAAAAAAACTTATTCCAACTCTCACCCCAAGCCCCCTTTTTATACAATTAATTTGCTCAATTTGGCTCTCAACCAATTGATTTGCAAATATTCACCTTATCACCTTATCTCTCCAAAATACAATAAAAATCTCCTTTACATAGTAAAAATATTAAAAATCCTCCCTTAAAATCCTTACTAAAATCCCCTACAAATTCTATGCCCTTCAATTTAGCAATACTCGTGCTTTCATTGTTTAGGGGGTTTGGATTTTAATCTTAAAAAAGATTATTGTTTGTTTTAATTTTCAAATTATAGGGGAGTTGGTTTTGTATTTAAGGCATTCGGCTTGATATACTTAACAAAATGCACAACGCTCCATAATATAGTAAGCCGCGTTCGTTGGTGCACCGGTGGCTATACATTTTATTAGGCCGGCGGTCGGGGGTTCAACCCCGGCCGCTGGCTTTTTATAGCCAATTTCCCTTTCTTAAATAACAAAACAAAACGGGCAGATAAGTTTAGTGAGAACGCCGCCGGTAGTGCAACGGTAGACCGACGGTTTCGGGTATAAGTGGTAGGGGGTTCGAATCCCCCATAACAAAATTTTAACAACCCAAACAAATCAAACGATTTTCCAGCCACCGATGGGGAGGATGACAGTGAGGCCACGTGGCACGCCGAGGAGGTGCCACGTGGCGAAGATTGGTTCGCCGAGCACGATGACATGTACGCTGACTCAACGATGATGGGGATGTCGACGGCCCTAAGAAGACACGTGTCGCACACAGAGCCTGCCACGTGGCACAAAATGATTCGCTGCTGGAGACACATCATCGCTGACTGTACGCTGACTGGACGCCGACGTGTCGGCTGCTGATAGGTCCGTACCATCTGACTCACATGCCACGTCACCTGTACGGACTTGACACGTGTCAACATCTGGTTGGTCCACATCATATTCAGTACCACATGCTGACGTCATCTTGTACGGACGCTGACGTCATCTCTGTACCTTCTGTCCACCAAGTCAACTGCAACTTTGACCGCTGATAACTCTCGCGTCCGATGTCAGATTTTGACGAAACGAGTTGCGTTAGAAAGCTTGCGACGAGCTCTTCGCGATGACGCCAGTTTCATTGATTTTTGACAACGCCATTTTTTTCGCCTTCTGGATGCCCCTGATCCCAGTTTGACCGAAGGTTTGACCGGCCATAACTCGTGCAAACGGACTCCTTTTTCCTCCGTTCGAGTTGCGTTGGAACCAGGATGCTGAGCTCTTTCGATGGTGTAGATTTTGGAGAAAAATGAGACACTTCAATTTTCACGAAAAATGTCCACCGGATCAGGCCTCCCCACTGAAGACCTTTTGGACCTCCAAAAGTGGCATTTACTCTGACAATAAGTGAGGACTTGGCCTCCCCACTTGTCCTGTATCCTCTGTACATCTGAAAACCTGGCTCACAAGCACAATGAAGACTGCAACAATGTTGTTGAACATAAACATAATGTTATCACTTCCATAAACATCTACATCAATTGCCATAGCCGCTAACCAACAAAAATTGACTAGCATCAAGCTGAAAACCAATGCAGAAATGAAAGAAATTAAGTCAACAACAATTCGATCCTTTACAACAGGAACATTTATACCCAAGGATCCATCAATGCTTTCAATCATCTTTTTCTCATGATGTACTGCAAGTGCATCCTGCAACATCTGATCTTGGTTAGCTACTCCAAGTTCATGTTTAGAACCACCTGTACTGACAGACATAAGAGTTAATTCCTTACTTGCATTAATTACCCTCTTTAACTGCCCTGTATTTGCAAAAGATTGATCAGTCTTAATCCTGTGAGAATGTACAATGTACTGAATGCCATCTTTAAACAAGTGATAATGGTTATTTTCCCTATAGAAGATTGCTTTTCTGTCATAAAGATAAGGGCTACCAAGCACTATCCCACAGATATCCAGTGGAACTACATCAAACTGAACTTCATCCACAAATTTACTAGTGATTGTGAACCTTAAGGTGCATTGTTTTGTTACTTGCAGCTTATCATTTTCACAAATCCAACCTAGTGGATAAGGTTTCTTATGTTGTGTTGTTTTTAATCCCAAGTTCTTTACAACACTTTCTGAAATCAGATTAACTTGTGAACCACTATCTATGAGTGCATTGATTTTACTGTTCTTAGTCATAACCCTTAAATGAAACAACTCATTCCTTTTTGCATCTTCAGAGAAATCATTAACTGTAGAAGAAGAAGCACAACTTGCAACAGAAACACCAGAAATAGAGGCTTTACCTTTTAGACCCATCGCTGTTATCTTAGTCTCATCATCTGAATCTGAACCAAGATCCATAACAACATTCATGGATTTATCCTTACCTTTCTGTTTCTGATTACGTCTTTGAGCCCACTTAGGCTTCAATTCGGGATGTAACTTCCAACAGTGATCTTCATCATGACCATTCTTGTCACAATGAGAACAAGAAAGTTTCTCATCCTTCTTAACTGTAGCTGCCTTCTTTCCTTTCCCTGTCTCTGCATTCTTAGAAGATTTCTTTACATCATTATCAAACTTGTCAATGAAAGATCCTTTACCCCTTGACTCTAAGTGTGTTGCTTGAACAGACACTTCATCCAAGTTACAAGGGTTCAAAACCAGGATAGAATGCCTAAGGTAGGAATGCAAACCTCCTATGTACTTCAACAACGTGTCTTGAGTGTACAAAGGAACATTCAAAGAAATAGCCCTTTTCCTGAATTCATGGGTGTACTCTTGGACAGTTTGACCTTTCCCTTGCCTAAACATTTGCCAATCCATCATTAATTGCTGCATATGTCCTAAGGGATAAAACTGCTTCTTAAGAGCATTAATAAATTCTGCCCAAGTTAAACTGACTCTACCATGTTGTGAAACTTCTGCCTTAGACTTACTCTCCCACCAGGTTAAGGCTGTACCTCCTAAACGAAGAGTAGCTAATTGGATCCTATCAACATCATCTATTAGGTTCTGGACTCTACAGTAGACCTCTATTTGTTGAATCCAATCATCCAATTTCTCAGCATTAAGTTCACCACAATATTTAGGCAAATCAAATTTTACATCCAGTTTTATTTTAGGCTTATACCCACTCTTGAAAGGATTAGAAGAAATAGAATGAGGAGAAGATGGAGAAGAAGGAGAAGGAGAAGAGGGAGGAGAAGAAGAAAAGGGATGATCTGGTTTCTTGCCACCATCTCCATGTTTCCCTTTCATGTCTTTGCGATCTTCTTGCTTCGACGAACCTTCTTCACGTGCCTTCCGTTCTTGTCTCTCCTGAAAAAGTATGTCCACCTTTGCCTTCATCTCAAGGAATGCTCTTCGAAACTTCTGCTCACTGATTTCTTCAGGAACCTCCATTCCAGAAACTGACATCTTCGGAAATGTTTTACGCTTCCCGATCTCAGGATCAAATTCTTCGAGCTTGCCTTCGCCTTTCTGAATCCTGGATCTCGTTAGCATTCAAAAAAGAAAAACTACTGCAATAAAAGTCACCCTAAAGCTCTGATACCAACTTGATCTGTATAGGATCTAGACTAGATTGCAGTATTGAAATGTTTAACTTTTACAATTCTTTTACAATGATTATTTCAAGTTAATTAGATCGAAATTAACTTAAGGAAATAACAGAATGAAAAGAATTAACAAGGTGATTATAACAGAAATGAAGGAAATGAGAAACAGAAAGAGAGAGAAGAAGAGAAGTGCAAACAACGCTTGATAACGGAGTTCGTCACGAAATGTGACTACGTCTCCGGGTCCACTCCAATAGAGAGACCGATCCGATTAACTCCAAAATCGATTACAATGATGCACCAAGACCATCAGTTCGGCAGCATAACAGGGCTCCGACATTCAACAATGGCTTGAAAATTCTTCAACAAGACCTCTCTTTCGTCAATCTCAGCATCAAGACTTCAACCTGAAAAAAAAACTTATTCCAACTCTCACCCCAAGCCCCCTTTTTATACAATTAATTTGCTCAATTTGGCTCTCAACCAATTGATTTGCAAATATTCACCTTATCACCTTATCTCTCCAAAATACAATAAAAATCTCCTTTACATAGTAAAAATATTAAAAATCCTCCCTTAAAATCCTTACTAAAATCCCCTACAAATTCTATGCCCTTCAATTTAGCAATACTCGTGCTTTCATTGTTTAGGGGGTTTGGATTTTAATCTTAAAAAAGATTATTGTTTGTTTTAATTTTCAAATTATAGGGGAGTTGGTTTTGTATTTAAGGCATTCGGCTTGATATACTTAACAAAATGCACAACGCTCCATAATATAGTAAGCCGCGTTCGTTGGTGCACCGGTGGCTATACATTTTATTAGGCCGGCGGTCGGGGGTTCAACCCCGGCCGCTGGCTTTTTATAGCCAATTTCCCTTTCTTAAATAACAAAACAAAACGGGCAGATAAGTTTAGTGAGAACGCCGCCGGTAGTGCAACGGTAGACCGACGGTTTCGGGTATAAGTGGTAGGGGGTTCGAATCCCCCATAACAAAATTTTAACAACCCAAACAAATCAAACGATTTTCCAGCCACCGATGGGGAGGATGACAGTGAGGCCACGTGGCAGGCCGAGGAGGTGCCACGTGGCGAAGATTGATTCGCCGAGCACGATGACATGTACGCTGACTCAACGATGACGGGGATGTCGATGGCCCTAAGAAGACACGTGTCGCACACAGAGCCTGCCACGTGGCACAAAATGATTCGCTGCTGGAGACACATCATCGCTGACTGTACGCTGACTGGACGCCGACGTGTCGGCTGCCGATAGGTCCGTACCATCTGACTCACATGCCACGTCACCTGTACGGACTTGACACGTGTCAACATCTGGTTGGTCCACATCATATTCAGTACCACATGCTGACGTCATCTTGTACGGACGCTGACGTCATCTCTGTACCTTCTGTCCACCAAGTCAACTGCAACTTTGACCGCTGATAACTCTCGCGTCCGATGTCAGATTTTGACGAAACGAGTTGCGTTAGAAAGCTTGCGACGAGCTCTTCGCGATGACGCCAGTTTCATTGATTTTTGACAACGCCATTTTTTTCGCCTTCTGGATGCCCCTGATCCCAGTTTGACCGAAGGTTTGACCGGCCATAACTCGTGCAAACGGACTCCTTTTTCCTCCGTTCGAGTTGCGTTGGAACCAGGACGCTGAGCTCTTTCTGATGGTGTAGATTCTGGAGAAAAATGAGACACTTCAATTTTCACTGAAAAATGTCCACCGGATCTCATTGAGAGAATATCATATGATCCTAGAGGGCTTTATGTAGCACATCTCGAGCAACACTCATCACATAAATCTTCTATGGAAGATTATTGGATGAATTGTCAAGACGAGTATGAAGTGCAAAGAAGAAACTACAGCAGATTCAGGCTCTCACAAATTGCTGATTTTTTGTTAGCAGACATCAAGGGCCTATCCGATGATGAAGGGGAAGTACTTCTTCCCTCGTTCTTCACAGATTCAGTTGACTCCCAACCACTCCCAAGAGTGGATTGGTATGCCAAGGAAAACACATCCATAGAGGAAAGAACGAGTAGAGTGGTCAGAAATAGCCAACTCTATCTCGATAGCAAGAAATCAAGGAAGGTGATACCTCACATAACAGAGCCGCCACAGGTTCATTCTACACCACCTTCCACTTCAAGAAGAATTCCTAGGAAAAAGAAATGGTGCAATCCTCCTCAAGGCATGAGGATGTCAAAGCCTACAAAGCCCAGAACACAGAGGACACCTGTGGAGAAAGCCACACATAGTCTAGAAATAATCTTGGGTATTGCTGCCCCAAAACAAAGAGTAGAGACTGACACCCCTAATCAAGCAGAAGTTGTCACTAAAGAACCAGTAGTAGTAGTTGTTGAAGAACCAATGGCTGAGCCAATGACAGAAGCAACAGCAGTAGAAGCAGCAGCAGAAATGGTGCCTATTATGGAAACAGAGCCACCAATATCACCAGCATCACAATGGTCACAAGTCCTCATTGACTTGGATTTTCCACCAAGAGACATTGCTTCAGCACTGTCTCACACATCTGGCATTCAAGGGCCTCACATTCCTCCTAGTGAAGTTCGCTGAGATTTTGTTTGGCTTGAAGGATTCCTAGGAAGAAAGAGGGAAAAACCCTCCTATGAACTTGATTTCATCAAATTTGACCACGTCCCACAAGACACGTCGGGGAAGAGGTTGAAGAAACAAGTTCACATAGAAAGGAATGCAAAGTGTGGTATCATAATAGAGACTTCTGCACCACCAGTAGAGAAAAGCATACATAAGGTTCAAGTGGAAGACTACACATTGTCTCAACTTAACCTCGGGAAGACTACACAACAGGTGGAGGCAGACCTTCTCAGAATAGCTTCGGTGAGCACACAAGAAAGAATGGCTAGGGATGGGAAAGAAAAGGAAGCCTTAAAGGCTGAAAATTGGCAACTAAGATCATACATAACCAACTTGATGCATGGCACCCCAAACGTCTCAGCCCTAACAGCAAGATTGCTAGATCTCCCCGCCGAACAAAACCATCAGTAATTGATAACATACGGCAAACATTTGAGAGATCAAGTGGAAGAGTTTTTTCTCAAGGGTAGATGTATATTGGAAAATCTATACCAGTTACGGGATAGAGCACATGGACTTCGTACAGAGATCTAGCAATCAGAACAAAGAATTGCAGAAAGAAGGCTAGAAGATGAGACCACAATTGCAAATTTGCAGTTGGCGTATCAATTAGTATACTCCGAGGAAAACAAGCAACATCTCTTTGCTTGGAAGGAACAGTTGGCGTACAAGGTGAAAGCCTATGACGCTCATTCAGTGGAGTTGATTGATTACAGAAGGGTGGTTGCCACTATTATCAACTTTGCAAGAATGTTGGTAATATCTTTCCCTCGCATGGAATATCAACGCGAGGGAGGAGAATACGTCAAGATGGTCATGGTACAGAACCAGTTCAGAGATTTCATCCACAGTACCTTTCTTGATGATCCAGATGGTTGCAAGCTGGCTAAGGTAGCAGCTTTATCAACCAAGTTTGAAGAGGCAGAATCTCAATGTATAGACTTCGAAAATCAACTTGTGCAACGGGTGAAGTAATGTTGCGACGCCACGTCATCATTCTACAAAGCATTAACTCCCCAAAAGCTGATGAAGTCAACGAATGGATAGAGACACTGCTGATTAATGGTGAGCTATAAAGGTACCTAAGAAGGACGTCCTACACCCTCGAAGTGGCATTTATGATACTTGAGTTTGACTTGATGCTTCTTTCCAAGTCAACTCAAGATGACATTAAATATAAGTGGAGTTAACTTGATGCTTCTTTCCAAGTTTAACTCCATATCCCTTAAATCATGCATTGTCAGATCCCACTGATTAAGGATGTCTAATTGGCTTCCTTTATTTGTGGATCCTAGATCTCCACTAAATGTGGATGTCTATTTTGGAGGGATACTTTTATTAAAGTTCACCTTTAGTTTACTTTCAGTCAATTGAAGTAGTTTCCAGTTGACTCTTTGTTTACTTTCAGTTAACTGAAGTAGTCTTCCAGTTAACTACTTGTTCCCCCTTTTTAGGAATAAATCTTGCTAATTGATTGGCAAGAACTCATTTTCAATTCAAGGAGATTTTGGGGTTACCCACTCCTTTGAGTCCTATAAATAAGAGCCTTGGGCTCATTGTTTGTTTAACTTTTACTTGCTATGCAAAATTGTTGCGCCATTGTTGCCAACAACTTTGAAAGCGGATATTTGTTCACTCTTGGATGAGAGTTCGTTGGTCGATCATAATTGTGCATGATTTCGTGCCTTTGCTATCCCAACCTTTGTAAGTTCGTTGATAAAGCTTTGAAGAAGAATATCAGAAGGCACTTGCATTTTGATCAATCTATTTGAGTTATGTCTACGTCTTGTATCTAATAGCTTGTCATTTCATCTCCCTCCTTAGATTGGAGTCCCTCCTCCTTGGACATTTTTTATTGACAGTTATCGTTCGTTGTTGTTTAATGTATTGACCTTCAATCTATACTTCGGATAGGAGTCCCTCCTCCTTAACGAGGTCATTGGCCAAGGCATCGTCAAATTGTTGTTTCTTGTAAACTATTTCCTAGCCCATACCTTGGATAGGAGTCCCTCCTCCTTGGCAGGTCTCAGATCTAGTTTACCGTAAAGAGTGGTTGCTTGTACCAACCCTATCCTGGTATATACCCAAGAGTTCAGAGCCTCGATCATATTCTCAAGAGATGGCGAATTAAGGTGATCCAACCAACCCATTCCCGCTCTTTTACCCTCATGCTCTATTTACCTTGAAGGTATTGGATAGATAAAAGCTAGAATAGTCGTAGTTAAGATCTGCCGAAACCAGAGAAAAAGCTTAGCTACGGCACATTGTGTTTGTTCACCCTTGTGTCCTACCGCTGAAGTACAAAAAGATAGGAACCTTAGTTAACCATTCCCTTACTTATGCATTGCTCTCAGCAGAGAGGGACTTCTCCTCTTTAAATAACGAAGAAGTGTTGCAAAACATTTGAAATAGCTGAACGTTTACAATCAGCACTCTAGAGGTGCTAATTTTAACGACAACAAAGATCAACATCAAGATGTTTAATGTTGATTTGTGAGTAAAGCAGTCGATAATGTGCTATAAAATTTGTAACCTTTTCATCTGCATTCTATTTACATCACATCAAATCAAGTAGGGCCATCTTGGGACCAATATGCACTTGGAAATGGTTGAGAAATACATCAGCAAGCTCACTAAATGAATGGATTGAGTTATTTTGTAAGGAACTAAACCATTCCAAGGCTATATCTTTTAATGACCTAGGAAAAAAGTTAGCCAAGAGCTTATCTTCAAAAATGAAGTCACTACATAAGGCGGTATATGCTAACACATGGTTGCTAGGATTGTATTTCTCAAATCTAGGTATCTCTATGCCTTATGGCATTTGTGCTCTCAATATCTACAATGATAATGGATTTTTTTTGACATATTGTGAAGGTTGTCCATTTTTATTTTGGTTTAATGAACATGCTATTTGTTGTTGGACGGATGTGACATTTTGAAAAAGTTAGTTTATGATAGAATCATTGGTTGTGTTTTGAGATGGAGGGGAATATGGCAGAGGTGTATATGTGTTATGCGGACAACTAAATTGTAATTTTGTGAGAGGCAGGGGGTTTGGAGATATGATGTTTGAATTCACAAGGCTAAAAGGATTCCCCGTGGAAATACCCAAAGTTGGAGTGATATTGTTGGTTGGTTGTATTTTTGTAGTAACAATTAGATTGGTCTAAGTAGGAATAGAAGCTATGGTTGTAAGGGAGGAATTTTACATGTATAGGTCCCAAGATTCTTTACTCACAAAGGCTTAATCCTTTGCCTTGATATTCATGATCTAACATATTTGATTTGTAATAAGATACCTTTTTCTTGGAAAATAAGATGCGAATTTATCTTTAGACACAAGAATTATTGAAAGTTTCAATATGTTCCCTTATAATATAACCAAATCAGACAATGGTGGTTGGGCCAAGTTGATAGGAATTTTACCATTTCTCTACATTCATGATTGTGTTATCCTTATAAATAATATAATCAATATAATCAATCATGAATTATTTATCCTCATGCTTGATGTGATCAATATCATTTGTAACTTGATTGCTAATAAGCTTGATGTGATTGATTTGCTTGTTTATGTTCATGGGGATCAAGTGTCTCATCATACCAAAGGGGGTGATTGGATGATGGATAGGATTATATTGGGTTTCTTGTTCTTGGTATTTTATTGTATGATCATGGATGGAACTACCTTGGGTAATTTGACCTTGATTTGGTTCAGAGCAAGTTTGACCATGCTTTGGAATGAGCTCTTAACATAGCCTTCATTGCCTCTTAGACAAGATGGATAGACTTTTTTCTGGATTCAATATCCCTATATTGATTAGGCCTCTAATGTACTGCCTTAATAGTAGGCTTTGACTAGTGGGATTTCGTTGGGATTTATTATGCTTATGAATTTTGGGTTTTGAAGGAAGAGGGTACTCCCCTCTACGAAAACACCAAACACAGAATCACAGGCAAAATTCTATCATATTCAAACAAACAACAATTGCAACAAACTTCAATTTTATTGATTTATTTATGAATTACAATCCATTGGCCTTTCATGGCCTCTCGCTTCTCAAACTGTCAATCTGCCTCTTCCTCTATTCAGCAACTTCCACTAACATGCCCTTCACACAGGCACTCTCCAATCCATGCCTCTCTAACAAATATTTGCTCCTCAAAGAACGACTCACTCACCTACCATTGGTTATTTTCCCAAATCAAACTCTCTTTTTTCTGATTGCTTATACAAATTCTAATATGTTGTCTTGGCTCTTTTATCCACCCACAGCCAGCTCTTTTTCTCCTGTCGCGACCTTCTATTGGCAGTTTCTTTTTGCATTCAATATCAATTCTTTTGTTTAGTTGCAGCCCCCTCTAAACCTCTTCGCAGCTTCCTCTAATCTGTGCGCAACAAATCTTCTCTTATCCTTCTGTGCTGAGCTCTCTCCCCCACTCGTGCGCCCTCCTTCCTCTCTTGTTTTTTTTAAGCTGCATTTTTTAAAACATAAAACAAAAAGTCTTCAACGCCTCCTCCTATTCTAGCCTCTTTTCCTTGGTTCTTCTCTTTATCTTTTTCAAATGTTTTGAGAACCTGAATTGTCGCCCCCATAAATGAATCGATACCCCAGGAGGAAGTTTAATTGCTAACAAAAATTATATTCAAAAACTTTTATCTGCCCAGTTCCCACACTGGAAATTGGAATCAACATTTTTATGTGGTCAAATTCCACGCCAAGACTGACTGAATGCCTCCAAATAATGAATCGCCCCCTTCCTTATTCTTTTTAGATGCATTTGCAGCAAGAATTAAACCCAACACCCTTTGTCTCAGGAGGTTTTGGACTTCAATTTGAATCGCCCAATTAGCAGCTCCAATCGAATGTTCTCTAATTCAATTAAATTTACACTCTTGAAATTAATGTACTGCCTATTCTCACCGTCCAACTCCCCTCATTGATTTTACTGGGACTATAAATTGATTCCAACATCATAGAGAGCCAATTTAAAATAATGACAAACTATCTAATGCTTTGCAAAAGAACAATAATCTCCGACACTCTGTCAATAACGTTAAAATTCACTTCCAATGATATTTTAAACGTTGCCTATGTCAAGAATTCGTATTTTTTATTGAATATCTTTGCCACTTTCAAAGTTGTGTCGAAATTGTCTATCAAAGAGAATAATCCGAAAATGAAACAAATAACAGAAAATCTTTTTGATCGGTGCTGATTGCCTATCCACCTATGTTGTCCACCTGTGTGCTCCTGCACCAGGTTTTATGTGTTTTATGGATCTCATGAAATGTATTTTTAACTTCCCACATGGGTTGACTCATGGAGATGTTAGTGCTAGGAGGATCATGGACAAGCTCAAGAGGCTTTGGATTAATGGCTCTATTGTCAAATATACACAGTTTACATGATGGCACTTGACTTTCGATACAGATGGTGCAAGGAGGCTCTCAATAACCTTAATAGACTTTGGATTAATGTTGCTATTAATTATGATGAACTTACACTTACTGAAGGATGATAACATTATACTCGGGGTGTTGCTAGAATCCTTATATTTATTCTTTCTATGTCAATGGTGATCCTTCACTAGTAATCTTTTGATAACATTCTTCATAATTTTTTGGTTAAGGTAAGATTGGGTGATTTATCAAATTAATTATTAGATTGAACTAACTGGACTTTCATACTAAAAGAGAACTTACACTTACTAAAGGATGATAACATTAGACTCGGGGTGTTGCTAGAATCCTTATATTTATTCTTTCTATGTCAATGGTGATCCTTCACTAGTAATCCTTTGATAACATCCTTCATAATTTTTTGGATAAGGTAAGATTGGGTGATTTATCAAATTAATTATTAGATTGAACTAACTGGTCTTTTATACTAAAAGAGTAAATGCTTGATGATATATTGATTCTTTATATTGATGATTACATTGTAATACATTTAGATTTTTAAATTCTTTCAGTTTCTTGTAAATAACCACTCAAATTTCATTATGGGAATAACTCCCAAATCTAAATATTAACTTATTATTTATTACCTATTAAATTAATAACATTTATTTATTTAATATAATATATAAAATATTTAATTAATGTAATATTCCAACATTCCCCTTGAAATGAAGGAAAAGGTGTGACCTTAGGATTTTATTCTAGGGTTTGGGCACTTTTCCTTATGGTGATTTCATTTATAATTTGAGGTAGCAAGGATTTGGTGGATTTGGACAAGATATAGGAATGACTTACAACCTGAAATGTGAGTCAACCTACACTTAACCAAATTTGGAATGGATTTTGGAATGAAATGCAATGATTTAAACATACTAATGATACAAAACAATAGATCCAAAAAGTCACAGACAAACTCAAACTTAAAAAACAAACTGAGCAGAGTTATGTGCACCTGTGATATGATTTTGGGGCTAAAAATGGAGGACTAAGTCGCCTAGGGCGACAATGTCCTTGTGACTGAATTTGAGATCTGATTTCACAATCCTCTTTAAGCCATATCAAAGCCTTTTTTCCTTCGTGTCTCACTATTGAATCTTTGTCAGGTGCCAAGGTAACTGAGTTTTTGTATGTTGTCAAGTTGTAGCATTTAAATGCAACAATGAACAATTGACCTTCAAACTTCTTTCAATCTTCTTTAGACCTAAAACTTGCACATTCAAAGAGAGGGAAAGGGTTGTGCCATATAGGGGCTTTCCTTGGCCAAACCCCATGTTGGTGTTTCCACCTCCACAATAGTAGTGCCATTGAAAGAGAGCTTATCCTTTTGAGGGATAGAGGCTAAATGATAAATGAATTATGAATCAACAATGGATTGCAACTCACCACTCAAAAATAGCTTCCTTGAAGGATTGAAGTCATGCACATCTCCTCGATGCTTAATTGTTGTTTGCTTGATTTTCTTGAAGACATACAAGGGTTAGATCTCACAAACAAAATAATAACATAAACATGAACAAGCTCACATAAAACTTGACATGGCTTTGATATTGAATTGGCATAATAAATCTGCTCTTGACTGCTCTTGACTTGATAATAATTGCTCTTGATCACCAAATTTTCCAATAATTACCACTTAGTTTTTAAATGGCACGAAATGACTAGGTATTTATATGCAATTAATCTAATTTCCTAAAAAAAAAAAATCTCAGTATCCGAAATTTGACATTTGAAATTCAAATAATAAAATACCAACTCTAACATATTAAAATTTGGAGGCAAAATAGGGGGACCAAGTCGCCTAGGGCGACTAGGTTTTGGCCCTATTTTGTGGGATCTAAGGTGTTGGGGAAAAAATATTAAATGTGCATTGGTTTTCTATATGCAATTTATCATTAAATAATTAAATGGGCCACAAAATGCATAATCTAGAAAATTAGGTGTACAATTAGGTCCAATTACTTAAGAGGGAGCAAAACATAGTGTGAAATTGTCAAGGGTGGCAATTTACAACACTACATTTAGCCCCCACTTTAGTGAGAATATGTACACTTAGACTCACACTAAAGTGGAAAATATGTCAAGAGGGGTCCAATTGTCCAAATGTTGAATATATACAATGACAATGAATCTAGGGGGATTTGCAAGCCCTCAAGATTCAAGATCCTATGACAAACCAACATAAGTACAAAGGAAGACACACATGGACTGAAATATAATATGAAAAAAATGAAGCATACACGAAGAAGACACATAATATAACATAATGTGACCTCACATACACATCAAACACAATGTAAACATGATGCAAAAATATAACAATAGTCACAAAACATAAAACATATGGTTAGTACTAAAAGGATTCGAGTTAGTAATGTAAAGAGACCCCAGTCTTAAATTTATCCCAAATACCAAACGCCATTCATTGAATGTGCTATCTAACAAAACGATGCTCTCACAAGGATGTAAAATCACTTATGAGCTACAAAGTATCACTTTAGGAAGCACATAAATTTTAACATGATCGAAGAGGACAAATGACAAACTCACCTAAGAAGGTGCATAAATTCCCAAGGGGACGAACAAGACTCACCTAAGAAGGTG
Source organism: Sequoia sempervirens (assembly GCA_007258455.2). Classification (NCBI taxonomy): domain Eukaryota; kingdom Viridiplantae; phylum Streptophyta; class Pinopsida; order Cupressales; family Cupressaceae; genus Sequoia; species Sequoia sempervirens. The sequence continues at coordinate 91,374,863 of VDFB02000015.1, forward strand.
AATAAAAGTTTAATGTCCAAGAGGATGAACAAGACTTGCCTAAGAAGTTGCATAAACATCCAAGGGGATGAATTGATACCCATGCCTCAGGGAGCGTTATAAACACCACCACCACCACCAAGGGAGTATGTCAATAAGTCAAATCTCACAATATATGAAGGATAGGGGTAATATATGCCACCCCTTAAAATGTCAATGTACTTGATATGTTGGTATTCTAAGGAGAAAATAATGCACACCTTCAAAACTAGTTATCCTTTCCCCCCAAGTGTAGAGACAAGGACAATCACGCAATATACTGTCATATTATTTCCATGAAAAATATGGTTGCATTTAAGATTATACCACCATGAATGGAAATGAGAAAACATGATGAAGCTACAAATGCCACATAGTGAAAAGCAACACCATAGAATAAATATGATTATTGTTTAAAGAGTGATTAGGTGCATCAACACATAGAGAATCACCACAATCCTTAAGTTGTTCTATTACTCAAGGCCCAATATTCAATGGTTTAGAATGACCATGCACTCAATGATATGCACAAAATTTGTTATGTAATTGTAGTGTAGGAAAAGGTAACCCTATTTCACACTTAATTTAGGAATGAATAATTAGTGATAAAATGAACCCAATTTTGCCTTATTTAGGGTGTTGCAAAGTGTATCTTTACACTTTCACACTAATCTAGGGCTTTATTAATTAATTTGGCTTATTTATGCCTTAATTGTCCCTATTTTACATCCACAAGCCTTATTAAATGTGTTTTTCTATGGACAATTATAACACATCATAAATGGAAAATCATAATCTAATTTTTGTGGTCATGTGTTCCAAATATAAGGATCTGGGACTCATATGCCAACTTGGGCGTATATGTCCCACCTAGGTCTTGGGACCTGATTTCAAATTGCACATTGAACAAGACACTCCTAGAAATTTGTGCCCTAGGTTTTAGCCACTGGGATTCATACGCCACAACTAGTGTATGAGTCCTACTTTAAATTGGACCTATTTTGAATTAAATTCTTGGTGGGATTTTATTATCCTAGATCTGATGTCGGCTTGTAGTGTTGTAATTTCGGGAAATTTTCCATAAACAAGTATAAATACAAGGTTATTTCACATAGTTTCATCCTAGAGTTTCATAAGCAATCAAGAGTACTTCCACAAGATCATTATAGAGTATTCAAGAGCATTTAAGAAGGAATTCAAGGGCAGATTTGTAGAATATTATTGCAGCAATCAAGATCCATTATCATGTCAAAGGCTTGATGCATCATGCATGTGTTTTTGAGCTAATGTTGTGATGTATTGTTCAAGATCAATTCAAGTATTCAAAGGCACTATCGTTCATTAAGAATCATGATCAAGATCTACATCCATTGAGGCCACTTCATGCTTGTTTGTTGATCTACAAGGTTTCAAGCAAGGTTCTATTATTTCATCTTATGCTTCATGTTTCATTTCATTCATGCTTCATTTCTCATCAAGGTTTGATTCCCAAAACAAGTTTTGACCAAGGAAAACCCCCATTCTCTAACAAAACATCATTTTTTCCCTCTCTTTGTATGTTTTAGGTTTATAAGTTGAAGAAAAAGTTGATTTGAAGCCTTCAAAAGTATTGAAATTGCAAAGTTGTAAAAAGTTGTAAAAGTTGTTATGGGAAGTTGTCAACGCTCACGAAAGCTCAAATCTAGAGCAACATATCCAACCTATTTGCATGAAACCAGTGGGAAATTTTTTATTTAATCTATACTCAGATGCACAAAAAAAATTATTTCAAAATTTTGCTTCTGGGACACTTTGTAGAAAAATAGGACATTTTACAATAGTCTAGGCGTATGAGTCCTAGTACACCCTTTTTTGCTAGGTTTTAGAAGACTTTGATCAATCACCTAGAGATTGAAAATCTTTCCTAGAAACCCTATACTAGGACTAAATCCCCTAGTCTAGCGTGTGAGTCCTAGTGCACATCAAAAGTCATAATTTCAGAGTTGTAAACCTGGTTTTGGACATCTCCAATCTTCCAAGTGCCTCTTTGTTATTCTCAATCTCTCATTATGATTTTAAGATTCATTTTATAGGTCATATAGTTATATTTTCATATCTTTCTTTCTAAGAATTTTCTTACTGGTGAACCCTCTTTTAATCACACCTAAGGAAACCATCCTAACCCTAGCCCATTCCACAATCAATTCAATTGGTTGAGGGATCTTGGTTTCCTTTAATGAACTAGAGTGAAATAGGAGGTCCTATACCCCTTGTGTGCTTCATCTCCTAAAAGGTGGAGCACCCTATTTCATTGTGTTTAGTAACTTCTTTTATGTTTTTGGGGGAAGAGTAATCAAGCGGGATTTTAGAAGCCTCAACAAAATATGCTCTTACTCGGTAGAAAAAATTTATTTCTCTTGTGAAGAAATTGTTTCTAAGTGCTTAACCCAAGATTTCATACATACAGTAGATGATAAAGAATTAGATGAAGATGAGGATGAAGGTTGGAAACCTATACCCTATTTATAAAATTACGATATAGACTTCACTTGATCCTTACATTTGTTCCATATTTGCATTATGTTTATGTTTAGAAAGAATTTTGTATCCAATCCCATAAAATTCTTCCAACTCAGATGAAGGAATTGTATCTACATGCTCCTGAAAAGAATCAGCTTTTTTTCGAGCATGTAAATCATTTTTAAGTTTTTTAAAGTTAGGCATCTTCCACTCATTGGGTACAGAATTTAAAGAGACCCCATCACTATCATGGGTTGATGTTTTTGGATTTTTTGATGTAGAACTAGATACAACACAAGACTCTTCAAGTTTAGACTATGAGATTTCGTACTCTCCCATAAAGGAGGGTCTAAAATCTAATGAACCCCAATCATCATCTAATAGTTTTTTTATAGATAACATACAATTAGGATTATCATCAATTTTTATAGGTTCTTTGGACTTTGATGGTGATATTTTAGACTCCCATTTGAAACAAGGTGTAAAATATAATGGTCCCCAATCATCATCAAAAGATTTCATCATGGGTAAAGCACATTCTTCTTTGTGTTCGACATGTATGGGTTCTACTTTTGAATTTTGAATCAAAGTATTAAGAGAGTTGAAGTATTGTGTTCGGCTTCACCTTGTAAATTATAACTCTTTTTATCTGCTTTAACCATGTATATCTTTTTATTATATTCATACTTCATCTCATGGTGAAGAGTAGACGAGACTCCCCTCATGGCATGAATCCATGGTCTACCTAAGAGAAGATTAGATGAAAGAGGTTTTGGCATGATATGGAAAAGAGTAGGAAAAACCATAGGCCCTACTTTGATGGGTAGTGTGATCATTCCTAATGTTTGCTTACTAATATTGTCAAAGCCATGAATATTAACATCATTAGGTTCTATAAGATTCTTGTCCACACCAATTCAATATAGAAGGTCAATGCTACAAACATTAAGACGTGATCCATTATCTATGAGAGTATGCATAACCCAAATTTTGTTAATGACCACTATTATTATTAAGGATTCATGTTTATTTGGATCTCAAACGAGGGTAATTCATGTTGAGGGAATGTAATATACAAATTTTTCACTTGCATACAATCAAACAAGGCTGCTACATCATTTGGTTTAACAAAAGTTGAGACATCAGTCTACTGCAAAGCCTCTTCGAGCATCCCATGGTATGTAGGTGATGTTTGAATTAAATCCCAAAGGGATATTTTTGCTAGAATATTAAAAAACTACTCAACAAGATCATATTCTTTACCACTACGCTAAGGAATATTAGGTGTGGGTGGCAAGTATGGTTGAGGTAATGAAATGGATGTCAATATTTGTGTTGGTTGCTTATTAATTCTAGTGTTATATGTGTGAGAAACTACGTGATAACTTGATTGTCATGACACCTGATTACTAGTGAGTTTTTTTGCAAGGTTTAGGACATGGCCATGAGGTTCAGGAGGTCCTATAATTTTTTGGTATTGATGTCAACACAATGTTGATGGTGTTGTCATTGATGTCTTACTTTAGTATAGCTGTGTAAGTTGTGTTTGGAGAGATAGTTGGATGTGCTATAATTGATGAAAAGTGTTGTAGATGTTGCAGAAAAGTTGTAGAGATGTTAGTAGTGTTTATGATGTAGTTGGTTCACTTAGTTTCCAAGTTCTTTTGAGAGAATTTGAATAAAAGAGTGTTTAGTGTAACAGAGTGGTGTTCAATTTTTTTCTCCACATTTCTCCATGGTTTAAGGTATGCCTATGTGGTTTGGATATGATGAATAGAGGTGTTTAGAGCTTCTATATCCAGAGTTTTAGGTTTTGGATCATTTTGCAATGAAATTTGTGTTTGATAGTATGTATGTTTGGTGAAATAGTGTGTCTGGGAGAAATGAGATTGCTTTGCATTTCTCCATGTAGTGGAGAAAAAATTAACCCTTTTTCACACTTAATTTGGGAATAATTAATAATAAAATTTACCTAATAATGCCTTGATTTAGGGTTGTAATGTGTTGTACACATTCACACTAATTCTAGGAACCTTTTAACTAAAATTTACTTAATGTGTATCTCATTTAAGGTGTTGTAAAGTGTTGTATTACACTTTCACACTTATCTAGGGTTTCATTAATTAATTATAGTTAATTAGAGCTTAATTGGCCCTTTAATTCAAATTCAAACCCTCTTAATTACACTTTCTGAAGGATCTATCCTGACACCCAATAATAATATTGCATGACATTTAATTTGGAAAATTTGAGGTCCTAGAAAATGGTGCTAGGACCCACATTCGCCTTTAGTGGCAAATGGGTCCTATCCACATAGGACACCCCTTTCTTGGTATTTTTGGCATGGTTTTTTTATGTTATTTCATCCCCCCAAAGCATGGTCCTAGAAATTTGTGCTAGGACCCATTTGCCTTTAGTGGTGAATGGGTCCTCCTCACATAGGACACCCCTTTTTGAATTTAATTGTGGTAGGATCATAATGGTTTTCAATCCTAGATCTAATGTCAGCTTGAATTATTTGAATTTTGGAGTTAATTCTTAGATTTAGTATAAATATGAGGTTAATTCACATAGTTTCATCTAAGACTTTCAAGAGAGCATCCTAATATTTCACAAGAGCATTATAGAGCATTTTCAAGAGCATTTCAAGGGAATTTAAAGGTAGGTTATGAAGATCTTATTGTAGCAATTCAAGGTCATTTCATCATGTCAAAGGCATAGTGCATTCAAGCATGTTGTTGAGCTAAGATTGTTGATGTAACATTGAAGGTCTATTGCAAGCATTGTTTCACATCTAATTTGAGATCAAGATCTACATTCTTCATGGTCACTTCATGTTAGTTTACATATTTACATTTCAAGGCAACTTCCAAGGTATTGATCATCATTTCATATTTCGTGTTTCGTGTCCTTCATGATTTCATCATTTGGTTTAATTACCTAAAAGGGGTTTGATAAAGGCAAACCCCTATTCACTAACAATCAACAAGTTTTTCCCCTCTTGAATGTGTGTTTGTAGATTTATGAGTTGAAGATCAAGTAGAGAACAATATTGGAGAAAATTTTTCAAAGTTTTCAAGTTACAAAATTTTCATTCACATTGCAAGAAAACGGAAACAAGGCTATAGAATTTGTTTCAGGCTTTCAGGAGTTGATCACCAAGGATCTGAGAGTGCAGAAATCAAGGAACAAAACCCAAATCTTAGTTTTGGAAATGCTAATAGGGACCCATTCACCACTAAAGGCGAATGAGTCCTTTGTGACCTAAAAATAGGCTTCTTGCAGCAAGGTACAGGGTGCTGGCAAGAAGTTGAGTCCACTTTTTGGCCAAAAAGTGGAAGTGTTTTCCTTGATTTTCAGCATTTGACACATTTGACCTTAAAATTTGAAGCACTTAGAGATGGAATCTTCAAAAAAGTCACTGATCATAAAATGTAGTACTCGGAGTCTAGTTTCCAAATATATAATTTATTTCAATACCCAAATTGTACAAATTGAGTTTCAATAGGCATTTCTAAAAACCACTATTTAAAAGTCACTTTTTTTATACCATACCATGCACGTGTACAACATCCATATTTTGACCTAAATTATCATATTTTTCTAAATCCTTTTGGGAAAATATTTGTGAGGCTCATATCGTCATGTGACACGCATAAGATGACCTTAACTTATCATTTTTTGAATTTTTTAAATTGAAAATTGTCTGAAGTTTGTTCTCGTGCAATCCATTCGTCAAAATGTTATGTTGATCAAAAGTTATTAAAATATTAAAAAACCCTAATATTTAAAGTTTATGGACCTATTTCATCCAAAATTAATTGAAAAAAAACAAAAAATAATCCAATTGTAAAAAAAAATACATATTTGGAATCTGCATTCTCTCATCTAAAATGGGTTTTAATTTCGTCAAAATTCTGCAAAAAAAAGTCGTCAGCCATATGTCCAAACTCGATATTTTTCTCTGACATTGTTAGGACCTTCAACTTGCAAGTCAAACCAAGTTGAAGGCCTAGGTTTGGATTCCAAATGCTTTTCCCAAACCAAAATACAAAGCAAAAGCCCGACCACAAAGCAAATTCAAATTCATTTTTTTTAGAAATAGGATCCCGTTTTATAATCGGGAACTCGTTTCCCAATATTAAATAGTGTGATTGTTGACACGGAAACGGGATCCCATTAATTAATAAACAAGATCTTGTTTATTTTTTAACCATTTTATTTAAATTTACTGTCAAAAATTACTGTGAAGTGTGCAACTTCACATGTACAGCCGAGAGTAGTAAAATTGGGCTATTTTTCATCAACTATTATTTTTACAAGTGGTGAATTTGGATTTTTGATTAATTTTTTCAAAGGAGGCATCGTGTAAACCATTTTTGAAGTGGAATTTTGTTAGTTTTGTACTTGTTTTGAGGAACAAAAGGTCTTCAACTTGCAATATGGATTGATTTTTTCAAAGGAGGCATGAAGAAAACAGTTTTTAAAGTGGAATTGTGTTAGTTTTCTACTAGTTTTTTTTGCAGGAATCGGGTAGCACGACCCCTAAACTGCAGCTGCGCCTGGTAAACTTTTTAACGTGACCGGCGGCGCTGGCGCGACACGCCCTCCGGTACCATGGGGACGGGGGAGACTAGAACTCGTGACCAGCAGAGCCGCAACGGAATTACTTAGCCAACCGAGTTAGGGCCCCCGCCCCAGTTTTCTACTTGTTTTGAGGAACATGAGAGGAAGAATTTTGTCCTTACAGGTCTTCAACTTGCAATTTGGATTGAATTTTTTGAATAATTTCACTATTGACATTCATTTGTGTTTGAGAATTTTATAATCATGGGAGATAAAGCTCGTAATCAGAGGAGGAAGACATTGACTCCTGAAGAAATTGAAGCAAAAAAAGAGGAGAGACAAAGACAAAGACAAAGACAAAGAAGAATGAGAATTAAATCAATGAATGATGGGGGATCATCCAATTCCCCAACTATTGAAGATGAAAAAATTGAGGAGACCATGGTTGTAGATGAAGCTAATTTGCAAGAAGTCAATTTGGAGAAGAATATGATTATACAAGCAAGTCCTACTATGTCTTCAAATCCCTCTTTCAATGTTATGGAGAATGTTTCAATATGCACAAATCTAGGTACATCTTCAAATCCACATGTTAGTGAAATGGAAAATTTGTATGTAGAAGTTTTACAAGATGTTTGGACTTAACGATGTTGACATTGATAATATTCAGAGAGATGAAACTTTTATAGAATTTGTTGAAAATGAAAATGAGAATGATCCTTTTGTTGAAAATGGAAACAAAAACCGTTTTGTTGATGTAAATGAAAATGAAAACCATTTGTTGATGAAAATGTAAATTGTTTTGAAGTTGAAAATGATAATGATAATGAAGATGAAGATGAAAATCTAGAATGTGATGTTGAATTTAATGAAAACACTTTTTTTAAAATTGAAAGTGGTGTTTTCGATAATCTTCCTGGTCAAATTTCTTGGAGGCAAATAAGAACACATGTGAATAAAATATACAACAAATTCTTTTATCGTAACAAATTTGTAATTCAATGTTAACTAATGATGCAATTGATGAGAATGCAAAAAATGAGGAAAATAATGAAAAGGTTAGGATTTTTTGTTAAACCAAAAAGAAAAGATCAATCATTAAAACATTTTATGTCTATTGTTGCTAGTGCCATTCAATCTATTGGGAAAAATAGTCGATCATCTAAAGATAAAAATGTAACAAGAAGAGCTATAACAACTCCTATTAAAATAAAGTAACTTTGAATAAAAGAATGGTAAGCAATATTAGTGAAGTTTTAAAAATACATCCTAAAACATTGTGAAGAGCGGAAAAAAGAAGAGAAAGTATAGAAAATGATGCTATCAACCAATGTTGGAGTTTTAGTAGTCGACTCCTGAGTTCTGATATGAAATTGAATGTTGAAATTAAACCTTTGATCGAAAAATATTGGCATGATAATACTAGGGTTTCATCTAATGCTAGAGATGTTTTAAAATTAAGGGTGGGGTCCAAAGTTCGTGATCCTCACCCAAAACACCTATTAGATACAACACAAACTGAATTTTATAGAAAATTTTGTAGTGATTCAATGTTACCTGGTAATATTAAAATAAGTCAAAGGTATTTTGAAAAATGTAAACCCTGGTATGTAAAAATTAATAAGCAACGAATATCTTGTTGTTGTAAAATGCATGTTCAATTTCGTTATTTTTATGTTGTATTTTCGATATATATGTTGTACCTTGCATACTAAAATGATTATACAGGAGTGTGGTATTGATATGGCACCTGAAGCAATAAGAGAGTTTATTTCAGGTTTGTTTTGTGAAAGATCTAATGATAAATTGTTTTATTTAAGTTCTTGTAGTTTTGGACAATGCATTAACTATGGAAATCTTTCATTTTTAAGAATTTGTATGCATGAAAGTGTTGATAATGATTTTGGACAACAATTAGTAGATGTTAAAAGATTTAAGAATGTTCAATTTATTCTTTAAAAGATGGAAAAATAGGAAAGCGTTGTGATTTAGTTACAAAAAAAGTTAGTGTGCATGCATTCATGAGTGAATTTAAGAATAAAATTGTACCAAAATATTGCATGCACTATGAACATGCTTGATGGATTGATGGCCAATTTTGTGCATGTAGAAACACATTTCCAATTGGTACTATACTTTCAGTGGTTGATTTTGTGGAGAATTATACTCTCACTCCGCAAGAGGAAATTCAATCATGGTATTATAATTTAGTGCAAGTAGCTATGTTTTTCCATATTGTTTATAGACATGCAAATGATAGCACTGAGGATGATAGAAAATTTTTTAGGGAGTGTCATTTTTATTTGAGTGACAATCAGTTACACTCGTCAAAGTTTGTTCAATATTGTTTCAGTATATTTTTTAGAAATTTAAGAGAGAGGAATCTAGATGAAAGAACACCTCATATGGTCAGATAATGTATAGGGCAGTTCAAGAGTGCTTGAATGTTCTATTGTTTAAGTAGGGTTCACAAGAAACTTAATGTCTAGCATATATGGAGTTGTTTTAAAGGTGGGCATGGTAAAGGAGAACATGATGGAGTTGGTGCGTGTGTCAAAAGAATTCTTGCTAGAGAACAATTAAAATTCAAGGATTCAGTAAAATTGAAAGATGCACGTGGGATTGTGGATAGGTGTAATACAAGATTATCTGCACCTAGTTCGAGTGAGTACTCTACAATTCATCGATTATTTTGGTTGGTTGAAGAAGACAACATTGTACCTAGAGTTGATTGTGAGACAAACAGTTGATCTACTAAATGGAACTCATTTAGGAGTGTGACAGCAAGCACATGGACTATTTGGACAAGGGAGCTTGCATTTTTTTTCCAGTTTTGTATCTCAAGAGATTGGGAAGCATGTGAAAATATAGAATGGGTTGAACAATGGGAGCAAAGATTGTTGACACCTACACAAGCACATGATCAATATGAAAGAACTATTAAAGAAAATGATCAAGTGTTTGCATCTGAATATTATGACTATGTTTCAGACCTTGTTCAAGAAGGTAATTTTAATTCAATTTATTTCATTGTATTTCACTTTATTAAGTTATTTTGTAATACTAAATTATTTATATATGGATATGTGCAAGTTATTAAATCAAATTTTGTTTGTAGGACATGTGTATGTTGTTGTTGCACGTGAGGGGATGAAGAGAAAATAGAATATTGGTTGGATCATTGTGTGGAAACTAAACATAAGTTAATAGCACCTTGAGAAGATGGTGATGGCTTTGATTATCCAATAGGTACGGTGATCCCTTTAAGACATCCCCTTAAGCAATTTTATAGAACAAGTCTTTGATCCCTTTAAGAAAATTTTGAGAACTTATTTGATGATGGTTTTCATGTTTTCCAATAGGATTGGTGGTGGTTGTTGGCACTTGGCTACAAAAATACCTAACAAGGAAGAATGATCTACCTGCATTCAAAGACTATGAAACGCATAAAAAGATTATACATTATTCACATTTGGTGGTGGCAACAAATATAAAACTAGAGCAGTATCGTCGAAGACTTCAAAAAAAGTGCTATGGTCATTTTCAATGGAAGAGCATGAGGCAATCATAGATGCATTACAAAAAAGAGAGGATGCAGATGGTACAGTGGAATAAGTAAATATAGGTAAATATAGTTTTAGTTTTATTTTGTCCTTTTAAATACATTAAATACATGTTTCAATATTGGTCAAGTGTGTTATTAGTTGAAATTAATTTAAATTGTCCTTTTATAGATCCTTAAGGCATAATCACAAAAAGGATCTAGTCCATGCAGATTTAACCTAGACATCATGGAATACTTGGTAAAAATAGGTAATTATTAGTTAAATTATATTTAAACACATGTTTTGATTACATATTGATATTGCTTGTACATTAATAGTTAAAATTGATTTATTTTACTTTTTTGTATCCTTAAGCCATCATTGCATTGATCTCATACTTTGAAACAAAAAGGAGAGGATGCCTGGATTCAACCTACACACATATGTGGAATACTTTCAAATGCAGGTACTTGAGTTGTGTAACATTGATAGTTTTACATAAATTAAAATATGTATGTTTTGATGATTTCATTGATATTGCTTGTACCTTTTTGATATCAGGTGGTGTGAATACCTACTACATTCTAGGCATGAGTTTGAGATGTTCTTGAGATGTCATATCCAAATTTTGCAAACATTGTTTTGAGATGACATATATGTACATACATACTTATAGAATTAAACATTTTTGTACAAATTACAAATACATGTACATACACAATTATGTACTCTGTGTACTTCTATGTATCAAAATCAATATTCTAGATATTTTGTTTGTTAAATGTGCATGTTTTCCTACTTTGAAACTTTATATTTGATTGTATAATCACTAAATTCATGCATACATCATTGTTAACCCCCTAAACCCTAAACCCTAAACCCCTACAGACATCCCCTTAAGACATTGTATTATGACCCCTTAAGACATCCCCTTAAGACCCCTTAAGACATCCCTTTAATACATTGTATTACGACCCCTTAAGACATTGTATTAGGACCCCTTAAGACATCCCCTTAAGACGTCACATTAGGACCCCTTAAAACATCCCCTTAAGATAGTTTATTAGGATCCGTTAAGACATCATATTAGGACCCCTTAAGACATCCCCTTAAGACATCGTATTAGGACCCCTTAAGACATCACCTTAAGATAGTTTATTAGGACCCCTTAAGGCATCCCCTTAAGAAAACCTATAATTAGTGTTGGATGCTATTGTTTTTTTTGATAGCTTATAAATTAGTATTGGATGCCATTATTTTTTTTGACAACTTATAAATATTGTTGGATGTCATTATTTGTTTTGACAACTTATAAATAATGTTGGATGCCATTATTTGTTTTGACAGCTTATAAATTAGTATTGGATGCCATTATTTGTTTTGACAGCTTATAAATATTGTTGGATGCCATTATTTGTTTTGACAGCTTATAAATTAGTGTTGGATGCTATTATTTATAGAATTTCTTAATGATTTTGTTCTCTAATCATGTATGGTATTGTTTATTTCTTAAATTTTTATCCTTTGTGGTATAGAAACAAATTGCTTTTGTTTGTAATTATGATTTATTGACTAATTATTGTTTGTAAATTATGATTTATTTACTAATTATTTAATTTCACATTAATTTCCTATATTAATGTCTTGATTATGAACATAAAATGCATAAATGTACATGTGTAAATTAAAATTTACAAAAAATAATAAAGTCCATAATTTATGTAAATATATTAAGTGCATGAAACCAATATATTAAGCGCATGAAATAAAGTCCATCAAAGTACAACCCATGAACTAAATTCCAACTAAGTATTTGAGCCATGAAATATAAAGTCCAACAGAGTACATTAGAAAGCAGAAATATAGTCTAGGAAATAAACAAATATAACCCATAAAATCATGTTTCTAGGTCGTGTATTGTCTCTATAATCAAGAGACCTCTTCACGCCATATGGACTATGTGGATGACTTGAAACACTCTGTAGAAGAGAAAGATGAAATGAGATGTAAGACAATGAAAAATGATTTAATGACAATTTAATTTATAATTTTTCATAAAATTAAATTACCATCATATATGGGTCTAGATGCTCAAGTGCACCTAAACCAACCTCTAAATTCTCTAAATCAATCTACATAAACAAGACAAAGAAAGTTGAAATTAGATGTACAAGTATACAATTAAAAATGATTTAGTTCAATTTAATTTATAATTTATCATATTTTAATTGTACCATATTCTGAGGTTGTGCACCCTCTTCTTCAGGACCTGTTTGTACATGCTCAACTACAAGATGTGTCTCATGCTATAAAAGAAAAAAAAATTAAAACATGTATTAGCTCATATTAAATATATATATTCAATTTGAAATTTAAAATTAAAGTAATTTTCAAAATATATAATTTATAACTGACTTTAAATTTATAATAAAAATTTTAATTTACCATTTGATCAAGAGCCTGCTTTGCATGTCCTCCTGGAGGTGTAACTATGTTTGGGTCAGGGCTGAAAGTGGCACTAAAAAAGTCATACAAGATCAAGTAAAGCATGTATACTTAGATTAGGTTTTTATATATATATATATATATATATATATATATATATATATATATATATATATATATATATATATATATATATGCTCATATATATATCTTTCCTCCTCTTATATATATATGTACTATATATATATGTATATATATATATATATATATATATATGTATCCATCCAATATGTATATATATATATATATGTATATGTATATATATATATGTATATATATATGTATATATATATATGTATATATATATGTATACTATATATGTAACATATATATATATATATATGTATATATATGTATATATATCATGTATATATATATATGTATGTATATATATATGTATATATGTATATGTATATATATATATATATGTATATATATATATGTAAATTTACACATTTTGTTTAGAAAATATTTTAAACAACCTAAAAATCAGAGGCCTCACGAGTAGCTGCAACATCTAATGTTTTCCCGATGCCCATTCTCATTGTGGTATCAACCTAGACATACATGTAGACATTTAATGCTTATAATATTTACAATTCTACATGCACATTTCATATCTAGTCAATTCAAAATTCATAATTGTAACTACACTAATGTAATTTAAACAATTTACAATATAAATGTACCTGCCCCTGATCTACGGCGGCTGATAGTGGAGGAGTGTTGGACAACCCCTCAAGTGGAATCAACGTGGAAGCCGATTGACTCACCTAAATCGACATAAATGTTTCAATCATATATGTGATTCAATTATAAATTTAAAACTCAAGTTAAAAATAATTTCATATATAATTTTAAAAATTGAAATCAAAATACCTCATAAGGGTTACCGAGTAGGACTGGTGTCGATGTATGTACTTGTGGAACGAATGATTGCCCCATCGTTAGTGTCATCTGTACACCAAATAGTTTGATTGTTAAAATGTATTGAAAACTTTTCTTTGATATATACATTCATCAAAATTCTTATAAAATAAACATGTAGATGCATATTTATACCTGTGTCGTAGTGTCCTTTGCGTGATGGTATGTTGTAAGAAACTCTACAAATGAACTGATGCAACCAAATGAACCACCAGAATCTCCATGTCCACCTAAACTAGGTGTGCCCTGATCAAGTCCATAGCATACTTGATGGAAACTAGTACATACATGTGGGACGGGCCTTGACACTCCTGGAGTGGTACTCGAACCAGCTACATAAAACACTCCTCCAAAAGCATCATCTCTATGCTCCCCACTTGCTATCATAGAAGCATGTTGATCAAGGTCTCATGCTAGTGTACTAAGAGAACCTAATGTCGAGACCACAACTCGATGATGCACAGGAGTGGGAATGGTAGGACCAGGAGCAACAAAAAGGAGTTGCACATGCACGGGGCGTTGGGGATCAACCCTTGCCCCTAACCTTTGTTGTGGCATGCTGCCACCAACACCCTGAAATGATTTAAAATCAAAATAATTAGGATTTTTCCCCAAAAAAAACTCTACATACAATTTCCTCAAAAAATACAATGGGCACTCCCAATTAGTGTGTGGGGGACTATCAAAAACCATATACCATCGATCCCAAAAATGTACACTCATCTGTGGATGTATGCACCACCTCATGGATATTCTATATTTTTTGGGAGGAATGGGTTGTCGAGTAACGAGGTCAAGAAAGTAGGGGGCTAGGTGGGCTTTCATTATTTTAAGGTCCAAAATTTGTTTGTAAGAGAGACTGTCAACATAAAATTTTCTCATCTGATCTTTGTCTTGTCAATGCCTATCTAGATCAGAATCAATGGTCTTGATGGCATCCACAACATTTTGCATCGCAAATGCAAAACGTCTCACATGGGGTGGAATCAATGCTTGACTCTGCATAGCATTGATTTGATTTTGGATGGATGCAACCTGATCGTTTATGTGTGCTCACAAGCAAGCCTCATCAGATGCAATAGGTGTTGGAGGTGGCATATTAGGTGGAGGGGGGAGGTGGTGGGGGAGGTGGAGGGGGAGGTGGAGAGGAAGGTGGCTAAGGTGGTGGGTTGATGTCATCAATGTTAAAATCATCCATGATATGAGATATAAGTGTGCACCTACATTAAATTATACAAAATTAACATAAAAACTTTAAAAATGATAATTTAAATAGTTAAATTTGAAACATACATGCAAATTTGTTTAAATAGGATGTGCATACACATATTAAGATCATATAAAATTGAAACACGCATATACATTGATTGAACTTGAGCATGTGCATACAAAATTCAAAATTTAACATGTACATACATTTAAAATAAAAAAATACAATGCATAATTTGCATGCGTACATTATTAAACTAAACTATGTACATACATACAAATTACAAAATTTAATAACTATATGCAATTTTAATACATGTGTACATACTAAAAACAATAAACTTGAAACATTCACAAAAAAGCTCATTTTATGTCTAACATATATATATATTACAATTTTCCAACATGAGAAATCATTCAATCTAGTAGACAGTCATTAAATATATACTATTATAAATTCATCATTATAAGTTCATAAATTCCACCAAATTCATAAATTCATGTCAATAAAAATATCCATCTAGAACCGAAATCATAAATTCACATCACTAAAAATATCCATGTAGAACCAAAATCATAAATTCACATCACTAAAAATATCCATCCAACCAATTTTATAAATTCATCACACAAAATATTCATCGTTCACCAAATTCATAAATTCATAACTATTTAAGATGATTGTCTTAATTTAGAAACTATTGTGGCTCTCTACTGCATCTCTTCATTTCTTTGCATTTTACTTTTGAGAATAGGAAGTTCTCCTCTCCTCTATCCATTTTCGATGCCCATCTAAGATCCCATCCATAGCCCTGATAGCATCAACAATGGTTTGTTTCCTAGATGCAATCATCCTCACAGGTGGTGTGAGACATTCTTCATTTTGAATAATGTTGATTTGATCTTGCATGGTTCTAACATTGGAATTGATTTGTGCTTGCAAACGAGCACCATCGATTTCAGGTGGTGGAGGTGAGGGGTTATGAGGTGGAGGTGAAGGTGGTGGAGATGGATGGTGCGGAGGTGGATTGCAATTATTATTGAGTTGATCCATGTGATCTCTAAGATATGAGTGACCCTGCATTAGATTTGTAATTTCAAAATTTAAGATACATGTTAAGGAAATACCCTAAAACTATTCAATATAAATGGCCTAATTGAATACAAATGATAAAATATGCAAGCCTCATTTATGTCTAAGGCATGTTACTTGAATGAAAATACAATTAACTATTAATTTAGGACAATTTATAAATGCTATAGGGTTTACGGTTTAGAGTTTAGGATTTAGGTTTTAGGGTAATAGGATGCCTTAAGGGGATCTATGTAGTAAGGTCCTAGTACAAAATGACATGGCTTTTAAGTGAATAAAATTTGGTGAAGATGCCCAAAGAAACCAAATTTCATTAAGGTCTGAGGCAACTTCACAAAATTATCTTCACTTGAGCCATGTCATTTTGTCCTAAGAACTTAGTAGGCATAGATCCCCTTAATCCATCTTATCACCCTAATTCCTAAATCAATCAACCTAGATCATGACTTATCTCATTCATATTATAATCTTGCACGATCTTATTATTGTTAAATTTGGTTGCCTTGGGAAACTTCACCAAATTTTGAGAGCTTATTTGATCCCCTTGAGAAATGTCATATTAGGACCTCTTAAGAAATAAATTTACGGTTTAGGGTGATAGGATGGCTTAAGGGGATCTATGTCTAGTGAGGTCCTAGGACAAAATTACATGGCTCAACTGAATAAAATTTGGTGAATTTTCCCAAGGCAACCAAATTTCATTAAGAGCCTAAGAAAAAATGATGGCTTTAGGGTTTATGGTTTAGAGTTTAGAATTTAGGGTTTACGGTAATAGGATAGCTTAATGGGATCTATGTAGTAAGATGCTACAACAAATGAAATGGCTTAAGGGAATAAAATTTGGTGGAGTTTCCTAAGGCAACGAAATTTCATTTTAAGGTCCTAGGACAAAATGAATACTTTAGTGTTTAGGGTTTAGATTTTAGAGTTCAGGGTTTAGGGTTTAGGGAACTTAGGGTGAAGTTTGGGTGGCCCTTGGAATATAATGAACTTACAAGTTATCGAAGAACATTTTCTCGTGTAACAGTTGATTGAGATAGCTCTTGTTTCAAATGACCAACCTAGATCATGAAATCTCATTCATATTATAATCTTGCACAATCTTATTATTGTTAAATTTGTTTTCCTTGGGAAACTTCACCAAATTTTGAGAACTTCTTTGATCCCATTAAGAAATTTCATATTATGACCCCTTAAGACATCGATTTACGATTTAGGGTGATAGGATGGCTTAAGGGGATCTATGTCTAGTGAGGTCCTAGGACAAAATGACATGGCTCAATTGAATAAAATTTGGTGAAGTTTCCCAAGGCAACCAAATTTCATTAAGAGCTTAAGAAAAAATGATGGCTTTAGGGTTTACGGTTTATAGTTTAGAGTTTAGGGTTTAGGGTTTATGGTAATAGGATAGCTTAAGGGGATCTATGTAGTAAGATGCTACGACAAAATGAAATGGCTTAAGGGAATAAAATTTCGTGGAGTTCCCTAAGGCAACGAAATTTCATTTTAAGGTCCTAGGACAAAATGAATGCTTTAGTGTTTAGGGTTTAGATTTTAGAGTTCAGGATTTAGGGTTTACAGAACTTAGGGTGAAGTTTGGGTGGCCCTTGGAATATAATGAACTTGTAAGTTAGTGAATAACATTTTCTTGTGGAACAGTTGATTGAGATAGCTCTTGTTTCAACTGACCAACCTAGATCATGAAATCTCATTCATATTATAATCTTGCACAATCTTATTATTGTTAAATTTGGTTGCCTTGGGAAACTTCACCAAATTTTGAGAACTTCATTGATCCCCTTAATAAATGTCATATTAGGACCCCTAAAGACATCGATTTATGATTTAGGGTGATAGGATGGAAAGTAAGGGGATCTATGTCTAGTGAGGTCCTTGGAAAAAATGGCATGCCTCAAGTGAATAAAATTTGGTGACATTTCCCAAGGCAACCAAATTTAATTAAGGGCCTACGAAAAAAATGATGTCTTTAGGGTTTAGGGTTTAGATTTTAGAGTTTAGGGTGTAGGGTAATTTAAGATGGCTTAAGGGGATCTTTGTAGTAAGTTCCTACAACAAAATGACATGACTTAAGGGAATTAAATTTGGTGGAGTTGCCTAAGGCAACCAAATTTCATTTTAAGGTCCTAGCACAAAATGAATTCTTTAGGGTTAGAGTTAAGGGTTTAGGGTTTAGAGAACTTAGGGTGAAGTTTGGGTGGCACTTGGAATAATGGACTTGCAAGTTAGTGCCTATTTCATGAATAGATTGAATATTTGCGTAATTAAAACACATAATTATGTATTATTAAGATTGAGTTTGATGTATATTTTAACAAGATATTTTTTAAATTGAATATGAGATTATTTTATTTAACATTTTTTTCATTAAAATTTCCCACTTAAATGAATTTTATGATATAGAACATGTATAATATAAAACTAGTTAATGTTGAATTGAAAGTATTTTATTTTTTATTGTTTGGAATTGAAAGAACCTAAAAGAAGAAAAGAAACATATTTAGATTCTTTTAGTGTCTAGGTAACTAGTGCAAAAAATGAGATTTTAGACTAAACTAGAAGCTTAATTAACAAGTAATTGACAACAAGAAATGGAAACAAGGCATGACTAAGAGAGATCAAAACATAAAATAGAAATGAATGTTGAATACTATCTAATTAAGTGACAATTGGAAATTGATTGTACACTTGGATTTGTGAATTTGCTAACTAAATTTGCAAAAAATGATTGATAAAATTTATGAATTGTAACTATTCTTTAACATATTGTTTTCCAATCTAATTATAATTTAACATTGAAACTAAAGCTTAACATATCGTTTTCTCCATACAATGCAAATGAAATTTAAAACATTTAAGCAATACAAATGTGTTTTCTTGAGCTCGAAATTGGGGTTTTCAAAATCAAAATGATTTGTTCGATTTCAATTTAGGGTTTTAGCAAAAAAATTGTTTCAATTCAATTTAGGGTTTCAATTTCTAAGCAATTAGGGTTTTAAATGCAATTTTTTCATTTCATTTCAAACTAGGGTTTTCAAATTCATTTTTTTTTGTTTGATTTGAATTGAGGGTTTCAAAAATCTTGATTAGGGTTTCTAAATGCATTTTTTTTATTTCATTTCAATTTCTAGGGTTTTGAAATGCAATTTTTTTTGTTTCGTTTCAATTAGGGTTTTCAAAGACAATTTTTTTTTGGTTTGATCAAACAATTTAGGTTTCAAAAGCTAAATTATGTTTCTAAAATACAATTCAAGGTTCATTTTTTCATTTCCATCAAGAAATCTTCAGGTTTCATTGCATTTTTTCATCTATTTCTACAATTCTTCATTTCTACTATAACAAGAAATAAAATGCTTAAAACGTGAAATAAATTTTAAAAAAACATGCTAAAAATAGTTATTTTATTGACAATTTCAATAAAAAATGAAAAAATGCAAAAAAATGGGGGTGGGCGGGTATCTGGAGACTGTTTGTGGAGGTCGTTGTCGCTCGAATTCAAGATCTCGTGTGTAGGTAAAATGAAGTTTGTTTTTAAAAAATTAAATACCATTAGAAAACAAGATCCCGATTTGTACAAAACGGGATCTTGATTTTCATAAATCGGGAGCTTGTTTCATACTAATCGGGATCTTGTTCCCTGTCCGTCAGTTCAGGACCCTTTAGTAAACGGGATCCCAATTTTTAAAAAGCAGGATCCTATATTGCATTTAGGCTCAGGATCTCGATTTTGCAATGTCGATTTCATTTTTTTGGCTAAGGAAAAAACTTCCACGTTTCGTGGACTCAACTTTGTGCACTTACCCTACACATCATTCTAGCCTCTCAAAACTTCCCTCATTGTTGCTATAATAGTTAGGATTGATTTCTAATTATTAGTTGCATCATATCTTGCACATAATTGCATGTTTTATAGGAAGGTTTAGTGGTTTATCATCTTGATCAATTCATTTTGATAAACCTTATATCTTTTTCTATTAAACACTCCATAGTGAAGGTTCTTGTCTTGTGGATTAGGGAATGTGCTTATATTGTTTGTATCTACCTTTCCTTGAATTTTCAAGTGTTGGGTGGTGTTCCATAAGGTTGTTTGGTGAATTGGATGTTTTTGCTAGTGTGTCTAATTACACATAATGATGTTGTTCTCAGTTTCAGGTGGTTGTGGTAGAGTTGCAAAATATTTTGATGATGTTGGAATATTTTTAGATGTATATTTTGGAGTGTTTGTATGTAGTCTACAAAGTTGTTTTCGCACCTGGTTAAGCATGAACTTAATTGTTAAGGGTGTTAATATAGGTTTGGACAACCTAGCGTATTAGCGCTAATTGCAAAAGCGGTATGTTGTTTATGGAAGCTTTGAAAAGTGTTTTGATGTAGATTTGGGTCCTATTTAACCAATCTAGAGTACTTATCCTTCACTTCTTTCCACCATGGAGGTGTTTGGTGCCAACCTATTTTATAATTGCACATTTGAGGTGCATAGCCAACCTTGGAGAATTTTTTCAAGGTTGTGGATGGTATATAAGCAAGGTAAATCATTGGAGATGTGTGTGGATCTATAGAAGGTGTGTGAAAGATATGAATTTGATTAAGTGTGGTGATCTAAGTGTGACCTTAATTCCTATGACTCTGAAGTAGTAAGTAGAAGGTTCTACATTTTTAGTGTACCTAAATTTATTGAAGGTAGTGAGGTGGAGGTTATAGATAGTTCAAATTTATTGTGATGGATCTTCCTATTGCTTTGAGATGGATTTCTTTTTGTAACAATCCATTTCTTTCTTCCTTCTAATCTAGCAGTGAGCCATTGGAAGTGATCCCTTCTTTCTTTTGGGAAGTGATCCCTCTGATAGTGATCCTATTGTATTCGGTGTTGCAATTATTTTATATTGTGAGCTAATCCTCACCATGGTTTTTCCCTTCTTGGTTTTTCCACGTAAATTTGGTGTTTT
This sequence comes from Sequoia sempervirens, assembly GCA_007258455.2. Lineage (NCBI taxonomy): Eukaryota > Viridiplantae > Streptophyta > Pinopsida > Cupressales > Cupressaceae > Sequoia > Sequoia sempervirens. The sequence goes on from VDFB02000015.1 coordinate 91,396,189, forward strand.
ATTGTGCATGGTGTTTTGATGTGTTGTTGTTTCACTTGTTTATTTTCATGCTAAATAATATTATGGATTTAAGGACTAATAAGGATCTGAATGTTAATGAGGGTTTTGATGTTTTAATGTACAACTAATTCACCCCCTCCCTCTCATTTGTCATGTGCATCTAACAAGTGTTTCACATTATTATATTAAAAATATAGAGTGCTTCAAAACCTTTAAAGATTGCTAGTAATTGTTGTGTTGGCTAACATAAACTTTCCTTAATGTCAAGGAGAGAAATTATTGTGAGCACAAGAATGCTAAATATTGATTGATTTATTGTTTATTGATTTTATAGATTCAAAAATTAGAGTTGGGAGGGAAAATAAGAGGGTCCAAGGTCTCAAGAATCCATTTAGATTTGACTCAAAACTATTAACAATGATTTGGACATGCAACAAGGTGGAAAATGAACTCGAAAATGATCATCACACAATAATATTGTAGGATGTTCATGTCATATATACATTTGTAAGTCATGTAGACATCTATGTGACATATTGTAGTCTAGTTAGCTATAGATTTTAAAAGTTTTACACACTAAGAAAATGAAAGGTTAATGTGGCTAAAGAATAATCTTTCACAAAAGAGACCATAGAAAGGCATAAAAACAAGGATGACCTCGACACCATGGGTGGACAAGGATAATGTAAGGGCTAAATGAGACTAAAACAATACTAAGCTACAAATACATATGTTAGGATTTAGGCAACTAATCGAAGCAATAAATATTAACAATTATATGCAAATTAAATAACCTAAAAATAGTAATTAAGAATAACACATAAATTTAATGTGTTCACCCAATATGGGCTACATCCACAGAAACTCATCCACCCAATGATTTTATTATCCAATGCAAAACATATTACAATCTTGTCAATTACACACACCATAACTTACATCCCAGCCACTTATAACAAGCTTTTCGGAAGCTTCCAGAATTAGGGTTTTAGAAAATTTCATTTGATGTGTCAATAGGAAAACCTTGATGACTTAATGGAAAAAAGAAATTGGGGGTTGCACCCCCAAACCCCTGTTATGGGGGTTGCCGCCCCTGAACCCCACTGTTGGGGGCTACCACTCTCGAACCCTGACGACGATACGTTACAAGTGTACAGTATTTGCATGATCAGTGGCCACATACCAACAACATAAACCAAATTAGGTCCAAAAAATAATGTTAAATTACAAGTCTATGTAATTTTATATGTTACAACTATATCATGTGTGGAAATTTTTAATCAAATGATAACTTATCTATATGCTTACTAGATGGATGTCAATTATTCTTGCATCATGGATAAATTTGTTCAGAACCCCCTAGTGGAAATTTTTCCTACAAATTATATATTTCATGGGAGATTTTATTTTTCTATCTTATTTTCTCATAGATGTCAAAAGACCAAAATAGGGGCTTGACCATCCATGGCAATCTTCTAAGTAGCCCCAACCTTCCCTCTTGTCTTAGCTATAGGTTGTGTTGGAGCTCTCAATCACATGGGATTTGTTTTCTCTTCCTTCCTCTTTTTCATTATTTTTATTCCAAAAAATATTTACATTAGATTATTCATTTCCATTTTTAGTTTCCCTTGGAATATTACTCTATATCCTTATTTATTGTGTGAGATAGGAATAATATAATAGAATAAAATACTTTTTATAAACAATCTCATGATGACATAAATGTCACTTTTTAAAAATGTTGTTAATTATAAAAATAAGTTATTAAAAGTTACGTAAAAAAATCACAATTTATTTTTAATTTTTTTTAAAAATATAGAAATTTAGAATCTATACATAAATCTTCACAAATATATAGTTCACATCATCTCCAAATTATTAATGGTTTAGTTGCTATAGGTTTTGACACTTTATCATTTGTACTAACGACAGTGAGTCATGTAGGCATCCTTGGTAGAGACATATACTTTGACTCAAGATTTTTTTTTTATTTGACATTAACAATTTTAATCTTATTTTTAAAATTTTGTGCTTTAGATATATATAAATCAATTTCTTATCATGTGGCATATAATTTTTTTGACTTAGAGAAAAAAATTAATATCCAAGTTTAAAACATTCTTCAATATTCTTGTAATATTTTTCTTATTCTATTTAGAACAACATAAAAATGGTTATTTTATAAATTTGGTTTTATCCTAGAATAGTGTATTGAAAAAAAAATAGAAAATAAAGAACCTTCTAGATTAAACTAGTTTTTGGTAAATTCCAATAGCACACTTGGTAGAAATTCTAGACATGTTTAATAACCATTCAAAACATGTTGCATCTAACTATTGTACAATTATGCCCATTATCACAAAAAGATCCCAAGGATATTAAATGTCATTGTGGCCAATGATTGTAAAATCATTATTAATGATGGCAATTAAATTGTACCCACATGGAGCACGTAGGAGTTACTTGGACCTTTCTTAGTCATAAGAATCAAATAGTCAACTTGAAAGTTACATTCTACTCTAGAGGAGTTACTTTTGAAGTGGGAACACAAGTTAGACCATGGTTTTGAATCTAATTTTTAACAATGGTTAAATAGACCATTGATGGTTTCCAAGGCTTCTTTGGCCTCTACATTGAAGGTTTCTATATTACATGATAGTCATAAAACATCATACCCATGTAGATTTTGGGGAATGTGAAGTTCAAAATTAAACATTCTAGTTTCTCAAAGTTTTTCCTCACAATTTTGATGCAATAGTTTGATAGGCCAACTAATATTTATTTCCAACATGAAGGACTCAAATTATAACAATGCCCCATATCCATTGCACCTACATGCACTTCTACTTCATTGTCACCAAAAAATGCCTCTATGTCCAAAAGGAATTACTCACTTACACATTAAATACTATAAATCTATGGTGGCAACCAATGGTAATGAACTTTAAATATATCCTGACACATATTGTGGATTTTCTATGAAGTAAATTCTTTAAATTCATCTTCTTGAATGTTGCAGTTTCTCTAATTAATTTTTTTAATGATTTTTACCATCCCCTAAGATTTGTACAAGGTCTATTGGACCTATAAAAGACCAAACCACTTGTATGTTGAAACATCAAAAATAAAAGCAATAAGATATGATTTGTTTAGAGGATAATTCACACTTGTTTACCATCATAAGATTAAGAACCATTGAAGTGAGATGAAATAGCTAAATCACCAAAACTTAAGAATAAAACAATTCATAGCCTAAAACACATCTTTAATCAATCTAATTCATCCACGGATATCTACACATGGCACCAAGGGTGGTTCTTAATGAGAACCATTTAATTTTCATATTTTTTCTAAAAAGGCATCGAGATCAAGGATGAGATTTGAGGGTCAATTCAAAGGGTATCCTATCCTCCCCACTAGAGAATGGCGATATCAACACATGGTCCACTATTTTCATAAGGATAATTTCTTCGCTAGAGGAAACAATCTTATAATCAAGAAAAAATTAATGGCCAATATTTATATCTATAAATCAAAAAAAATATTTGATATATTTTTTTAGAACATTGTTGGAGGATTCTTGGAGGTAAATGTTGAATTTATATAAATGCATACATCCAAATCCAAAGGAATGTCTAGAAATGACTAATGAGGTGTAATGGTCTAATAGTCACCCCTTTAACAAAAATGATAATCAAGTGACTAATAATCTATTAAATCCCAAAAAGGTTGCAATGGTTTTAAGGTAATAATTATGCGTTAACTCTAATGGAAATGTGATGAGGTTTATATTTGCACAGCTAAATTTTTATGGATATTAAACTTTAGTGACATCATAAAATGACTTTTCCTTCATTTGAATGCAAATTTTGACTTATGAATGAAAATGAATATGTTGGAAAGAATCTAAAAGCTTATGGAAAGCCTTAGTTGGCTATTTAGATTGGATATTTTTATGTGTTTATTACGAGGTGTATTTATGATTTTGGAAGCAAATATTTGAAGACCACGTGCTTTAAACATGGCATATACATGTAATTTTTTAAGAGCCTTTAATAAGAGTTTTTCTAAGCCACTATATGTATTTTTGTATTTAATGGTTATGAGATAGATATTTCTCTTATATTCTTTATTGTTTCATTTATCTCCTTAAAGATGAGATTGTTGACATTTGAATTTTTTTGGTGAGAAGGGACACTTGTTACCTTCTCATTGGTGAGGAATTGAGAAGTGAGTTGTGTTTTCTTAACCTTTTGAATAGGTTAAGTAGAGGGATGCAAAGGATTAATAATCTTATAAGTTGCACAAGCCACATTAAGTAGGTAAAACTATTGGTTTTTCCTATTTGTAGGTCTATAATAATTTACCTTATAATTTTAAATGAAATTACAATATTAATATGTCTTACATCTTAATTCAGTAGATGTGACTAACCAATAAAGAAGAGGTGGCTATTGATTCATTACAAAATGGGAAGGTTTATTAATACTATTTTGAGAGAGCATGATGTTACAATCTACCACTAGTAAATTCAATTGAGACTTTCTATACTATTTATGACAATTGACAATAAAAAACTATTTATAGGATAGATAACTACCAAATTTTCATAGCACTTTGAATGAAAACTTCAAACCATGTGATGGTTGACACTCATTTCTAGATAATCAATTATGTAATATAGTTTTGTACAATGTCAAGGTGAGATCATTTATTTCCTAGAAAACGAAAAAATTCTAAGTTTTTGAAAAATAATATTTGAAAGTTAAAGCACAATTCAAATCAATAGATAATCCTAATATTCCATTTCTTATTTTTTGGGATAACAAAAAACTTTGAATTTGGTGACAATTCAAACCCCTCAAAGCTTAGAGTGTGATTTTTTAAACCAAGATGTTAAACATCACACTCTAATATTGACTTGTTTATGAGTTTCATAAAAAATAAAACTAGCTTATCTAATAGGGCTCTCCTATTAGTGTGACTTAAAGATGGGCCACCTAAACAAGTCAAAGCTCAAAGTGTAATGTTTAAGCCAAAATATTAAACAACACACTCTAAGCTTTGACTTATTTAGGTGACTCATATAAGATTACATTAATTTTTCCAACAAACTCACCTATTAGTAAGATTTCTAACTAGTTCAATTGTACATAGACATGAGATATTGTTGACCAGGTCGTTGGAAGAAACATGTGGGGTCTACAAGAAGATGGATGTTGGAGGAAAACAGTAGGTGAAAGGGATTGGGCGGACTTATCTGGGAATCTCAAGTGCACGTGATATGAAGAGGCAGAGCTATGAGACCGAGCTTGGCTTATGCTTGGGGAAAAATGGTGGAACAAAATAAGGAAAAAATAGAAATGCCAGTTCGCCACGTAGAGGGTTAGGTGGGGCCCACATGCATTAGCTAAGCCTTTCTTCTCACGCTTGCTTTTATTCCATATCTAGATAAAATGTAGTAAACCTATGCTAGAGAGTTTATTCCATACTTGTTGAATACAATATACTCAGGACCGGCTTATTCTGACGCCTATAAATATTTTCTTGAATGCAATGTTATGTATCAAGAATTTATTTGTTTGTAACACGCGCAATAGATTTAATTAAGTAATCTCCCTCTTCAATGCTTAGGAAAATGGTCGTACTGCTTCTTGTGTTGAATGTAATGTTGGTGCATGGCTTAACGAGCTACAAGCTGTATAGAGGAGCTTCTAGTTCACGTAGCTTCTTTCAAAGTGATGCTTCGCATGCCAACTGCCGAGGCACAGCTCCAGATCCTAGATGCCCCCCACACTCCAACAAGCCTGCCTTAGCTCATCAAAATGGCCCATGAATTATCTCTTTCATTCTACACGTACTTCAAAACATGTTAATCCATTAAGTTTATTATTCGCAGATCAATCGTGTTTCCTTCATGTACTTTTCTCTCATAGATATGTTTATTGAATCCACGTTTCAGGAAGAACAATTGTAAAATGTAATCTAAAATATTGATTCGAAATGTATCAAAATATTGTATTATTATCTATTTTTGTTGTTTATGTAATTTTTCATAAAATTAAATTTCTTGAAACTAAGAAAATTCATCCCAGTAATCATATAGGAAAATTTACTGCATATATAATTAGAAATTTTGATTTATGATAATGCCATTAGCCAGTAAATTACTGGTGGTGAATTTTCTTTGAGGTGAATTTGTTATGACGATAAATTTTCCTGCAATGAATTGCAGTGAATTTACCTAAGCCCTTGAAAACATATTGAAAAATATTGGTATAAGGAGAAAAGAGTGGCAAGAGGCTTTCCAAGATCATGTGAAGGAAGCAATTCAAAACAGATTGAACCGTTATGATAAACTATTTTCGGTTGGGGGACATGGAAATAAGAGGGTAGGAAAATTAATCCATTGTGAGGAATGTTGTACAATCCTGCTGATTCATGTCAGTTGTTTCAGTCATTTGGAATGTTCAAAAAAGTTGAAAGCAAAGTAGGTGTGGCGGGGCCAAAAGCCTGCTTGACATTCAAGCGAAGCAAAGTGTTTGGACTTTGGGGCAACGTGCGCTTAAAAAGCTAAAAGGCTTTTTAAATGTTTAATATCAATTTTATTTTTTCGTAAATCTTTTATTAAATATTAATTTAATTTCATGGTACGCAAACCTAGGGTTTAACAAACTTCGTCACGAGGTTAGTGGTTTTTCAAGATTGCAAGCCCTTCAAAATGGAATGACTGCATTTTTTTTCATATTTTCCATTTAGACTGTTATATTTGTTTGATCATAACTTTCACATCCAGACTTTAAATCAAAGCTAGGGGCTCAAATTAGCCAGGCTCCAGAACCTACTAACTATTATCTCTACAGACGGAAGATATATAATAACAGGTATGAGGATTGCAATGAACAAATCTAAGACGCCTGGAACTTCGCCCTACCTTTGTAATTGCAGGTGGAGGTGTTGTTGGAGATGGTTTCCTTTGGTTCTGGAAATGGAGGCAGCAGTCTCTTTTGGTGAGCTGACCTACATCTGAAGCATCATCATTTGCTTATGTCGAAAACGAGTATCTAAGCACCTACATTTTTTCTTCTTTTCACATTTGTGCCCCCCGGGTCCCCGCTAAGAAAAGGGCCTTTGTAATTTTTAACATCTGATATACTTTGCCCAAGGAAGTGGACAATTATAGTTCACTTCATCATCCTATTACAATCTTTTGGTTACTATTTTATAAGTGTGTGGTCTATTATTTGAAATAATATTAAATATATTTCAAAAAATGGGTGGAAGAGATCACATCTCAAAGTCTTAATGGATCATGTTGGAAACAAAATATTAAGACAAACAGGTCACTAGACAATGAGAACTAAATCACTAGAGAGTCCACCTGATGGGGAATCAAGTCTTTGGATTATCTAAGGGAAGCTTCCAACCATAAATAACATCTTCATCTTTCTCTTCCTCATATAATCTTATTATTTTTAAAATTTGTCAAAAAAAAAAAGCAAATTATATTTCTAGAATGAAATTATTTTATTTGAGACAAAGCTATTTTATTTTTAAATAATCCCACAAGCAGCTATTTTTTATTTTAGCTGAACTTATTTGTAAATGATGAATTTTGTTGTATGGATGAGACTTAAGAATATACTCTTAATTTTAATTTTTACGCAACTTTTATTTTTAAAGTAGTTTGGATGAGATTTATTAGAATATAATCATGGTGTTGTGATTCTTGCCACCAAGGTTCAAACCCCTACTGAGGTGTTATGTAATGAAATAACTTGTACAATAGAAGAATATGATAAGAAATATGTTGCAAATACTTTATAATAACTGAGAATAACAAACAAATTTGAGGGGGAAAACTTCCAAATATTTCTAATGAGAATGCAATTTGTAATATGATGATGAAATAAGACTCACTACCTCCCATATATGTATTATTTATGCCTAGGATATCACTCATGCCAACTTAGATAGCCCTATATAAGCCTTAGGCTGACATAATTAACTAAATAACAATATAATAATATTTTTACTTACTTAAGAGTCGAGATAGTCACAAGTTGACTATTAATAACCCTATGTACACTAATATTAAGGGCATAGTATGCCCCCCTCTATAGGTAAGAATTTTCCTTAATGCTAATTAAGTGTGGATGCTTCTAAATTAACTCCTCATCCTCCCATGTGGCATTTTCAATTGGTAAATTCTTCCCTTGGATGAGATACTCAGTGAGTATTTGAGTCTTAGCTTTTTTGTATGTGTTTAACGAATGGACTCTGGTTCTAATATGATTCTTCCTTCTTCATTGAGCTCTAGTAATATTGTATAAGTATGGATATTATTCCCAATTTCCTTCTTCAAACAAGAAACATGAAAAAATGGATGTATCTTTGTTGTTGGTGGCTATCTCCTTGGAGCTAGTTGTATGGCATGATCATAATCCCTCTTAAGAGGAATTCTTTTAGGCATATCTCTAAAAACCACTAAGTGACAATAAATTATTTCTTGTAAACCTAGATGGGTGGGAGCATGAGATTGATAGACTTCTAATAAACATAATTAGGCCACAAATCCATCAACTATTTTCTTAAGCAACTTCTACATTTGATGAGAGCTCACCATTTGTGGAAACTTTTCCTTCAACCCTCTCAACTCTATTGCCTTTCCTTCTAATTGAAATCTCATGAATAGTTCTTGGAAGTTCATCTCAATTGTTCCCAAAGTAGTATTAATCCATTGTAATCCCAAAAATAATATTTTTTATACCCATGGAGATAGCATACATTGGGATATCATGGTGATAATCTCCCATGGATAATTTAACACTATGGTATTTTTTAGAACTAACAACTCACCACCATCTATAATCAAGACATCAAACTCTAGAGTTGAATATATAAAATAATATAGATGATTAGCCAACTTTTTGTTGATGAAAATATGAGTACCTGAGTTGACCAACATTGTTACTTTTTGCTTCCTTTTAAGAAACCCACTACCTTGAGATTTTGTGGGGCGCTAAAACCTAATAGTGCATGACAAGAAATGATTTGTGTGGAATCATGTGATTCTTCATATGACTCCCTATCATCCTCTAATTTTTGTTCCTCCTCTTCTTCCCCACTCAGACCTTCAATATAAAGCAATTTATTTACACTTCATTTATTTCTTTGACTATATGTGTTGTCACAATTGAAACACAACCCTTGTGCTCTCTTTTCTTCATTTTGTTGTGGATAACCTAATAGGTTGAGGTAATTAATGTGTAGGATATTTCCATTTTCTTACATTTACAATCCCTTGTAGCTTATTGGCCAAAAACTTCTCCTCAACTTGCCTTACAATTATTATTGCTCATGACAAAGATTGTGGTTGGAACAACCTTACCTTATATTTTATGTGATCCTTTAAACCGCCTAGAAATAATTATTTTAAATTTTATTTTATCACATTCTTCACTCTTAGACAAAGGGTTTGAAATTTTTGAACATAGTCCTTGATCATACTTTTTTGCTTTAATTACCTAATTTGGCAGAAGTATCTATCCATAAGGTTGTCTCTATAATGGGTACCAAGTTCCTCTTGAAAAATTGACCAAATGTGAGCACACAACCCTTCTTTCTATTCTCATCACATAACTAATGATACCAAATAAATTGGCCTAGTTTCAAGTATAATGATTTCATAGCCACCTTGTACTGTTTGGGAACATGATGAAGATCAAATAATTATTCCATTTGGAAAATCCAATTGGTTGGATCCTTTCCATCAAACTTTCTCATATTCAACTTAGGTATGAATTTCCTAGGCATAGGATTATTAAAGGAATGATCCTTCTTGAAATTTGAGTCAAGCCCAAATAATTTGTGTCCAAAAAATAATTATTTTTCACCTTACTAGGTGAATCTTTGACGTTATACTTCATCCCTGAATAATTGTGTCCAACTTCTTAAAAAAATTATTTATCTCAAACCTAACTGATGAATTTTCACACCTAACCTTGTTGATTTCATCTTTAGGGTTAATATCCTCAATTAATACCTCATCATTATTTGAAGATTTGTCTAATGTGGTAGCATTATTTTTTCCTCTTATTACAAGCCTTATTAAAATGGTAGAAAATCATTTTGAAATAAATCACAAAAATAAATTCAAAATAATCTAAAAGTTTTACTATAACTTAGCAAGGCTTAGGTCACATTTTCCCAAAAAAATATCAAAAATTAGTTGTTTTGTAGCCTTGAGAGCAACTTTTTTGGAAACCCTAGTTTTTCAATAAATAACTTATTTATTCTTTAATTTCTCTAAAATTTGTGTTGTAGTCTCCTTTATTACTTCTTCAAAAACCCACTAAAAATAAAGAACTAATTTTGTATTATTTTGGAATACACATTTTCCAAATAAATTGGGTAAAAACCCTAATTATGCAATAAATCACTCAATTATGCTCCAATTCCTTTGAAATCTAGATTGTAACTTCTTGAATATCTTCTCACAATTTATAATCTTAGTGTTCTAAAAAAATTGAATTTTATGTGAGGACTTAAAAAAAATATTGGAGCTCAAGACTCCTCAAACTAGCCCTCAAGTTCATTTCATTTACATAGCTTTTATATAATAGAATTCTTTTACAAATGAAAGATGTATAGGGGGAAGAATGTTAAAATATTCCCATAGGAATTAAATTATTCCTAAAGGTCTTATATTATGCCTATTAGGACTTACGTAATACCTAAAGGACATAAATATGCCCTAACAACTTACTAATGCCTAAAGGTCTTATGTTTGTTAGGACTTGCTTATGCATGTTAGAACATAAATATGCCCAAAGGACTTACTAATTCCTAGAGGTCTTATGTTATGCCTATTAGAACTTAAATATGCCTAAAGGACTTACTAATGCCTAGAGGTTTTGTGGCATGCATGTTAGGACTTTTATATGCCTATTAGAACTTAAATATAGGATTTAGCAACTAGGTGGTGTCATTGACATGCAGACTCCCCCTTAATGGCATCACCTTAAATCCAATAATTGATGTGAATTTAAAGTATTTCATAGTGCACAATGGCTTCGTAAAAAACTATAACAATGTGATCTTCAGTTTGGCAATATTGAATACAAATATCTTTTTTTTTTATTCAAGGGGTAAACGCTTTTGACCGGAGCTATGAACCGGATACAACCATTCAACAATACCACCCCAACATGGTTTGAACCTTGGTGGCAAGAACAACAATGCCACCTATAAACCATCACACATGCCAATACCGGCATAATATTGAATACAAATATCTCATTTTAATATGTTTTCACATATTAAATGAGCTTGAATGTCAATATTTTAATATCCCTGATGATAAATAGGATTCTTAGAAAGTGTATACAACTTTTATTATCACATCTAGGAGTGTGGTACTAGGATTTGATTCCATTTGAATTTATTTTAGAATTGGATCAATCCAAATAGCTTCTTTAGTTTCTTAAGAAGCACTTTGATATTCATCTTATGTCATAGTTGATTATATTTTATCACTCCATGTCATTGCACTTGTTCCAAGTTTAAACAATATCTAAAAGTGGAATTTCGATCTATGGAATCCTTTCTCTTGAGTGAAATTCCCATGATTTTCAATGTGCTTTGATCTCTTTCATTGCAAATAGAAATGAGAGTCTTAAATGGTAAGAGTAAAATAACTCTAGTTGTCATATAGTAAGGTGGTACTTTTACAAGTACCTAGATAAAAATATTATTAAAAAAAATTATGAGCATTACATTTTCACAGTAATAAATAGAAAATAATATTATTATTGAAAGACTTAATTTGGAAATGCATTACAATATGACTTTTATAAAGCCTCTCAAATATAACTTCTTGAACTACCAACTTATGTGAATGTATCTAATTATTTAATAACAAAAATAAACAAGTCACTAAGGTGTCTTTACTAAGGTAAACCTTAATATTCCAACACCCCAATTAAGGTTTACATTCTATACAACAAAACATGCTAATCGAAACAAATAAATACACATTTTTTAGAAATTTTTCCTTTGAAAAATAAATCCTAAACCAAGTGTAACTTGATCAAGTTTCCTCATAACCCTTGGAAAGGTTTAGATCCCAAGATGAATTCCCAAGTTCCTAAATTACCACCTCCTTGAACTCCCAAATCATGAATCCCTTGAATTATGGGACAAAAATCTATTGCAACATCAAGTTGTCTCATGACCCTCGAAGGGGTATAATTCCCCAAATCCATAAACTTCCAAACTATTTAGGAAACAATCCATATTGATTTCACATGATCCCTTATTTTCTTCAAAACATAAACTTCACAATATATGCATTTGTCAATTTTTTCAACATCAAAAGAGGATAACAAAAATATATATGCTTCTCATAAAAGCATCATATCTAAGTGAGAAGTCGACTTGAGCTAATAGAAATCCTCCAACGTCTAATGCTTCTAGCCTCCAACTTGAACTTATTACTCTTTATCCATTTGGTTGGACATAGTTGAGTCTTTGGAGGCCTCATGAGACATAGCAAAGGTAGCCCCAAAAATCCAATAATAAGATTAAATAATAAAAAAATCATTTTAAGGTGTAAGGATCAATTGAAATTACACTTCTTACAATACAATCAAAATATCCTTACAGCGCCTTATTTTTCTTATTACTCCACTACATGTGCAATTTGGAGTATCTCTTTCAAACCTTATAACTAATTTGGAACTAGTTGCCAATTAATTTTTTCCACATAACAAAGATTGGTAAACTCTTTTTGTAATATCAGTCTATTCAAACTAGTCAATCCTCTTATGCATCAAAATTATTGAATTATTGGAAAATGTGGCATTTGAAACTTTACACCTTCCTCTTGTTCCCAAGTTCAATTATTATTTTAAATGTAGGACACCTCTTATAAATGCATTCTATCTTCAAGAAAACAAACTATATCTTCCTTTTATATGTTCATAACTTTGGAATGAATAAAACATCAATAATCTAAAGAAAATTCACCTATAGTGAATGAAACTAATGTTTGATATGTCCAAATGGTGGGAGTGAGAGGCCAATCAACAACATAGGGAAGTGTTTCTTAGAACTATTTTTTTCCCTTTTTATCTCTAATTCTCTTCAAAGGGATTCGACTTGCAACATTTTTTTTTAAATGCACCTAACTTGATCCTTTGCAAACCATGCTTCTTCAAGTTATAACTTCTAAGACCCAAATAAATATTACTTCATGAAACATATATCCATGTAGTTTGGATCCATTTATTCTCTCTAGTTCACTAATAGTGTCACATCTTGAATTTAAAATTTCAATGTCATATGTTTAGCATTATATTCAACAATAGACCCCAATTGATTTTAGATTTTATAGTTGGGTAAAATAGTTCCCCTTTCATGGTTGTTCATAGTGGGCTACTAATTCATTAATAAATTATCTTCAACTAAGTAATTTCCTTTGTTTTCACTCATTATCCATTGGTACCATTGATAAGGTTCAAATTCTAAATGCATTGATGCTATGTCAACCATTGTATTATCAAATATATTATGGAAATAGTATTTCATGAAACATATATCCATGTAGTTTGGATCTAGTTATTCTCTCTAGTTCACTAATAGTGTCACATCTTGAATTCAAAATTTCAATGTCATATGTTTAGCATTATATTCAACAATAGACCGCTATTGATTTTGGATTTTATAGTTGGGTAAAATAGTTCCCCTTTCATGGTTGCTCATAGTGGGCTACTAATTCATTAATAAATTAACTTCAACTAGGTAATTTCCTTTGTTTTCACTCATCATCCATTGGTACCATTGATAAGGTTCAAATTCTAAATGTATTGAAGCTATGTCAACCATTGTATTATCAAATATATTATGGAGTTTAAAATATAGTTTCATGATTATTTATATTTAGTTACAATTGTGCCATATATATATATATATATTTTGCATAGATTTAATTTTGGACCTTGAAAAGATTGTCATATCCCTTAATTTTGTCTATTAGGGTTTTACCCACCTTGGTGATTTTTTGGGTCCCTCAAGTCCAATAGTATTTCTTCTTTCAATATATCTAAATCCTCATTTAAAGATGTTGCAAATGGGTCAAATAATTTATATTTAATAAAATGTACCATGTTTTCACATTTTGGTGGAATTGTAGATGATAGATAATAAAAAGGATCATTGGATTACATATTCCTAGAAAATACTTTTAGTCCTAAATATGTCATGGCTTCAAATGTGTTTTAATTTTTGTCTTTAGATTATTTTGTATTAATTAAGTGAGGATAGTGTCTAATGGGAGTTGTAACCATAATACTTTAGAACATAGGCTATGACAAATTTTAATGTTTGTGATTTGACTAAACTTTGATAACTAAATTAAAGAACTTATTTTATGTATAAAAATAAATTAAAAATAATTAACCCCACCTATTTTATAAGCTTTCTCAAAATTTAATTTTTGAAAAAATCCAAATTGGTTGCCCTATAGAGCAAATTAATGAAAAATAAATAAAATTTCAACAACTTTCTAGAAAATTAATGTAAAAGTCTAAGTTTTTTTGAGGTCTTTATCCAATGGATACATATAAACCTAGAAAAAACCAAGTTGAAATTTATAATGGTTTGTGAGTTATAGTGGAAACAAAAATACTGACCCAAATAGTAGCTATGATACCACTTGTCATGATATTTTTTGGATTTTAAATGTAAAAATCTAAAAACTAGCAAACCACTTCAAGGAGGGGACCTCCAATAATCATTATTTAAGTAAATAATTTGATGATTTCATGGTTTGGGAGAAGCATCTCCTTATTTTTAGGCTTAACTATGAAGTGACACACCCCCTCATCTTAATTAAGAGGGATTAGTGTATTAACTAAAATTAATTTTAAGTTTAGGCATGCCACAAGTGCTTCACATTATTATATTATAAATATAGAGTGTTTTTGGAAGATTGAGTTGTTTGTGAGTTGTTTGGGTGTTGTCATTGATGTCAACCCCTTGTATGAAGAGAGTGTTGGAATTCTATTGGTTTTGATAAATTCAAACCCTAGCATTGGAGTTGTTGGATGCCTAGAGTTGTTGGTATTCATGTCAACACAATGTTGTTTGTGTTATCATTGATGTCTTACTTCAGTATAGTTGTAGAAGTTGTGTTTGGAGAGATATTTGGATGTGCTATAGTTGATTATAAGTGTTACAAATGTTGTAGACATGTTGCAAAGATGTTAGTAGTGTTTCCAATGCAATTGGTTCACTTGGTTTCCAAGTGCTTTTTCAGAGAATTTGAATAAGAGAGAGTTCAATGTGATAAAGTGGTGTTTAGTGTTCTGCTCTGCATTTTTTCATGGTTGAAGATATGCCTACATGGTTTGGATATGATGACTAGAGGTTTTCAAAGGTTTTATATCTGGAGTTTCAAGTTTTGGATCATTATGTAGTGAAATTTGTGTTTGATAGTATGTTTGTTTGGTGAAATAGGGTGCCTAGGAGAAATGACATTTCTCCATAGTGAAGGTTGTCTTGCGGATCTAGGAATCTTCTTATATTTTCTATATAGATAGCTTTCCTTGAATTTTTAGGTGTTGTGGTGTTATGTAAGGTTAATTGGTGAAGTGGATGTTTGTGCTAGTGTGTCTAGTTGCACATAATGATGGTGTTCTTAGTTTCAGGTCATTGTGGCAGATTTGTAGAATATTTTGATGATTCTAGAATATTTTGAGATGTTGTATGGATATTTTGGAGTGTTGTTATGTGGTTTGTGAAGTTGTTTTCAGACCTGGTTAAGCCTCAACGTACTTTTAAAGGGTGTTAATACATATTTGGATGACCTTGCATGTTAGTGCTAATTGTGAAAGTGGTGTGTTGTTTATGGAAGCTTTGCAAAGTTTTTTAGTATAGATTTGGGTCCTAGTTAACCCATGGAGTGGTCATCCTTCACTTCTTTCCACCATGGAGGTGTTTCGTGCCAACCTATTTTATAATTGCATGTTAGAGGTGTATAGCTAACCTTGGAAAATGTTTTCAAGGTTGTGGATGGTATATAAGTAGGTAAATTATTGGAGATATGTGTAGATCTATAGAAGGTGTGTGAAATATTTGAAATTGATTAAGTGTGGTGATCTAAGTGTGAGCTTAATGCCTATGACTCTGAAGTAGTGAGTAGAAGGGTCTACATTTGTAGTGTACCTCAAGTTATTGAAGGCAGTGAGCTAGAGGTTGTAGATTGTTCAGTGTTGTTGTCATGGATCTTCCTGTTGCTTTGAGATGAATTTCTCTTTATAATAGTTTCTTTCTTCCTTCCTTCTATTTTTGCAGTGAACCACTGGAAGTGATCCCTTCTTTCTTTTGGATAGTGAGCCCTCTAACAATGAGCCTATTGAATTCAATGTCGCTATTACTTTATATTGTGATCTAATCTTCACTGTGGCTTTTCCCTTCTTGGGTTTTCCACGTAAATCTGGTGTTCTATTGTGCATGGTACTTTTATGTTTTGTTTGACTTGTTTATTTTCATGCTAAATTAGATTAAGGATTTAAGGGCTAATAAGGATCTGAATAGTAATGAGGGTTTTGATGTTTTAATGTACAATTGATTCACCCCCCCCTTCCTCTCGATTGTCATGTGCATCTAACAAGTACTTCACATTATTATTTTAGAAATATAGAGTGCTTCAAAACCTTAAAATATTTCTACTAAGTGAACATTTTGTTGGTTCACATAAACTTTCCTTAATGTCAAGGAGATAAATTATTGTGGGTACAAGAACGCTAAATATTAATGGATTTATTGTTGATACATTTTATAGATTCAAAAAATAGAGTCGAGAGGGAAAATAAGAGGGTTCAAGGTCTCAAGAATCCATTTAGATTTGACCCAAAACTATTAAAAATGACTTGGACATGCAACAAGGTGGAAAAATGAACTCAAAAATGATCATCACACAATAATGTTGTAGGATTTTCATGTCATATAGAAATTTTTGAGTCATAGACATCTACGCGACATATTGTAGTATAGTTAGCTATAGATTTTGAAAGTTCTAGACACTAAGAAAATGAAATGTTAATGTGGCTAAAGAATAATCTTGCACAAAAGAGCACATGGAAAGGCATAAACACAAGGATGACCTGAGCACCATGGGTGGAAAAGGATAATGCAAGGCTAAATGAGCCTAAAACCATACTAAGCTAGGGATACATAACCAAATTAGGTCCAAAAAATAATGTCAAATTGCAAGTATATGCAATTTTCTATGTTACAACTATATCATGTGTGGAAATTTTCAATCAAATGCTAACTTTTCTATATGCTTACTAGATAGATGCCAATTTTTCTTGCATCATGGATAAATTTGTTCAAAACCCCCTAGTGGAAAGTTTTCCTACAAATATATTTCATTGGAGATTTCATTTTTCTATCTTTGTTTCTCATGGAGGTCAAAAGACCAAAATAGAGGCTTTGCCATCCATGGCAATCCCCTAAGTAGCCCCAACCTTCCCACTTGTCTTAGTTATAGGTTGTGTTGGAGCTCTCAATCACATGGGATTTATTTTTTCTTCCTTCCTCTTTTTCATTATTTGTATTCCAAAAAATATTTAGATTAGATTATTTATTTCCATTTTTAGTTTCCCTTGGAATATTACCCTATATCCTTATTTATTATGTGAGATATGAACAATATAATAGAATATTTAGCACTTTTTATCAACAACCTCGTGATGACACAAATGCCACTTTTTAAAAATGTTGTTAACTATAAAAATAATTTATTAAAAGTTACGTAAAAAAATCCATAATTTATTTTTAATTTTTTTTAAAATATATATTTAGTATCTACACATAAATCTTCACAAATCACTAGTTCACATCATCTCCAAATTATTAATGGTTTAGTTGATATATAGGTTTTGACACTATATCATTTGTACTGATGACAGGGAGTCATGTAGGCATCCTTAGTAGAGACTTATAGACTTCAACTCAAGATTATTTTCTATTTGGAATTAACAATTATAAACTTATTTTTTTAATTTTGTGCTTTAGATATATATAAATCAACTTCTTATCATTTGGCATATTGTTTTAACTTAGAGAAAAAAATGAATATCCAAGTTTAAAACATTCTTGGATATTCTTGTAATATTTTTCTTATTTTATTTAGAACAACATAAAAATAGTTATTTTGTAAATTTGGTTTTATCCTAGAGTAGTGTATTTATAAAAAATATTAGAAAATAAAGAACCTTCTAGATTAAACTAGTTTTTTGTATATTCCAATAGCATGCTTGATAGAAGTTCTAGACATGTTTAATAACCATTCAAAACATGCTACATCTAATTATTGTGCAATTATGCCCATTATCACAAAAATATCCCAAGGATATCAAATGTCAATTGTGACTAATGATTATAAAATCATTATTAATGATGACAATTAAATTGTACCTACATGGAGCACTCAATTTTTACTTGGACCTTTCTTGGGCATAAGAATCAAGTAGTCAAATTGAAAGTTACATTCTACTTTGGAGGAGTTACTTTTGAAGGGGGGACATGGGTTGAACCATGGTTTTGAATCTAATTTTGAACAATAGTTATAATACACCATTGATGGTTTCCAAGGCTTATTTGGCCTCTATATTGAAGGTTTCTATATATTACATGATAGTCATAAAACATCACTCCCATGTAGATTTTGGGGAACGTGAAGTTCAAAATTAAACATTCTAGTTTGTTAAAGTTTTTCCTGTCACACTTTTGATGCAATAGTTTGATAGGACAACTAATGTTTATTGCCAACATGAAGGACACAAATTATAATAATGCCCCATATCCATTGCATCTACATGTGCTTCTACTTTAGTGTCACAAAAAAATACCTCTATGTCCCAAAGGAATTGCTCACTTACACATTATATACTATAAATCTATGATGTCGATCAATGGTAATGAACTTTAAATATATCCTAACACATATTGTGGGTTTTCTATGAAGTGGATGCTTTAAATTCACCTTCTTATCTATGTTGTAGTTTCTCTAATTAATTTTGTTAATTTTATTTTTACCATCCCCTAAGATTTGTACAAGGTCTATTGGAATATAAAAGACCAAACCACTTGAATGTTGAAACATTGAAAATAAAACCAATAAGATATGATATGTTTAGAGAATAATTTACACTTGTTTACCACCATAAGATTCAGAACAGTTGAAGTGAGATGAAATAGCCAAATCACCAAAAGTTAAGAATAAAACAATGTATAGCCTAAAACATGTCTTTAATCAATCTAATTCATCCATACATCTCTACACATGGCACCAAGGGTGGTTCTTGTATGAGAAAACCATTTTTTTTCCATTTTTTTTTTCTAAAAAGGCATCGAGATCAAGGATGAAAATAGAGGGTTGATTCAAACGGGGTCCTAACCTCCCCACTAGAGAATGGCTATATCAACACATGGTCCACTATTTTCATAGGGGTAATTTCTTCACTAGAGGCAACAATCTTATAATCAAGGAAATTTTTATGGCCAATATTTATATCTATGAATTCAAACAAATATTTGATATGTTTTTTGAGAACCTTCTTGGAGGATTCTAGGAGGTAAAGATTGAATTTATATAAATTCCTACATCTAAATCCAAAGGAACGCCTAGAAATAACTAATAAGGTGTAATGGTCTAATAGTCACCCCTTTAACAGAAATGATAATAAAGTGACTAATAATCTATTAAATCCCAATAAGGTTGCAATGGTTTTAAGGTAATAATTATGGGTTAATTCTAATGGAAATGTGATGAGGTTAGATTCATAGCTAAATTTTTATGAATATTGAACTTTAGTGACATCATAAAATGACTTTTCCTTCATTTGAATGCAAATTTTGACTTATGAATGAAAATGGATATGTTGGAAAGAATCTAAAGGCTTTTAGAAAGCCCTAGTTTTCCATTTAGATTGGATACTTTTATGTATTTATTAGAGGTGTATTTATGATTTTGGAAGGAGATATTTGAAGACCATGTGCTTTTAACATGGCACATGTGTAATTTTGTAAGATTCTTTAATCAGAGTTTGTCTAAGCCACTATATGTATTTGTATTTAATGGTTATGGGTTATAGATATTTCTCTTATACTCTATATTATTTCATTTAGATCTCCTTAAAGATGACATTGTTGACCTTTAATATTTTTGGGTGAGAAGGGACACTCATTACCTTCTTATTAGTGAGGAATTGAGAAGTGATTTATGTTTTCTTAACCTTTTGAATAGATTAAGGAGAGGGATACAAAGGATTAATAATCTTATAAGTTGCACAAGCCACATTAAGTAGGTAAAACTACTGGTTTTTCCTATTTCTAAGTCTACAATAATTTAACTTATAATTTTAAATGAAATTAAAATATTAATATGTCTTGTGTTAATTCAATAGATGTGACTAACCAATAAAGAATGATTAATATCAGAATAAAGAAGTAGTGGCTATCGGTTCATTACAAAATGGGAAGGTTTATTAATACTACTTTGAGAGACCATGGTGTTACAATCCACCACTAGTAAATTCAATTGAGACTTTCTATACCATTTATTCAATAATTGGCAATAACAAACTATTTACAGGATAAATAACTACCAAATTTTCTTAGCACTTTGAGTGAAAACTTCAAACCATGTGATGGTTGACACTCATTTCTAGACAATCAATTATGTAACATAGTTTTGTACAATGTCATGGTGAGGTTCCTAGAAAATGAAAATTCTAAGTTTTTGAATAATAATATTTGAAAGTTAAAGCACAATTCAAATCAATAGATAATCCTAATATTTCATTTCTTGTTTTTTGGGATAATATAAAAAACTTTGAATTTGGTGGAAATTCATACCCATATATATGCACTCATATCAGATACAAAATAATAAGACATTCAAATTTTAAAAATGCATTATTGTCCCAACTCATGGATTCCAAAGAATAAATAACTAATTCAATTGTGCAAGATAAATAAATTTAAAACAAATCTCAAGTGTTTGTCCATAGTAAAAAAAAGAGAGTTATGTGCAAATAGCTAGGGGCAAGCCTAAAAAGAAAACTTTAAGACTTGACTTGCTTAACTAGCTCATCTAAAATCACACTACCTTCTCTAATAGTGCTCGCCTATTAGTGTGATTTAAGGTGAGCCACCTAATCAAGTCAAACCTTAGAGTGTGATGTTTAAGCCAAAATGTTGAACAACACACTCTAAACTTTGACTTTTTTAAGTGTTGCATCTAAAGTCACACTAGCTTCTCCAATAGGATCCACCTATTAGTATGATTTAAGATGACGCCGCCTCAAAACTTAGAGTGTGATTTTTAAACCAAGATGTTAAACATCACATTCTAATATTGACTTGTTTATGTGTTTCATATAAAATCAAACTAGCTTATCTAATAGGGCTCACCTATTAGTGTGACTTAAGATGGGCCACCTAAACAAGTCAAAGCTCAAAGTGTAATGTTTGAGCCAAAATATTAAACAACACACTCTAAGCTTGAGTTATTTAAGTAGCTCATATATGATTACATTAATTTTTCCAACAAAATCTACCTATTAGTGAGATTTCTAATAAGACACCTAAACAAATCAAAACTTAGAATGTGATACTTAAACCATAAACAATAACTAGATCAATTGTGCATACACATGAGAGATTATTTTTGAAAAGGAAAAAACAAGTTTTACAGGGACCTGAAACTGCAGAGTTTAAACAACAAAATATAATAGAAAAAGTTCAAACAAGCAAACGACTGTCCCAAAAAGGAAACGACAGCACAAAGAGACAACAGGGCCCAAAAAAGGACCACCCAAAAAACCAGCACCAAACACCACCGCACTACTCCAAGGTGTTCAGTAACTCCTCAGCCTCCTTTTCAACATCCTTCATATCCTGTAACCCTTGCTTGAGAATTTGAGCCATATGTGACGAAGTCAGGGTCTTCCTCTTAATGTTAGCCCGGGTACGAGTCGAAATCCCTTCACCAACAGATCTGTTGCCTCCCCTATCCGCAACCAAATCCACGACCAGTGAACCCTTTTGGTTTTTTTCAAGCTTTTCCACCATCGCATTGATGATAATGGTGTTATGCCTAGCAATTTTGTGATTGTTTGCTACAGTGGCCCTAATGTTTTGGCCAATCTTGGACATACTGCACTCGATACTAGTCAATCTTTCCTCCTGTGATTGTTGTCTTTTCCTTGGTAAGGGAGTTTCCTGTCCTTCATTCTCTCTACGACTCCAGCTAATATTCTACTCCAAGTCCATGATCCTGTTGCTGAGATCAGTATTACGGCCTTTCAAATCACAGACTTCCTTCTGGGTCCACTTGAGAACAGTGAAAAGGCCATCCGTACTTTTTTCTGCCATACTCACCATGTCCTCAGGTTTGAGCTTATTCAGGGCCGAATTAATTTCATCCTGAATAGGGGAATCATAAGGTCCATTCCCAAATCTTCCAGACATCGGGGCACTAGGGGCCGATTCCTTACTGACCATGGGCTTATCAGAGAGGATTTCCATTGAATTCTCAGAAT
The DNA here is from genome assembly GCA_007258455.2 of Sequoia sempervirens. NCBI lineage: Eukaryota > Viridiplantae > Streptophyta > Pinopsida > Cupressales > Cupressaceae > Sequoia > Sequoia sempervirens. The sequence continues at coordinate 91,418,805 of VDFB02000015.1, forward strand.
ACAAAACAAGTTTCGTAACAGGGGTACCTTTAAAACCAGGGGACAAACCCAAAGTAGGGCAACCAGGAGATGGTTGGGGATTAAAACAGGGCAGCGAGGAAAAACCAGGACTAGGGCACTCCTGCAAAGGCTACAATTTAGGACATGACAGAGGGGTAGACTCCTTAAGGGTTTTCTGACAAGATGGGGACTGGGGAGCAGTGGTATCAGGACCAACAGGAACACAAGCAGGGGGCACGGGGGTCGATCTCCCTACTACTTTCTATCTCCTCATCATCCAAATCTTCAATTTCAACAATTATTAGCAAAGCAGGTAAATTTTGAAAATGCTCAAAAATGAGCCTAACAAGACCAGGGTGAATAATAGCAGTCCTCCTAGGGTTTCTTTCAACTTCATCAAGGCAATTCCTCAAAGAAGAGAATAAGTAAAAAAGCAGAGAGATATGAACCTTGTGATGGAAGTGGTTCAGAATGGCAAAGTGGTAACCATAAACTCTAGTGAAGTGTCTGTCAACCGTGATATATTCCATAATAACTCTTAAAACTTTCCTCCAGATAGATTTGATGGACTCAACATCAAAGTAGCTATTGGCAACCTTAACCATCTTAGCTTTCTCCTTATCTTTTTTTGGAAATTTAATGACTGCTTCATCAAAGAATTGTCGGTCCTGATAGAATTTCACACCCTCAATCGAAAGACCAGTTATCTCACCGATTAAGTCCTCATTCAGCTTAACATTCCTGCCAAACAACACAATCTCACCATTTTTCCAGTTTTTAACAAAATAGTCCAGCATCCCCTCGTCCGTACCATGGAGCTTTTCCATATACGGGACTAAGCCTCCCTTTTCAATTCTTTCCCACGCTTTGGCATTCTTTCTGTGCTCTTGGAAACTACTCGGCTCCACACGTTTTATTTCTCCGCCCATATTCAAAGCTCTGTTTGACAACACTCTACAGTTGCTCTAGGTCCCATTTAGGCATATTTTATCAAACACCCAGAAAGCGTGCTGGAGACTCTTCTTGAAAAAGAAAATGATGTCGGTCCCATCAAATCTAATGAAATTGACATACCTGATCTTTATCTGTTTCATCATGACAAAGACAGACTTCTCTTCCATGCACTGAATCATAATAAATTAGTGCTTTCACTTCAAGATGGAGGTAGTCATTCTTCCTCCACGTGTTTTCCCCACCCTTCTTAACCCCTTCATTGGTGAAGTAATCCGCCACCTTATTGGCTTCTCTATAGGCATGGGACACTTTCACTTTATCAAATTTACTTAATAATATTTTTGTATCTTCGATCCATTTTTTGATGGTCCACGAGGGGGGGTAAGCCCAAGAATGCAATTTATTATATTCAATGAATCACCCTCCAACCAAAGACATTTCGTGTTGATCTTGAGGGCTAAGCTAACCACATGAAAAGCCCCAATAGCTTCCGCTACATGAATAGTTTGAGTACCAATTTCCACAACAAAAGCCGCAATAAAAGCCCCCGAGTTGTCCCTTAAAACACACCCACTGCTAGCTTTCCCAGGGTTTCCTTTAGCCACACCATCAAAATTGGCTTTCAACCAGCCCAAAGGCGGCAAAGACCAATTAACATTCTCTCTCCCACAAACACCAGGTTTAAGGACATTTAACCCAACTAATTTTGAATTCCACTTTTCGGCCATAGTAATATCAAAAGGAGACCAGTTAGCTTTCTCAAACATTTTTCTAGGAATTAAAGATAAGTTTTTCTTTATAGCCCTAACAATTTTAGCGTGCAAGTCCCCTTGCAACATCTCTTTATCCCTAAACACTCTGTTGTTCCTTTCCTTCCAAATATTCCAAGACACAAAAGGTAGAACAAAAGACCATAACTTTTGCACAAAAGGATTTTTTGAAGGAGCTTTCCATTGTATGAAGAAATCTTCGACAGAGGCAGGGAAAATCCAAGCCACATCAAGAAGCACCAAAATTTTATCCCATGTATTCGAAACAAAAGGGCAATGAAGAAAAAGATGATTAACAGTCTCGGCTTCATTCCTGCACATATAACATCTATTTAGTAATTGAATTCCTCTTTTTCCAAGATTGTCCAAAGTGAATATTATTTTGTAGCATTATCCAGTAGAAAATATTGATTTTCGGAGTCAGGTGATTAATCCAAGCCTTAGCCCAGAAGGGTGGAGGCCCCATCGGACTAACCAACATAGACATGGCAAAGGAAACTGAAAAAATACCAGACAGGTTGTCTAACCAGACAGCAAGATCCTCCACCTGGTGTTGAGCTGGTCTTAGGGCTCTGAAAGCCGACTGAATAGGGCTAAGATCCTGACTGATGGTCTTCAAATCAACCCAACCCCAATTCCTCCAATAATCTTTAACCAAGACTCCAAATTCCTTTTTACAATCATTCATCCATTTACTAAAATTCTCAATTCTTATCAAATGATCTTTAAAAAGCCACCTGTCTTCCCAAAACCTAACATAATTTCCATTTCCAATCAGCCAACCAATTCCCATTTCCAACAACTTTCTTCCTCTACCCATATCATTCCAGCAGACAGACCCACGAGGTAAAGAAGAAGAATTTATAATCTCATTAAAAGACTCATAGTTATTAAAATATTTGGCTTTTAAAGTATCACGCCATTCTCCATTCAAGGTAAGAGTTCTCCAAAGTTGTTTAGCAAGAAGGGACAGATTCAATACTTTAATTTTCCTTAATCCCAGGCCCCCCCTTGATTTAGGTCTACAAACCAGACCCCATCCAACAAGTGGCAATCTCTTCTTGTCCTCCACTCCAAACCAGAGAAACCTTTTCTGAATTTTTTCAATGGCCTCAGCATATTTAGCAGGAATTTTAAATATACTGAGCATAAATAGGAAGATTTTGCAAAGAAGCCTTAAGGAGCTGGATCTTTCCAGCTTGACTAAGAAGAGCTCCTTTCCATCCCGATAGCTTCTTATTGAATTTTTCAACCAGAGAAATCCAGAACGAGTCCGAAGGTTTAGAGCAAAGAGGTAAACCAAGATAGGTTGACGGAAGAGGCTCAACTCGGCATCCAAGAATCCGAGCAAGTTTGACTTGTCTATACTCTGGAGTATTGATGAAAAAAATTGAACTCTTAGCCCTATTGACAACTTGCCCAGAAGCAGATTCATAAAGATTCAGAATTGTTTTGAAAGTCTTAGCTTCAGTCACAGTGGATCTTCCCATGAGAATGGTGTCATCAACAAATTGCTGGTGGGAACAGGTTAGAAGAGAAGAAGAAGGTCTTAATCCAGCAAGGGATCTTTGATCAATAAGCTTTTTAATATTTCTCCCCAGACTCTCAGCCAAGATTGTAAACAGAATAGGAGAAATAGGATCTCCCTGTCTGAGGCCTCTGGAGGTCTGAAAAAACCTTGAAGGTGATCCATTCACAATGACAGAGGAGGTAATTGTCGAGACAAACTGGTTCATCAACTGAATGACTTTGTTATTAAAACCAAACTTGTCCAGGATTTTAAACAAGAAATCCCAATCAACCCGATCATAGGCTTTGAAAATGTCTAGTTTAAGAATAAACCCTTTAGTTTTTGAAACCATTAACAAATGTAAGTTCTCATGAACAGTAACAACAGAGTCCAGAATGTACCTACCTGGCACAAAACCATTCTACTGCGGAGCAATAATTTGAGGAAGCATAGAAAGCATTCTTGTTGTTAACACCTTCGAAATAATTTTGTAAATGGAATTATACAGGCTGATTGGCCGAAAATCTTGAAACTCTGAAACCCCAGGTTTTTTGGGAATAAGGACCACAAAAGTAGCATTCAATTCTTTCAACAGACGTCTTGATCCAAAGAATTCCTTAACAGCGTTCACCACATCCAGCTCAACAATATCCCAGAACACTTGGAAGAAGAATAAAGGAAAGCCATCTGGTCCAGGAGCTTTGTTGCCATCAAAAGAGAAAACAGCTCTCCTTATTCCAGCTTTGGAAGGAATAGCAGTGATCAAAGAATTTTCATTATGACCAATCACTTGAGGTATAGCCTCAATCAAGGAATCTTGAGCTTCAGTAACAATCTCTCCATTACAAGAAAGAAGGTTGCTAAAGAAAAGGATAGCTTGTTCCCTGATATCATCTTCCTCCTCAAATCTCGTCCCATTAGAATCAATATGAGTGATTCTATTAGTAGCCCTATGTTTCGAAACAGACAGATGAAAGAATCTGGTATTCCTATCTCCCTCAATCAACCAAGACACCCTAGATCTTTGTTGCCAAAAAACTTCCTCTTTAGCAATGATGTCATGCAGTTGAATGAGAAGTTCATTTTCCTTTTCTCTGTAATTGTCAATGTACACCCATTTCTGGATTTTAACTTGAATCTCCTGAATTTTGCCCTGGATTTCCGTCTTAGTACCAAAAATATTCCCAAAGGCATCCTTTTTCCACCTTCTCACATTAGTTTTCACTTCCTTTAATTTTTTAGCAATCCTGAATATCGTTGTGCCAGTAATATCTATATTCCACCATCTACGAATTTCCTCAAAAATTTGAGGATGAGAGAGCTAGAATTTTTCAAATTTGAAAGGGGAGTTTTTTTTCACCTTAGTAGGATCTGCCAAAAGACAAATGGGAAAATGATCAAATCCCACCCTTGACAAGGCTCTCAAAGCACAAAAATAGTCTATAAACCATTGACTAGAAACAAGGGCCCTATCAAGTCTCACTTGGATCAAGTTAGGCCCTAATCTCCTATTAGTCCAGGTATAAGAAGCCCCTTGTAGGTCTAAGTCAATCAAGGCATTACTGTTTATGAAGTTGGATAGGCCAGATTTACTATCCCAGTTGATTTGAGAACCCCCAAATTTCTCATCATTCACGAGAGGAGTATTGAAGTCTCCCATGACCATCCAATGTTCATTAACAAAACATCTTCGGAAACCAGATAACTCAAACCAAAAGGAATTTCTAGTGTTCTTACAATTCGGGGCATATATATTGGATTGAATCAGCAAAAATTGTCTCTTATATGGGTGAATCTAGTGGCCACAACATTACCATTCTCCATTAAGGGCTCCCCTTTAATAAACATTTTGTTCCAAAAAGTAACAATTCCCCCCGAAACATGTCGGGTCTACAAGAAGATGGATGTTGGAGGAAAACGGCAGGTGAAAGGGATTGGGTGGACTTATCTGGGAATCATAAGTGCACGTGATATGAAGAGCGATGAGAACCTAGCTTGGCTTATGCCTGGGGAAAAATGGTGGAACAAAATAAATTAAAAATAGAAATGGCAGTTCGCCACATAGAGGGGGTAGGGGGGGGCCACATGCATCAGCTAAGCCTTTCTTCTCACGCTTGCTTTTATTCCAAATCTAGATAAAATGCAGTAAATATGTGCTTGAGAGTTTATTCCATACTTGTTGAATACAATATACCCAGGACCAGCTTATTCTGACGCCTATAATTATTTTCTTGAATGCAATGATATGTAACAAGAATTTATGTGTTTGCAACACGCGCAATAGATTTAGTTAAGTAATCTCCCTTTTCAATGCTTAGGAAAATGGTCGTACTACTTCTTGTGTTGAATGTAATGTTGGTGCATGGCTTAACGAGCTACAAGTTGTATAGAGAAGGAGCTTCTAGTTCACGTAGCTTCTTTCAAAGTGATGCTTCGCATGCCAACTGCCGAGGCACAGCTCCAGATCCTAGATGCCCCCCACACTCCAACAAGCCTGCCTTAGCTCATCAAAATGGCCCATGAATTATCTCTTTCATTCTACACATACTTCAAAACATGTTAATCCATTAAGTTTATTATTTCCAGATCAATCGTGTTTCCTTTATGTACTTTTCTCTCATAGATATGTTTATTGAATCCACGTTTCAGGAAGAACAATTGTAAAATGTAATCTGAAATATTGATTCAAAATACATAAAAATATTGTATTATTATCTATTCTTGTTGTTTATGTAATTTTTCATAAAATTAAATTTTTTGAAATTAGGAAAATTCATCCCCGTCAATTATATAGGAAAATTTACTGCATATGCAATTAAAAAAATTGATTTATGATAATATGATTAGCCAGTAAATTGTTGGTGGTGAATTTTCTTCAAGATGAATTTGTTATGACGATAAATTTTCCTGCAATGAATTCCAGTGAATTTACCTAAACCCTGGAAAACATATTGAAAAATATTGGTATAAAGAAAAAAGAGTGGCAAGAGGCTTTCCAAGATCATGTGAAGGAAGCAATTCAAAACATATTGAACCGTTATGATAAACTATTTTCAGTTGGGGGACATGGAAATAAGAGGGTAGGAAAATTAATCCATGGATGTTCATTGTGAGGAATGTTGTACAATCCTGCTGATTCATGTCAGTTGTTTCAGTCATTTGGAATGTTCAAAAAAGTTAAAAGTTTGATCATAACTTTCACATCCAGACTTTAAATCAAAGCTAGGGGCTCAAATTAGCCAGGCTCCAGAACCTACTAACTATTATCTCTAAATACGGAAGATATATAATAACAGGTGTGAGGGAATGCAATGAACAAATCTAAGGCGCCTAGAACTTCGCCCTACCTTTTTATTTGCAGATGCAGGTGTTTTTGGAGATGGTTTCCTTTGGTTCTGGAAATGGAGGCAGCAGTCTCTTTTGGCGAGCTGACCCACATCTGAAGCATCATCATTTGCTTATGTCAAAAACGAGTATCTAAGCACCTACATTTTTGCTTCTTTTCACATTTGTGCCCCACGGGTCTCCACTAAGAAAAGGGCCTTTGTAGTTTTTAACATCTGATATACTTTGCCGAAGGAAGTTGACAATTATAGTTCACTTCACCATCCTATTACAATCTTTTGGTTACTATTTTATAAGTGTGGGGTCTATTATTTGAAAAAATATTAAATATATTTCAAAAAATGGGTGGAAGAGATCACATCTCAAAGTCTTAATGGATCATGCTGCAAACAAAATATTAAGACAAAGAAGTCACTAGACAATGAGAACTAAACCACTAGAGATTGGATAGAGAATCAAGTCTCTGGATTATCTAAGGAAAGCCTCCAACCATAAATAACATAGATTTGTCTTTTTCTTCCTCATATAATCTTATTATTTTTAAAATTTGTCAAAAAAAAAAAACCGAAATATATTTCTAGAATGAAATTATTTTATTTGAGACAAAAGCTATTTTATTTTTAAATAATCCCACAACAAGCTATTTTTTATTTTAGTTGAACTTATTTGTAAGTGATGAATTTTGTTGTATGAATGAGACTTAAGAATATACTCTTAATTTTAATTTTTAGGCAACTTTTATTTTTAAAGTAGTTTGGATGAGATTTATTAGAATATAATCATAATGTTGTGATTCTTGCTACCAAGGTTTAAACCCCTACTAAGGTGTTATGTAATGAAATAACTTGTACAATAGAAGAATATGATAAGAAATATATTGCAAATACTTTATAATAACTGAGAATAACAAACAAATTTGAGGGGGAAAACCTCCAAATATTTATAATGAGAACGCAATTTGTAATATGATGATGAAATAAGACTCACTGCCTCCCATATATGTATTATTTATGCCTAGGATATCACCCATGTCGACTTAGATAGCCCCATATAAGCCTTAGGCTAACATAATTAACTAAATAACAATATAATAATATGAGTACTTAATTAAGAATCGAGATAGTCACAAGTTGACTATTAATAACCCTATATACACTAATATTAAGGGCATAGTATGCCCCCCTCTTTAGATAAGAATTGTCCTCAATCCTAATTAAGTGTGGATGCTTCTAAATGAACTCATCATCATCCCATGTGGCATTTTCAACTGGTAAATTCTTCCATTGGATGAGATACTCAGTGAGTGTTTGAGTCTTAGCTTCCATACATTTCTTCCATTGTATGTGTTTAACGAATGAACTCTGGTTCTAATATGATTCTTCCTTCTTCATTGAGCTCTAGTAATATTGTATGAGTATGGATATTATTCCCAATTACCTTCTTCAAACAAGAAATGTGAAAAAATAGATGTATCTTTGTTGTTGGTGGCTATCTCCTTGGAACTAGTTGTAATGATCATAATCCCTCTTAGGAGGAATTCTTTTAGGCATATCTCTAAAAACCACTAAGTGACAATAAATGATTTCATGTAAACCTAGAGGAGAGGGAGCATGAGATTGATAGACTTCTAATAAACATAATTAGGCCACAAATCCATCAACTATTTTCTTAAGCAACTTCTACATTTGATGAGAGCTTACCATTTGTGGAGACTCTTCCTTCAACCCTCTCAACTCTATTGTCTTTCCTTCTGATTGAAATCTCGTGAATAGTTCTTGGAAGTTCATCTCAATTGTTCCCAAAGTAGTATTAAGCCATTGTAATCCCAAAATAATATTTTTTATATCCATGGAGATAGCATACATTGGGATATCATGGTGATAATCTCCCATGGATAATTTAATGCTATGGCATTTTTTAGAACTAATAACTCACCACCATCTTATACAATCAAGACCTCAAACTCTAAAGCTGAATATATAAATAATATAGATGATTAACCAACTTTTTGTTGATGAAAATATGAGTACCTAAGTTGACCAACATTTTTACTTTCTACTTCCTTTTAAGAAACCCGCTACCTTGAGGGTTTGTGGGGCACTAAAACCTAAGAGTGCATGACAAGAAATGATTGGTTGGGAATCATGTGTTTCCTAATATGACTCCCTATCATCCTCTAATATTAGTTCCTCCTCTTCTTCCTCACTCAGACCTTCAATATAAAGCAATTTATTTTCACTTCATTTATTTCCTTGACTAGATATGTGTTGTCACAATTGAAACACAACCCTTGTACTCTCTTTTCCTCATTTTTTTGTGGATAACCTAATAGGTTGAGGTAATGAATGTGTAGGATATTTCCATTTTCTTACATTTACAATCCCTTGTAGCCTATTGGCCAAAAACTTCTCCTCAACTTGTCTTACCATTATTATTGCTTGTGACAAAGATTGTGGTTGAACAACCTTACCTTATATTTTATACGATCCTTTAAACCACCTAGAAATAATTATTTTAAATTTTATTTTGTCACATTCTCCACTCTTAGACAAAGGGTTTGAAATTGTTGAACATAGTCCTTGATCATACTTTTTTTCTTTAATTACCTGATTCGGCGGAAGTATCTATCCATAAGGTTGTCTCTATAATGGGTACCAAGTTCCCCTTGAAAAATTGACCACATGTGAGCACACAATCCTTCTTTATCTACTCATCACATAACTAATGATACCAAATAAATTGGCCTAGTTTCAAGTATAATGATGGCATGTAGCCACCTTCTACTGATTGGGAACATGATAAAGATCAAATAATTATTCCATTTGGCAAAGCCAATTGGTTGGATCCTTGCCATCAAGCTTTCTCATATCCAACTTAGGTATGAATTTCCTAGGCATAGGATTATTAAAGGAATGATCCTTTTTGAAATTTGAGTCAAGCCCAAATAATTTGTGTCCAAAAAAAATTGTTTTCCACCTTACTAGGTGAATCTTTGACCTCATACTTCATCCCTAAATAATTGTGTCCAACTTATTAAAAAAATTATTTATCTCAAACCTAATTGATGAATTTTCACACTTGACCTTGTTGATTTCATCATTAGGGTTAATATCCTCAATTAATACCTCATCATTATTTGAAGATTTATCTAATGTGGTAGCATTCTTTTTCCCTCTTATTGAAGGCCTCATCAAAATGATAGAAAATCATTCAAATGAAATAAATCACACAAATAAATTCAAAATAATCTAAAATTTTTACTATAACTTACCAAGGCTTAGATCACATTTTCCCAAAAAAATCTCAAAAATTAGTTGTTTTGTAGTGTTGAGAGCAACTTTTTTGGAAACCCTAGTTTTTCAATAAATAACTTATTTATTCTTTAATTTATCTAAAATTTGTGTTGTAGTCTCCTTTATTACTTCTTCAAAAACCCATTAAAAATAAAGAACCAATTTTGTATTATTTTGGAGATATGCGCTTTCCACATAAATTGGGTAAAAACCCTAATTATGCAATAAATCACTCAATTATGCTCCAGTTCCTTTGAAATCTAGATTGTATCTTCTTGAATATGTTCTTCAAAAACTATTTAAAAATAAAAATAAAATCACCAAAATATTAAGATATGTGCTTCCCAAAATAACCTCCAATATTAAGAAAACACCTAGCCTCTAAAATGCCAAGATCATGCTCTAATACCACTTGCAATGAAATAACTTGCAGTTTAGAAGAATATGATAGGAAATATTTCTACAAATACTTGATAATAACTTAGAATAACAAGCCACTTGGAGGGGGAAAACCTCCAAATATCTCCAATGAGAGCACAATTCGCAATATGATGATGAAATAAGACTCGCTGCCTCTTATATATACCTTATTTATGTCTAGGATATCACCCATTCTGACTTAAATAACCCTATATAAGCCTTTAATTAACTAAATAACAATATAATAATGATAATATTACTTAATTAAGAGTTAATATAGTACAAGCTAACTATTCATAACCCTATGTACACTAATATTTAGGGTGTAACATGTTATTGTTAAGTGTTCTTGTTTTGGATGAGTTCCCCTGTATCTAGTTGCATTGGTTCATAACTTCAGTCAAAGGTGTTTACCCCCAAATTTTTTTAAGTAGTTTTATGTTTCTATGACTAGCAATTGCACCTTTGGGTGCAATAGGTATGCCGAAGAGAAAATAGAGAAATATGGTTGTTAATATTATTTATTTGAAAATGGGAAAACCAATTGATAGGCATAAATGATAGTCCAAGCTAAATATATTAAATCTGTGCAACAATAGACAAATCTTTATAGAAATGGAAAATTTCACAATATAGAAACCTTCAAATATTCAGTAAAATTAATCTGCACCAAGAAAAGACAAAATATAGGTTGTGCAATGAATAAGTTGGACAAAAATTTGTGCAGCTTGAAAATTAGCTTTAAAAGGCCTTCTATTATGTGCAACTTGACAATAAAACTCTTCATAGATGATCTGTTAGACAAAGTAACTCACATGTAGAGATAAGACAAGCTTTAGAACAATGCTTACTTAACAAAAATTAGTTAAATACAGAGTTTGGCAATTAGATCTTGTTTCAAACAGGATAAACAAGGAGGTGTTATTCTCATATAATGATGATAATTAGGGAACATTAATACTAATTCACTATATTAAGCAAACTCATTCACAATGTTCATCATCTTGCACTGGGATTAGAATAAAGTGGATTTTCTACACAAGCTTTAACAATGTATATTTAGATATCATAGAGTGTTCAATACAGTAATGTGATATATTGATATTTTGATTGCAATTATGGGTTTGCAATATAATCTGTGATTGCAGAAAGTTGTAGTAGCAGTGGAAATGTTCGACATAGTATATTTGCAAACGAATTTCTTTCTTTCTTTTTTAATAAACTATACGAACCACCCATATATATATATAGCACATAAATACACATCATACCTTCTCTTATTATGGTTAGCCTTGTTATTTGGCTTCTGTACAGAGAACCCTTGGTTTAGTTGTGCTCGAAGCTGGCTCAAATCAACCAGTAGGAGTATCGAAACTCCCAATTCCATTTCTTCAAAATCCTTGATGGAATACCTTGTAGATCTATAAGCTTCCATTTTGAACCATACAATCTCTTCACTTTTTTGAAATTTAAAGTCAAACATTTTTCTCTAGGTAATTAGGCGCTCCCACAGGGCTTGAACAAGGTCTTCAATTTGGTCTTTAATTAACCAAACATTTTATTTATTTTCCAACATGGGTATGTAAATTGTTTGAAAGCTACAGTAAGCCTTTCCATAAAAGCAGTTAGCTCTAATTCACAAGGCCTCTATGTAGCTTTCTTTATAATCTCATTCCATTCGTTTACCAATTGATCTGTGCACATGGACATGATCTCAACACAGGCTTGTGCAGTTTACACAACAATTCTCAATAGTAAGCTAAGATTCAAAAACCCACAAAAATCACTTTGTAAAACATGTTCAGAATTGTATGCTAGGGTAGACATAGTATATGGAAGTAAGGACAATGAATTGAACGAATCAAAGTAAGATCTACGCTATTTATGCCACTTTTGACCATTGACAATGAAAATCCCATTGCCCAAGGTCATAGAAAGCATCTTCTTAACCATTGGAGATCTTCCATAGTCAAGAGAGTGCTTAGAAGAAAGAAGTTCTCTAAGAAGCTCTGAATCGGTTAAAACAAATCTGGGTTCATAACCAAACCATTGGTGCTGTCACAATAGTGGTTTACAATTCCTGAGAGGAACGGATTTTAGCTGAAATCACATATTTTTAGAAAATATAATGATTTAAGCCTTAAAAAGTTCCATTTTAAGGATTCCAATTGAAGAGGGTTTGATCAAATCACCTTAGATCAAACCCCCTTGGATAGAACCTCACTAGTTTTAAACCATACCTATAAATGCGTCTCCTTTACACCTATCAAAATGCTGATAAAAAATTAGTTTTGATTTAGATTTTTGGGGATCAAATGAATTCATTTAAAATTTATTTCAAATGATTATGGTATTCCTCAGAACAAGCTATCCAATGAATATAATTTTAATATCTTTTGGTTTTGTTATGTATTTTTTTTTAAGTTTTATTAAACATAGGTTTTTCATCGAAAATTAATTTCTTTGTTCTTCACATGTGGAAAAATAAAATATAATCAATTTTTTTTTTGAAAAATATGATTGCACTAGATATTGAAGTCCTTGATCCAACAAAAAATAAAATTAAAATTTGACATATACAAAAAAGTTACGCGTTATACGGTCATGGTTGAATTGTAATTCATTTGACTTTGAAACTTGATTAAGGAAAAAATATTCAATAAAAACTATCTAACCAAGTGGAATCAATAGATATCAAAGCTAAAAATCTAAATTTGAAAGAATTAGAATTTTATCCTTCATGGAAAAAAAGTTATGCATTATAGGTGCGTCACTTTTTAAAAATGTTTTCAAAAACCAATTTTCGTGGGAGATGGAAAAGAAGTGCAATTTGATTCCAAAAATTTTGAAAAAATATTTTTAGAATCTATAGACAAAATTTGATGAGACTCTAGTTTGCACCATCTTCAAATTCCTCACGGTTTAGCCGCTATAGGTGCCCGAATGTGAAGATTTAGTTAAAAATAATAATTTCAGTGTCCAGTTTGGCCAAGAATTGTTAAACCACTATTATGGGATTAGCTCCGATATAAGATTTTTCTCCCCTGCACAAACATTAATACAGATATAAGAACATACAACCTTAGTCTTTTAAGAAACAAAACAGACATCTGTGAGAAAGAGAGCATATATCTATGACCACTTGACTATATAAGGGAAAACTCTATTTCTGATGTCATGATTTATTGAAGGCATGTCCATGAGCAAATGTTGTTGCGCCATGTTTGCAATATCGAGAATATTGCCAATCATGAAGTGGGGAGGAGGACCTTTGAAACCTTGTTTTTGCAGAGCTCTCTATATTATCCATGGCCTGGAAAGTCCTTCAAATAAGATTTTGATTGTCCACATCAAAATCACATAGTCCGACTCTATTTGAAAGACTTTCAATTTAGAAATTCCTTCAAACAAAATTCTGACTGTGAACATAAAAGTTGCACAGAAAAGACTTCAAAGAGAACTCTAACTATCAACATCAAAATCATTATTAAAATCACACAATCAAGCCTTGTTTGTGAAAATCCTTCAAATAGAGTTATGACTGTCAACATTAAAAATTACACAGGAAAGTCCTTCAAATAGAACTCTAATTGTCAACATCAAAATCATTATCAAAATCACACAGTCAAGCCCTTTTTGAAGGACTTTCCTTTGATATGTGAATACGAACTAAACAGCACATAGGCAATTGCCTCCAAGACAATAAAATCTTTACAAGAAATTATTTTCCAAAGGAAATATGAAAACAATGTTGCTTACCTTTTCAGAAATGGAGCTACCTGAGAAGAGATTGAATAGAGAATAGAAGGCTGCACCGACAACTACAGCAAATCACGCAGGCAAGTCCTTCAAATAGGGCTCTCACTGTCAACATGAAGTCATTTGTCTCACGGACTGGTGATGATCATCCAACTGCAGCGCGCACTAGCCCTATCTTAAGAAAGAATTCTGACCTTCATTTCTCTCTATATATACTCTCGTCTCCTTTCTAAACCCTAGTTTGTAGCATTTGCCTCCCCCACCCAAAGGATTCATGGGATTACAATGGTACACTGGTATGCTACTTTTATATATTTATTGTTTGCACTTACAATAACAATTTCACTGTTTCTTGTTTCTACTTATAATATGAATTTATGGTGCACCCAACATGAATCCAACAACCAGAAATGAGACACAGAAGGATACTTCTATGATAAAATCCTCACAGGAGGTGATTTCAATGTTCTTAAAAAAGGGCTCTGATTGTCAACACAAGTCATTTTTATGGAGGGTTGTGGATGCTCATCCAATGGCAACGTGCACTGACCTAATTTTAAGAAAGAATCCTCACCATTAGTTACAAGCCTGCTAAAACCACTGTCAATTTTTTTTAATTGAAACTCCTTGAAATAGAAAGTGCGAAAATGTGTGGGCAACCTTCAAAGCAACTGACTGAGAAAACACACCACACCAATTCCACAATTTATATGTTGGTCCTCTGATTTGAAAGTCGATGAGTTCTGCAGATATAACCCATTCAAAAGTATATTGAAGATAAATATAACCACTGTATCTGAACCATTGTGTGCCAACTTTGCATAGTGTGTCTAAGACCTTTATAACAAAACAATTTTAGAATCAGAGAAAACATAACCAGCCAGGAAGAGTTAAAATCTAAATGTGCTCATCGTTAGAATCTTGGCTTTAGTTTTCATTTTAATAAACATACTTTAAATCCCTCGCCGAAACCTTATTTCCAGGTGGCAGCTTGCCAAATTGGAGGAGTGAAAGGTCAATACCAGCGAGGAAAAGTTTGGAGGAGCGGAAACCAACAGCGGTAGAGGAGGAAAATGTACACGGCGATGCAGATATTTTATCACAAAAACCCTAGCTATCGTCCCACATAAATGTAAAGCCAAAAAATAATGAACGGCTAAAATTCCTTACATGGTAGTCCACTGCAATCAGCTCCGTTCAGCATCAGAAGAGGTCAAAAAACCTTAGTCATCAATGTCGATGAGAAAAAATTGCCAGAAATCGCTTCAAACCCTATCGCCCTAGAGTTGCTGCTTCAAACTACCAGATTCGCCCTAGAGTTGCTGCTTCAAACTACTGACAATAAACAAGAATTAGGTCTAAGAAAATTGGAAATTAGAGCACCCAATTTTTTTGCTTCAGTTCGAGAGAAGATTTTACCCTAAATGTAAATATGAGTTATCAATTAGGGTTTATGGCATTCTGAGTAACCGACTTACTTCAAATTCGGTCATACTGTCAAGGATGCCAAAATTTTGCACAGATATTCTACTTCCCACCTGCTCTGAGCGACAGTTATGAGGGCAATACTATTTGCATTAAAGACCCACGACTCAACAGGCAGTAGACTTAGCTGAGTAAATGCTCAACCAGTGATGAATAGTTTTGAAAAATGATCAACGACTGCAGTGCACTTCATCGTATTTCATTTCCTGAGGATAAATCTGCACCGTCGGGCATGAATAAGGCTCACAAAAACTGCTCTGCTAATACATTGCCAGAGTCACGCAAGTGGACAAACGAAAAGTGAAAATAGCTGGGAAAAAGGATGGGCCGCTGGGATGGATTTCATCACAGGCGATTGCCTGTCCACCAATCTACACCGTCGGAGGTAAAAAAGCCTCGCAAATACCAAGCATAGGACGCCTTCGGCGTAATGAATAGTGTTATATACTATTATTTTATGAATAGTTTTACGTTTAGAGGAGAAATGAAATTATGAAAAATGATCATTTGAAACCTTATTATGGGTATTGTATTACAAATAAGCTAATGGTAATTTTTTCTATAATTCACACAAATTTTATTGTTCAAGTTTTTTTTTTGTATGTGATGATATTATTATGTTAGATATGCAAATTTATCATATTCATTGAATTTTTTAGTGAAGATTTTTATTCATTAAATATAAATTACTAATTGTACCATAGAAAAAAGTATCATTTTCTTGACATAAGATTAATTGAACTTAATGAGGCCTTGATTTAGGTGTTGTGAGGCATTTTATGCATCGACACTAAGTATTGGACCTTTGCAAACTAAATAAAATGCTTTTAATGGCATCTTGTGAAAGTGTTGTGAAGTGTTGTAAGACATTTCCACATTCTTCTAAACTCTATTCATTACAATTCACCTAAAAATCACCTTTTTATTCATCATTAAGCTCTATTTTGAGGTGTTGTAAAGTCTTGTAATAAGATTTCACACTTTTCTAGGCACAACTTCACTGTTTATCCTTTTCTTATGACTTATTTGACCCCTTTATGCCCTCATATGCTTTAATTAAGTGTATTTTTTAATGTAAGCCTGACAAACAACATTAAATATAACTTAATTCTTGGCACTCTTTTTTAAGTCCTAGGTGGGACCCATTTGCCATGGGTGGTGAACGAGTCCCCCTTGGCTCCAAATTCAAATTTTTTAAAATTTCCTTTTAGGTAAACACTTGATGTCAGCCTATGATGAGGTATGAACAGTAAACTAAGGTACAAATGTGTATAAATAAGTGTTTTTCTTCTCATTTTACATCTCCTATCTCACACACATCCATTCATCCATTAACTTAATTCACATATTCATCCACCAATCTTCTATCTCAAGTCAAGCAACTTAGGGTTTTGTCATTGCAAGTCATTAAGAAAGCTTCTAAGGACATTCAAGGGTTGAATCTTCCTCCATTACTACAAAAATTCAAGATCAATCGTCATGGAAAGGTAATCAACTCCATTGTTGCATGTTTCATTCCATTCTTTCATCATTTTGGTTTAATTACCTAAAAGGGGTTTGACTTAGGCAAACCCCCATGCCCTAACATTCAACATTTCTCCTCTCGTTTGTTTGCAAATTTAGGTCTCTTGGAAGCTTGGAGATCATTGAAGATCAAGTTGCAAAGTCATTCAAGTCATCTCTCCATTATTCAAGTCAAAATATCAACAAAAGGTCACTTTCAAACCCGAATACGACAGTTTCAGAAGCAAACACCTGTAGGAAGCAGAAGTGCAGATCTAGTCCCACAATCAATTCTAGAATTCGTAGATTCCTATAGGAGGACTAATTCGCCATCCATGGCGAATTAGTCCTACCTGTAGGCCTGAAAAGTGATTTTGTCAAAATTCAACTCCCGACAGTCAAAAACCTGTTTCCAGAACTTTTCATCAAAAGTAGGATTGATTTGCCATCTGTGGTGAATCAGTCCTAGTGGCCATTAATAGTGACTTCTGGAACATTTCAGAACCTTCTAGCAATAGTAATCTACGTCCAGGTGCACTCTATTCAGTTTCATCAATTTTTATTTTCATTTGTTTAGGTTTCTAGTTCATATTTGCAATCACACTGTGGTTTTCAGCATCTTGCATTAGATTAGTTTGCATTCATTTATTTGCATTTGTAAGCATTCAAACACATCCACACACACTTCGCATCCATTTCCCATCCATCCTTACATTAATCTTGATTGGAACATTATACATTTTGACCCATCTTTCCCCTTTTAGGTGAAAAACCCTAAAAGAGCAAGGAAGGATTTGGGTGCCAAAATTCTTCGTTTCACTAATAATTACAAACTTTGTACTATATATGTTCTTAATTTAAATGCATGTTTATTTGCATACTACACTCGAATGTTTAATCAATGAAATCCCATATTATGTATGTAATCAAAATACTACAATTTAGTTGGAAATCGTGCATATCTTATTGACTCATTATCTCCTTTCATAATTTATAGTGTAACTAATTTTAAACTCTCCACTCAAGCAATTATGAGGAGTAAGCATTTCTTTTTATTTTTCCTTTTCTAGGTCAAGATTACCATGTCCACGACATCTTCATGGTATTCCAAAATTAAGGAAATAAAAAAATATGTGTTATTTCTCCTTTCAAGAGTTTCAAATTGAGATCATAATAAAAATATTATGCTCGAACTTCTACCATTGTATGTAACCACCACAAACATATTTTCATAGTAGTTATGTAACTATTATAATCATATTTTAAATTTAACAGCAATGATGTGGATCTTTGTAGCATCTGCAGAATTCTGGAGACTATCAATCACATCCTTTTCGATTGTATGCATGCAAAAGAGATCTGGAAAATGTTTTGCAGTGATTTCAACATTTGGGACAACAATGACACGCTTAAATGTGCAATAAAGTGTTACTTAATGACTTGAAAATTAAAAAGGATTATAAGACTTTTTGGAACTGTTTATCTACAAAAATTCTGTGGTATATTTGGAAATGTGGGAATGCTGATAAATATAAGGGAACTAGGAGATTGATTACTGAGTCTTCCAGAAGACTCACATTCATTAGCATTATTTCGCAGGTTAGTTTGTACCTGGAGATATCAATGACAAAGTTCTGGAAGCTAATAAGGGAAGGAGAAGTGACTATCAGCAGGGAGGAGGGTAGGTGTGGACACACCCATCACTGCAATCAAAATGAAGCCGACTTGTTCCTAAGGGCTCTAAACGAACTTGTCAACAATGAACACATTCAAAGTCACAGAGAGGCTCAAGATGTTCAGGAAGCTGAGTGCCAAATGGCTGCAGGTGTCGACAGGTCTAAGGAGTAGGAGTCGGAAGGCAGAATTGGATAATAACTGTGCTTTCATTACCTTTTTTGGTCCTCGAGTCCATGCTTAGTAGGCCGGGCGATTGATATATACTTTAGCTGTAAAGTGTAATATCTAAGCATTTTGTGTTGTTTTTGTATACTTTTCCACTGTGGGACTGAAGCTTCCCAAAATGTAGTGTAAATGTTGTACGGTGGCAAGCTGCTGATAATCATTGTAAACTGTTGACTCTCGATTAGTAATACAAAAAATTGAGATCATAATAAAAATATTATGCTCGACCTTCTACCTCTGTATGTAACCACCACAAACATATTTTCATAGTAGCTATGTAGCTATTATAATCATATTTTCATAGAAATTGTGTAGCTTTTATAAATGACTTTCTCAAATGTTCTTCTTGAATTTTGACAATCTATTTCAAAAAATTCCAAGTTTCTACATAAAAATATTAAATGATGTCAAATATCATTTTAGTTGTTGGGAAATACTTGGTCTATACTAAATTGTATGTTAAAATGAGTAAAAAAAATTATATGAAAAGGTTGGTTTTCAAAGAGAAGGAAAATCTTCAAAGGGAAAAAGATAAATTTTTAAAATCAACAAGGTGATGAAATTAATTTGCATATGAAAATTTGTATGGAAGATTACATCTCTACTCTACAAATTACAATGCAATAAAGAGGTAGAATCATGGAAACAACTTGCACCCATGCATATGTGGGTTTGTACTCACCAAAAACATTCCTCCAACTAACATTAAAGAAAAGAATAGTCATATTCTAATTTTTCATATTTGAATATATACTATATCCTTGCACATAAATCTTGCAACCATGCAAATCCCATATAAAGTGGTTGGTGGACTTATCGAGTGTCATTAATCCTCAATAAATTTGATGTAGCTAAGGCTTGAATACAACTTAATTGTATATCGCAAGCCATTTTTAGATCATTCTCATGACTAGAACATTGGGTAATTCGAACAATATAATTTTTTAATTTTATGTTTTTATTTTTTGAAAATTTAAGTATGCATTCTTTATTGTTTATATCTTATTTTTTTTCATTTTCAAATAGGTTTCAAACTAGATTTGCATCCAACACAATCATCTAAAGATGGCTTGTGAAGCTAGGAGAGTAACTTTCTAGTATGGTCATCAACCAATCGTGGTCCATGTGGAATCAATCCAACACTAAGAGGGAAGAAGATGTAAAGAAAATAATTCTAGATGACACTTGGTGGGATCATGTGGAATATCTTTGTAGTTTCACCAAGCCCATCATAAGTATGATTCTCTTTATTGACATAGATAATCCACGCTTGGGGGAGGTTTATGATGGCATTGAATCAATTATTCAAAAGATGAAATCTATCATAAATTCAAAGGAGCAAGAGCTTGAAGAAACCTTCTCTAAAGAGGTGCAATCAGCCTGTGTTCAATCTAGTGGAACAAAATGGCCACCCTACTCCATCTTCTTGCTTTCATGTTGACTCCCAAATATTATAGCGGAGAGATATTTGTTGGCACCAACAAGGGTGCCAACATAACATGATGGAAAAGTTAGCAAAGGGTTTAGGAAAGAACTTAATAAACTCTTTCATGATCTGGATATGGAAGATGCAGTTACAAATGAATTTGTTGATTTTGTAGCCTCCAATGGTCAAATTATTTCTTCTCTCCATGACAAGTATAGTAAGTATTATCAATTTCAAGGTGCTTAATATAAGAGATCCAATTTGAAAAAAGAATAACTACTTTATGCAAATAAAATTCTTATAATTCTTCAAAGGGAATAAAATATTTATGTCTAGATATAGGGATAAGAAATTTCATAGAACAAAAATAAAGAATAAGCTCAAACAAGATTCAAGACATGTTTTAAACTATAAACTATGAAATAAATTATGATTAAAATGTAAATTTATAGTAAATATTAAGAGTAATAAAATATAATTCTTACTAAAAATAGAAATATAAATACTGAAGAACCTAGCACTAGACACAAAAGCTCTCCATCTAGGACTCCAGCGTGTAACACAAATTTCCTTGCATAGCATTGTCGTCCTTCACCAATCACATTAAAACTTTCTAGAATTCTCAATTCAAACATTAAAGTCATTCCAACCTACACACACCAAGACAAGAAAAATTGTTGGGGTTATTTAGGGGTTGCCTCCGTCAAACCCTTATTTTGGTATTTTGACCTCCATGAATAGCCAAAATGAAAATGATTGATAAAATATTTTAAATCCTAACTTCATTAAGGATTAAAAGCAGATAATATGATAAAATATTTGATAATGGTGTTAATGCTAGTCTACAAGGAAAACCACCATTGCATGTCAACAAAACTAAATAGAAATGATAATTAGATTCATTCTTGTGTGAAAGAAATTATGAATAAAAAATAAGAAAGTTAGGTCAACAACAAAGGCTATCCTCAATGAGTGTGAAACATATGTAAATGAATCCCTTATTCACGAGATTCTCATTGTTGTAGAAGAGGAAATGAAGTATATAAAAAACACTTTGAGGAGAGCTTGTGATGGCTACAAGTATTTTGACAAAGTTTTCCCAAGAGGGGAGAGGTGAGAGTTATGTGTTCAAAAAAATACAAAAATATTTTTAAAAATGGTAAAGAGAGGAGTTTTGTTTGCTCATACAAGATGGTGAGAAACCTTACTTTCCCACTTGGGAAAAAAGACACGTCATAAAAAATCCATGCAAAAATCATGCTTTTTTATTTCAAAAATTTGTGCCAAGACTATGCTATGTTAGCACATCGCACTCTTGTCCAAGAGAATTCTATTGAAATTAGGAAAGATATTTGGTAATATCTAATGTTCTTCAAGTGCAAGATAAGTTCCTTCCTATAAGACTATAAAAAGAATTCATTAAAGCTTAACTAAGTCAAGTTAAAAGCATAAATGTGAAATTGCATAAGTATGCAATTTTTGACACTACATGGTGGTATCTCAATGGCCACAAATAGTAACACCTCCAAGTTCTTGTAATCAAAATTTTGTCACGAGTATGTTTATAAATTTTTACCCACTCTTTAAATTTGAGTTTTTATTTAAAAATTGTTATTTTTAAATATGAACTTTGATTTACAATTTATTAACTTAACAACACTAATGAGAGCTTCCTTTACTTCAATAGGTTTCTAGTTCTTCTTCAACTACATAGAGTTGGAGTACATACTCCTTCATCCACTCAATGAAGTGTAGTTTTTCATCATCAAGTAAAGAAAAGGAGCTAGTTTATGTGCATTCTAATTTGCATCTTCTTACTCACAAAAATGATGAGTTCAAGGAAGGGGAAATAAAGTTATGGGATGTAGAACTAGAGTGAAATAACTTGGATCTTTCTTCTATTACACAATCTTTAATTTTTTAGGAGTCAAGTAGCAAACATACTTTTAGTCTGAGTAGAAGTGGGGTTCCATGTAGTTCTCCTAATCTATTTGCATCAACTAATGTTAATGTTGATGATGATTTTGATCTTGATGATGACCCATATGGTGTTGATTAGTAACTAATAATTATATGATTTTAATGTTGAATAATGATTATCTACATGACATTCAAGTTTGATCCTTTTGATATTGAATTACAAAATTTAAATTAGTAATTCAATAGTTAAATTTTGTAATAGTTTTGTTTAACATATGTATGGCATATGGAATACTAAACTTATTTTTAGTTATATATATGTGTCTACATGTGTGTGTGTGTGTGTGTTTTGTATGGACATACCTAGCCCCCCTAAAAAAATGTCATATAGATCTATCGTAACCTAATTTGGCAATTGAGGCTTGGAGTGATATCTCATGACCAAGGTTGAACAATGATTTGAAAAGAACTCAAGCCATCTCTCTGCAGCTATAAATTATACATTGTAGTGGTTATTATAATCAAATGAAGTGTGCATATAGACATGGAAAATATACCAGTCACACTTGATCCTGATTTTACTAACACCAGTTCATCTTGAATCATCCCTCTGCTAATAATTTAATTAAATAATCTCTATTTAATTAAATTCATCACATTTCATCTCTTAATTACATAAATCAATTTTATCCGATCAAGTCATCATCTCCTATTAATTAAATAAATCATTTTTTATTTAATTAATCCTGTATTCCCTCTTTTAATTAAATAATTCATTTTTTTTAATTAATCTCTAAAGTCATTCCATTCAATTAAATAAATTAATCTTTATTTGATTTAATCTAACACCATCTTCTTTAATTAAATAAATCAAAACCTTTATTTAATTAAGTCTAAATCATTTTCCTCTCATTTTGATTTATTTCAATCCAAAAATCTAAATCAAATGGTCAAATCAGCTAATCCCTCATTAAATTAATCAAATCCTGATTAATTTAATCCTAATCCATCAAATCCTCTAGCTTTTGCAACTTGCACATGAAAATCAATTTAATTGATTTATAAATTATCTATTTCATTCAAAAAAGGCATCAAAGATAGAATATTCCTCAAATTTGAAATCTCCCCCCAAAAGGACTTGTCCCTTCCAACAAAGCATTTAAAATCTCTTACATCTCCTTTTCATGAGCCATGTGGCATTAACTTCACCTTTCACCTCATCCTTCAAGCCATATTTTGAATTTGAATCTCCCCCCTCTTTGCACATTCTCCAAAATATGCTCATTCCTCAACCATTCACATGATGACATGTGGCTTCTTCTCATTGTTTGAAGATTAGTCCCACATTCACCCCTTTTTCCTTTTCTCTCTTCACATTCTTCATTAAATAAAAGGCTAATCTCCTTATTTGATCATCCACAATTTGAGTAAGCTTGCTATACTCAAATACATCTTCAAAAGCATTTGCAAGATTCATCAATTAATCAAATCCATAGCTAGGTTATGCAGGTTTTTCATCATGGAGCACACTTGAATCTTCAACAAAGTGGATCACCATCACCATTCATCATCAAAGCTTGCAAAGGAGTTGGGAAAGGGCCAATTTCCACATCAAATTGGCACCAACTCCCCCATAGGATCAAGAATTTACATTGCTTTCATAGGATTTAATCTCTTTTATTGATTTCTCATTGTATTGCTTTCATTTTCCTATTTTGAGCATTGATAAATGGATTTTATGGGGAATCTCTATTCTAACTTGCATTTGATCTTATTAATGTGTTCATTTTTTGTGTTCTTGTAGGTATAGGATATTGGTTCACAGTGCAAACTAAAGTTAAATATCAACAAATACTCTCTTCTTTCTCATACAAATATTTTTTGCATAGACCAAGGTTAAAGAGAAGGATGTAGAATAGGAGATGCAAGGAATTAATGCTAGTGATAGTGATCAATAAATTTACATTTGTCTTCCTTAAACTATGTAAAATTTATATTGGCATACTAGGGTTTATCCCTTGAAATTTATGTTGTGTCTTCTCTTTCAAATGGTAACAAAGGTTTTTGAAATTTTTTAAATATATATAAAAAGGGCCCCCAGGCCACACTTACATATCAAAAAAAATGCAAATAATGAAGATGCCATAGTACCATATAATAATATCATGATAAATTTAGTTCCAATAAATTCTAATGTTACAAATATTTCTAAGAAATAAAACTTGATGTTCTTATTTAAAATTTAGTTTATAATATGATTTTATAGTATTATTTAGTATGTATTATTATATAATAAAGATAGGTTAATTAAAAATTATTAAGATATGTGTAGAGGAGGAGATTCACAACTCTCGAATCTCTAGGACAGAGAAGAGTCTATAGGGAGCGAATTGTCCTCAACTACCGTAAAGGCTAAGCTTAGGTGACAAAGATGGTTGAAGGGGAGTTTTCTACAATGTTTTATGTTTTATGACTATTTTTGAGAAAAAGATTTCATAAACCAAAAGAGTGAGCCTTAGAATTCTCAAAGACAAACTAGCTATCTCTCGGCCAAAGGAGGATGGTGCAATGTATATGAATCCCTCTGTTGCATTGAGGTCTCATACAGACCCAAAACAAAGCAAGTCTACCAAAACATGCAAAGCCTACTAACAACTCAAGATTTGAAATCTGACAATTTAACTAAGCTAACAGAATGTTGGAAATGATAAAAAGAGTACAACAAGAAGAATACTAAGCATGAAAGATTCTAAAATAATCAAGCAGAATAATGAGAGATGAAAGAAACAAACAAACTCATATGAGGTCTAGTGCTATGAAGCCTCCCACAAAGCTCCACACAAACAACTTGCACACACAAAAACAATGAAAATTATTGGAATTTTTTTGGGGCTTACCTTAACTTCGAACCCTCATTTTGGTGTTTTCACCTCCATAGATAGCCAAGAAGGAAAAGAGATAAATAAATAGAAAATAGACGAAAAAGAGTGACAAGATAAAGAAAGTTACAGATAAGTTAGATATCAATATGCTAATTAAACAAATCTGATGATGCCAATAAAAGAGTGTTTACCCTCCCTTCAACAAGATTGAGAATTTGAAAGAAAGTGTAACACTTCAGAGAGCCAATATGAATATGTAAGGGCCACAAACATGCAAGAAGCTTGAGAAAAATAGTGTAGGAGAGATTGAGAGAATAAGAATGCAAGAAGGAGAATGAGAAATGAAGGATTGAGAGATTGTGTTGAAAGATTGAGTGAATGAATGAATTAGAGGGAAGAATGAGAGTTTGAAGAAATGCATGCAAGAGGGTCATTTTTAGGTGCATCTACAACCACAGGGGTGTTACACATCGTAGGAAAGTGGAAGTGTAATGTCCCAATGGCCATAGAATCAAGGACCTTGTTAGGAAATTTGTGTGGTGTGTAGACTTCTATGCATCACTAAATCACCCCTGAGTCTCTAGGATGGAGAAGAGTCTATAGGGAGTGATTGTCCTCAACTACCTCAAAGGCTAACCTCTAGTGACAAAGACTAGTGAAGGGGAGATTTTTACAATATTTTATGTTTTATGACTTTCAGGAAATTGGACTTTAAAAAACAAAAGAGCAAGCCTTAGAGGTCTCAAAGGAAAATTAGCTAGCTCTCGACAAGAGAATGACAATGTGACATGTTGTGGTCTCATACGGACTAAAAATAGAGCAAGTCTATTGCAACACACTAATCCTATTGACAACCCGAGAACTAAAATTTGACAGTTTATCTAAGCTAACAAAATGTTGGAAATGATAAAAAGAGTATAATAAAAATAATACTAAACATGTAATATTTTAAACTAATGAAGCGGAATAATGAGAGATAAAAGAAGGAAATGAACTCATGGGAGCTCCAGTGCTGCAAAGCCTCCCACAAATCTCCACATGAACAACCTACACACATAGAAACCATAAAAATTGTTGGGGTTGTTTTGGGGCTTCCCTCGTTTTGGTGTCTCCACCTTCACAAATAGCCAAGAAAACAAAGAGATAAATAAATAGACAATAGAAAAAATAGAGTGATGAGATAAATAAAGTAGACTCATTAGATATCAATATGTTACTTAAAAAAATACAATGATGCCAATAAAAGAGTGTTTACCCTCCCTTCAATGAGCTTGAGAAGTCAAAAGAGAGTGCAAAACTTGAGAAATCTAAGATGAAGATGTAAGTGTCATGAACATGCAACAAGCTTGAGAAAAATGGTATAGTAGAGCTTGAGAGAATTAGAATGCAAGGAGAATGAGAGAAATGAAATATTGAGACATTATGTTGCAAAATTGAGTGAATGAATAAATTAGAGGAATGAAAGATTGAGACATTGTGTTGCAAGAGTGAGTGAATGAATAAATTAGAGGGAAGAATGATAGTTTGAATGAAGAAATGCATGTAAGAGGGTCATTTTTAGGCGCTTAACTGCGACCACAGAGGTGTTACACTTTGTGAGTAGGAGGAAGTAATGTCCCAATGGCCACAAAATTAGGAATCTTGTTAGGAAGTTCGTGTGTCACGCACATGTTTACACATTGTGGAAGCATCCCCGACAAAATTTCCTTCAAGGAATGAAAGTGATGGGGTCAAAAAAAAAATTGAAGGTGAGGAAAAAGGGGGATTTGCATTATCATTTTTATTAGGCTAAAGTGAAGGCTATGTAATGTGAAATTGCATTAGAAGTGCAATTTTATGACATTACAGTATAATTTTAAGAAATATATCTATGGGTTGATGCAAGAATTTGGGTCCACAAAAACTCAAAAAGTGGAAGTGTTTTTGTTGTTTTTCAAAATTTGTCATACTTGGACTAAAAATTTGAGGCACTTACACAATGAATCTTAAAAAAAGTCAATAATATGAAATTTAGCATTTTGAATCTAGTTTCCAAATAGTAATTTATTCAAGTACCCAAACATGAATCCAGTCTAGTTTTCCTACGCACAAACTCGCCTGGAAGGGGATTGATCTTCAAACCCTTTTAGTTATGGAGGAACAAGTCCAAATTGTGGGAACTTTTATGGCTAAGAGCATTTGGAAATCCTAGGAGGCTATTAAACCCTAGCTTCACTGGGTTGGTTTTGATTTTTGTGATGGGCTCTCACTCAACCAGCAGAATATTTGGTGGTCACCCCTTTTTTCCAGCAATGGTCAACCATTGGCTAAATTGCCTTGGCTTAAGGCACTCAGATTTCACAAAAAGGGAATTCAAACCCTGCAACATATTTTTTATAGACCCACTATGCATATCATGCAGTGGGAATAGTTTCATGCTTTGTACAGGCTTCACAACCAGGGCCGTGCTACTTTTGATGGTCTAGTGAATGCTATCCCTACAGAGATGCTTCATAAAGTTGAAATTTGTGGGACCAAACCCTGGTGGAAGGACTAGAAGTGGTATCTAGACACCCCTTTCAGGAACTACAAGCCTCAGCTTGGTTACAGGTGGCTTTCACCACACTTTCCTATGATTCAGAGTTTGAACTAGAGTGGCTCCTTCAATCTCCCACTTATGTATGGCGTAAAATATTTGTTGTCACTTGTTCTACAAGTGTTGAGCTGAACTTTCCCACTTTGCTTGTATTCTTTTCCATGGCTTTCCTGTGGGTTCTCGACTTGTTCACCTGGGGGTCTAAGAGTCTCCTCGCTGCCCTTTTTTTAGGAAAGTTGAGCCTTTTAAGCATCTTTTCTGGTTTTTTCCCAAAGCTCAGCAACTTTAGACTTGGATTCATAACTTACTTCGTCCCTTTAGACTGGAGCCTTTCTCCTGGCATATGATTTTGTTGGGAGATTCACCCATATTTCCTGCTAAGTATACCCAACTTTGGCAAACTTTGAAGGTGGAAATCCTTTTCAATATTTGGAAAGATAGAAATGCCTACATATTTTCTCATTCTCAAATGGATATTAATGTTTATTTATATGCTAAAGTAGTTATTTGTTCTAATGTGCTTTTACAGATCCAAGTGCAAGCTAACAAAGTTGCACTTGAAGTTGCTCACCTGCAAGTGTTGATGGACCATTGGGGAAATTCCCCTTGCACTGTTGCTCGGGTGCCCACTTTTCCCACCTCTTCCCATGGTCGATCACCCTCTCGGGGCCGGCAACAGAGTGGTTTTGTGTGCCCTAGCTCTCAGCCTCCTCTTCAGTGGGATTCTCGCCCTCCTTGGTGGACTCGCTCCCCTTTCTTGTAGGCTGGCTAGGGATGGCCTTTTGGAAATGCTCCAGGGAGTGGCGTTGGTGGCTCTAGGTGGCCCTCTAATGACACTCCTACTTTTGGCTTTGGTTAGCCAGATACTGGTAAATACTTTATGCGTCTAGCGCTTGCAATCTCGCCCCGACACAAAGATAAAGAAGAAGAAAAAGATAAAGATGTTGATGATGGTTGGGGTCCTCCTAATGTCACTGACCCCGTTAATGTATGGGGAAAAATTTTGGATGATAGAGACCCTCCTAGCTCTGTTGGCACTGTTTTGGCCACTTAATGGCCTGTTTTATGTTTTTGTACTCTGGACTTTTAGGCTCTGCCCATGTTAGTTAATCTTTTGGTTTTCTGGGCACCGCCCATGTGACTCTTAGGGTGTGCCTTTTTATCACCCATCTTTTTTTGTGAATATGTATTTTATCTTTAATTTAATATAGATAACTACCATATTCATAAAAATAAAAAAAAGATTGATAGGGATGTATAAAAACCACTTTTTAAAAGTCCCTTTTTTTTACCATACCATGCACGTGTACAGACACCACTTTTTGACCCAAATAAAAAAAAAATCCTAATTCCTTTTAGGGAAAGAGAGCTAACAACATGAAGATTGATGAGGAAATTTTTTTGTAATTTTTTTTTTAATATATATTTTTTTATTAAATTGTTAATGGCATTAATTGTTGTTTTTAAAAATCAATGTGTACAAATATCATAATTCACTACTAAATTTGACTTCATTTTCTGACAAACGTTTGTCGGTCATTCGACAAATATTTGTCAGAAAAGCGACAAAATGACGAAAATAATTTTGTCGCTATTTTTTCGTCGCAATTCTGATGACACATTAAACATCAAAATAACGGCGTAGATTCATTGGCCATCAGCATCATAAAATGACTCATATTTTTATCGGAATATCGACAAAAACTTCTTGTATCCACTAACGAATTGCAACCAAAATGCAATTGCAATGGCTCTTCTGAAGCATCGAAACAACACCATAATTTCGTCGCCATTTCGACGAAATGGGCAAGGAGTGAAGACAAACCCTTCGTCGCAACTAAGGAACTTCATCAGACCTTTTATGTGATTCGTCGGTGGCTTTCGTCAAAATGGCGACAAAATGGGCAAGGAGTTCCGATGAAGCCCTCATTGCAGCTAAGCAACTTCATCGAACCTTTTATGTAATTCGTCAGTGGCCTTTGTCAACATTACGATGAAATGGGAAAGGAGTTACGATGAAGCCTTCGTCACAGTTAAGCAACTTTGTCAGACCTTTTATGTGATTTTTTGGTGTCATTCATCGAAATTGCGATGAAATGGGAAAGGAGTTACGACGAAGCCTTCGTCACAGCTAAGCAACTTTGTCGAACCTTTTATGTGATTCATCGGTGGCCTTCGTTGAAATTGTGATGAAATGGGAAAGGAGTTATGACGAATCCTTTGTCGTAGCTATAGCAACTTCATCGAACCTTTTCAATGATTCGTCGGTGGTTTTCATTGAAATTTTGACGAAACAATGCAATTTAAAAAATATATATTTGTTGAAATGCACCATCGGTGAGAGATAAATCATCAGTACAAGATAAAAAAATCACTCTGATAGTCCATGTCTTTCTGATGACTTCCGTCGATAAGACAGATCCACTATCACACTGATCTGACTTCTTCAGGAGCTTTGAACACTACTGGTTATCATCAAGACATTCTAAGGGTCTCACTGATTAAACAAGTGTCTAAGAGCAAGTAAACAAATGGAACCTATTAATTTTCTTATTTTTGGGTTCTTTAAATCATAGAATAGATACCATCTTCTTGTGTATAATGTACTTATAGTCATATTTGAATTCGAGACCAATTGTCATTGCACATTCCATTTTACTTGTGCACAAAGTATTCTATATGCAATATATTGATAATGCCAAATGATTTATGGTGTTGTACAACTCTACCTATCATCACAGTTTTGTTGTTCCCCTCGAGAGAATGTTGCAAAGACAAGTTTACAATACCAAGTCAAATAATATGAAAAAGACTTACTTCCATACAAATTAAATGACTATTCTCACAATGGCAATTGTCTAATTACAACAACAATTCCATGAAAGGTTATCCATGCTTCATAAGAGATGACTGATCATACATATAGACTGCAAGATGCATAGAAAAAGCATTACACTTGAGAACAACCAAGGGCTAATAAGGGAAGGGGTTAAGAAACGTCTAGATTGAAGAGAAAATGTGTAGGGAAAATGTTGAGCAGTGTCAAGAGAATAGAGCTTGTAAAACATATTCTTGACCTAATCAAGCTCTTGAACAACTTAAACAAAATTAAAATACTAACACATACATGAGACATGTAATGAACTTCCAATATCCTCTATCTTTTTCATTAATACAGAGGTAGGTAAAGGAGAAATAATTATAATTGTAACACTATTCATAGTCCAGTAAATTATGTTTGTAATTTGTTTTCAATGGACCTCATTTTTATCATAATACTGCCCATCTAATACAATATTTTAATCCAGGGTTCAACTATCTCAGATCTAAAGAAGCACCTTCAATTAACCATTTAAAGTACTATAAAATAAGGTAAGACTTTTACTTGAGAAAGATTGGGTACACTTGTAGGATTAAAGTTCTCACAATCATTAGGATTTATTGGCACACAGACACAACCTGCAACATATGAAGTAATGGATGACTACAAGTTAGTGGAATGGTCCTTAATATGTGACTAGTTTGCAAATTGATTGGTAGAAAATATAGGTTACAAACAGATCTACATGAAAAATTATGAGGACAATCTATTGTAATCATGAAAATAGATGAAAAGTGCAAAGGAAAGAGTCGACTTACATCTCTAGAGCCTAAAAAAAACACATGCAATAAACATAAAAAAAAGAACAAACCAGTTTTTGGATGAATACAAAATGGTTCCTTCAGCAAGTGATTCATATGCTTTCACACTTGACACTGGACATTAAGAAGATTTTAGTCTTCCTCTATGAAATTAACTACTTACAGAATAAACCTAGAAACCAATATTATATAGCCAAGGGTAGGTATAAGAGAAAAAAAAAATCTCAATGCAATGCTGAAAAATATCAATGTGTGTGTAGGTTTGTATTACTCAAAATATCATTTCACTGCCTAAGGAAAAATACCAAAGTGATATTTTAAATTTCAATATTCACATAGGCTCCCTTATTGCTACACATGCACATAAAGTATTATTCGAGCTCTAAACTATTCAAATATTAAGGATTTAATTAGCTATAAGATTGAAAGTTGTTGTTTACATATAATCCATCATCTTTTACATATCTTTATTCACTCCTAGCGCTTCAGATAAATTTGTGTAAATGAGACAAAAATATGAATCTTTTATGACAAAGAAAATTCTTAAAAGGAGGGGGGAGAGAGCAAAGGGTAGGGGGAAAGAGAATGCTTGAATGTATAGAAAAGTATAACATTTTGATCATTATAACAATGAAATGAATCTTAAGTTTGAAGCATTAATATCATTTACAACATTTATGATCAAGAATGAATGTAAGTAGAGAAACTTTTGCATACCTGCAGATGGTACAAAATTTCATGGTTAAGTCAACAATAAGATACAAATATCTATGTATCTATCTCAATCGAGCCTTTAAACCCTTCAGAGCTGTCAATTTTTCCACTAACCTGTTATGCACAAAATTCAAATTTTAGAGTTATGTCACCACTAAAAACAAAAGAAAGAGAGCTTTGAAACCAAATCCACACACAACACAATGTGCTATTCATACAAAGCCATACAAACAAACTAAACTCATAACATTGGAATGGAAACAACTTCAAATTATGATGCAATGCATGGATTCAAGGTATAAAGAATCATTTTTATGCCACCATAGTGAAAATTTAGCACTTTCTTTCATCTTTGCATATTGGTTTGATGCTTCAAACGATGCATTTCTTATATTGAAAAGTACATTACCTTATTGAACTTCTCTTTATTTCGAGAATAGTTTAATATTCTCTACTTAGCAGGGCCAACCACACGACGGTGGAAGCTCATTTGGCCCTTCCCCCCCCTTTACATCACTCTCAATTCCCCATATGCAATCATATAACATTAATCATTCATTCATCCATTAATAACATATAACATTCATTTATTCATCCATTAATAACATATAACATTCATTCATTCATCCATTAATAAAATATAACATTCATTCATTAACATATAACATTCATTAATTAACATATTCACATTCATTCATTAACATATAATATTCATTCTTTCAGTTTTTACATATTATAAAAAATATGGTTGTCATGATATGATTACAATCACTTTTTTTTTCTTTTTTAAAGCTACAAAAATCTGAAGTGGAGTATCATTTTCTAAATCATTTCCTAGTCGTCTACTCATGATGTGGATGCTGCTGCAAGGGGGGGTCCGCTGCAGTAACAAAGAAATGTTAAACTGATATGTTTTATTATTATTGTGACAAGTATTGCATTAATTAAAAGAACATTAGAGTGGTTCTCTTTACTTGATGGGTCCACATCATGTTCTTGAACTTTTGTTATAGACTCATGCTCAACATGTTGAACACCCTCTAAATCATGATCTGCAGTTGAAACACAAAAGGTTACATTAATTAATACACTAATTGAAATTAAATACGTTTAAGAGAACATGAGAGTGGTCCTTTTTACCTGATGGGGCCACATCATGTTCTTGATCTTCTATAGCTTGATCATGCTCAACACATTGATCACGCTCTACATGCTCTAAATTTGAAACATAAAAGATTACATTAATTAACACCAATTGTAATTAAATATGTTTAAAAGAACTTTAGAGTGGTCCTCTTTACCTGATGGGGCCACATCATGTTCCCGATTTTCTCTAGCTTGATCATGCTCAACATGTTGATCACACTCTACATGCTCTAAAGTATCGAGATGCACACCATTACCTTCATCTACAAGTTGTGCTTCACCCTCACCAGGCTGCATTCCATAGTCATGTGCAGTATTATCATTGCTTAAATGTTTAAAACAAAGAGGCATGTAATTACCTTTGGTGGAAATTAATATTGAATAGATTGCACAAGTATTCAATTATAAATAAAATTATTGATTTTATTTACCTGCGTGTCGGATGCAGTGGAAGATTGTGTTTGCCCAGTCAAGACTCTTAAGTGTTCAGCCATGGCTCCATAGCCTTTTAGAAGGCAATCTTCAGGTCATCTTCTGTGGGAACTCTGTTGAATTCAGAGCCCTACATTTTTGCATAAGATCATGAATTTTGCTTCTATGGTGTGATAAAACCAAAATTGTTTTCAATTTATTATTTGGATACTATATTTCATTTATTGATACTTACAATTCGTGCGGCTAATTTCATATAACCACCAGAGCCAAGTTTGTGATGCCCATTTTTTCTAGTCTTGCCTTTGTTGCCTTCAATGTGTCGGGCAACCTATAAAAAGTTTGAAATACATAAGATTATGTAAAAGGAAAGAGTAATTAATATATAATTACATTGTTGATAGTATCACATAGGTTCCTTGGCCTGGTGTGTCTTTCCTTTTTTCTTTTCAGTCTTCTCCTTTCCATTTGACACTAGGTCCTTCCACTCCCTCTTTGAAATCATGGGGGGACGCTCATACTTTTTGTTCTTCTCTAAATGTGACCTATATTGGTCCCTCACATACTTTAGATAGGTACCAACTTTCTAAAGGACCTTGGATCGGTTCAATGTTTTATCACCAAAGAGCACAACTAAACAGTTAATGAGATCATCTTTTAAGTCTTGATTTTGGGCATTCCACCATGTACGTATGGTGGGCCCAAAGAGCTCCAATGTAATATCACTTAGATATTTATATAAAAATCATTTCCTACAAAATGATCATGGGATCAATAGTCTAAAAAGAGCGATCAATAAGTAAATTTCAATTGGATTATATATAATAATAATTAAAACAATTTAAAGTACCTGGGACCTTCTCTATCTTTATGGGAATGAAATCCTTGGTCACAACAAATGTGACCAGAAATGTTCCCGTACTAGTAATACGAGAAGATCCAGGAAATACTGCTAAAATATCACTAGTACTAGTGGCCTTTACATCCCCAGGTACATGTCCTGACGCATGTTCTAGCATGTTTTCGTTGCCAAAGGGTGCACTAACGGATGCTTGCATGGTATGTGTTGCCGACATTTCAAATGATAATATAGGCACAGATGATGTGATGTATGCACAGGAAGATCAGGATGGACACTTGTACCAACCCCTACTCCTCAGGTAGCACTTGCAGTACCCTGATCATGGCCAGAAGCATCACGAGGACACAAAAAATCCTATAAAAACAACACATATTTTAGTTCATGACATAAAAGAGTACAAAATATAAAACCATGAATGAACTTATGTTATAATTAAAGACCTCATGATAGCTTACTTGCAAGTTTTTTGATCTCTCAATCAATATTTTAACCCTCTCTCCTATCTCATCTCTTTGAGGCACTATGAATATCAACTTAAGGATTTCTTCATTGTATTTTTTTTGGGTCTTCCTTATCATATCAAGAGGGTTTGTTGAATAAGCAATGTCATCATCACATAATATTGACTGCACCTCCCTATGGATGCTCTCATCTACTACTAGTGCCTTTCCCCGATCAATCGACTACAACAAGAATATTAAAAGCATTATTGAAATTAACCCAATAAACTTATCAAAACAACATAATAATAAAACATTTTGCTTGTATCTAATTTGTACAATTACAATGAGGTAAACTTGTCAAGTAGAAGCACGTGAAGATAAATCACGATTTGTGCTCTGGGCCAGAGCCTTCTTCGTACGATCAATGTCTCGCTATGACAAAAATTAAATGTAAAAAAACATTACTGAAATGAAACCAATAGACTTACAAAAAAAAAAAAGAATAAAATGGTATATTGGAGTTATTAATTAGAGGTTAGGTAAAATGGTACATAGTATGTACCACCCCCATAGTAACTGTGTTTGTAACTAAGCAATTCAAATTGTAATCGATTAGCAACTCTTCCCCTAAAATTATTGATTTTATTGCACATACGAATACACGATTTCCCTCACGCGCCTCGAATATGCAATTTGGTTGCTTATTTGTTGACCCAGGTCATGTACTGTTTATAAACCCTGCAATATTCCCTGCTGCTTTTGGCCTTCCGTCAATGTACATAGCCACTCCTTTATTTTGATCCTTATCTTTTAGTTGTATATAATTTGTTGACAGTGCATACCTATGCATAATTCATGTATATCGAACCAGTTGCATCCAATCTTTGTAACTGTAATAGGGTTTGACATACTCCATCAATTCAGTAACTTTGTCATAATAGAGCTTTATGTCATCCATGCAAAATAGGCCCAAACCATGTAATGACGATGGTGCTATGCGATATATCCTCTCGTTGACACAAAAATCAATTTTTATTGGAGGAAGTTCCTTGGGTACCCATTGTTTCCATAGATTTTGTACCTCAAGGGCACCTCGATGTCACCTATGCTCTCATCATTATAAGAACATGAACCCCCTTCAGCAAGAAAAAATTCCATGTGTTTACAAAATTTTCTTCTAATCTTTTGACCTCTACTTGATCTCCCTCTTTTAGACATACTACATGTCTCGCTTTCCTCTTCTCTTCCTGAATTTCCCTCACTCGAGGAAGACAGATTTGACAAATACCTATTTGGTAGTAACTGCACTCGTAAGGATGTTGGATGAAGTTATTTCATGGTGATGTGATCCTAAGGTGACATTATGATTAATCTATCATTTCATCGCTAGAATTTCATAGGTTATAATGTAATCAAGTCTTGATAGATTGCAAGTTATTGTTACTACCGTCCAAATGTGTCCATCACAAATCAAATCTACTTAACATTTTAACTCCCAAACTTTGTAACAAGTGTTAAATGTGACTATGGTCCACCAATTACACAACCAAGGCCTCAAATGTATTCTCTAATTGTAATCACATGACTTTTGCTCTTCATTCAAGTAAATAAACTTGAGGGGAAACACCACCAAGTGGTTTATTGGACACCTACATGACTAAAAATAGCAAAAAAATTATATTTAATTTTCATATGTCTAAGTGGTTAACGGGGAGGGAGTGTGTACTAGGCCTAGTTAAGTCTTCATAAGTTTATGCTTTGGCAATAATTTTTTTAAGTCATCTTAAATCTTCCTATGTCTAATTGTTAGAAGACTTTTGGTATGTTTTAAGGTAGGATGATTGATGAAAGAGCCCAAAGAGCCTTTCTCCATGGTAACCAGGTACACATAGCAGTGGTCTTCTCTTATACAGTTGGACATGATTTATAAGAAACTTAGTTAGGAATTACTCATTTAACCTAAGGTTTTCTCATAATGCCATCATTGGAAAAGTATGATAAAATTCTTCTATTATGAAGAATTGGTCTATGTGCCTCTAGTAATCACTATAAATGTTTGTAAGGATGAAATGACTAATTGCATAAGGTAGGAGAGAATCAACTTTGAGTTCTTCAAAGATTATATTCCTCTATTCATAATTTTTAAGGGTTGTGTGTGGAGGAGGTTATCACTACCAAGAAGGGAGGAGACCTTTCCTTGTATTCTTTTATAATTTTCATTATTCTTATTTATTTTACACTTACATTTACAAATACACATACATATGCATTTACTTTTTTCATTTATTTCTCATGTAGTTTAATAGTTTGATCAATTTCATATTACATGTGTTGAAGACTTTATAATTTCAATTACATTAATTTATGGATATGTTGTATCTATAACACTACAAAACCATATGCTCTTTGCATTAACACTTGCATTTAGAAATACACATTTATATTATATACATAGATATAGATTTCTTTAATGATATGTTGCATTTATTGTTCTAGGAGAGCATAATTACATTTACATTTAAAAATACACATACATACATACATATATATATATGTGTGTGTGTGTGTATCATTTATATTAGTGTTTAGAAACAACCCATTAGGTCTGCACATGGATAAAAATTCATAAAATCAAATCTCCCATACATGTTTTGTTGAAACCTAGGCTTGAACCTCTCATTTCACATGCTTTTCTTCACAAGAATATTCAGGACAATAGCTATACTTCTTTATTTCTCATCCTACGCTTTATTCATGCATCCTAAAATTACAACAATATCCATGGGGCTTCTTACACAAGCTACAGTAATCACAAAAAGTGTAAGAGCCCCTTTATATCATGTTTCGACTACAAAACCCTCAAAAATAGGGTAACTCAGATTATGATTTGTTGGTGAGTTGTATGGAAAAAATCATTAGCACCACTCATTCTTGGAGTCTTTTGAAAGAGAAGTGAATTAGGTGGCAATTAAGTACAAACCTTATAGTGTCAAGGTGAATGAGGTGATCAATTTTGATTGGCCAACTAATGAAGAGTACCAAAAATGGGTAAATGTATATTTAATTGAGGAAGAGTGAAAAGGAGTAGGCTGCTAACAGTTGACAAATCAGTTGTTGCATTTACAATAAATTCCAATTTTTTTTTTTGGTGACAGTCTAGGAGAGGATTTCTTGAAGTTTTTTGTTGTTGCATCAACCATTCTCAGTAGGCACAATGAACAAGAAGATTCTTTGGGGAGATTGTTGTTGTAACAATTTTTTGGAATATCACAAGGCGGTCCAATTGGCTGGTGACACGTGTGCTTTCTGGCCCGATGTTTGTTTTCTCCTTCTTTTTCTATAAGAAGGATTTCAAGGCTAGAAGTATGGGTTAGCAAGTTAGATATTTTTGGTCGAGTCTAGATGAAGTTGCAGAGAAAATTATAAAGTCTGATGGTTTTAGGGAAAATGAAATTTAGGTTTTGAATTCATGGGGATTTGATGTTTTATGACAGTATGGCATTTGAATTGATATGATTAATTCAAACTCATGTCTCTCCATTGTATAGGAATATATGAATTTTGAATAAAATGATCAAGGGTTGTTTTGTTCATCTCACTGTTGTGGTGTGTATGATTCTTGTTTTAGGTTTAATTCAAGGAATTAATTAAAATGTTTGAATGGGATTGTAGGTGGATATGTTCTGTATAAGGATTTGATAAGTAGTATTGTGTTAGAATACATATTAATGAGATTGCAAAGCAATGTTATAAAGGATCTTATATGTTATGTGTTAAATATGTCATAAACTCTTAGATGCTTATAAATTTGACTCCTCCAATGGATATATGGCACTGATCTAAGTTGTACTTATTCGTATGGTTTAGTATTTTTTTTCCTTTACCTAGAGCTTGCTATAAATTGCAAATCAATGACTATCTTATACTGTGAAATGTTGTAGTTATCTCATGCTCCAAATAGTTGATATTATTGATAAATAGCCAATTATATTCGATATTATCCTATTATGTTGAGCTATTAAATGAGATTATATGTTGTTGTTAATGTTCTTTATGATGATGGTGCAGAGGTTGTAAACACATTAAGGGATCACCCTCCCGGGTCTTGGAGAGCTCAAAGTGTAGGAGGTCTTTCAAATCCTCTTCAGTTGGTCCAGGTCCTTCGAGCTTCCCTTTATTGGAATTGAAAATTCCATAGATAGATTAGAAGATCAACCTGCTTGCCGTAAAAGCAAACAACACCTTGCATATGTTTGTGGTAGAGGTATTAAAGAACAATTGTATTCCTCTATTTCCATTCATTAGATCTACCTTAGCCTAGCATATACTTGGGCTAAGTCTACAATTGCTTCAGACTCATGCGATGAAGGCTATGTGTGATGAAATCCTAGACCTCAACCAAGATGTGGGTAGATTATGGAAGTTTTTCAAGACTGAGGCTGGTGGATAAAAATGTGAAAGACTAAGCTATTTTTTGTCTTATCTTATACCATTTTACTTGCGAGAATGGGTGCCAATGTATGAGAAGATCTTTGGAAACTAGGCATGAAAATTGAAGGTTAAAGAGATGGGGTGCCAAAATTACAGTACTCATTGCCCCTTGGTCGTCCCGATTTTCCTTAAGTTCCCTCAACCTCATCCTCGGTGCTGGTATTGACCTTGTTTTCACTCCTCCAAACTCTTCCTCGGCGTTGATATTGACCTTGTTTTCACTCCTCCAAACTATTTGTCAGCGCTAGTATTGACCTTGTTTTAACTCCAAACTCTTCCTCGGCGCTGGTATTGACCTTGTTTTCACTCCTCCAAACTCTTCCTCAGTGTTGATATTGACCTTGTTTTCACTCCTCCAAACTCTTCGTCCGCGCTGTTGTTGACCTTGTTTTAACTCCAAACTCTTCCTCGACGTTGGCATTGACCTTGTTTTCACTACTCCAAACTCTTCCTTAGCGCTAGCATTGACCTTGTTTTCACTACTCCAAACTCTTCCTCAGCGCTGGCATTGACCTTGTTTTCACTACTCCAAACTCTTCCTTAGCACTGGTATTGATCTTTCACTTCTCCAATTTCACAAGCTACAACCTAGTTTCATTAGGTTTTATAGTATGTTAATTAAGTTTAAAATTTTGGCACCATTTAGCTAGGTTTTAATATTCTACAATATAGTTAAGTATATATTAGCTATATTTTCATAATAAATAATAAAATTATTCAACTTATTGTAATTATATATTATATTCTTTAACAAAATTATTAAATACATATAAAATTATTATAATTAATAAGTAATAATAAGTATATTTTTATTTAATACAAAATATAATGTATATAATGTATATTTAATATAATAGTAATATATATTAATATGAGAGAGAGACACTAAATTTTGATTGGTTGTTTCATTTCAACAATCCAAGGATGGAATGTGTCCTTGGGGAGTTATGCTCAAGGTAGCATTCCATTTGATTAAAGATATGATAATTATCCTTTAAGACCTCTTTAATGTACCCATTGCACACTTCAGGAGACAAAGATAAATATAGGGAAGAAAATATAGAGAGATAGGGAGATAATGACAAACATACAAATAGAAAGGAAGACAAAGAGATAGAGAGGGGTAGAGAGATAAAGAGATAAGGATGAATAGATAGAGATATATAGGGAGGGCGATTGATATATCTCTCCCTATCACTCTCTATATCTCTATATCTCCCACTATCTATGTCACTCCCTCTTCCTCCCTCTATCTATTGAGCTATCTCTCCCTCTCCCCCTTTCTCTCTCATTCACTCCATCTCTCCCTCCATCTCTCCTACTCTATATCTCTATCTCTATTTCTCTTTTTATCTCCCTCTCACTCCTCTCTCTATCTCTTTCTATATATATCCCTTTTTCTCGCTCCCCCTCTCTATCTCTCACCATCTCTCCCTCCCTATCCCCCCTATCCATCGACAACTCTCTATCTCCACCTCTCTTCCTTTCTCTTCCCATATATCTCTATCTCTCTCTCTTTCTCTCCCCACCTATCTCTATCTCCCCATATATTAACTAAGAAGCCATGAAAGCATACAATAGTATATGTTGGTAAAACTATAATATTTTTTTATTAAACTATAAGTAACACTTATATTTCTAATTTCAAGCCTTCTTATAAAAATATTGTTTTATTAAACTATAAGTAGATTATTGTCACCACTCTTCATTCAACATGAAATGCCAAATGTAGCAATTGTTTTGTTGCTTTTGTCAATTTCATTAACCAAGCTATTTACTGGGTTAAATAAAGTTGTGTTATGACCCTTCATCTCTTTAAAATAATTAGACAATATTAGCAAGATTAGGAAGGGGAGAAAACTAAACTCCTTCAAAATAGGGGTAGTTGTGGGTTTGTTGGTTTTCTTTGTATACTATATACTTAGTTCCTCTAGGATAAATAAGTAACTTTAGATCATTTTCTTAGT
>VDFB02000015.1:91460345-91598542 GCA_007258455.2 Sequoia sempervirens
TATGGTTAGAGGAGGATTGAGATTCACATTCAAAAGATAACGAAATGAGTTTGTATGGCATTGGAACTCTTTAAATGACATCTTTTCATGATGCAATCAATGGATAAAAATGTACCTTGAGGTCTTTCCTTGCATTTTTAGACCCATCCCCTACAAGAAACATTTTGGGGAAATGAGGATGGGTTAGACATGTTCCCCTAGCCATCCCAACTTGTGGAAAGAATAATGAAATGCCCTCGGGATGTCAAGTTTTTGGCCAAAAATGCTTGGAAACAGTAGGGATGGGGAGCCATATAGGCATACAAAAAGGCATTTTTTTTCAAAAAACCCAAAATTGAAAAGAAAAGGGTGTGGGGGGGTCCACAAAGATTTACACACACCTTTGCACCAATTGTAAACCTAAAACAACCACACTAACAACTGAAACAAAAAAGACAAACGCATTTTGTGATTTTATATTTTGTGAAGAAGAAGACAAAAAAGGAAAGCATTTGTTCGAAGAGAAGAGAACAATAGTGAAAAGAAGGCACGAGAGCATCAAAACTACATTATTTGAGGTAAGTTTACTGCCCATTGTTCATTTGCATAAATTCTTACACTTTTTTTCTTATTTATCAAAGTTTCAAATATATAGGTTCTTTTTTTTGTTTTGTTGTTTTATGTTTGTACTTGCAGATTTGCTTTAAGCTTTCAAAAAAAAGAAGAGCAATAGCAAGGGTAGGGAGGGTGAAAAGATTCAGGGTCATCAAAGAGGCCATAGAGGTGCTATTAGGGGTCCCATGTACTCTCTATTTTAAAGAATTGTTTGAAGATGCAATTGTTGTTGGTCCCTCATTTACTCCCCTAACAAACATAAAGTTCACATGAACCTTCTTGATATAGAGTATTCTAAGATGAGTGTGGTGATGGAAGAGATAGATTGCTCTAGAATCATGTATGGGTGGATTAATATTAGACATCAATCACTCATCAATACCATTGTCACATGTTTAGTTGGCTCATATTTTCTTCGAGTTGTTGATTGTTTAGGGAAGAGGAAGGACACAAGCTTCCAATTTTAGATTTTGAAGCACACTATAGAGGAGGTTGGGTCTTCCAATGTTGTACAGTTGGTGACTTATTCTATTGGAGTTGATTCCTCAACCCTATCACTTGCAATCAACACCTATCACAAAAAGAGAGAAAAACAAAGCCATCAAGGCCAAGAGCTATTGATCTAAAACATAAATCATCGTTAATATGCGTTGGATAAATGAATAATAATAATAAATCCTAGTAAAAGGAAAAATAAAAAACAAAAAGCACCCATAGAGAAACCCTAGGTGAGGATAAAACTAGATAATGACATGTGTCTTCATTCTATGACTTGAGACAAAAAAGTACATGACCTATAAGTAAGCTTAAGTAGCTAGAGCGAAAAGGGACCTAAGTAATTAAACAATTAATTAGGTAAATACCCTTTTATTACTCTAACACCCCCTTTTAAATGCAACTTAGGGAGTAGCTAAAACCTCTAAATGACAAATGCATAAAATGTAAATGATGGATCTCAACAACTTAGTTTGATGAGGTACCCATGTACAAATGAAAAAGATCTTTGATAATCAAAGAAAAGGAGAAAAACTCATTGGAAAAACTCCTCTCCAAAAGAGAGAAAAAAAAGTAAAGGACTAAGAAGCCTCCAAAATAATGTCCCAAAAAGAATAGGAACATGAAGAACACCACTGAAGCATGAAAAAGCTGCAACAACTATCAAAGGATGACTACTATAGTGCTATAAATGAAGAATCCCCTTTGAAATGACAAAAATCTGCATGAGTGCCCTGAGTGCCCCCAATGACATTACTTGAACAATGATTAGATGGCAAACAAAGGCAACAATCTATTAGTTGAAGATACAAATGTCACGTCAATCTGCACGAGTGACTCTAAAATGAAGAATCTCCTTTGAAATGAGGATGAAGATTAGGATCAAGAAGACAAAAATCTGCATGAGTGCCCCCAATGACATTACTTGAACAATGATCGGATGGCAAACAAAGGCAACAATCTATCAGTTGAAGATACAAATGGCA
Organism: Sequoia sempervirens; assembly: GCA_007258455.2. NCBI lineage: Eukaryota > Viridiplantae > Streptophyta > Pinopsida > Cupressales > Cupressaceae > Sequoia > Sequoia sempervirens. Next base: position 91,462,421 of record VDFB02000015.1, read on the forward strand.
CATCAATCTGCACGAGTGACCCTAATGATACCACTCAACCAATGCAAAGAATGCTGCAAGTCAAAAATATAGGTTCCAATAGTTTGAAGAAACTAATCAATTGAGGATGGAAGGTTGCCTCCACAAAATAGGAATGCAAGTCTATATGGTAAGTGTTCCATTTCGTTGAAATGCATGGGTAACTTGCCATTGCATGCGTCTAGTACATAGGAACAAAGACTAGGTACATAGTTCACTCCAAAGCGAGACTAAGGAAGCAATATGAAATCTCCCTATAATGCTGACAAGGGAGAGGGATGACTGGTCCATTGAAACTGTCACAATGTAATGAACAAAGGAGAAGAAATATCATATGAATGTGCACAAGAAAGCAATTGAAAAAAGGTGTGCAAACCAAGGCACACACACATGAAGGTAGACAAGGTTGTGATTGCAAGTAACAAAGTGCACACAACAAACCCTCCATGACATTTTATAAGGTAGTGAGTACATAATATGGCACGACATGTGCAAAATCACCAAAAGCATGTACAAATAGTGGCACTTTATCTCAATGCATCTACAAATGAAAAAGTGCATTCAATAGATGCTCAAAATGTTCAAAAAGGACAACATGCTAGAAATACATATAAAATGGCTCAAAAGAAGTCATCCCATGCAAATAGAATGTTTCCAAGTGTCAAAGGGTCCAAGTAATCAATTGAAATGTGAAAACATGACAAACTGAATAAAAGTACCTAGGGCAAAATTTGGAAAAATTGCATAGATAGTTGTGAAGAGCTTTGAAATACCTTTCCAACACCACAAGAATTGCAAAAAATGGAGGAACTAGCTAGAAGTTATGAGCTCGAGAGCCAAAAAAGTAGATTTGACTTCAATAGGCAATAAAATGCACTAATAACAAAATCTGAGAAGCATTAGAAAGTGCTCAGAACTAGCCTTCCTAGGAAATCTCGTTTGCCAAAGTTTGCTATTATATGCCCAAGTTATGCCAAAAAGAAAAAAATTGCTCCTTTAAGGCAAAACTAGGGGTTTGGGCAATTGTGGTGGGCATTCGTACTAATGATGTCAATGTGACATGTAAATATGCTTTTGTGGGTTGGAATATTCCCTTTGTTGATGAAAAACGATAGTTTGACTAGAAAACCGCCATAGGGTACAAAAACATCTGAAATCAGAAAGCATATTGTGTGAATGCTAAATCACCATCCATGCTTGCAAACCGTTGTCTTGGTGGGAGACTGCAAAAAAATCCAAAAAAATGTCGAGGCTTGGGGAGTGCTAAAACCACTTGTTTGTTCGATAGAAAACTACAGCAAAGAAGTGTCGAAGTGCCAAATTGCCAAATATGGAGAGATTGGCTTCATAGGTGATAAAAGTTGGTTCGTGGCAAGAGAAGGGTTGTTGATCATTTGTAGACACTACCGTTGTCAGATTGGAGCCAATTGAAGGGGGATTGCTAAAACCACTTGTTTGTTCGATAGAAACTGCAGGAAAGTGTCAAAGTGCCAAATTGCCAAATACGGAGAGATTGGCTTTGTAGGCATTAAAAGCTGGTTTGCGGCAAGAGAAGGGTTGTCAGTCATTTGTAGACACTATTGTCTTCAAATCAGAGCCGACAGAAGGGGTTACTGGTCGGCAAAGACAAAAGAACAACACAATGAATATTAAAAAAAGTTGCTCGGGAATCTTCACAACTGTCATTGGTCAAATGGTAGCAGTTTAAATGCTGCTAGTAGCAATGGGACTAGTCACGAGGATAGCAATGGTAACCTCCAAAAAATGGCTGGCAACCTTAAATAAACTATCCCTGAAGTCTTTGTTGATAAAAATAATCTTGCCAAAAAAAAGAAATCTCTAGTTCACAACAAGGCCATCGCCTCTGGTTTGCAATAGGGCTGTCGGTAGGGAGAAAAAAAGCAGGTAGAAATTTTGCAATGCCTAGAAAAATCTATGATTGTCACGGCCCTTAGGGCAAAATGATTGTCACTTAAAAATCAGTTGTTGCCCAATTAAAAACCTCACCACCAAGGATTCAAAAACTCATTGGAAACACCAAAACAATCATAAAAAAAGTACAACTATATGCTTGAAAAAATAAAAAAGCTGCCCATTACAAAAAAATTGTACATGAGAAAAAAGACGAAAATCAAACTAATGTGTAGAGGGGGGGGTTTTTTCACACTAAATGCTTGTATGGTGTCGTACAACGTATGGATCCATATTACCGTATAGATCTCAAGGCATTGAAATTTGTGCCCTATCAAAAAAATGCCTCAATTTTTTTTTACTTTCGATTTTGATGTAAGGTTTTTGGGCCTTCCGGATGCATCAATGAGTTCCACTTGGCTCCACAATGCACCCTTTTTTTGCTCAAGGCTAGATCTCTCAAAAAACCAATAGGGAAATTGCAGATCTAGAGCTTTGATACTATGTTGCAGTTGATTTCTCAACCCGATAGCTCCCAAGCATGAATCATAATTAATGTGTTTTGGATAAATGATTTACAACTATGAATCCTAATAAAAGGAAAAAGGGAAAAGGAAAAAGAAACCCTAGAGAAACCTTGGGTGAAGCTAAAACTAGATCATGACATGTGTACTCATCTTATGACTTGAGACAAAAAAATACATGACCTAAGTAATTAAACAATTAATTAGGTAAATACCCTTTTCCTCTAACTAATTCAGCCTATGTATGTAAGTTAGTTGGCTTGATGACCCGATGCTATGTGCATGTTTTGAGTAATGCATTAAGAGGCATTGGGAAGATAGATTGGGTGAAGGTAGTGGTGGCAAAAGCTAGAGACATATGAATGTTCCTTTACAACCATAACACCTTCCTTGCTCTCTTTAGGACTTATTTGTGAAAGGAATTCTTCAAGCCCGTGGATTCTAGAATTGCTAGCTATTTTATTTTGTTAGGGAGGATGTTGGAGATGCAAGACTCTCTAAATTAATGATGGTTTATATGGAGTGGGGTAGATGCAATGAGGCAAACATAGTGAAGCGAAAGGTCCTTGATGATGATTGGTAAATGAATTTTTTATTTTTTAAATATATTGGTAGCAAATAGTGATATAATGAATTATTTATTTTTAAAATATATGGTAGCAAAAAAGTGTATATATTTTGTAGCAAGATGGCTTCACTTTGTTATCCACTTGCAAGTCACATTTGCAACCATTGATATCTTTGTCAGCAACCTATGTATAACTCAATATCCTTGTGGATTGCACTTCAATATCACTAGAACTTCAATAGCATCATGGACTTCACTTCATTTGCCACTTGCAATTTACTTCTACTATGACTAATATCTTATGCAACAACATAGATTCACTCCATCAACCACTTGCAACTCACTTCTGCAACAATTAACATCTTTTGTAGCAACATGATTTTATAATTTAATTATTTTAATTTATTAATGTTTCTAACTTCTAAATTATTTTTATTCTTTGTAATAGCATTCACTTTTTGTCAATTTGTGTCTTTATTTTTTTTTTTCAAATTTTAATTTTTGTAACTTGTTTGTAGATATGTTTGCTTGTTCATCTCATTTGTTGTGTGGGACATAAACATGTTGATGCAAACTCTCCTAGTCTTGGAGAGATTTACAAGACATTTGACAATATGCTTGTGTAGATGAAGAAAGCCATTCATAGTAGAGATCTTAGTTTTGGATTTTATGAGGAGCATATTAGGCCCATTATGGTGTGGCAATGGAACATTATAAACACCCTACTTCATATGGTAGCTTGTGCTCTAACTTCCAAATGGTATGTACAAAGGCTTAGAAGAGTGCCTCCTTTAGATGACGAAGAGGTGAAAGTAGGGTTTATTAATTATTAAGGCCTTTCAAAATATGTATATCAATGAGGAGTTTACTTTACTTTGAACATGGTGGCTAGTCTTTGTCAATCTGTGTGGCCCAACATTCAACAAACAAAAGGTGGACACAAAATGGCAAGGATGCACCAAAATTGGGGATGCTTGCCACGTGCCTCCTTTCATTGGTTGTTAGTTCCTCTAATGTAGAGAGGAATTGGTTCACATATAGCTTCATCAACGAGTCAAGAGGAATAGGCTTACCTTTGAATGAGTAGAGAAGTTGGTGGCCCTCTAAATTGCCAAATTTGGTACAAGGTTGGGTACAAGAATGAGGTTCGGGTATGTTGAAATGACAATATTTTTTCCTTGGGTATGGTGCATTTGTTTTATATATATATAAATTTTAAAATTATAAAATATAAAAACAACGATACTCATTGCTAATAAACAAAATATTTAAATACCTCATAATTTGCAAAAAAGAAAAGACTCATAAATTCATAATTCAATGACAAGTCAAATGTTAATACACAATGAAAATTACAATCAATATTCAATAATCTTCATATTAATCCACATTGAGTGCATCAAAGTCAACATTTGGTTCAATTATATTTTAACCACAATGAGTGACAATGCCACTTCCATTAGCCATGCCATATGTAGAAGCTACCTCTTTTAAAGAGATTTTTAGCAAGTTGTGTGACGATAACGTTTAAGTCAGCACACTCATGAGTTAGATCCCAATTCCTCATCACCCCCTCATTGTAATCAAGTTTCTTATGTCACCAAAGATCCCAATAACTATTGGGGGTTTGGGAGTGGAGGCCTCAATGGGGTTGAGGGGTAGTACTCCCATGGAGGTCTAGGGGCAATGCCCCTAGTAGAGTTCGAGGGGTAGTGCCCCTACCGGGGTCAAAAGGCAGCACCCCTTGTGTGGGGGTTTGGGGGGTAGTGCCCCTAGTGGGGTTGAAGGATAGATGCCTCGCTTCCAAGCCCAAATTAAGGCCTTTGAGACCACACAAACCTTCATGGAACACACCATTTTCATATTTTATCACTTAGGGACAAATTTAGGTATTTGACACTTTTTTGTTTATATAAATGTTCTAAAAAATGATTTTTTTGTTTTTCTTTGGGTAGGACCAATACTTGGTTTACTCCTATTGTGGGACCAATACTTGGGCTAGTCTTGTCGCGAGACCGATACCTGAATTAGTTTGGTATAGGACTAGAACCTTAATGATAGGTACTTGGTAACATAGGTGACCATGCGTAGTTGCTAATGATAGATTCCAATCACATATTGGGATGTTGATCCTGAAGATGCCACACAAGTTGATGAAGAGACATAGGTGGGATTGGTTGGGGTTCCATTGGATGAGGTAGTCCCTCCTAGTGGTAGTGATTGAGATTCAAAGATGTAGTGTTAGTAGATGTTGAGTAGGGGCAGTGGTAGATTTTGTGTCTTGTCATTTTGTAGTTGAAATTTGAAGTCTTTGGGCATTGTTTTTGTAATTTTTATATAATATACATTGACAATGAAAGCAATGAAAATTTGACAGTTTGTAATTTGTGTGTTGACTCTCATGTGAAATCTCAATTGAACTATATAATGCAATGTTACTATGTATAAGGCTCTATAATTTATATGATGAATGCCTTATCAATGTTATCATACGAATATTTGAAATTTCCTATACTTCTAAATTTCCCTATTCTTTAAACAATTGTCCCCAAAAAAATGGCCTCCCAAAAAATTTGACTAAGAAATGCGTCCCCCCTTTAGTTGTTGTCCCCGCCATGAAAATTTGGTGTTAACATATTGGATATAGCTTGAATTGATGGATTAGATCAATTAGATCACAACTTATGACTTGTGTTCATGATTTGGAGAGTGGTATTGTTGATTATATTATCATCATCCCTTTGCCCAATAGATTATAAAATTGATGACATCAATTCAATAAATAACAAGGTGCTTGTTTCCAATCACCATGAAAATCTCATAACTTTAAAATCAATTCCAACTGATCATCAAGAGTGTTCCAAGACCAAGTGATTTTTTTGTAACAAAAGGATAATTATTTAGTTTCGAGTTCAACTAAATTGTGAAAATGACATGATCTAAAATATGAAAGTTTTATATGATAAATATTTTACAAATCATCAACTACGAGAAAGAAACACCAGTTATCTCCATCCATTTTCCCAAACAACTTTCAAATCAGATATTATTCTAGCTAACCTTGAAGAATGCTCCAAGATTAAGTGAGTTTTTTCATAAGAGGAGAACTACTTCATTTGTCATTGATTTTACTAAATGAATTTGATAATATTGTAAAAATGAGATGATCTAAAATATGAAAGATTAGTTTGAAATTATTGTTATGCTTCAATAAATATTCTTGTATATTAGCTAGGAAAAATGATAAGTTATCCAATCCTTGAAACAGCAGAATGTAAAATTGTGCCAAAAAAACAAAAATGATACCTCAATTAGGCCAAGTAAAAATATTAAGATTAGAACTAATACTATAAATTATCAATAAAAAGAAAAGGCATTCAAAAACTTTAAAAAGAGATTCGAAACAAACTTGGAATTTTTTTATAACTAGGAAATCAAAGAAATTTGGGAAAATTGCCATAATTAAGATTTGATACTAATATTATAAGTTATCGTTTAAAAGAAGGCGTTCTAAAACTTTAAAAAGAGATTCTAAACAAACTTGGAAAAATTTTATGACTATGAACTCGAAGGAATTTGGAAAACTTGCCATTATTGGCTGGAATTGTTATCTTAACAAACATTATGTTTACACTCAAATCACAGATGACGCCCAGATTTTTTTTCAGGCCCTCTAGGAGGGTCTTTGACAGTTGACATCATATTTGGAAAAATTGTCATTATTGGTTGGAATTCTTATTTTACACTCAAATCACAGATGACATCCAGATTTTATTCAGTCCCTCTGGGAGGGTCTTTGACAGATGACATCATATTTGGTGTGAAACATTTAGAAAACAGCACAGGAAAGTTGTTGGGGACAAATCGCCATTATTGGCTGGAATTCTTATCTCAACAAACATTATATTTACACTCAAATCACAGATTACATCCAGATTCTTGTCAAGCCCTTGAGGAGGGTCTTTGACAGATGACATCATATTTGGAAGAATTGTCAGTATCGACTGGAATTCTTATCTCAACAAACTTCATGTTTACACTCAAATCAAGGATGACATACATATTTTTTTCAGGCCCTCTAGAGGGTCTTGGACAAATGACATCATATTTGGTATCAAACATTTAGAAAATAGCACAGGAAAGTTGTTGGGGTTTGGTAGGTAAATATTTTGAAGATAGGAAGACACATCATTTTGCTTCCTATAAAGTGCATTTTTAACTAAGTGCTTAAGCAAGTTTTCCCTAAAATGTGAACTGAAAGTTAAAAGATTGCCACTTTTAAATTTGAGAACCAAAATGATTTTTCATTTATCAGACTATCGTAGTTAGCCCATTAAAAAAATTTATTTTGATATAATGTAGAAAGAAGCTGTTGGATCAAGAAGAAAGTTAAACAGCTTAAAGGTCAAACTGTTTTTAGAAACAACACTCAACAATTGACTGCTTGGTCACCTTAAAGTTATTACCAAGGACTGCAAAGGCAACAAGAAAGACGATACATATTTTGTTGAGTTAAAGAAAGCTTTTGATATTGTCCCTAGAGGGAGCATACACTGCTAGAAATTCAAACTCAACTTTAGACAGTAGGATTTGAGACATGCGCTGAATGTGGCATGCACGGAATCCCTAGAAAATAGGATCAACAACAGATTATTAAAAGGCTCTAACGACTTATGAAATATTATCCCAAATGATATTTGTATCGTGTACACCTATATTTCTGGGAACAATGAGAAATTCTAGGAGAGTCTGATATATTCTTTTTAAAGTACTGAAAGGTATTACAATGTGTAGCTTTCTCAAAATTAGAAGTGAAAGAAAGAGTGGTTCATGTTGTTGTAGATGTTAGCAAATTCCACCATAGACCAAAATATAATATGAAATATCTCTCCTTCTCATAGTAGCACCTCTGCTAATAACTGCCCAACATTGGTCTTAGTTGCCAACTAGACAGCTGTAATCAGCTGGGATGTGCTGTGTAGCCAAGTTATGGTCACAGGGTGCTTTCCAACTTTAAATATTAGAAAACTGAAATCCAACTTTAGATAGTAGGATTGGTTTTAATATGTTTGTTATGTGATTATTATAACAATCAATCAGAATAGGAGAATAAGAGATAGATTTGGAAGGTGATATGCTTAGATGCCTAGAATATAAGATCAAGCATAGTGTATTAAAAGGCTCTTATGACTAATGAAATATTATCCTGAATGCTATTTATCTTCGGAGTACCAATATTTCCAACATATGCAAGAGGTAGAGAATAAAATATACGTCTAGGGCACTAGAGATAGTAGTTATTAAGCTCAAACAGTAAACCAGAGGCTTTAGGAAATGAATTTCAATTTCTTTTATTTTTTGGATGTTTTAAGAAAACATATTTTTTAATGAGGCATGGCTATAATTTCCCTAGCTTTATGTTAAATTGTTTCAATGTCAGCTCATATGCTACAAAAGTCATTATTTTCATATGCTACAATTGTCATTATTTGCAGGTGAAACTAAAATCTTTATTATATGTGTCAACTATTTGGTTTCAAAGAATCGGTGTGGTTACATTTAGGAGTCCTGGAGCTGAATTAATTTGGCTTGGAAGAGTAATCTTTGGCTATGGTGTCTTATGCAAAATTAGAGAAGGTTGAAGAGAATACGAAACCAGATTTGGTCTTCTTTTGCTTCCTTAAACAAACATGAGCAGTTGCTGTGGTCTCAATTTTACTTTTGGGTCAACAGCTTTTATTGTTTGTTAAATCCAATTCTCTGTCGTTTCAGACCCTGGAGTCAACAAAAAAATTGATTGTATTCATTTTCAGGGATTAATCACCTGAACTACTTCTTAGGGTTACCTTCCTTTTCTGTCAGAATCTTTGAAATGTTTGCACACATTCAGAATTTTCTTCCATGTTCAAGATTTATCATGCAAAAATGACAACTGCTTTATCAACAAGTCTCTGCAGTACCATTCTTTCTTAATTTGAATATCAAAATGCATCAAAGATTTTTCAGCTTATTTTGGATTTAATATGAACGATCAAAACTTTCTTTGTAATCAGGAGGTCTTGAGTGATTTCATAATGGATCAGGTTTCTATAAGTGCGAGTCAGTTCCAAGCATTGACAACACACAATGTCAAAATAGTTCAACCAGGTTTGCCATCTTTGCCCTCAGTTTGCATCCTAATGAAGTTTGAGAATTTGATCCATCTTTTCTTGCAATGACGCTTTGACTTTATTATTTGATTTTGAGATTTTGCAGGCCATAGATTACTATTCTTACCAGATTTCTTGATGAAATCAAGCTTTTGGTTCTTGTTTGTTACAACAATTTGTTGCTTCTCTCACATGGAAAGAGTTTCTGCATTTTCATCATAATTGTGAAAATGTCAAAATGCTTTGCCGAGCATATGCTTAGTTGATCCTTAGATAGCTTAAAATCAAAAGAACAAGGTGAAGGAAGCCAAGCATTAAGTTCCTAAATTTTTTTTGCCAGTGATTTCCTTTATCCATAAAAAAATTATCTTTACTTTTTTTTAATAAAGATCAAAGAACTTGTTTGGATAAAATTTGCCAGAATGCTTTCTTAAATTTAATGATTTTAACAAAAATATCCTTCTTAGTTCATATAGCTAAACAAAAAATATCTATCTCAATAAGTCTCTCCCAAACAAGCAACATTCTTTTCCACACCACACTGATATGTAGAGAACATAGCCTTAAACATTTGGGCAAATGATAGATTTTGCAAAGCCCAAAAACAAAATTTGACCTGACCAGGACTGTCATCATTAGGAGTCCATTCCAAATAAATAGTCATTTAAAGCAAGAGATTTTAGGTTCAAAAGGAAAAAGATAAGACCAGATCATGTTCATATTATTGTTGATGACATAGGAACCATAGAATGATTTATAAATGCCACAAAGAAAGGGAATTTAGCATTCAGCTTAACCATTTTCCATTTTTTAAATACAAGTTGAAATCAAAAGTTAGGAGGGAAGGAATCAAGGACATTTTTGGGGAAAAATGAGATACGTTTTGTCAGTACTGTCTTACTGGTATTTTCCTTGCAATTACAACCAGGAAGTCTAACAAATATTCCTGAAAACCCAAATATCAATAAGAGAATCAATGCCTTCTCACTTCCCTAGAACATCAAAACTGTTGCAGTTCATGCCTGGCCATCTAAATCAGTTGAAAGACATAATGACTATGCATTGAATTAGAGAGCAAACAAGAAAAATAAAATTTACATTATAGATAACACCTACATAATAGAAAAGCATATCATGCGAGACATTGAATTGCAAAAACATAGAATGGCTTATATAAGACCATTCTTTAGCATGACCACCTTAACCTACACAACTAAAAGCAATTAACATTAAGCTAATACAATGCATATATAACAAAACACTTTTGGACCATAAGGATCGCAAAAGCCAACAAACCCCTCTTTGACCAACAGAGGATGTCCAGTTCCACCAAGAATGCATCTTTTTTACAACTTTAGTATCTGTTTACAATAGGATGTTCTCAAAACATGTGTCAGACTCTAAATCAAAATATACTACATTTGATGGATCTATAATGTCCAAAAACCTAGAAAATGGCTGGTCACATCGTTAAAAACCCCTCTTTGACCAACATAGGATGTCGGGTTCCACCAAGTATGCATCTTTTTTACAACTTTAATATCTGTTTACAATAGGATGTTCTCAAAACATGTGGCAGACTCTAAATCAAAATATACTACATTTGATGGATCTATAATGTCTGAAAACCTAGAAATTGGCTGGTCACCTGGTCAAAAACCCCTCTTTGACCAACATAGGATGTCGGGTTCCACCAAGAATGCATCTTTTTTACAACTTTAATATCTATTTACAATAGGATGCTCTCAAAACACGTGGCAGACTCTAAATCAAAATATACTACATTTGATGGATCTATAATGTCCAAAAACCTAGAAAATGGCTGGTCACATGACTATTTATTGTGAAAATAAAAAATTTAAGTTGGATGCTAATATAATGAAAGATTTGTGGAAAGAAAGTGTGATTTGAAAAATGCATCTAATTTCTTTGAACCTCAAACCTCCTCAAATTCAAAGAAAAAATGAAGCAATCTCAAATGAATTAACTATGAATAGCTATAAAAGTAAAAGTTTGTTTATATAACCAAGCAAAACAAATTTATGTAGGGGTTCAAAGATTAAAAAAGAGAAATTATTCAAGACTAGGTGGATTTCTAGATGATGTTTAGCAAAGAATGACACCAACACATTTGTGTTCTGTGATATTCAGCCAATCCGTTAGGCACAATAAGGTATAGATATAAAAAAAAAGGTACCTATATTACACAAGGATGCCTCCCCCCTCCCCCCTTTGAAACTTGTGTCTTTGTCCCCACATTCATTCTTGTAACAATAGGACGACAAGGGATGCCCCTTGGCCATCTCCAATTTGTTGGAATTCATAGAACATCCCTGTTATGCATGCAAAAGTTAGGGAACATTAGTGGGATGTTCGGCTATCCTCGGGACAACTAGGGATGTTTGAGACATTCCTTGACTATCTCGAGGACATCTAGGCATCTTGGATGTGAAAAAATCGCTATATATTGATTTATAAAATGCTTGCAAACCACAATTATAGATGCCCTAAAATTGTGGCTGCACACACTTCATTTTGGTGTGTTAAATTGTGACTATAAATACCCTTTGTATTTCCTCCTTCATGATTGGTATTTACTAGACTACAAATCATGGGCACAATTCATGACGGCAAATCATGTTGGCATGTTTTAGATTGCTTCCCTTGGTATGATACTTGGACATCCATGTTGTTGAGAGATATTATTTTTTTATTATTCTCCTTGTTGACTTGGAATATTAATTGTAATGCCATTCATGAAGGAGGTGGAGTTGGCATTGGCAGTTACAATACTATTTTTAGCATATTCCACTTGGGTGTGAGAATTGAGGAGTTGGAGCATCTTGCATGTTATTGGTAGATCCCATATGAGTTGGGTGGTGAATTTGGATGCTTGCCTTGGGATACGAGTTATTATAGAGGAGTTACAAGTCAAAGACGTGTCTATAATTAGTATGGAGGTTACTTTTGCTATTCATAGCTCATTAGGATTTACTTTTACAATTCTTGGAAGATCCTTTTCCTTTTGGACATGGGACTTTTTGCATTTTATGGGAAACCATTTGTTGTATTACTCTTCTATTTCTCTATAAATTGGAGGTATGAGATAGTAGTTTCATTATGTTATTTTATAGGTACATTGGTGTTGCCAAAATGTTATCAGATTGAAGGGAGTTAGAGTATTGCATATTTACTCTATTCTTGAGGATTAATGGATGATGATTTTTGGCCCAAACAGTAATACAAATGTGAGTGCCAATTTCCAGCCCCATTCTCCACCATTTTTCTTCCTTAGTTGCTTGTTATATTTCATTGAAGAATCCTTCCCTAACACAACTAATTCCATTTGTATTTAGTTCTTATGGTTTGGGGTTTAACCACTTGAGGTTCACCTATGCTAGTCATTTTTTAAAATTTTAAGTTATCAGATTGTAGGGTTCTTTGTATGTTATACCAAGTCCCCTTTTGGAGGGATGTGGAAACATGGAAAGCAAAAAGGGGAAACCTAGTAGTCCCAAAATCCTAGAAAAACAAATGAATTGGAAAATAGCACAGGGATGTATTTAACTGCACCATTGACTGACTTTGGTATATATGTATATACCACTTTATGGAATGAGCAATGAAGACTTCTTTGCGTTTAAAACCATGAAATTTCCAGTCCATAATGTTAGCTTGGTGATCTTTCTTTGGACTTGTTAGTAATTAATTATGGCTTATATGTTTGATAAAGAGGGCCTTGTGTTGAACCATTCTTGGATGGACATGGTTGAAAGTTGCTTCAATATATCTTCTGCACTAGGCTGTTATAACAATTTTGTGTGATTTAGTTTCTTAAAACATGACAACCACAGGCATTTATATTTGGATTTAATACTGTGGTGATTTGGAATTTAGATGGCATTTGTACACTAGCTATAAGTAGAATATTTCCCTATCTAATGTATCAATCATATTTGATGTTAATATACAACCCATTTTAAAAATGTTTCATGGAGAAATATATTCTGCCACCTAGGATTTGCAGGTGTAAGAGAAATTATTGCAGACGTGCAGGTCACCCCAACCTTGTCTTCTGTCTCATTTCTTTTGTTTGTGCTACCCAATATTTTGGGCAGCATATCCATTTTAGACTGCAGTTGTGCTACAGGATTCATGCCAGCTAATGAGTTGCTCTGTATTTAGAGATTGCTCCTGCATGTTAACTTTATCCATGTCCATGTCATGGTTCCAGGAAAGAGAGACTGGACATGTAATATTAGGTAAATGCAATACTTCTCAGGCCAGTTGTCCTGATTGAAAATTTGGACTGAACATGTTCTCCCGCTTGGAAGATGAAAGATGAAAGTTTTACCTTTTTTTATAGGTACATAAGGGAGAGGCCTTGGGAAGGCCCGGTCCTTTTGCTATTTGGCTTCAATATTTAATGCAAATTGAAAATCTTAGACAAATAAATGATGGTAGAGCTCGATCTCACACTGCATGCAGGAAAAAGTACTAGATTAAATTTAACTTGAGAATCTCATCGCTCTTAGTGACATCTAAGTTGATCACAAGATTTTTGCAGCAACTCATTGTACCACTGCACAATTTAGTCACTTGGTTGCAGTAGAGACTGCCATTTCCTTCTAAACTCCACAAAATGGATGAAGGGGTTAACCCTAAGTTACTGGTTCAGGTTCGGGGACGGGTGCGGGTATGAGAACCTGGTACGTGGGTACGCGAAAATTTTTTTTTAGGGGATTGGGCACGTATGGGTACGTGTGTGTGTGTGTGTGTACATAAATAATATGATAAAAAAAAGAAGAGAAATATACAGAATTATAAAACTAAATCATTTCATAATATGATACTTGATCATTGATCAAATGCCAAATGCCAAAGATAAATATTAAATGCCAATTGATAGTTGAAAAATATTCAAATAAGCCATATCAATGATATCATATACATCTATGTTCATGATTCCAATGGAAATCATCACAATTACTGAATTACAAAATGTAGTTCATGAAACATGATTCAATGTTCATCAATCATCAATCATCAAAAGGATTATCAAAAAATCATCGTGACTTGGATTTTCAGCGGCTTCAACTTCAAGATCCATCATCATTTGAACCCAAAGCGGTTCCAACACCATTTAGTATGTCATCATTATCATCCACATCATCCATAGTGGCTCTAGTAAGATCTTGAATGGTTGCATCCAAGTTAGCAGACTCGGGTGCTACATCCCAAAGCTTCGCTACTCCCTGCTTGTATTGAGGATCCTTACGTGACAAAAAACGCAAATTGGAATGAATATACACCACGTCTTCAGCTCTTTTTGCAGCCAACTGGTTACGCTTCACTGAGTGGATAAAGGAGTATGTACTCCAATTTAGTTCAGTGGCAAAAGAGCTTGCAACCTAGAGAGAAAACCAACAAAATAAAAAATAAAAAATGCAAGATAATTTCAAGAATGTTAAGTGTTAAATTCTACAATACAAGTGGCAAAAAAAAAAAAAACTTGTGAGAGGATCTTGATTGCAAGAGGTTGGAGGTACATATAATCTTGACCATGGAGGTACCACCATGTAATAGCATCCATTTTGTATTGGTCTTTGACAATAGAAGGGGTATGATTTTTTCCTGAGATAAACAATCCAAATTCTTTCATATCACTTGTCTGCACTTCTGGATCAATGAAGAGTCTACTAAATATGCCCTCTTATACACATTAGCAACTTAAAAATCTCTATATGGCAATATTCTCCCTAGCATAGAAAGTACTTTTGTAGTATAGTACCTCAGAGATAGGGCATATGCAAGGAGGTGGAATGGTGTTGTCATCTTGTTCCAACGATGAAGAATGATTGCTTCCACCCTTTTGTAAAAGGTGTCTTTAGGATCATTCTCTCTTTTGTATTTCCATTTTTATTTTCTCCAACATCGTGTCCATGCTATCATAGACATCCCCCAAGCATGGTTCATCTGTATCAACAAACCGAAGCATAGACATGATAGGTTCGGTGAACTCCAATACATAATTCACATGATCCCACCTATCGTTATCCAAGATCAATGCCTTGGCCTTTTGGGCCCTCTCTAAATTTGATTTCATTGGTTGCTAATAACCATTTGACTCAATGCCTCTTTCACCTTCATAAGTCGTCTCAGAACAATTGTGTGAGATGCAAACTGGGTCTCAACAACCTAAGAACATGTTAATTGTAAGTTAATAACACATTTAAAATATGTAAATAATGCAAAAAAGTATTTTATTCAATTATGTAAGACATGACATAAATGAAACTAAATAAATTAAATTTACCTTCTACAATTCCAATCTTGAAAAATTTCTGAAAATTGCTTGTGACATATGGTGGTTTGTCACAAACATCTGGATCTCCTCGGCCTCCTGGCATATTTCTTTCACCCACTCTATTTGGTTGCCAATTGCTTACATCACCAAATTGAGGGAGTGTATGATGCACGGTGTCCAAAAGATGTGCTTATATCTAGTCTTTACCAAAGCAGCTGCAACCTTGCAAAGTGCAAACTTTTGCATTGCCCGTAATTACTTGGACAAAATTTTCATTACCCACTATCTCTATGGAGTCAATGAGAATCCTGGAAATGAACTTTGCATCTTTCACTTCCCCTTCACAGTCAACCGCCCTCAAAAACATTGCCCCCTTGGGGTACACTGTAATAACATTGATCAATGGACAGTTTTTGCAATCTTTCCATCCATTAGAAACAATAGATACACTTGTTTCAATCCAAGAATCTCTAATTGGTTTCAGTTGAGCCTCTATAGATTTCTTCTCTTTTTGCAATAAGGTGGTATGCACCTTGTCATACCTAGGACTTGTGAAACCAGGAGATGCACTATTTATTGCTGACACCATGTCCCGCCAATATGGTGATCTCACCAAGTTGAATGGAAGACCATTGGCATAGAGGCAACGTGCAATTTTTTCTTCAACAATATCTCTTGCCTCCATTTTAAATGCCCTCTCCAATGGACCTCTCTTGCAGGTGGTGATTTGTGGTTCTTCATCTTCATCTTTCGTAGAGGGCATAGGAAAGAAGGGATGTTTGGAGGCCGTAACTGTCTGAGAGGGTAATGTCATTGTTTTTTTCTTTCCGAAACAACAACCACTTTGTTTTCCTTTTGCAATCAATTTGTCAGCATCTTCTTGTTATTTTATAAATCTTGCTATTTGTACAACAGGCAACCCCTTCTTATTTGGGCCCTCACACATATTAATCCCTTTACCGCCAAGGCCCATAAAATGAAGTTTCACTCAATAATAGGAGCTATTATATTGTGCATTGTAAAAATTACACTTCCAAACAAACCCCCCACCTCCAAGAAGTTGCGAAATTCTTGTGGTATGTCTCCATAAAGGAAATCCTTTATCAATTTTGAAATCTTGACTTCCCTCCCCACCCACTGAACTTTGACTACTAGCCATTCTGCAATCTATAAAAAAAAATGAAAAAAAAAAAAACTTGAAAAACTTCTTCACAAACTTGAAAAAATCCATCAAAAACTTGAAAAAATTCATCAAAAGACTAAAGAATAGGGTTTAAATGCATACTTTAAACACTTAAATCTCTTTTGTGGAAGCTATTTGGCACTCCACAATTGATCTCCTTCGAATACAATCACCTCCCTTCAAAATGCCAAGATGGAGAGAAAATATGGTGAGAGCAAAACGAGAGGTAAAAATGAAATGTATGTGTTTGAAGGCCTCATATTGGGCCGTTTTAGGGTTAGGAGGAAAAAGAAAAAAGGTTTTTTAATCAAGTTTGGGCCCACTTTTTTTGACTTGGCCCATGGGTTCGCCCGGGTTTGGGCTGGGTGCACACAGGGTGCACACCCACAATGCTGGGCGTGCACCTTGTGCACACCCAACACGTAGCCATAGACGAACCCGAACCAGGTTCGGGGCCTGCGGGTACGAACCTTGCATCTTAGGGTTGACCATTAGACTTTGGTATTGATGACGGTTTTGAAGGAATTCCATGTAGAAACAAGTTGTCATTGTTTTCTATTGGTTTATAGGATTAGGTTGTTTATGAAAATAAACTTATAAGTTGTTTATCCTTGTAATTTAAATTCTTGCGACTCAAACAGTAAAATCAAGAAATATTGATTTTGGTTGATGAATAGGGACATGCTATGTCATTCCTTGTTGATCCAAGATCCGTTTGAACATATTGTTGGCATATGGCTGTGGGAGATTGTTTTTGGTTGCTAGTGTTGTCATTGATGGCAACTGAAGTCAGTAGTGTGGTCTGTAGTTTAGAAGTAGCTCATACCGGCAAGAAAAGTAGAAGACTGTATTATACCGGCATAAAGCATGAAGAACAGAGTATCCAATTGAATAGTTGGTCTGAATACTTCACCGGATCATTATTTTGTTGTGTAGATCCCTAGGGAAGCTTGTCAAGCATGTATGTTACCTGATTGGTAAGTTTTGTAATGTTGCATTGATCGGTGTACTGGTTTGGAGATCCGGTAGAATGACTTATTGTTTATTTTCTCATTATGGCTGACCTGTTGTGTATAGTGTGTCGCGGATGTATGAGGAATAGTTGTTTAACTATTTCTTGTGTTGGGAATTTTGATTTGGGTCCCTACTATAGTCTAGCCGACTTGTGTGGGTACGCATTAATTCTAATTGGTGATTTGAGCCGACATGTGGAAGAATATTATATTTTGTTTGAAGCCGACATATAGTAATAAAATCTTGATTAGCGGATATATATGTGAGATCGGTAAATCATTTTTGTGGTGTGGATCAAGAAGTGAGAAGGTGTGTGAGTGAAAAAGTGTAGAGCAGCTGTATGAGCTAATATCAAAAGATCTGTTGAAGTGAATTTTGTAGAAAGCAAAGCAAAGTAGAGCAAAAGTGCGAATTGGACAAAAGGTCCAAAATCTGTTTTATGTGCCTCATTGGAACTGAATCCAGGCATTAGCATCTTCTCAGTTCAACATTTTGTTGTAATCTCAAATATTTTGTAAGGCAGTGAGCCTTCCCTATTTTAAGTAGTGAACTCTAGGCAGTGTTCTTGAATGCAAGTGCATTCCCTTTTGATCATACTTTTAACAGAGTATACTTTGTGGATTAATCTCCACCATGGCTTTTTCCCCTAACAGGGTTTCCACGTAAAATTTTTGGTGTTATTGTGTTCACATTGTCTCTTTAATGAGTTTGCATGTTTCCTTCTGTTTATATACTGTGAATGCTATTGAAGGTTAAATATTGCTGTTGATAGTTTAAGATCTGATTTGAAATTCAACTATTGTGGAACATTGATTCACCGCCCCCCGCCTCCTCTCTCAGTGTTCCTAGTGTCCAACACATATCCCATATAATGTATAAGTTTAAGTTTGAACTCACTTTTTAATGCAAATAATTTCTATTGATATTCTTCTTTTGTATATTGCTTGACATACAATGGGTTGGGTGTGTGAGCCATGATGTCTGTAATTGCTAAACCTGTTTTTGGTCTTCTCATTGTGTGTCCTTGCTATACAATAAGCAATATTTATCACAAAGTTTCATCAATAACCCAATCTACTTTATCACACACCTTGAGTTGCATGTGAATTCAGTATGAGTGTCAAGGAGCTTCCTTTTTAATAGTATAGTACTGAAGGTCATTTTAAATGACCATCTAGCATGGGAACCTAGTTTCTCAAAAGAATCTGTGTAGGAAGTTGAAAATGTTAAAAGATGATTCTTATTGTAAGAATTCAGAAGAAGGTGCAAACTACATAATTCTTGATGCTAGCAAGAATGTGTATGTCATTATGGAGTTATTGGAGGTAGTAGCTCTATCCCACATTCAAACATATTCATTCAGGACAAAGCATATGGACTTGATCAGAGGAGTTAATGTCAACTGAGTTTTTATCATGACAGGCTGAAATAGACAAAGAAATGGGAAATTAGGAAGGCCATTGAAGAACCACTACTTATTTGAAACTTGGTACAAAAGGTAGCGGAGAAGCTTTGGCTGGAACCTGGTGAGAAATGAGATTTTATCAGATGAGGTTAATCCAATGATCACATATAATGAGCTAGCATACATTTAGAAGAAAATTTCTCTGCATAAGAGACATTTTGATTTAATCTGCCTGTTCAGGGCATGCTTATATTACCTTGGAGTTGAGGCAGGAAATTTGAGGAATATGGGCTGAGATTCACTCGTGTGTTTGTGTGACTGGGGAGAAAATAAGAATGTAACACAGATGATGCTCTACTGTCCTGTGTGCAGGCTGGCAACATTGCAACGCTCAATAAAACCTGTAGACTAGAATAGTTACACTGCAAGCTTAGCTTGTCTACCAAAACACATATGCAGCTTGACTAAGGATGTTTTAGAATTTGGTAATTGAGTGTATAGAAAGCATGGACAGTTTCTGATAATGTAAATAGTGGTTAAGCTGTTGGAATGTTTTTATACAAATTTTATCTGTGACTATTTGTTCCCTCTGAAAAATCCTTCAGGGTCTTCCAGGGCATGGATAAAACTACATTTCAATTCAATATTATGTTAATATTGTATGTGTCGGAACCCTGGTGGTTCTCAAATTGAAACCCTGATGGATTTTGGTTTGTTTTGCAAGTTTTTCGTTTTTTTGTAATTTTTGAGGTTTTCAGGCAAATAATGGAAATTGCGATTTTACTGAGAAAATGCTAGAAAAATCTAAATAAATTCTAAACACATGAAATTACTCAGATCTTGCTCAGAGAACTTAGGCGCTTCATAATATTTCACTTCCAGACAATTTACAATAGCCAGATACTGAATATGAAGGAAATACAAATTATTTTAATAAGAAAAACCTGATTTCTTCAAGTGGCGGCTGCAGCAATATGAGGAAGGTACGGCCACATGAATAAAGAATCTCCAGGCTCAGAAATCGATGCACAACCCTCAGTTGACCAGGGCGCCCAACATTCAAACACCAGAAACTGATGAAATGAGGCGTGGCTCCAGAAGAATAAAAGTACGGCCCTGCTGGTACGGCCTGACAGCAGCAATTAATGAAGTACGGCCTTTGGAATTTGTGCCCCAGTCTCTAATAAATGATCTCTGAAAAGTGCGCCTTGACTGCTAGATGACAATCTCTGCTGAATGCTGATGAATCTCTGTCTGACTAAAAGATTAAGCTCAATCTGTGACTTCTGGATGAAATCACCAAGTGCAATCTTCAGCTGGTATCTCACAGCCTCAGTATGCCTGATCTCTGAAGAGGTTACGTTCTCCAGAAACGATGTTCGCCAGAAACCCTAGGGTTTGCAAACTCCAATGCTCAGATGCTCAGAAGACAAAATTGAATAATAATCAAGATAGTTCGATTTTGCCTGTGAAGAGTAATATATTCTCTTTTGAAAAGTTCGACCTAATCCTTCATTAAAATAATCATTTAAATAAATGATTTAATTTTCACTTTCGAACTTAGGAAGAATGATTAAATAATTGGCGTCCACTTTTAATGAGCATTAAATACTCATTAAGTCACATTATAATAATATATTATAAAGTATAATTAAATACTTTATAATTGAGCCAATTAATTAAATACTTTAATATTTCAATAAAGTGACTTTATAATAAAGTCAAATTATTAAATATTTCGTAACTCATTAATTACTCCTTATTTCTCCGTCAAATCAAACAATTACTGAACTGGGTCGAATCTGAGCTGAAATAACTGCACCAGGTGCCCTGCCCGAAATAGCAGCTTCCGTCTGACCTAACTTTCTAAAAATAGAAAGTTCTCTGAAAAAGCTCTCTGGAAGATTCTGCGAGAGAGCCCAAACTGACTGCAATTTGGAGCTAACCAACCTGAGCAAATTTGCCAAAGGGATCCTCTGAACACTCCTGTCAGCCTACGAGGATCAAATGATAGGCTAACCTCGTCACCAGCTGTGCTGACTAGGATGGGGACATGACAGTCCGCCCTCCACGAAATTGCTTCCTCAGAGCAATCTCCTTCTGGATGCTGTAAAATCTCCTCTGACTCCCATGTAGCATCCTCAACTGGCAAATCTCTCCACTTGACCGGATATTCCCTGATCACACGCCTCCGAAGGTGTCTCTCTCTCATATCAAGGATGGCCTCAGGTACTAGTATCAGTTTCCCTTCATCATCAAGGGGTGGCAAAGCTGGAGAGGGAACAACATGCTGACCCAATGCCTTCTTCAGGCGAGAAACGTGAAATACATTATGGACCTTGCTATCAGCTGGCAAGTCCAACTCATAAGCAACCTCGCCCACTCGTCTGACAACACGAAATGGACCCATAGTAGCGAGGTTTAAGTTTCTCAGCCCCACTCTTGCGCAGAGTAGACTGACGATACGGCTGCAACATGAGGTACACCATATCACCCACCTCAAAACTGCGCTCAACCCTCTTCTGATCAGCATACTGCTTATGCTGATTCTGTGCCTGCTGGATATTGTCTCGGAGAGACCTCAAGATGTCCTGCTGACTCTGCATCATATCACCTGCACTCGGCACTCTGCTATCACTCAAAATCAAATCTAGAAGATTGGGCGCCTCATACCCGTACAATGCCATGAAGGGGGTCATCTGTATCGTCATATGGTGGGTCGAGTTATAACAATACTCGCACAAGTAAATCCACCTCACCCAAGCTCTCTGCTGACCAGCTATATAATTGCGCAAATAACCTTCCACCCACTTATTGACAATCTCTGTCTGTCCATCGGTCTGTGGATGGTAGCTGGTACTCGGTGTCAGCTCGGTCCCACAAAGTCGGAACAACTCCTGCCAAAAGTTGCTCATGAGCCGGCTGTCTCTATCGCTGACTATCGTCCGAGGCAATCCATGCAATCGGAAAACCTCTCTGAAGAACAACTCTGCAGTCTGCGATGCTGTGAAAGTAGTAAATGTCAGGAAGAAATGAGCATTAGTCAGCCGTCGACCACCATAAATACAATCTTTACCACTGGGCTTTTCGGCGGCAAACCCGTGATAAAGTCCATAGATAAACACTCCCACTTCCTGTCAGGTATCGGAAGTGGCTGGAGTAATCCAGCAGGATAGGTGTGCTCCTGCTTGTTCTGTTGGCACACAGAACACTCACGGACATACTGCAAAACATCAGTTTTCAGCCCTTTCCAAGTAAACCGTTCCCGGACCATTTTGTAAGTCTTGTAGTACCCAGGATGGCCCGCCATAGGAAGGTCGTGAAAGGCTCTCAAAACTGTAGTCCGTAACTCAGAGTCAGGAACCAAAAGAATCCGCCCCTTGTAAATGATCAAGTCATCTACAACTGTATACCTGTCGTCCTGCTCTGTCCTGTCAACGATGCTAGAAGCCCATGGGTTCTTAGCATACTCTGCAATGATCCGATGCCTCCAATCCTCTGTAATCTGTGCTAAGGCATTCAACTGGGGTCTACGAGACAAGGCGTCAGCTACTATATTCTGCTTCCCCTTAATGAAAGTAATGTCGAAGTCATATGACTGCAGTTTACTGACCCATTTCTGCTGCCTCTCGTTCAAGTCTCGCTGTCCAAGGAAATGTTTTAGGCTGTTATGATCTGTACGAACACTGAATTTGCTGCCTACCAAGTACTGCCTAAACTTAGCCAATGCATGCATAATGGCTAACATCTCCTTGTCGTAAATGCTATAAAATCTCTCAGGACCCCTGAGTTTCCTGCTCTCAAATGCAATCGGATGACGCTCCTGCATCAAAGCGGCACCAATGCCCTCTCCTGAAGCATCACAGAATAAATCAAATGACTTCGAAAAGTCAGGCAATGCTAGCACGGACATGCAGAAGTCATGATCACCTTAAGCTTGTCAAAGCACTCTGCTGTGGTGACCAGCGGCCCCTTCGCCCGTCAAAATTAAGCAAGAGTGCGGTGACGTGAGAACCAGCTAGCAAATCTCACCTTAAAATGCACGGTAATGGAAACCTCTAAGGCTGCGTAAGGTTCTCAGGTACCGGCCAGTCAACAATAGCTCGGACCTTTTCAGGGTCCATACTCACTCCCTTGGCACTAATGATGTGCCCCAGATATAATAACTCCTCCATGCCAAGCTCACACTTGGATTCCTTAGCATAGAAGACTCATGCGCTTCAAGATGCCCAGGCTTGTGTCCAGTAAACGGCGGATCTCCTCCCATGAAGACTAACACAAATCTCCTCAACTGAGCACTGAAAACCCTGTTCATAGTTGCCTGAAAGGTGGTAGGTGCATTGGTTAACCCGAAGGGCATAACCAAGAACTCGAAGTGACCGCAATGACACCGGAAAGCGGTTTTCTCAATGTCCTGCTCCCTCATCTGTATCTGATGGTACCCTGATCTCAAATCAATCTTCGTAAAGAAGACTGCGCCATGCAACTCATCTATCAGCTCATCAATGCGCGGAATGGGGTACCTATTCTTGATGGTCCTTTTGTTGAGCTGCCTGTAATCGATGCACATCCGAAGGGATCCATCCTTCTTCACCAATACAACTGATGAAGCAAAAGGGGATTTGCTAGGTCTGATATGACCCATAGCCAACAACTCATTAATAGTCTTCTCTATCTCATCCTTGAGCCGTTTCGGATGTCGGTAGGGGGTGATCATCACGGGCTTGGCGCCCTCCTCCAACTCAATAATGTGCTCCGTACCCCTGTCTGGCGGTCTACCAAGTGGAATGTCACTAAACACTTTAGAGTGTTTAGTCCTCAGAATCTGTATGTCAGGGTGGTACTCACCCTTCTGCGGCTCCTGCTGGGCTGGCATCAACATGCACTCAGCCGCCCAGTCAACCATATCATGACGAATGAGCCTCTCCATCCGCCTGAATGAAACCATCCTAAGATTACTGTCCCGAATTGCCTTGATGACATGTGGCCTTCCGTCAACCTTGAATTTCATCTCCATATCCCGTAGGTTGAGCGTGAACTCACCCAAATCATGTAACCATGCCATCCCGAGTACCACATCTGTATCACCCATATTAACAACATAGAATTCAGTCTTGAATTCATAGTTGTTCAATCTCATCGGAAGGTCAGTAATCTTTCTGTCGCACCTGAGAGTGTATCCGTCAGCTACCTTGACTCGGATACCCTCGAAAGCCTCTGTCTGGATACCACGTCTCTCCACTAGACGTGCATCAATAAAATTATGTGTCGCACCCGTATCCAACAAAGTAATCACCTTCTGACCTGCTAAGAGCCCACGGAGTCGAAATGAGCCATCTCTCTGAAGACTAGTCAGATGGGCTTCCTGTAGCTTCCTTCCACCTTCATGTTCATTCTCATTTTCGGACTTCTCATCATCTGAAGGCTCGGAATCAGCTTGCTGGTCTGACAGATCAGATTGCTCTTCGCCCTCATAATACCACTCCATTTGGTTATTTTTGACTTTCGGACGAAGTGGGCATATGTGCTTTTCATCATAGGGTGCCTTGCACCAGAAACACAACTTCTTCTTACGTAATTCGTTCAAAGTTTCTCTGTCAAACGGCGGTGCATTCTGTCTCTTAGGATCCTGTTGATCCTTCCTCCTGTCAAAGGGTCTATTTCTGTCATTGTTTCTATCGAAAGGCCTGTTGGGTCTCGTGTATGGAGTGGACCCTGAATTGAACTTGCTGCGAGGCGCGGCAAGTTCCATGCTGCGTGCCTTCCGCATGGCCTCCTGAAGTGTGGGAGGGTCAAAAGCCTTGACCCAACCTCTCATGGGTTCTGTCAAACCCTCAACAAATAATATAATGAGTCTCCTCTCTGAAATGCCAGTCACCATGACTGCCACTCTCTGAAACTCGCCAATGTATGCTTCCAGACTGCCAGTCTGTCTGAGCTGAGCCAACTCTCTGAAATACAACTCTGGATCCTTCCTATCAAATCTTTCTATCAATCTGCTCGTGAACTCCTGATAGGTATTAACAGCATGATGGCCTAATGTGTACATGCCGTGGTGCCACCAATCATGCGCGACTCCGTCCAGATGTAAAGTGGCAAATTTAATTGCCTCATCCTCCTGCATAGGTCTAAGTGACAGATAGTTGTCCAATTTCTGGACCCATGACCTAGCTGATGTCTTCTCTGACCCATCAAAATATGGCAGTGTAATCTTGCTCACAGCATATTGTAAATCCCTATTCACCTGTGGCTGCTGCTGCTGATGCTGTGGGGGTCTACGATCAAATCTACCTCCTCTGGGTTTATAGACATCTATAAACTCATGAAATGTAAGTGCCTGCCGGATCTCAGGCGCTAAAGACATGTACTCGCCATGAAATCTCGTCAAGTCTGCCACCGACATGCCGTTCTGTGGCTGGAAGTCCTGATGATGCACCTGATGCTCTGCTCCTGGAGTCTGAGGTGGAGTATCTCCGGGTAAGAAAGTAGGCTGGCCTGGCCTACGCTCCTGATAGATCGGTAACGGCTGCCTAGGAGCTGATGCCAATGGCTGATCCACTGGAGTGGTCCCGCTCGTCTGTCCAATCTGTATGAAATGAGGCTGTGTGGGCGTACACTGCCTAATAGTACCCATCAACTGCGACATCATATCCATCATGTTGTCGTGTCTCCGTCTAAACTCCTCATCAGGTCACCCTCTGCATGTGCCTTCCCTGGATCCCTGCGAGTCTCTGAGGAAGTCTCACGATCTGCCATTAGTGTTGCTACACTGTTTTCACTACCGTCTGAACTGGATCTGTGAAAACCAAGCACTCCTGATGCTGTCTGACCTTCTGGAATCGGAGGACCTGTCCAGTCTTCGTCTTTGCCTGTCCCTATACCTCTGGTATACTGAATGATGTCTTGGTTCATAAAAGGCAACCCAGAAATGCACTGTATTCTGAATAATCACTGAAAAAGCACAGGATGGCAGGAGATCTGTGCTCTGATACCACTGTCAGAACCCTGGTGGTTCTCTGATCAAACCCTAATTGATTTTTTTGTCGTTTTTGCAATTTTTGGGTTTTTTGTGATTTTGAAGGTTTTTTGACAATAATGTAAAAAATGCGATTTTGCTTATAAATGCAAATAAATTCAAATAAATTCTAGAAATCCATATAAGCTTAGTTTTTTTGATCATAGATGATAGGCGTTGCATTACATTTCACTTCTAAGAATTTTACAATAGCCAGTTGCAGAGTATGAAGGAAATACAGAACACTAAATGAGAAAAACCTGATTTAAAATGGCGGCTGCAGCTGATTGAAGAATGTACGGCCAGAATGAATGAAGGTTTCTCTGAGCTTCAAAACCAACGCACAAACTTAGTTGACCAAGGCGCCCAATAATCCCAAGCCAGAAGCTGAGAAGTGGAGGCGTTCCTCTGTGAACAGATTTGTACGGCCCCTGCTGGTACGGCCTGTACAGCAGCAATTAATGAACAGTACGGATTCTTGAAACTTGTGCCAGAACTCAGATGAATGGAAATGGATGAAGTCGCCTCTGATGGAAGTTGAATAATCTCTGCTGAATGTTGATGAATCTCTGTCTGATTAAATGCTTAAGCCCAATCTGTGACTTCTGAATGAAATCACCAAGTGCAATCTTCAGCTGGTATCTCACAGCCTCAGTATGCCTGATCTCTGAAGAGGTTACGTTCTCCAGAAACGATGTTCGCCAGAAACCCTAGGGTTTGCAAACTCCAATGCTCAGAAGACAAAATTGAATAATAATCAAGATAGTTCGATTTTGCCTGTGAAGAGTAATATATTCTCTTCTTTGAAAAATTCGACCTAATCCCTTCATTAAAATAATCATTTAAATAAATGATATAATATTCACTTTTGAACTTAGGAAAAGGATTAAATAATTGGCGTCCACTTTTAATGAGCATTAAATACTCATTAAGTCACATTATAATAATATATTATAAAGTATAATTAAAATACTTTATAATTGAGCCAATTAATTAAATACTTTAATATTTCAATAAAGTGACTTTATAATAAAGTCAAATTATTAAATATTTAATAATCCATGAATTACTCCTTATTTCTCCGTCAAATCAACCATCTGCTGAACTGGGTCGAATCTGAGCTGATAAAGTGCACCAGGTGCCCTGCCCGAAATAGCAGCTTCCGCCTGACCTAACTTTCTAAAAATAGAAAGTTCTCTGAAAAGACTCTTGGAAGATTCTAAGGCCCAAACCTGACACACTGCAACTGGAGCTAACCAACACTGAGCAACTGCCAAAAAGGATCCTCTGAACACTCCTGTCAGCCTACGAGGATCAAATGATAGGCTAACCTCGTCACCAGCTGTGCTGACTAGGATGGGGACATGACATGTTTCCCTCCTTAGGGCTGACCTCATGCAAGGCATTCTAGGCACTCAAAAAACACAGATAAATTATTTTATTCTTTTTTTCATTCCTTTATCCAAGTGGGTTGAACCACTTGTGGCACTAAATATTTCATTTCTTGACCTCTCGCTAGGTCATCCACTTCAAGGGAGTTTTTATTTGGACTTATTTTTCTCCTTCAATTTGGTCAATCATCCTTGATATTTCTTCCATTTATTTTCCTTTCTTTATTTCTTTTTTCTCTCTCCTTGGATGCTCATCTTTAGGGAAATTATTTTATTATTTTGAATCACCAATAAGCTCTCAAAAATATACAAGGTCATCTCTCATCATTTGGCCTAATAAATTGATTAAATATAATATTTAATCAATCAGGTCATTCCCTTAGTCCGCTGGCTTAGCCTATGGGAATATGATAGGCTAACCAACTCCATGAGGTGGTCACTAGGAAAATAGGGATATTACAGATGTTTTTTTTAAACACACAGAAAAATGTTTGGGTTATCTTGGTGGCTTGTATAGGTGGCACCATCATTATATGTGGTAAAAATTAAAATAAACATCATAAATGTTGACAAAACATAACAACAGCCATATGAATGACAAAATGCCACGTTTTAATTAAAAAGCCCGAAAAGAGTGAGTTTTAGGTTTCCAAAGTGTGCGATGCCTTGGTTTCTCTTCTTTTGGTCTTCCATTTAGCTGGAGGAAGGTTTTAGTCTGTCATAGGACTGTTGCATGCGTATGTAATACTTTCCCTTCATGCAAATAGTAGTTGCAGGTACAATGGAAGTTTCAGATTTGTGTGAGAGTTCCATTGATGCCTAGAGGGCATGTTATCTACCTTTATTAAACCTTAGATTTCTCTCGTTTTTTATGGAGGATACGGGAGTTTGACATTTATGGAGATGGTGATTCTAGTCCATCTCTTTATACTTTGGAGTTGGGGCTTGTAGTCCTCTCTATTCTTTGGAGGTTATAGTCCATTTTGCTGCTGCAGCAGGAGTTGTCATACGCCATCTTAGGGACAGTATGCAGGTGTGCAGGAGGTCACAACGAGAAGTGGAGCTTTGTAAAGCCAAGAGGGCAATGCAGTCACTTGTATTACTGTGGATTAGTGGCACAAGGAGCAAGTGTCCACTCTCCCTACAATTTTCTGCCCATTTGAGGGTTTTTCCAGCAGTATTTTGTGTGTTGCAATAATTGTTTATTCCCTCAGGCTTAAGATGTTCTCAATTTTTTACTTAATTTGCACAAATTACATGGGGATTAACATCCATTGCAGGTGGTATTGGTGCATGTTGAGCTAGTTTGAGGGCATCTTTTTAAATCCTTATTGCTGATGGCTGGAGTGTGGCATAGCTGCTCCACTTTACTGATAAAAAATTGAGAAAAACAATGCAATATTTCGAAGGTTTTTTTAGTGCAACTATGGATATACCTACTGGAAATAACTAGGCCTTGCTTATGCATCAATTTGAAACAAAATTAAATCTTTGCATATTTGTGGATGACAATTACCTTCTAATGGCAGATTTCTTATAATATTTCTTAGTCATGGTTTGCAGTCCAAACTTGTAAGAGCATGTGCCCAATTAAAAAACATCCTTTAAGGAGTATGCAATTAAATCACATGGATTGTTTCATTTGAAGTATCCATTTTAAGATCAAGTCCGGAGTCATACCTTGTGTTGGTCTTTGCGTGCAAACAACCGAGCCTTGTTTTGTTAAGTGCATCAAAGATTTCTTGACATTACTTGCAAAATACACACAATATGGATTTTGACATAAGGATATCAAAGTTCTTTACATGTTCCAATCATAATGGTGAAAAAGTACCACAAGAGAGTAAAGGATCATTATAAACAATGTAGTGGTGAGGAATCAGATTTAAAAAAGTACCACAAGAGAGTAAAGGATCATTATCAAAGTTCTTTACATGTTCCAATCATAATGTAATCTCAAGTATGACTATATTAAAATTTTGAGAGAGATTTTGTGATTGAACACATACACATCCTTGAAATTAACCCCCCAGAGAATGCTATTCATTAATATTGCTTAAACATTAATATTATTTTAATTAATATTGTTATCGCTGATTATTGTTCTACTTGTACGCTGTTCATGTAACAAGGTATGGTAGAAGTTCTCATTATATACAATATAATTGCAAAATAGGAGTATGTCTCATACACAATCACATGAAATATCTTTATGTCATATTTGACAATGATGGATTAAAGCCCCCACTCTCTTGGTTTATGTCATCTTAAACAAGTTTGCTTTGTTTGCATGCAACATCTAAACCCTAGATTGCATTCTAGTTACTAAAAAATTTTGCCTCGATGCATCTTTATCTTTTAAAGGTATGTGCATGGAATCCATTATTAGTCAGTTGTGTTGCAGGTTTACTTGGAGCTCAGAAACTGGGGTACTCAACTCTTGCTTATGATTCTAGTGAAGAGAAAGAAATCAAAGATGTGAAAGGAAATGATGAAATTGATACAGAACAAAGAGAATTACAGCCACAAGGTGTGGACCCTAGGAAGGGATGGGGTTTTCGTGGTGTTCATAAGGTTTTTCTCTACTCATTTTCTTTAGTCTTATATTTTGGCTGTTAAGTGAAATTGACATGCATCCAAAGAGCTCAAGGGAATGCATTATCACCCTTGGGTAATAGCAAAATCCACATGTACAAGCTTCACGTGTAAGTGCTAATTCTAAGGTTTGTTGTTACTATATTGGGTGTTTTGTACAGGCCATTATTTGTGGAAAAGTGGGACAAACACCAGTACAGAAAATTTTGAGGAATGGTCGAACTGTGACCATCTTTACTGTAGGAACAGGTGGTATGTTTGACCAAAGGATGGTGGGAATGGACAGAGCCAGCAAACCCTTGCAGTGGCACAGAATTGCTGTTCACAACGAACAACTTGGAGCATATGTTGTTCAGCAATTGATTAAAGAGTATGTAAGATTTGGATTTTAATTAGTTGTATTTATCTGAATGGAAGCCTTTTTAGTGGGAAGGTAAACTAGTTTTTGATTGAGGATCATTATACGTTTTGTCTATGAAACAAATAAATTGGAAATGTAAAACACTTCAAAAGCACTTTGGTATCTTAGAGTATGTAGTAGTCTGTATTTATACAAGAGTTTAGTTTACCTTATGTGTTCTTGGATGGTTTGATGCTTTGGATTAGTGCATGTGTGTATGTTGAAGGAGATATTGAGACGAGAGTCTACAATGATAACATCAATGGCACAGTTAGGAATGTTCCAGAAATTTGCATTCGACGTAATGGTATGTAAACTTCTCTCATGGTCTAGCAAATTAGCTAGCTTGTTTTATCCTCTATTCGAGCAATTAGTGAAATATATGTAAAACAAAACCCTTTCATATTGATAAGTAGGATACAGATTGCATCCTTTGTAGTAACTTGACATTTTCTGCTGGTGTAATTTTCAAACTTCATTTCATTTAGGTGAGAAGTTGATTACATGTCTTTGATAAATATAACTGATGAAGGTGCTTTCATTTTTTCTTTGCACAAAATTCATAAAAGATCTTTGGAAGGAGCTTTGGTTGTGAGGGGAGGTGAAAAGTTATCTTCTTCTAAGAGCTTCTTCTTGTCAATTTTGGTTTTCCCTTAGTGGTTGATGATTTTTTGTGTTCGATTTTCTCTTTTAGTTATTACTGGTTTTGTGTTTCAATGGAATAAGGTTAGCTTGGGAATAAGAATTGAAAAATACATCAGCTTTTATTGAGAATGTTGTCATTGATGTCAAGAAGGTACATGAACAAAGATTGTCGGTTTAAGGATTCAAAGGTATTGAAGTATCCATTGAAGCATGTGTTATCATTGATGCTAAATGTACAAGAAAGAAATTGTTTATTGATCGAAGACTATAAGTCGGTTATCACTTCATTTTGGCCGTAACCATCAAGATCAATGTTCCCATTGTATTCGACTATCATCATGTTGAAGAGATTAATTGTATTGTTTAAATTAAAGATTTAAACAATTATTATTATAGTGGCCGACTATGGAAGAAATTGCTAAATGATACGAATGGAATACATGCTGGTCGACCTGAGTGAAAGGAAACTAAAATGGCAGTGCTGAGATTTAAATTTGATATGGCTGACTTGTTTATGATAAACTATTAAACAGTGACTCATATGGTATAAGGAGGGATATACTATAAGGCAGTGATTTGTTGATATAAGACATATGTTACAAAAACATATTGGGATATCCTTGCTGGTCGATCACACATTTTAGAATATGTTTCAAAGACATAAATGTTTAATCGCCCAAGCTCACTATAGCAGCGATAACCTTTACAAGAAATAATTAAAGATGCTGCGATTATTCTCACAAAGGCAGGATGAGCAACCCACAAAAGGGAAGTTAAAAACAGATTTAGTTAAAGCAATTGACTTTCCTTTTAGCGCCTGAGGTAATAAATCAAGTTTAATCACCTAAGATAAAGGCACCTATAAATAAATAGTAATCACCTATGTGGATGACTAATAAAAAAGGCAGCGATTAGATATTCTCAAAAGCAACGCTTGGTATTAGAATGCAGTGATTAAGCTTATGAAGATAATATTTGAAGTAACCAAAGGCAGTGGTAAAGATATCATAAGCAGCAATTAGTTTAAAGGCAGCGATCAACATTGGTAACAAAAGTCATGTCCATTTAAAAGATTATCTCCTTTCAAAGAGATACATCTCTTTGTAGAGACATGAAGATATAAAAGGAAATAAGGAATGTGGATAAGGGAGTGAAGAATATAACATAAAAAACATCAGTAGATTTGAGGAGAAAGATATAATAGAAGATCATTCAATATGCAGGTTTGAAAGAGGAGAATCTGTAGATTTGAAGGGGAGTATAAGTAGATGATGAAATATCATTTACAAGCGGATTTGTAAAGAATAATGAGGTGATATTTTAACAGTCTTGAAATAAACGTTTATATATCTCTTCATTTTCAATGAAGAGATAATCAAAGGAAGACATAAGAGGGCGTCGATCAAGTGAAGAAGAGGGGAAGAGTCGTGCCACAAAGGAGGCAGAAAATTGGCATAAAAGTTGAGCTGCATATTATAAAGATGGGATTTAATTCAAAAAAAAAAACCCTGATTACAAGCTGCGTGGGGAACTTGAGAGGGACTGTGAAAGATTTAGAGACTGCGTGGAGTAAGGAGAGGCCGCGTAGCTGTGAGGAGGAGGGGAGTATATTTTGAAAGAGCTCGTTGGCAAGTGATAGGGAGGTGCGCAAAGACAAGGTAATTCGGGCTGCATAGAAATTGAAATCTGTTGTGCACAAAGGGAAGTGATAATAGAAGATAAGGCGGCAGGAACGAGGAACAGTGAGTGAACATTGAGATCATGTTAAGGTCTGAAACTGGAAATAGAGAGTGCGTGGAGAAGAAGAGAGAAAACTGCATAGAAGGGGAGGCCATTAGTAGACGAAGATAATGTGTGAGCAGAGAGACAAGGAAGAGGCTCTTGCCATCTCATTGTAAAGAATGAATTTGCTTTTTGATAGATATGAATAAAAGATGTATTTTGTTGCAATCTTTATTTTATCGTTGGATTCAGGCAGAGGTTTTCCTGTGATTTTAATTTTTTGTGAATGGTAGTGAGGCAGAGGGGAGGACCCTCTTCGTCAACCCACAACACTTGCGCACCTTGATGAACCCCCAATTGAGCTTGAAACTCACAAATTTCGTTCGTCCATGTCATGTTCACTACTCTTATTGTTGCTGCTCAAGTTGTTTTGTGAAACATTAATGCAAGTGCAAATTGAAAATAAGAGAAAAAAAATCATAAATTTCTTCCTTAAAGATTTGAAAAAAATAGAAAAATAAAATGGAAGAATCACTAATCTCTGTCACTTCTCTTGCTATTTCACTCCTCACTACTCACTAATGTTGATTTCTCCAGCTGCACCTTCAAACATTGTTCAAAATGATTTTTGCCGCATAGCAACAAAAATCTTTTGGGGAATAAATCGGCAAACTAAAAGAATAATTTTTTTTTATAAAAAATCGGGAAAAAATCATGAAAAAATCGGGAAAAATTGGATTTTAAAAAAAGGTAAAAAATTTTAGAACAAGAGATAAAAACTATTTTTTTTGAAATTGAAAGGCATTTCCATAACATAGAGATATAGAGAGCAAATAAAATAGAGTTTAACTAATGAAATGTAGAAAATAGATTTTTGTAGCTTATATTCATATCGCTGATTACATTCATTGCATTGCACATCTTTCAAACTCAAAGCATTACTTCACATTGCATAACTAATAACTAGATGCTGGTAGATGACAAAATTTCAATTACAATATAGTTTTTTACAAAGTCAACCTAAGCAGTTATGCAATTACTTCACAATTGCATTAGCTCGTCATGGCATTCCTTAAGACCACTTTTCTTTGAGGCATTTTTTCAAACTGTTCACTGCCTTGTCTATGCTACGACATTTTTCATACATGTCTACCAAAGCATTTTATCAAACAGTTCACTGCCTTGCTGCTATGGCTAAAAGCTTAAAACAGGTGCTTTTGAACAAGCTATGGATGCTTGGAAAAAATCTATCAAAGCATAATACTAAGCACTAGCATAGACAAGGCAGTGAACTGTTTGAAAAAATGCCTCGAAGAAATGTGGTCTCATGGTGATGGAATACCATGACAAATGCCTATGGCTATGGATTGTCATGGCATTCCATCACCATCTACGACATTTTTCATACATGTCTACTAAAGCATTTTATCAAACAGTTCACTGCCTTGCTGCTATGGCTAAAAGCCTAAAACAGGGGCTTTTGAACAACCTATGGATGCTTGGAAAAAATCTATCGAAGCATAATAGTAAGCAACAAGTTATGGTCTCATTGTTTTTTTTTTCGCGTGAAAATCAGCACGATTTTATTCATGTTTTTTTGTAGGTTTTAAACATGTTTTTTGGCGATTTTGCAGTTTTAAATGGGAAAAAATCATTGACCAAAAGGTCAAAGATTTTTTCAAAAAATTGGAGAAAAAATCGTCCAGCCTGTAGATTTTTTAAAAATTGTGATTAATCGGGTTTTTTTGCAGATTTCTGTTACTATGAATTTTTTGGTTCCAATTTGAGTACAATTTTTTTTGGCATGTGAAAATGAGTTAGAATGAGATAGGGAGGCTTTTTTTGTTGACTTAGGGCTAAGTGTGGTGTGGGGGCCCACAAAAAATAGGAATAAAAGAATCATATTTTTAATTTTTTATTTAGGACCTTTAAGAAAAAGCTAAGTTACCGGTTCGGGTTTGAGGGTTCGGTTTGCGGATTCAATCAATTTTTTTTTGGGGTAGGGTTCGTCCATACAAAAACATATAAAAACAAAAAATATATACATATTTACAATAGTAATTAAGTTCAAAATACCACACATAGCATCATATATTGTATAATAAACAAAACCACCATAAGAATAAAAAACATTAGAATGTCAATTAGTCAAACTTGAATGTCATGATATATATTATATATTAAAATTAACAACATTGCTGCATTTCTCCTTGCAGGTAAGCATCAGGGAAGATTGTCCAATTGGATGATGATATTATAGATGAACACTTGTAGGCAAACTTGGAAACTTGGACTTGGAGAGTACATGGCAAATCAAATGAATTCAATGGGAGTTTGGGGGCAATGCCCAAATGGGGTCAAGGGGCAACACCCCTTGCAAGGGTTTGGGGGTAGTGCCCCTAGTAGGGTCAAGGGGCAATGCCCCTTGTGGGGGTCGAGGGGCAGCGGCCCTCGTGGGGTTTGAGTCCCTGGTGTGCTCCTTGTCACGATACAAGGTGGGGTCGAAGGGTAGAGTCCATGCCACCAAGCCCAAATTAAGACCTCCAAAACTACACAAACCTTCATGGCGTACATCATTTTGCATTCACAATAAGACCCAAATAAAGACCTTCAAAGCCAAACAAACCTTCATGGCGGACATAATTTCAGGGTTGGGGGGCTTTATTTAATATTTTTTATGTCCAAACAAAGTCAAAAAAATTAAAAAAGTCAGAAAATTTTCGAAATATGTCGCGGGCTCGCCCAGGTTCGACAAGACTGGACCCACAATCTATGGGCCGGACCCTATTTGAACCCACAGGTGACCGGACCTCGGACTTGGGTCAGATCGGATTGGGACTTGGGGGCCCCAAGGGGCGGATTGGTAACATAGAAAAAAAGCTTAGTGAATAGCCATGGGGACGATCTACTATCCTTGGGACAGTTGAAGGATGTTTGAGACGTCCCTAGCCATCTTGGGGACATTCAGCTGTCCCTTTGGTGTTCCCTCGACTTGGAAACTTTTTTGGGACAGCTAGGGGACGTCCCTGGAATGGGTGCAGCAGAAAAATCCCCAGGAACGTGTCCCTGGGGAACAAGAATTTATTTGAGAGTAAACAACTTATGTGCCTGTTGTGTGCCTTACTTTGTTTAGATTCTAAGCTCCCATTTGATCACACATTGGAAGATTGATCACAATGTTGAAGGAATCTGGTTTTACAATTGCCAATTACATCTGTTTAATGATTTCTAAAATCCTTTTCAACAGTTCCATTTGCATATACCTAGCATTCCATGAGACTTCATTGCAACCTTCAAATACTCAATACATTTGCACTCAAAGACTCCAATTGGCTTTTGATTTATGTTTGCAAGTGCAAGTGGGTTTTTGGACCTTGCTTGCATGTATATACTGGCTACATGAATACATCAAAAGGTTGTACTCTTGCTTGCAAAGTTTGAAATTTTTAATTGCCAACATAATGTACATGGGCTTTCCCCCTTGACATTTGTATAGTTACAAAGCTACAACAAAGTTTGCTTTCCATCCCTATACAAAAGTTGAACTTTTAATCATAGACACAATAATGCATGTGGGGTTTCAGACCCTAAATGCACTTTTGTAATTATAACAATTCTGTGGCCAAAGTCTGCATCTTCGCCTTAATATTTTTCAGTAGACTTTTAACTTACAAACACAAATGAGAACACTGCTCTTTGCCTTTTTGGACTTCTGACTCGAAAATGTAAATTGGAAATTTCGCCTCTAGAATAAATTGGACTTTTGGAGATTATTATCATGCTTATGATCATTACAACGATGCAATAAAAGTTATCATTCCCAGTATAATGTGCTTTTGTGGACTTGCGAAGTCTTTTGCCAAGTTTGCAACTTATAAAGGTACACTCCAACTCTATGCATTTGTGTATGAGAAAGGGTACTGCTGTTATTATTACTAAAGGTGGAGGAGAAGCAAAATGTCTTGCTATTGATGTTCTGGAAATAAATGTTGCTGCTGCTGATTCAAATCATTTGATCTGCTGGACATCAAATAAGTGAGACTTCACTTGCCATGAGATGCAAGGGAACAGCACTCATCTTTAACTTGGATTGTGATTGCTGAAAACTAAAATAAAGATGCTGAAGTGATCCATTAGAATGCCTGGCAGAGGTAGCTAAGAATTTTGAGCACAACACAAGAGGGGAGGAACGACTACCCAGTGTGAGCAGAACTGATTTAAAGACACTCAAGAACTTGATTTTGAGAAGTTGTCATCACTTCTTTTACAAGATGAACATTGACAAGCTGCAAAACAAGTCCTTTGATATGTCAAAGGGTCCCTTGACTTTGGCATTCTATATGAGCAATTTGTTGACTTCTTGCTAACAGGATACACTAGCTCCAATCGTGCTGGATCAGTTGATACAAGAAAATCTACAGCAAGTTATATTTTCACTCTTGGATCAGGAGTAATTTCTTTGGTAGAGCAAGCTACAAAACACAATTACATTATCTTCCACCGAAACATAATATAAGGCAGCAGTTAGTAACAAGTTGTGAGTCAATGTGGTTAAAAAGACTATTGGTTAATATACAATTGGATCAAATCGCAGCAACCTCACTTTTCTGTGACAATCAAAATGTTCTCAAGATGGTGAAAAACCCAGTTTATCATACCAGGGCTAAGCATATTGAAGTTCATCATCATTACATTCGACAATTGGTTAATAACAAAGACAGTCAACATTGTTTCATTTTATTTTTTCTGGCAAGCAACATAAGTATCATTCTCAGGGACTTGATTTTTTTATCTTTCTTTGTTGCTAGGGTTTGCTAATCTTTTGTCTTAATTATATTGTATTGTCAACGAGAATATGGATATGTTTGTATTGTCTATTTACAGAGGGATTTGTACCTAGATTACTTTGGTGGTTTCTTTTTGTTATAATTGCTAAATTACTTTGGTTGTTATGTCCAGGTATAATCCGTCTAATTAATGGATCAGAACCAGTTAGAGAGATCGCTTTTGAAGGACTGGGTATGATATTTAAATAGCATTTTTTCAATATATTAATACTCCTTTCATAATTGTAGTTTTATGTGTTGGGTAAAATGCATCCCTTCTTGAAATGGTAAATTTCCTTTTACTTTTTTTCATGGATTTGTACATTTGATTATTGAATTCACTGCTGCTCATGATCGTCTTCTACTACTGGAAACAGGGGAAAACTTATTGTAGTGGTGCCATAACACTAACGTGCGTAAAGGTTTGCGAGTCTCAAAAGTATTTCGCAAGATTTTCATGTCAAGGCTGAACTTTGGATCCATGTCAAGTGGGCCTTTCCTCCTACATGCTATATTTATGCAAATCTGACGGGAGATTCAATGTCATAATTTTTTGTTACTTAAATGGGAATTTCTTGTATGCAACCTAGGATCTGTAGGGATTTTGAGAGCTACCATCTGCCGCTGTGGTATTATAGAGAAACTTCTATTGAATTGCTCGTTATTAGAGACTTGTGAGAAACAGTGGTCAGGAAATGGCATTTTATTGCATCCTTGTGTTTTGCTTTTGCGTTGATGCTTGCCATTTCATGATTGTAGTTTGTATATTCATTATAGTTCCCATCTCTGAAACTATCAAAGAAATTGTGGACAAGCAAATCGTTTTATTGCTTGGAAACACTATCCTGTGCGGGATTATGTTTTGGAACGAATAACAAATAGAGAAATTCATTGAAAAGATGAGATTGAATTCACGTATTAAGGTCCTTGCTATTATATTTTGTTTGCAATTCTTGAAGATGTTGATTTCCTCTAATTTTGTGTAGCCAAAAGCTTTCATAATGCACCTATTTACTCTCGGGGTTTTAGCATATGGTGTTGGGGAGAGCAATGATTAGTAGATTATTTGAATCCTGTTAAAATCTTGTCACATAGTGGCTTGGTTTGATTAGGGAGACATATTTTTTTACTTCATATTGCGTGTGTATGGCATCCACATGCATCAATCATAAAAGAAAATAAGAGGTGGTTTAGCACTAGGAAAAGCTGGAGTATGATGGATAAATGTAAGTAAAAAACTTATCTGAACATTTGGAGGATAATCTTTGCCTTGTTAAGCACCGTCTTTTCAAGGGGTCCTGATGAAGATTGTAAACTAGGATCGCCATAGTGATCTTGCACCTCTAATAAGTTAGTTTCATTATTGCCTCGAGGTTTCATCATTAGCTTCAAGTTTCTCGAAATATTCATGCCTCGTGATGCGAACGATTCAACACAACAAAAAAAGTTGGAATAAAATGGGCAATGCTCCAAACAAGAGTTTTTACAAGAGTTTTTATGGGTGTGCAGCTTAGATGTATTAGTATGCAATAAAAAGAATAAAAGGGTGATTTGAACAATTAAGGATTAATAAAAGACTTCACTTTTTTTAGGTAACTGAGGTGTCCAACTTAG
Organism: Sequoia sempervirens; assembly: GCA_007258455.2. Classification (NCBI taxonomy): domain Eukaryota; kingdom Viridiplantae; phylum Streptophyta; class Pinopsida; order Cupressales; family Cupressaceae; genus Sequoia; species Sequoia sempervirens. The sequence continues at coordinate 91,501,708 of VDFB02000015.1, forward strand.
AATCCGAAGAGCAATCTGACTAATCCTTTGGGCCGTTAGAATACCTGAGAATGTTTGCTGAGGCTAGTTGATTCGGGTTTCAAACCTGCTTTGATTGTCCATGTCTTTTAACGGCTCAACCAATCAGTCTACACACGAAGACTGAGGCTAAGAGACATTATATTTTTACAATTTATGATAGTGAATAAAAAATTACTTTTGTCTTTAGCTGTTTACAAGTTTTTTGCATCAAAATTTTATATCACACTTTGTGATCCATTATTCAAATGAGTAGAAGTTGGATTGATTGTAGAACTTGCTACTTAAAAGAGAAAGGTAAGAGACGGAGCAAGAAATGATAGACAAGAAATACAAACATTACAAGGTTGAACTACAAATAATTAAAAAAAAAATTAAAAAAAAATCATTTCTATTAAATGTCTAAACTACAATTTTCTAAAAATTAAATCATAAAAATAAAAAATAATATATGAAAAATGATAAAAAAATATGATTTTATTAAAATAATATTAATGGGAATATGATTAACAATTAAGATTGAACTTCATGATTAATGATTTGAAATTATGCTATGATTGAAATTAAGGAATACAATCATAAACAATTATATTTATAATGAAATTAGCAAATTAGATTTATTAAATTATGAGGAGGATCTAATCAAGATTATCAAAATATGAAGTTATTAGTATAATTAAAAAAGTAAATAATTGAAACATAATAATTTTATATTATGAGGAGTTAATTAATATTATCAAAATATGAAGTTATTAGTAATTAAAAATATAAATAATTGAAAGATAATAATTGTAACATCATACTAATCTACGGTTAAGAAAGGTTAACTGGTAACTACCTTCAGCTGAATTGTAACTAATTGTTCTCAAGGGATCAAGAGTTTTCCCAATGTTTCTAACTGATTTTTCAAAAACAGTTTCAAATTATTATTATGAAAAAATGTAACTACCATTCTAGGGTTTACATACAACGGTTATCTAAATTTTCTACATCTAACTTGCAGAATTCAACTAAGCAGTATAATTAACAATAACTAACAAGTAACGATAATTTCAGCTAAAAGGACATTGCTCAAAATTCAAGATGAATATTATTTCAACAAATAGTAAACATTCAGATCTTTGTACCTGGAAATAGAGCGAGAAGAGAAATTTTACATTTGACTCCATCTTCATTGGCAATACTATTCAGAAAGGAAAAGAAATCATCATCAGGGGCTTTACCGCCCAACCAAGACCTGCTGGTCTCCCGAGTTTCTTCAACTGAAGAACCCGCCCTTCACGAGGTCAATTAACGAGGATCAATTGTTATCAGTTCTCTGAGCCTGATGTCCACGAACCTATACCACTGATCGATCCTCCCTCTATAGGTACCTCCTATCAGAAGAATCATCCTGATCAGGGTATATCTGGCCATGGAAGCTGACATTGCCAAACGGGCATCTACCTTGGCTAAGGATTTTTCTATTAATTATTTGTGGCATCATTGTGCCGTCAGCACGCATCCTTGCTCATTAAGTTTACACTAGGTATGTTTCAGATTTCTATATTCAAGAACATCAAATATTCAAGTTCAAGTTCTTACTGTTGTTAATAATCTCATTGGTTCAAATAAGAATTTAACGATTATCCTTCAGAAAGAGATAATGTTCAAATCTGATAGAAATACCCTACTAGTCTTCGTGACAGTCCAGGATTAGGGTTTTATGTTTGTAATAATAATTGTTCCAGATTTAAATAAAGAAAATATATATAAAGACTCAGCTAGATTCTGTTCTGGAGAACCGTTCAGATCATCCAAAAAAAAAAAAAAAACTTAAAGATTAAGAAGCACGCAGGAACCAGTTACCATTTCATGGGATTGACGAAAGTTTATCAGTCATAAGACGCAGGAAGCTTCCTTGGCCGTCGCTATTGGATAAAGATAGTGTGAGGGTAACAAAATGACAAGGAGGAAAACGCTGTTTCAAGTTCTTACTACTGAACTAAGACCTTGGCTAAGGAAGAATAGACGACATTCTTAGTCAGAACAAGAGTTACGGGTCAAACTTGGACTGACAAAAAAAATTACAACCATAGAGTTCAAAACGAGACCAGATTGAGGAAAAATGGTAGATATAATCTAAAAGAAGATCAATGCGAATTATTCTCATATTCGACCATTATGCAGAAGAAATTATTTAAACAAAAATACCACGCATGTGAGATGGAAGAGAAATTTGGTTATGCACGTGCCTGATAAAGTTATTTGATGTTGCCACTGGCCCGTATCCTGCCTTACTCGCTTCCCGAAAGCGAATCGCGAGCCACCAGAGATTTCCTCGGAGGAATAGAGGAAGAGAAAGGCGTTTGAAGATTTCCTTCGCTTCAGACAGATTTTCCCCACCCGATTCCAGCGGAAAGAACAAACAGAACACAGGAAATGACCGAACCCTAACCTTGGCGGAATATTTTGGTATTTCAAAAGACGAAGACCCAAAGGAAAAAAGACAAAAGTTCAGATGGAATGCCTTTTCCCAGAGGAGATCGATGTTTAAATGAAGGCCCTTTCGCATTCCCCATCGTGCCTTCTTGAATGCAGACGTTATCATGCAACCCGATGCCCTGGTGATGCGTTTCAGGTTTCCATACATTGGCTCTCTCTCTCTCTCTCTCTTTACCCCCGCGCCAAATACTACTCATGCGTTTTCTTCTATTTGGCCGCTTACAATATTTCGCCTTCATTAGATTCGGGCTTTACTTTATTTTATTTTATTTTTTTAAGTCTTTAAAAGTTATCATAATATTTATAATTCCTTATAAAGTGAAAAAAAATATCAAAAGTTTTCTTTTTAAGGTTTATTATCTATTATTTATTTTACCAAGGCCAAGATCCTTTTGTGTCGTCATTTGCTTCCCAGAGTTTGACAACAATCGGATCCTCGTCAACCGTGTCCTCTCCCTGATGACAATCCCTTTTCCTTTCTTGTGTTGATGGTCCTGCAATCACTTGACACCAAAAGCCAGAGTTAGACTATTCTTATCATATTGTTTCTCATTGATATACGTAACAACATCATCTATAGTTGTATTTACGCAATTAAATAATCATCCATCATTTCATTCATTTGCCAAGAGATAAAATAAACTAGAACAATTATTAAATCCTTTAATTCATATTCATAAGAAGGATAATGTTTCAATAACGGAAATAACGACCATGTCATCAATACCATAACTTATTAAGTTCTAGGAGGGTTGTGACAATAATTTTGTAATAAAACTAGCTCAAATGAATTGGGATGTTATAAATAATTCTAAAAATTAAGTATTGTTTCAATATTGTAATTCAATCTATAATAGTATAATATAATAGTATTATTTTATATTATAATGTTTTTGATATTGATACAAGTGGGATCGAAAGGGCCCTTGTACAAAAGATCATTCAGTCAATATATAACAACATGAGATATAGGACATACCAAATAATCCATCAAAATAAAATTGAGTTACACACAATTGTAAACAAGCTATCACACACTTCAATAAAAAAGAAATAGGGGACCCTAAGGTCCAACTTAGATGATGTTAGACCCAACTTGTTCAATCTCACATTGTTCACTCTAGTATGAGATCGCGAGATAGATTTAGGAAGATCTTTCTTTCTCCTTTATACAATAGTCTAAGAAATATGCATCCAAGTCCTTAAAACAAGAAGCAAATGATCATTCTTCCATAGAGGGCCATCTATGTGCATAGAAGGAACATTAGAATGACCAAGTAGAGAAGCCAAACATTGAACCACCACCACATGACTAGGTTGAAGTCGAAGGGATAGTAGATTGAGTGATCAAAGTTGAAGGTGGATGGGACTCACTGATGGGAGTTGATGGAGCAATATGGGTAGGACCACCTTGCGTTGTGGTATTCACCTAAGAACCAACACCTTGAGAAGACCCATTGTCTTAAGAGAAGTCCTCAACTAGAGAGTCAAAGGCATGAATGGTTAAGTGATCTTTGTGAGCATTCTTTCACCACATCATTATGCCCTTGCGTTTGGAAAGTGATAATCAACAACTAGGTGATTGATTGTAAAGCATTTTCTACATCAGAAGGGAAGACCCTCATAGTCAAGTGATCGAGTCCAAGGCCTATCTCCCACCATAAAAAAATTATCCTTGTGATGAGGCTTGAAGATATCAATGTCCATCAAAATATGAACAAAGGTAAGAGTGACCCATGAAAGAAGTGGTAGATGTAACCTTTAGGAAATGCCTAATAGAGTTGCCAATGGCCTCAGTATGAATTTTCCAAAATAGGAGAGGAAGATTCAAAAGGAAAACCCACACAAGTTTGAAATTGAGAGGCTTAGAATGGGGGTTGAAGGAAGTAGTCCAAGGCTTGACCAAAAGAGAGTGCTCTCCCTAGAACCACAAACCACCATCAAACAATAAATCCCTATTCTTTGAAGACTCAAAAGACACAATAAAGAAACCCTTAGCACAAGAGAATAACTCATTCTTTCCCTTGACAATAGGCCTCTAAGAATCCAATACCCATTTGTGAAGATCGAGAAGGGAAGGCCAAAAATTGCTAAATCTACAAACCAAACCCCTATAGAGATAAAAGTCTTCATTTTCATTAGAAAGTATTAAGATAATATTATAATGGTAGTACATATTTATTAATAAACTTATTAATCGATGAATTGCAACCTAGTGGGTTGCTCCCTTTTATATTAAAGAAAAAGATTTATAACGTTTTTCAAAGAAGGCCCAACACATTATCTAAGCCACAAAAAGCCAAGCATAGGACAAAATTCTGGCATTAGTAGGCCTATAATTGCAAACCAATGCAAGCAAGCATATTAAACTATTGAAGTCAAAGTATACTAGGAAAGATTACAAAACCTTGGCAATAACCAACTTCAAATATAGCTCACTATATAGACACTATTACAATGTAGAAGAAAATAAAGGGGGACTTGGGTAATCCTCTGAATTGTGGACAAGCTCTATCAACTACTCCACTCCATCTATTTTGACTAGACAAAACCTTTTTCAAGAAATTAACACGTTTTGATGCCTTCTGATGCCTTTGAATGCCTATACTAGGACATGGGGAGGAGATAAATGAATTCCATTCTACAAAATCCCCAAAATATTAGAGTTGGAAGAAGTCAACAAGCATAGGGACACCATTACCATATTGGGCCACATCAAGAAATTTATCCAATTCACCCAAAAATTGCTTCTTGATCAACAACATAACAATAGTCTTCATTGTGTCCTTTAATTCACCTAAATCCAATAGGACAATAACAAACAAAGATGCAATACCAGAATTAACCTTATATCCATGTTTAGAGATAATGGATTCATCTCTGAGAACCCATTGAATTGCCATTATTATTAGACCACTTTGAGTTTTAAAAACATTCTATAACCATTTCTTAGACAACAAGCTTAAGAAACGCATATGCCTTCGAAAGCATTGCAATTGAACAAGGGTCTCTATGTTGTAAATTGGGTTAGAGAAATGCACTAACATTGATGTGGAGATATGAAACAAACCCATACCCAAGAAATATATGATGAAACAATTACTTTGCACGAGAGAGCCTAACATGGAATAAGCCAGCAAATTGATTCATTATTGGAAACCAATTTAACTAATTATTTCACCAACCTCTAAACCTTGACCACCTGAGTGATGATTTCTCAACTTAGACTAACAAACGAGCGTCGACAACTACAGATGCCATGTGGATTCATACATGATCGCGTATATCTCCTCATCCAGATCAATCGCCGAGTTGGCCAACATGTTAACAATCTGATTAACTTCCCGATAGACATGGTTTAAGAAGAAGCTTTCCAAATTCTCAAGTAAGGAGAGTGTAGAGGACAATATGGAATTTAGGTTCCATCCAAAGGAATTTTTTGTTTTGACAACAATGATTACTACCGTTGAATTGCCTTCTATTGCAACCACTACTAAGATTCAAATTAGCACACATTTGCAATCCCAAAATAAGGCCTTGGAATTTAGCCTCATTGTTGGTCCTAGGTTTTAGTCTTTTAGAAGCCTTGCAAACAACCCGCCTCCTCCCTTTCAATTCTAAATCATGTAGCCAACCAAAGACTTATCTAGGTTTCCTCTTGAGGCCTCGTCAAAGTTTAATTTATATTAGTTGTTTGGGTGGGGGGCAACCATTTGACTTCAATGCCTTTTATTGAGATCTCAAAACCTCCAACCCTATTTATAGGGATTAATATAAATGCACATTTTTATATAATAAATATAATATTAATTAGAAAGTATTAAAATAAGATTTGAAAATATAATTATCAATATTAAAATAGAAATTACAAAATTCATCTAATACATATATAATGATATTAAAGATTAAATTATAATACAACAAATTATGTTGGTAGAGTTATAAAATAATACAAATAGAAATATTTATTGTAAAAATAAAAATATTTAATTATTGTTACAGGCACATTATAATATTGTTTAATATAATTGATTCTATATTTAATTTTAATAGCATTATTATTAAAATAAATAAAATTTAATTAGAAAGTATTAAGAAATGATTTTAAGAAATATAAGTATCACTAAAAATGATTTAATTCTTAGATAATACTATTATAAATTAAATAATATTATTAAGAAATAATTAGTATAAAGATATTAAAAAATTATGATAAAAAGAATTTAAAATATTAAAGAAGGTAAAAGATTTTAAAAATATGAGAACCAAAAATATTAATATAATATTTAAATATAAGAATTGATACTTTTTTAAAACATTAATAAATAAATGGATTGCTAAATTATCATTATAGTAACATAATAGAAAAGAATTAAGAACTATAAAATTAGGATATAAATGAAATTAAATAATTTAATAGTAAATAAAAAATTGAAAGAGGGAATATAATAAAGTGTAATCTTATGTGAGGAAATTAGTAGAATTAATATATTAATAGAAATAAGATGTTAATAGTATCATTGATAAAACTTATAATATTAACACACGATGTTAAATAAAGAAAAGTTAATTAGAATTTATGAAGATTGGATTCTAATCAATGTTAAAATACAAATTATAAAGTGGATCTAACTCCTATACCAAGATGCTATAGACTAAATAATTATAAAATGGATGACATACATAAGACAAGAGGATTAAGGAAAATGACAACAAAGGTGAAACACTACATTGACAATAAGGGGAGCAATATGAGACATGACTAGTGGAAGAAAGGAAAAGGAAAAGGAAAAAGGAAAATATGAGTTAGGAGAAGGACAACAAGGAACCCAAAAAATAAAGATGAAGGGAAGAAAATGAGATGAACATAAGAAGAAGGAAAATAAAGATAAAAATATTATTACAAGCCTAATATTAGAAAGGTTCTATTAGAAAACTAAGACAAAAAGTTTCAAACATTATTCATTAAATTAAAAAAAATAAAAATATTTATAAAATACAATAAAGAAAAAATAGATTTATAATACAATGATATAAGAATAAAAAATAAAATAAGATTAATATTGGCTTCAAGATTTTTGAATAAACTATGTGCATATTTTTATATCAATATTTTGGATCATATAATGAAATGACAAAAAATGAAACTTGGAAAGAGTAGGGAAAAACTTGAAGATAGAGAAGGGGATGACAAGGACAAAGATGGGAAAGGAAATACAAAGGAAGGGTTTTAGGATGATTGGATGATGAAGAAGAGGAGTGGCACATTTCTTAAGGCCTGTTTCATACTTAGGGTCCAAACTTCCCTCGGGGAAATGCCTTTCTGCTTAGGCTTCAGGTTTACTTGCTATAGGATTGTGCTTCCTCTAAGAATGTTGGTCTCAACAAAGGGCTTAAATGAAGCTTTCCCTTGTCGTCGATGGGTAGCACAGGTGCAATCCATGTCTCATCAATTGTAGAGTGCAATCCACATCAAAATTTTTGGCTTTTGTCCTTTTGTACTGTCTATGCAGACAATACAACATATTTTTTATTAATACATAGGGCGAAATGTATGTCCTAATGCAGCATAATTTCCTTATTTAAGAACTGGTGCCTTCCCTAGCTTCACCCACGAAGAAGTCATTTGCTGGTTGTTGATAGCGATGGCCAATTCTTTTCCTTATGTCTTCTCCCTTGCTCTCTTTGTTACTCTGTTTGCATTACCTAACTATCAGTGTGTGAGGAGATAAGAAAGCCACATATAGTTCACATGATTAAGTATATGAAGCCTCTGCATTTTTCGCTTCATGAGCACTGGTATGCTTCTCTCATCAATGAGGTAACTTCAAGCTCAAACGATGGAAGCCTGTTGCTCTCTTTGTTATTCTATTTGCATTACCTAACTATCAGTGTGTGAGAAGATAAGAAAACCACATATAGTTCGCATGATTAAGTCTATGAAGCCTCTGCATTTTTTGCTTCATGAGCACTGGTACGCTTCTCTCATCAATGAGGTAACTTCAGGCTCAAACAATGGAAGCTTGTTGTTATATACATATGATATAGTTTTGTATGGATTTGTAGCTTCGCTGAGTAGTGCATGGAGGGATGCTCAGCCCTAATCCCATCATTTGTCAGGAAAATGCATACAACCCATTCGCCACAACTTTTGGGTATGGGAGGCTCACATAACAATTTGTGGCCTCAGTCACATTACGAGACAGATGTAATTGTGGGCGTGATTGGTAGCAGAATATGGCCTGAGAGTGAGAGCTTCCATGATGGCCTGAGAGCGAGAGCTTCCGAGGCCACAAAGTTTTACAATTCTGTGGCCTGAGAGCGAGAGCTTTCATGAAGTGAAAGATGCAGAGGCTTCATGGACTCACACATGTGAACTATATGTGGATCTTTACATGCATTCAAAAGTGTTAATTGTTACTTCGTATAGTTAACTGAACACAAGGTGAGTTCCACCTTACCATGTGGGTGCCTCATGTGCCCCTATTATTTAGGAACTCACTATGGACGCCCTCACATGCTCCTTACATTTATAATTAATTACAAATGTTAATAATCATGATTTTTTCATCAAATATTAATCTCATCCTAATCTTAGTGTTGAACACATTCCAAGAATCTAGGAGATACATGAAATAATTAATGTTTAGGATTTGCAATTAAATGGCATCCTATTTCCAACACCTGAATGATGAGGGCGCAACCCGAGACACAGAAAATAACCCACAACAAGAGAATAATTTTATTATTCAGAAAATGGAGCTTCTTACATGCAGAGGATCTCAAATCCCCAAGTTCTACAACACATGCAAGTTACAGAAAGCTACAGAATCACCCTTTCGCAATATGCGAGCTTGTCCCCAAAAAGTTACCCAAAAATTAGAAACCAGCCCATAAATAGAGCTCCTCTTTAGTTTGGAGCCAAAAAAACATTCAAATTTGAGTTTAGGCACCGAAAAATTACAACTTGAAGTTCAAATTTCAAAAGAACATTTGCAATTGTATCTTCTAGAAAATGCGCCAACTTCCCGGGGCCATAACTTTTGATCCGGGACTCCGATTCGTGAACCGTTTGAACCGTTGGAAAGGTCTCGAAGTCAAGAACGCGTTCAAACTCTGCTATGTGATTTTAGCAAGTTTCAGGGCCATTCCGGGAGCTCTAAGTGCCTCAAATCCAACTTGGAAGATTTTCAGGTGCAAATCTGGGAAACTAAAACTGCAATATCTTTCAACCCAGGAACAAAAAATAAAAACCATAAATTGGTAATTTCATTATGGCGAAAAGGGTATCCAAAAATGTAAAAACATCTAAAAATGATAAACTTGAAATTTAACTATTTTTGGGTGATGCAAGATTGCCCTTACACCCTTTGGATGCTCTGCTTGAGACACCCAAGGTAATTTGAGAAGTGACCCCATCACATCTCAGATTGGTTGAGAAAACCCAACCGGTCAATGTTGACTTAGATAGCCAAGATGAATCTTCCACCGAGCCTTCCTCTCCATTTCACGGATATTCTTCATCTTGCCTATTTAGGTACTCCTTTACCACGACTATCAAGATTTCCTCAATCTCATCCTTTTTAAAGTAGATCTTTGGAATCCCACACTATTCCATCATTGGTATTTCCTGCGCCACTTTCATGATACTTTGTCAAATCTGAAATGTGAACATGGGGGAAATGTTGAATCATCAAACTCTACCTCGTATGCATTCCCTAAATCATGCTTCTTCAAAATTTACGAGGGGACGAACTTCTTCATCTTCAATTTATATGTTCCCACTAGAAACCTTTCTTTCTTCAGTGGACCTTCACTTCATCACCAATCTAAAACTCTTATACCTCCTTGATTGCCTTAGCCTTAGCCTTATCTGCATATTCATCTTGTTAATATGTTCTCTTACCTTCTCATGTATATCCTTGATGTGTTAAAATCTTCGGCTTCAACACTTATTTTCTTCTCTTGGTCCATATTCCTCAATTAGGACTGTTAGGGCTACCTCCATACACAATGGGAATGGTGATCTACCAGTGCTTACGGTGACATAATTATTGTAAGAAAATTATGCCTGGGGTAAGATCAAGTCCCATCCCTTGGGTTTATCCCCTACCAAACATCTTAGTAGGTTACCCAGACTCCTGTTAACAACCTCTATCTTCCCATCTGTTTGTGGATGGTGTGCAGAACTAAACTTTAGTTTTGTCTTCAGCTTCTTCCACAAGGTCCTCCAAAAGTACCCCACAAATTTAGTGTCACGATCTGAAACAATACTCTTTGGTAGACCATGTAGCCTCACCACCTCTTTGAAGAACAAGTCAGCAATGTGGACTGCATCATGGGTCTTCTGACATGGAATGAAATGTGCCATCTTTGAAAACCTATCAACCACCACAAAGACTGAATCATTCCCCCGTTGTGTCCTTGGCAAACCAAGAACAAAGCCCATACTTATATCCTCCCATGGACTCTCTGGTACAGGTAAGGGTTGATATAAGCCTGTATTCTGGCTTGCTCCTTTAGCCATCTGACATACCCTGCAGCTTTGTACAAACTTCTTCACATCCTGTGACAACTGAGGCCAATAATAATGCTCACTGATAATGGCAATGGTCTTATCCTGACCAAAATGTCCCGCCATTCCTCCACTATGCTTCTCCTTTATCAGGTTCTCCCTCATAGAACTCCTTGGGATACACAATTGAATTTCCTTAAATAACATGCCATCCTGGATTATGAAATCCATCCACCTTGTCCTATCCACTGTAACAGGTTCCTTGCAAGCTTTCCAAGCCTCTACAAAATCAGGATCTTCTGCATACAGTGTCTTGAGTTCATTGAACCCAACCACTTCAATCTACATCTTTGTCATCAATTTATGCCTCCTACTTAAGGCATCTGCAACCCTATTTGAATTCCCACTCCTATGTTTCAAAAAAAAGGTATAACTCTGCAAAAACTCTACCCATTTCATATGCCTCGATTTAATTTTCCCCGACTATTTAGGTACTACAAGGCTGATGATTAGTATATAGAAAAATTCCTTTGGCAACAAATAATGTCTCCATTTCTTTAATGCTTGAACTATTGCATAAAATTTACGATCATATACAAAATACTTTCTCTTGGCATCATTTAACTTTTCAGAAATAGGCAATGGGCTTACCTTCTTGGCTCAACATTGCTCCAATGGCACAATACTTGGCATCACAATCCACGAAACACCTTGTGAAATCTAGGAGGCTAGAATAGGTTGCTCACCTGCTTCAACAGTTCAAAACTTTTTGCTGCTCCACTGCTCCACTTGAATTCTTTTCTATCCCTCTCATTGTTTCAGTTAGGGGTCCACAAATACTACTGAAGTTTCTAATGAACTTTCTATAAAAACTAGCCAAACCATGGAAAGATCTCACCTCGGTAGCAATTCTTGGGGTAGGCCATTCCAAATAGCCTTCACCTTCTCTGGGTCCATCTTGAGACCTTCTGCTGAGACAACAAACCCCAAGTACACCAACTCTCTTTTCACAAAACTGCACTTCTTCAGATTAATCAACAGTTTCTCTTCTCTTAACTTCTCAAAGGCTCTCTGAATATGCATCGGATGCTCATCCAATGTCTTACTGAAAATCAAAATATCATCTAAATACACAATAACAAACTTCGGAAATTCTTTTTAGTACCTCGTTCATGGTACATGAATGCTCGATGCATTGGTTAGCCGAAGGCATGACTAACCACTTTCGTCACAGGGCCCTCTTTGGTCTTGAAGCTGATCTTCCATTCATCTCCCTCTCGAATCCGGATCTGGTGATATCCACTCTTCGATCAATCTTTGAAATCTGAGCTCCACGCTCAAAGCAGTCCCGAGGTCATCCATCCTTGGCAGGGAAATCGTACGTTGTTATCTTGTTTATGGCTTTCCGAGGGAATCTGTACATCCTCCACTCCCCATCCTTCTTTGGTGCTAGTCTGCGTACTGCGCATGGACTCAAACTCTTCCGTATCAAACCCTTTCTCAACAACTCTTGGACTTGTCTTTTCAACTCCTCATTTTCTGTTGGAGTCATTCTATGAGTTGCCTTATTTGGCAAACTGGCTCCAAGAATCAAGTCAATCGAATGATTGATCTTCCTCAGTGGCGGTAAACCCTCAGGTACATTATCAGAAACAATATTGAAACTCATCCAACATCGAAACTTCTGGAACCTTCTCACTATCCTCATTACTCACTCTAGGAATCAATGCATAACACACATGCTCATGCTTCATACCTTCTAAAATTTTTCTTCCGTCTACATAACAAATTCTAGCACTACTGCATACCTTTTCTTCGGTCTCCTTTAGGGGTTTCAACTTGTGACGAACCCCATCATTTGTCAAGGAATAAGTGTTTGCATGGCCATCATGTATAGCTCGCCTATCAAACTGCCACGACCTCCCCAACAACATGTGACATGCATCCATGGGGATGATATCACAGAGTACCTCATCATGGTAGCTCCTGATCTTGAACTTTACTAGGCACTGCTCATTGACCAAAACTTTGTGGTCTTTCGCAACCAGGCAATCCGATACGGATGCGGGTGCCTTTCCCTCTTCAGCTTCAACTTTGTGACCATCTCCTTCTGACACCAAATTATTAGTGCTCCCACCGTAATAATGACATCACAAATTTTCCTTCACACTTGCACCTTGTGTGAAATAGATTCTTCCTTTGTTCTGGTTCCTTTTCAGTCCTAGGGCTCTCCTAATCACTAGGGTTTCTCCCCTTTCAACATCATCGAATGTTCATATTGGGCCTCCTCATCTGCATACAACCCTTCCATGACCTTCCGGCCTTTTGCGCCCTTCAGCTTGGTGTTGTGGCGTTCATAGGCTCGATGCCCTTCTTCACCCTGCGAAACATGTTCCTCAGAAACCACCTCTTCAGGTCTCCTCGTCCTCTACCTCTTTGATCACCACTTGTTTTGATCACAAAGGGGTAGAAGTTAATCATTCCTTTGGCCGTTTGGTACCCACATCTTCACTTTTCTTTTCATCATCATTTCGGCTTCTGAAGGTCTTCCATTACCCCTTCGCTTTGACCTCCTCTTCCTTTTTGCTTGCCATCGAATCTTTTGTTCAGCTTCTCTTCCACCTTTAGAGCAAACTGATACACATCCTCAATGGTGGTCATTCTGACTAGGCAACTCCTCCTGAATGCTAGGTCGTAACCCATTAAGATATCGGGCTACCTTCTCCTTATTAGCCTCTGTGTGACCCATTCTGATGATTATCTTGTGAAAATCTTTAGTATATTCTTTCACAGATCTGCTTCCTTGCTTCAACCCTTGCAATTTCTTCGGAATCTAACTCGTAGTCCCTGGTATGAAGGCTTTAGTTTCTCTACCATGTGATCCCATTTAATCTTGACTTAGGTTCTCTGGCGATTTTGTGATCTTGACTTTTCATTTCTTTTTGGACCTCTTTCCACCAAATCTTGGCATGGCCCTTCAACTTCATTTTGCAAACTTAACCCGATCTGGGTCCTCTATTTCCTCATACTCAAAATATTCTTCCAGCTCATTGATTCGGTCGATCGACTCTTCCGGATTCAAACTTCCAGAATAACTAGGGACTTCTGCTCTAGGTCTTTTCCCGATCTTTGAAATGGCCCTTATTAGCCGCATTTGGTCTCGATCAATTGTTTCTTCTTCCTCTTCTACCTCTGAACCTGCTTCCTCTCCCTCATCCTCACTTTCCTCCCTTAGGTTTAACCCTCTTCTCAACTGCTCTTGTAACACATCAACTGTATCTGGAGGGCTGTCAGTGCATCTCTTCCACCAACATATCTGCCACCTCGACCACCTCTGGCACCACCACGCCTACTAGGCATCACTCTTGGAGGAATCTTTCTTGACCTTGACCCACAACCACGGTCCTAGTGCGAACTGCCTCACTATCAGTGATCTATCCACACGCTCAAGAAAAACCCGCTCTGATACAACTTGATGAGGGCGCAACCCGAGACACATAAAATAACCCACAACAAGAGAATAATTTTATTATTCAGAAAATGGAGCTTCTTACATGCAGAGGATCTCAAATTCCCAAGTTCTACAACACATGCAAGCGACATAAAGCTACAGAATCACCCTTTCGCAATATGCGAGCTTGTCCCCAAAAAGTTACCCAAAAATTAGAAACCCGCCCATAAATAGAGCTCATCTTTAGTTTGGAGCCAAAAAAACATTCAAATTTGAGCTTAGGCGGTTTGGCGCCGAAAAATTACAACTTGAAGTTCAAATTTCAAAAGAACATTTGCAATTGTATCTTTTAGAAAATGAGCCAACTTCCCGGGGCCATAACTTTTGATCCAGGACTCCAATTCGCGAACTGTTTGAACCATTGGAAAGGTCTCGAAGTCAAGAACGCGCTCAAAATTTTCTATGCTAATTTTAGCAAGTTTTGGGGCCATTCTGGAAGCTCTAAGTGCCTCAAATCCAACTCGAAAGATTTTCAGGTGCAAATCTGGGAAACTAAAACTGCAATATATTTCAACCCAGGAACATAAAATAAAAACCGTAAATTGGTAATTTTATTATGACAAAAAGGGTATCAAAAAATGTAAAAACATCTAAAAAATGATAAACTTGAAATTTAACTATTTTTGGGTGATGCAAGATTGCCCTTACACCACTGGATGCTCCCGCATCACTGAAGAATCCCAATAGTCACTTATTTATCATTTCTTTTATATTTTATTATCCTATTCTAGGCATCCACGAGTGGGGAAAAAAATATTAAATTTAATTATGTCCACAACTCACCTTTATCACTGCTAGTGGACCCCCTTATGAGTATTTTACAAACAATGGTGAGAATTAATATTACAAATTTATATTTTCGCAATACATCCCAAGTGCCTAGAGACACTTTCCAAGGATGTTGGAACCATGATATATGACAAGATTTACAAGGTGGATGGCACCTAATCTTAACAGTGTTGCAAATTCTATCCTCTTGAATGTTTCAGAAGAATCTACCACATACAATTTGTGGAAGAGGGTAGGTGATATTTATTAAACTGAAAGTCTAACTAATAAGTTTTATTTCAAAAGACATTTTTATTCTTTGAAAATGAAGAATGGTGATTCTATTGCAGAACATTTAAATGCTTTTAATATGATTATAATTCAACTTGCATATGTAGATGTTAAGATAGAAGAAGAAGATAAATGTATTTTGATGCTTTGTTCTTTACCCAAATCTTGAGAAAATCTAATTGTTTCCATAAGTGGTGGTGGTACAAAACTGGAGATGGATATTCTTATTATGATACTTATTTCAAAAGAGATTAGGAGAAAGTCCATGAATGTGGGCTCTTAAGATGCCTTGCATGTGTTAGGAAGGTCCAAAGAAAAAGGAGGGCCTAAAGGGGACAAAAAGAGAGATAACTTTGAAGGGCATTCTTAAACCCCTAGGAAGATTAAAGTAAAGTGATGGAATTGTCATAAGAGAGGGCATGTGAAGGAGTGTAGAAACAAGAAAAATAGTTTGGATACTTCCATGGAAAAGTCCTCAAAATATGGTGATTCTAATGTTTTTTTTTTAAATTTCTGCTAACACTATTAGTGATGATGCTTGGCTTATTGATTTAGGTTACTCCAACCATATGACTACTCACAAGGAGTACTTTACTTCATATTCAAATTATGATGGGGGATAATTTTTCCTTGGTGATAACAACACGAAGAGGATTGTTGGTAAGGGAAAGGTAAAGTTGTGTTTTAGTGATGGAAGGGTTAAAACTCTTGATCATGATTTACATATTCCAAGACTTGTGAGAAATTTACTTTCACTATCCAAGTTGAATGATTTCAGAATGCATATGACATTTGACAAGTCTAGTTGTAGGTTGATAAGAGGGAGTAGTGATAGCGAAAGGGTCTCAGATAGGGACTTTGTTTAGGCTTAATGCCTCCACTTTTTGTAACTCTACCAATATAAATGACACTAAAAATGCATGTATGTTGTGGCGCCATAAATTGGGTCACATAAGTGAAAAGGGTCTTAAGACTATTTTGAATAAAAAGTTGGTTGATGGTATTTTTGATTATTCTGTTGGTAAAAAATGAATTTTGTGAGCATTGTGTGTTTGGTAAACAAAATAGATCATCATTTCTTAATGGGATTAATAAAGCTAAGAGATTATTAGAGATCATTCATTTAGATGTGTTTGGACTAGTGGATGCTGACTCTTTTGGAAAATATCATTATTATGTTACTTTCATTGATGATGTCTTAAGATACACTTGGATTTATTTTATGCACACAAAATATGAGGTTTTCACTAAGTTTAAGGAGTTTAAAGCCCTAGAGTTGAGAAGTAAATGGATTATAAGATGAGGGTGTTGAAATTTAACAATGGGGGAAAATATTATTCTAGGGAATTTGATGAGTTCTATAAGCATGCAGGAATTGTTTGGAAAAAGACCACTCCTTATACACCTCAACAAAATAGGGTAACATAAAGAATGAACCAAACCTTGATGAAAAGAGCTAGGAGTATGTTGAGTGGTGCTAAGCTTGATATATTCTTTTGGGTAGAAGTTGTAAGTACTGCATGTTATTTGGTTAATAGATCTCCTTGTTCAACTCTTGTTGATAAAAATCCTTATGAAGTGTGGATAGGTAGAAAGCCTTCTTTTTCACATTTAAGGGTCTTTGGTTGTGAGGATTTTGTTCATGTGCCTCAAGAGAAGAATTCTAAATTGGACCCAAAAGCACATAAATGCATCTTTTTGGTTACGGTGAGAATGCAAAAGGTTATAAGCTTTGGAATCCACTAACCCGTAAAATGGTTTTCTCTAGAGATGTGATTTTTAAGCAGTTTAGAGCTTACTCAAGTGAAGAAAAACCAAAGAAGAAAGATAAGAAATAGTGCACTTTGAGACAAATATTGAAAAGCAATAAGATGTACATGTGGAGAACAACCAGATGGATTAAAAGATGGAGAAGAAGAAGAGGGTTTAACTGTTCAGATGATGCACAATATGAGAATGTAGAAGAAGATCAAAAAGAGCCTCCTACTCCTACCTTGAAAAGATCCATAAGACAAAAAATCTAGTTGACAGGTATAACCCATTCAATTTTCGTTGTGTATTTTCTTTGTTAAAAATTGATGATAAACCTAGATCCTATAAGAGGCTCTTTCTTCAGAAGAAAGCAAGTCTTAGATGAAGGCCATGTGGGAGGAGATGATGGCTTTGGATAGTTTTGATACCTGGGATATTGGGAGTTTTCCCAAAGGAAGGAAGCCCATTGGTTGCAAGTGGGTATTTAAAAATAAATTTGGAGTAGATGGCCGGTTAGAGTAGTACATGGTTGGACAAGGGCTACTCCTAGAGAGAGGGAGTTGATTTTGGTGAAATTTTCTCTCCTGTTGCTATGTTAAATTCTATTAGATTTCTATTATCTATTTCTGTTGCTTATGATTTTGAAATAGAGCAAATGAATGTTAAAACTACTTTCTTGCATGGGGATCTTGAGGAAGAGATTTATATGTGACAACTTGATAATTTTGTTGTGAAAGGAAAAGAACACGTGGTTTGTAGGTTAAAGAGATCTTTATATGGTTTGAAAAAATCACCTAGGATGTGGTACCGGAAGTTTGTTGCTTTTGCATTGAATTTGGGTTTTGATAGGAGCAAGGAGGATCATTGTGTTTATATTAAGGTTATTGATGATAAGATTCTAATCATTGTCTTGTATGTTGATGACATGTTGTCTATGAGTAACAACAAGGTGATGATTAGGGAGCTTAAGACTTATCTTTCTGGCACATTTGATATGAAGGATTTGAGGGCTGCAAAATATATCCAAGGATGGAGATTAGTAGAGATTGGGTTCATGAAAAGATTTGATTAAGTCAGAGTAAGTATGTTGATACCATTTTGCAAAGGTTTAATATGCATGACTGTAAACTAGTAAATATTCCATTTTTGGTCAGTACTAAGTTAAGTTTAGACATGTTTCCTAATTTTGATTGTGATTTTGAAGAGATGTTTAACATTTCTTATGCTAGTTCCATTGGTCATTTGATGTATGCAATGGTTTGCACTAGACTAGATACAACCCAAGCAGTGGGAGTTTTAAGCAGGTTTATGTCTAACCCTGCTAGAGAGCATTGTAATTTTGTAAAGAGGATGTTTAGATATTTATGTGGTACTTCGGATTACTATTTGGTTTATCATGGTATTGATGATGTGGTTAAGTCATTAGACATAGAGGGTTTTGTTGATGCAAATTGGGTAGGTGACTTGGATAGTCGAAGATCCACTAGTGGCTATGTTTTTACTTTGTTTGGAGGTGTAGTGGGTTGGATGAGTAAGAGGCAGCCTACAATTGTATTTTTCACCACCGAAGCAAAGTATATGGCTACTATACATGCCTCTAAGGAGGTGGTTTGGTTACATAGACTTGGTAATGTTATTGGTTTTGATTGTAGGATAGTGAGGATTGTATGTGATGGTCATAGTGCTATATGTTTAGCCAAAAATCCTATGTATCATGCTCGTACTAAGCATGTTGGTGTTCAATATCACTTTGTGTGAGAAATGGTAGAGAATAGTAAGATCTTGATTGAGAAATTTGACACCTAGGATAATGTTGTAGATTCTCTCTTGAAGCTAGTGACCATGGATAAGTTCTCTTCGTGTAGGAAGGCCATGGGCCTTGATCACTGTACTTGATTATATTTTATTTGTATCTCATAGATTTAATTGCAATGTATAATGTCAAGTGGGAGAATGTTAGGATAGGTGATATTATAATTGCTATCATAAGTTGATTTATGTGTCTCCATGTCTTTGGAAAGTGTTCTAGGGGACATGAGGGGCAACATATTTATTATTTATTTTATTATGAAAAATTGTAATTGCATTCAAAGAGGTGGACCCATTATGGTGACAATTAAAGAGCATTTTGGGAGGATATTCCTTTTGGGTGTCCAACTTTGTGAGTGGGGACCACTTTGATGTGCATGTCCTTGCATGTTATTTGCATGTTTTGTATGGTTGGGAACCTAGGTTTGCATGTTTGTGCATGCCCTTGCATAAAGCCATTATGGAGCACTCAGGTTTGATCAATTTTGATTGGATATGGGTTAGGCACCCATGTGAAGGCCATGTGATTATTTAATATTTTATGCCATTTTTATGGGATGCCCACTAAGGGGGTGTGGGTTTTTCCAGGTATTTTTTCTTGTTGTTCTTCGACTGCCATCAATTCCCCTATCTCACAATTAATGATATATTTTTGCATGTTCTTCTTTGATTTAAATAGGTAGAACCTGAGAATGCTTATCCCAGCGGCACTTACACAAGCCAACACTATGATCCACTCTCTACTTTTTGAAACCAAATGTGGTACACATTTTGTACCCAATTTGGCAATAACTCTCATGCCACAGTTCCTACTAGTCTCATTGCAGTTCCATATTGGACTTGCTCCATAATGTTTAAGGTTGACCAGATTCTCGAGGTTGTTGTAGAATGCTTGCATGAAAAAAGCATGAACCATAATCGCTCTATCAATTTCCACTCCTTTAGCTATTCTAATTGTCAAATCTGGGTGCCTTCTTCAAAATCTTGCCCACCATGACCTCCCGGGGACCCCATTTGTGAAAGGATTAGATCAACTTGCAGTTATTTGGGAAACTATGGCTTGTAGCTAATTTACTTGCAGTCTGTGGCCCAATTTTACCATGTCCTTGCACCATTGGACAACTTCAGTCTCCTCTTCAAATAAAATGGTACGTGGACCCCTCCTCTTCATGGTAGTGCATCCTAACAACCACGCCCTCAAACTGCTAGGTGGCATACCCCACTTGATTGCTACTGCCCTAATTGTCACATTGTGTTCTTCGACAGTCTTAACTGCTCCATCCATATCAGCATATGTCCACTGCCTAATGGGTACAGGTGAGGGAATTTGCACAACAGGTTGAACATTTGGCTGAACAGGAGGTTTGAATTCTATTGTGTTGGTGGCTTCATCCGCAGAGTCAGGAACATCTTCTAGGTTGGGAATTGCATGAACTTCCTCATCAAGTTGTGTTTCAATGAAGGGAACCCCACGAGTGAATTTAATGGCATGTTTTCCTCTTCCTACAACCCTTGTTGTCCTTCTAGTAGGTGCCATAATTTTCCACTTAACCTGCACGGACAGTAAAAAATGAATAACTTATTAGTGCAACAAAGAATATATGATTGTCTACATAGATATATATACAATCTTATAAGGACATGTTATTCTCTGGAAAAATATATATACAATCTTATTAGAACATATCACTGTCTGTGAAGCTTCATGTGATTAAATTTCATGATTATACCAACATTTGACAGTATACAAATTAAATTTAATGATTATACTTGGTGAAAATTTTGTCAATGTTCTGTTTAAATCACATTACATGTGATTAGTTCATAGAATAAAGGCAAAAAAAGCATAGCAGTCAAACCCTAGATGCTATAGACAAAATAATTCAAGAGGGATCAAATTTCTACCAATCACATGTAAATAGAAATGATTACAGTCAAACCCTTAATGCCATACACATAAATGATTTTTAAACATGCCAAAATGCACTCAAACACCGTCGAACCCAACAAAAACCCATTGTTGAACAAACAATCTTGTAGGTGAAGAGAGGTGGATCAAATTTCTACCGGTCACATGTAAACCCTACACGGCTTGATATGATGAAACAATACATGACATGACTATATATATATATATACATATATGTGTGTATATGTGTGTGTGTATATATATATGTATGTATGTATGTATATGCATGTATGTATACAATCTGATAAGAATATATCATTGTATTTATAGAGAATGATATATATTCTTATCAGATTATATATATATATATACAATTTGGTATGATGAAACCCTACACAACATGATATATATATATATATATATATATATATATATATATATTTGTCTACAAATGTAATCCAAAAATTGGTCAATAAATCGGGACAAAAACTGTATACCCATTCAACTTCATGACTATTAAAGAGGGATTCAGAATATAACTATGATATGATTAAAAAATGGGTAATGTTGTTATTATATTTGATGTATGGTATAATGTTGCTATTATTATCTTTGATTTATGATGAATGCAGGTGAAAAAAATGTAACTACGATATGATTAAATAATGGATAATGCTAAGTTGAATAGTGACTGAAAGCAAAATTGTTTGTATGCCTGAAAATAATGTAAACACTGAGTAAATAAATATAAATATAATGTAACTATGATATAATTAAATAATGGATAATGCTAAGTTGAACAACTAAGTGAAAGAAAAAATATTTGTATGCCCGAAAATAATGTAAACACTAAGTACATAAATATAAAAGAGTATATTGAATAATGAAACAAATAACATAAATGTAGAAGAGTATGCCTGAAAATAATGTAACCAATGAGTACTTAAATATAAAAGATTATATTGATATTTATTGAAACAGACAACATAAATGTAAAACAAAGAGGTTGAAAATAATGTAAACACTGAGTACGTAAATATAAAAGAGAATATTGAATAATGAAATAGACAACATAAATGTAAATCCAATATACTGATAAATAAAAACATGGATTTACTTATTCTGGGTGTACCGACCTGAATAAGCTCCCTTTTAAGAGGAATGTACAGAAGTTGCCTTAGTAAGCTCTAAATTTTGCAGAGGATATTCAGTGAAAGAATAAGAGAATTTGTAATTAAAATGACCCTAGAAATTGTCTCTTACAAAATCATTCGAATGTGTAAATTGAATGCATTGAATTGTAGTGGTTGAGTTTCAAATTTGAATTTTTGTGGGAAACAATCTGTCATTTCATTTTGTAGTGGCCATTTATGCCTGATTTTTGTCATGGCCTTTAGGAAATCAATTTTATATTTGGTTTAATTGTCAAAATAGATGGCTTTATTAAATTCAGTCAGATATATGAATTATAATATGTTTTTTGGTATACTAGGGAGCCTTACACCATTAACTGTCTATGCAGGTACCAGAAGAGGATGGAGGTAATGCATGAAGATGTGAAGGGAAGTGTGGTTGAATGTGCAATTGATAGCTCATAAAGCTCATCAATGTTTTTTATTATGTTAGAATGTGCACCATTAACTGTTCATAATGTTTTAAATTATGTGACATTGTGCACCATTAACTGTTTATGTATACATGTAAATACAATGTACTAGAATCTTTAAGCCACTTGTATGGAGTGGTTATTGTAAACATCACTGTACTTTATTTAATTAAAAAATGACTTTATTTTGTGCAAGTTAATCAAGTGTTGAAAACATTTTTGCACCAATATATGTTTAAACTTGTTTTTTCTTTGTTGGTTAGTTACACACTAAGTAGTGAACATATACTGGTGTAATGTCTAATTTTTTATTGGCATAACTAAAACATTGTAATGACTAAAATGTAAACAGATATTGGGGGGACAGGTGAATGAGGAGTAAACAACAATCGGATCATGAACGACAATCGATGGTTTTCCCCTAGTTCTAATTTTTTCTTTCTAAAGATCTAGTTTTCTTGGTGAGAATTGAATATTTCATTTAAATTGTGCATTGAATGGATTTCTGGAAGGAAGCTTTTGTTTGGAAATTGTCAAAGTGAGCCTAACACCTTTATCAATTTATCATATTTTGTAGGTTGCTTTACCTTGTGAAGAAAATTGATGTAGCTTTTGTATTGAATTTCTCATACTGTCAAAGTGACTAACATCCTTAACATTTTATCATATTTTGCAGGTTACTTTACCATATGAAGCAAAGTGGCCTAGGTGCATTGCCTTGTGAAGCAATTTAGCCTAGGTACCTTATGAAGAAAATTTGTCTAGCTACTATATTGAATTGCTTACATTGTGGTTTGAGCTTTACACTTGTATTTTGCAGGTTCCTTTAATTTCTGAAGAAATTTTTTCAAGACTTTCCTTTATCTTTTGAAGAAAACTAGTTTGGCTATTGCATTGGAATGCATACATCTTGGTTTGTTGTTGAATTAATTGCTATATTATTGCTGGTACTAGGACTTCGTAGTCCTAGGTATTGCTTTGTTTTTTCACATCCATCCTTTAATTAAGTCCTCTCAATATTTTATTTTTTCCAATAAAACTCTATCATTTTTCAATTTTGTGGAAGCCATTACTAGGAATTGTAGAAGTTTGTTAAGTAAAAAAAAATCAATGTAGATTGAAGTTGAAATTAAAAAAAAATCCATTTTGTTGCCTAATAATAGGGAAAATCAAAAAATCTTAGGAAATGATGACTCAATATTGGTCAGCAATTTTTTGGAAAATATCATGATTTTTAAAGAAAATAGTGAATTCAAGGTCTAAGACCCAATACATTGCAAGATATGAACATCCATCAAAGCATACTTGAAAATGGATTTTTTTCTAGATGTTGTAATAATAAGTGCCACTTCCAATCACCACAACCTTCACAAAACCTTATGCACAAAATTCAATAAAGGAGAATTTATGTACAAACCCTCTTGAATGATTTCAAATTGTGACTAATTTTCTTTGTAGCATTGATACAAATTGTGAATACATTGTTCTAATTTGATTTTTCTTCTGAAGATTTAGTTTTCTTGGTGATAATTTAATGCTTCATTTGAATTGTGCACTAAATGGATTTTTGGAAGGAAGCTTTTGTTTGGACATCGTCAAAGGGATCCAACACCCTTATTAATTTATCATATTTTATAGGTTGCTTTATCTTGTGAAGAAAATTGGCCTAGGTAACTTACATTATGAAGGAAATTGATGCATCTATTGTATTAAATTGCTCACATTGTCAAAGTGACTAACAACCTTAACATTTTATCATATTTTGCAAGTTACCTTACCATATGAAGCAAGGTGGCCTAGGCGCGTTACCTTGTGAAGCAATTTAGCTTGGGTACCTTATGAGGAAAATTTTTCTAGCTACTATATTGAATTTCTTACATTGTGGGTTGAGCTTTACACTTGTATTTTGTAAATTCCTTTAATTTATGAAGAAAATTGTTCAAGGCACTTTATCTTTTGAAGAAAATTAGTCTGGCTATTGGATTGGATTGCATACATCTTGGTTTGTTGTTGAATTAATTGCTATATCATAGTGTATGTTTACTTCTATACATTTGACCATTGCAGTGAATGTTCGTACTTTCAATTATGCTTGGAACTACATTCCCCATCTTCAGTTCCACCATTGTTGTTACTAGGACTTTGTAGTCCTAGGTATTTCTTTATTTTAGATTTAAATTTTATCATTAGAGATAGTTCTAGATCAAGATATTTTTATTAGATATCATACAAAAGAAAAGAAAAAAATCCTCATCCTTAATTTTTTTTACTAGATATATCATAAAATAATAACTTTTTACTCTTGATGTTATATTATTTGTTATATTTTGGGGTCAGTGCAGGATCTAGAAGACAAAGTCTACAACAACATACATCCATCCGGTCTACAACAATGTACACTCTATCAAAATTTATATTCATAGAAATGATAATGGGCTGAGATGGAGACCACTTTCCATATGTATAATGGCACAAATAGTGAGATATTTGCGAGTAAGAAAGCAGTGGTTTCAAATTGTTTGAGGAAAAAACTAAAAAACAGACAATTTCAAATTTTTAGATTTCCTCCAAACATGATTACTACAAGTTGCATGGCATGATGGTGGCTTATGAAAAGACCACGTCTTCACAACCATCCTTTAATTAAGTCAACTCTCAATATTTTCATTTTTCCAATAGAAACCCTATCATTTTTCAATTTTGTGGAAGCCATTATTGGGAATTGTGGAAGTCTATTTAGTCACAGAAAAAATCAATGTAGATTGAAGACACAACAAATAGAAACAAAATCATTCTTGGGCACTTTGGCAGGAACTTCATTGCTCTACAGCTCTTATTTTAATAGTCTCACATTTATATGCTAAAGCTTATTTTTTCCTAAGAAGTCACATTAGAAATAAGTTTGGTGATATATTATATGAAATTTTTATTAGTGCATTAGGTTATTTTTTAATGTAAGGAAAAGTGTGGAAGGGAGACATAAAAAATTTTGTTGGTGAAAGTTATTATTTGGAATTTAAATATATGTGGTTTAAAAATTTAAGGTGTATTAAAGGAGAACACTTAGAGGAATGATTCCATACAAGGAAAAGCAAGGGGAATCAAGCTTATATACGAGTTCCTCATTTGAAAAAGACAATGGTCATCCCAAATACATTAATTTTTTTTATTGTAATGGATGCATTATTAGTTGAGTCCAACATCCTAAGTACACACACTTTTATGCATTTACTAATGATGCATTCAGAGCCATTAATGTTGTAATTGGTGATTAAGATCTAAAGGGTGCAATTGGAGGTTGGAGGTATCATAGGATAGAGGACTTTTGTCATCTTGAGCTAGCTTCTCACTTAGAGATGATTCATCACATGAGAAGCACCACTTCATATCTATACATCCCTTCATGGATAAAGTGGGGCTTGGATTTTGTTGACATTTCTTATGGGTGCACTTGATGTATTTAAATTAGTTGGGGTTATTTTATACAACAAAGAAGGGATTGTTTCCATAGTATTGGAGAAGGGATATTGAAACACTCGAAGGAGATATGGACTCTCAAAGGAGAGTTGTGCTCTTGTGTGTGGCACTAAGAAGGAATTTTCACACACTCAGAGGAGATGTGGACTTTCTGAGCAAATTTGTTCTCTCATTGTGTAAGGAGGATGGGGACACTTTATGTTCTCACATGTTGTGCAGGGCTTTGTAGATTCTACAATTAGGAGATCTATTGATGGATTTAGTTTGGTGTTTCCTGGGTGAGCGAGGAGGATTGGTGAAGGTGCTTCATCAAAGTCTCCAAAAGGGTTGCATTCAACTCTTGCAATGTTCCATCCTTTGTTTATATTAATGTAATAAGGGTGAAATGTTGGAATATTACATTAATTAAATATTTTTATAGATTATATTAAATAAATAAATGTTATTAATTTAATAGTTAATGAATAATAAGTTAATATTTAGTTTTGGAAATTATTCTTGTAATATAATTTGGGTGGTTATTCATAATAAATTGAAAGGATTTAAAATCCAAATGTATTATGATGTAATCATCAATCTAAAGAATTAATATATCATCAAGGATTTACTCTTTCAATATGAAAGTTCATGTAAACATTCATAAACTTGTTAGTTCAATCTAATAAGTAGTTTGATCAATCATCCAATCTTACCTCATCACAAAAATTATGAAGGATGTTATCTAAGGACTATTCGTGAAGCATCACCATTGACATATAAAGAATAAAAACGAGGAGCCTTTCAACACACCTATTCCACTACTATCTTCCTTTAGTAAGTGTAAGTTCATTATGACCGGTAGCAACATTAATCCAAAGTCTATTAAGGTTATTTGAGATCCTCCTTGCACTATCCCTATCAAAATTCAAGTGCCATCATGTAAGTGTATATTTGACAATAGAGCCATTAATCCAAAGCCTCTTAAGCATGTACAAGATCGTCCTAGCATTATCATATCCATGATTCAACCCATGTGGAAAGTTAAAAATATATTTCATGTGATCCATAAAACACACAAAACCCAAAATCTATAACCATAATAAGGCCCAAAGAAATCCCACTAGTCAAAGCCTACTATTAAGGGAGTATATTAGAGGCCTAATCAATATAGGGATATTGAATGTAGAAAAACTATATCCATCTTGTCTAAGAAGCAATGAAGGCCATGTTAAGAGTTCATTCCAAAGCATGGTGAAACAAGTGCTCTCAACCAAACCAAGGTCAAATTATCCAAGGTAGTTCCATCCATCATGCAATAAAATACCAATAACAAGAAACCCAATATAATCCTATACATCATCCAATAACCCACTTTTGTATGATGAGAAACTTGATCCCCATGAACATAGACAAGAAAATCAATCACATCAAGTATATTAGAAATCAAGTTACAAATTATATTGACCACATTGAGCATAAGGATCTAAAGAATTCATGATCAATCATATTGAGAATAATATTGATTAAGCTAGCACAATCATGAATGTCGAGAAAGATCAAAATCCTATCAACTTGATCCAACCACCATTGTCTGATTTGGTCTTCTTATAGAGGAACATATTGAAACTTCCAATAATTCTTGTGTCTAAAGATTAATTCAAATATTTTTTTTCAATAAAAGGTATCTCATTGCAAATCAAACACGTTAGATCATGAATATCAAGGAAAAATATTAAGCCTTAATGAGTAAGAAATCTTGGAACCCATACATAATATAAATCAAGGATTTCAGGGCATTAGTTATAGGTCTCATGATGAACATACTAAGGGTGTTAGTGAAACTTCTAAAAAATATAAGGAGACTTCTTCCAACATCCAAATTAGTTCCTCTCATTAATCCTATAATGAACCTACTAGAACCAACCATTTTATCCATGCCACTATCCCTATCACCCTAATTGATCTTCCATCACCTAAATTCACTAATCAAAACCAAGGAAATCACACACCATTTGAATTATTCTAAAATGATGAATCTATCATGAAAGTCTAGGGATTTTAAGATGATTTTTCCTCAAGGGATCACATAATGAAATTTAAATTGATTTGGATGCATAAGCATATGAATCAACAACCCTACAAATCAAGGACTAGCATAATATAAAACATCACCATATAATATCAAATCATAATAAAAAATCACTCCAAAAGGCCATGTGGTTCCACAAATCAGAAAGGAAGAAAAAAGCAATATGGATCCCAAAGCAAATAGAAGTAATGAAGCAAAATGAAGCATCCAAATCCACATCTCCAAAACCCAATTCTAGTTTAAAATAAAAAAATTGCATTTCCCACCCAAAATCCAATACCAAAACCCCAAATGCAATTTGTAATATTCCAATTTTAAGCCCATAATTTCAAAATCTGTTTTGATTCCTAAATCACAAAATCTTAAATTCAAATATGCAAAATCTATTCGAAGTCAAACCTAAATCCCAAAATATCAAAGCCAAAATATAAAAAAATTGTTTGGATCCCTAAAAACAAAAATATAAATCTAAAAGTTCAAAATCTATCTGAATCCATAATCTCAAGTTCTTAAATCCAAAAATCAAAGCATCTAAATAAAGATCCTAAATCTCATACATTGAAAACTCAAAATCTTGTTTTCAAAGATATAGAATCCCCCATCCAATCCATTTAAAATCAAATTTTAGTATGCACCATGGTATGTGGAATTATTAGTCTCAATTTTACTTGGTATCATGGCATTTAATCACACCTTCACAACCCTATCCTTCCATCTCCCCTTTGTTCTTGACTACATGCTTGGGAATGTTCTCTTCTAACATTTTCCCAAGGACATAAAGTTAGCCTAATTAGATGGTTGACCAAGGAGAACTTGATCATCATAATTCAACAATCTTCCCTAAGGTACTTCTAACTACTACAATCCTTGTGCATCTTCGAATATCAATAATCAAGATAATACAAGTTGCAAAATTTCATAGGTTGTTAGGTTGATCTTGCAAGTTATAGAGGGATCTTGTATATTAGGTAATTCCTATGGTACTCGAGTTCAACCTTGAGGTGTGCAAATTCAACCCACAAAAAATTTAGAGACTATAAAAAACCTAAATCATTTATCAAAGGTGAGCATTTATTTTCTAGACCAAGACAATTACATTGTGTGACATCAATATTTATTTTTTCTTATATTTTGTAAAACTAAATGCTTTATTTGACGCCATTTAGTTTCCAATATATTCATTTATTATAATTTTCAATTCTTGTTTAATATTAAAGCTAGATTAATCTAAGATATTGTATGCTAAATGAAGCCTATAATTTAGTATGTGCAATTAACATTTAAATGCTACTTCCTAATCTTTTTCCTAGTGTAAGACTCTTCCAATAAAATTTTTCTTTTATAAATTATAAACAAAATAAGATACTAAATCCAAAAATTTAATATATGGACATCTTCTCAACTTTAATGTAATGAAAATTAGTTTTAACATCAATTCAATTGAAAATAAGTAAAATAATCTATATAGTCTTATTTCAAGAATCTATAGAGTCAACTTAAGTGAGAAAATTACAGCAAATTTCAAGCAAAGGTTTTTAAGCATAGTAAACATTTGCATCACTAAAAACAATAGGCCATAAAACAACATTTCCCATCCAAAATCCAATCCCAAAATCCCAAATATAAATTGTAATATGTCAATCCTAAGCTGAAAACTTCAAAATCCATTTGAATCCCAAAATCTTAAATTTAAATATGCAAAATCAATTTGGATCCCTAAATCCCTAAATCTCAAATTCAAAAATATAAAATCTTTCTAGATCATTATATCCAAAACTACGAATCTAGAAGTTCAAAATCTATCTGAATTGATAATCTCAAATTTTGAAATTCAAAAATTAAAGAATCTTTAAAGATCCTAAATCCCCTACACTGAAAACCCAAAATCTTGTAGTTAAAGATCCAAAATCCCCTATCCAATCCAATGAAAATCCAATTGTAGTATGCACCATGGTATGTGAAATTTTGGGTCTCAATTTTGCTTGGTACCATGACATTTAATCACACCATCACAACCCCATCTTTGGTCTTGAGTGCATGCTTGGGAATGTTGTCTTCTAAAATTTTCCCAAGGACATAAAGTCAATCCAATTAGATGGTTGAATAATGAGAACTTGATCCTCATAATTGAACAATCTTCCCTGAGGTATTTCTAAATACTACAATCTTTGTGCATCTTCGAATATCAATAATCAAGCTGCAAGATTCTATAGGTTACTAGGTTGATCTTGCAAGTTATAGAGTGATCTTGTATGTTAGGTCATTCCTATGGTACTTGAGTTTGACCTTGAGGGGTGCATATTCAACCCACAAACATTTTAGAGATTATACAAAACCGAAACCTTTTATCAAAAGGTGAGCTCAATTCCATTTTGTGACATCAATATTTATTTTTCATTATATTTTGTAAAACTAAATGTTTTATTTCACCTCATTTAATTTCAACCACATTCATTTATTATAATTATCAATTTCTCATTAATATTAAAACTATATAAATCTAAAATATTGTATTTTCTTACACATAAAGGGCTGTTAAATCAAGCCTATATTTCAACAAGTCTAATTAATGCTGAAATGCTCCTAATCTTTTTTTCTAGTATAAGACTTTTCAAACAAATTTTATTTTTTAATAAATGATAAACAAAGTAAAATACGAAATCCAAATTTTAATCAACCCTAATGTACACTCATCTATTATTAACTTTTTTGTTTAATGAAAATTACTTTTAAAATAAGTAATATGATCTATATATAGTTTTATTTCAGGAATTTATAGAGTCAACTTAAGTGAGAAAATTACAGTAAAATTTAAGCAAAGGTTTTCAAGCATTGTAAACACTTGCACCACTAAAAACAATAGGCCATAAAAACAACTGTTCACATGTTTTTCTGTTGCTTTGTTTCGTTTAAAATATCACACCCCTAACCTTCAACTTTCCCTTTCTGCTGCTACAAGCATTAGCGCTGTCCTCGATTTTTACAAGATAATGCCATGTCATCCTTCATCTTTTCATACTCTTTGTGGTGGAGGAGGAGAAATTGGGAGAACATAAGACACAGGGCCATTAGGCTTAGGAATTCTTCCAAGTTTTCTCACTTCCACACCACTCTTTCCATCCCGAAATGGCAACGTATCTG
This sequence comes from Sequoia sempervirens, assembly GCA_007258455.2. NCBI lineage: Eukaryota > Viridiplantae > Streptophyta > Pinopsida > Cupressales > Cupressaceae > Sequoia > Sequoia sempervirens. The sequence goes on from VDFB02000015.1 coordinate 91,533,057, forward strand.
AGAAACGGCCTACAATTCTTCCACCTAATCTTGTTGCAAAATCACCTGTATTAGGCGGTGAGCTTCCCTTATCAATACCTGCAATGAAAACATGAAGCTAAGCATTACCACGTCATATATTCAAGTAAATGTATTAAAGATAAGAGTTAAGCATTCTTCTTGTGGATTATTCTTTCAATCCCTCCTTAAACCCTGCTTATCTGATAGAAAGGCTTAAACAGCCAATACGTTATTTATTTGGGGACCCGTTCCCTACTGTAAGTAACGGGTCACGTAGGGACACTTTACAGGAAACCCCCCTTAGATACTATGTTAATGCAAACATTTATATATTAACGTTAATGCATTGTTTTTCGGTTTTTTTATAATATTTGGAATCAAATTTCATGATCTATGGTACAAAACAGAAAGTAAGAAAAGATAAATAAAACTATAGATCATAAAATTTAATTGGAAACTTTAAAAAACGCCCCGTAAATCAAATCCAAAAAATGCATGCTACCATGTTATTTTTTCCTCTTGTTTTGCTGCCAACAATATGAATAGAAATGGAATTAAAATACCTGACCGTGTTGCCGTGGACTTGTTCAAGAAGAAGATAAAAAGTAACAGAAACAAAACACGCCATGATACAGTTACACTCTTGACAGTAGAAAAATCCATCACACAAATTTTGTGGTGGGCTTTCCCAAGCAAACTATATTTTTATACCCACAAAATTCTTGTTAGTCTTGAATCCTTAAACAGGGGCGTTAACAAAGTTGTTAATCGTCTAAATCCAAACCTACCTTCAAAATAAATCATCGAAATTGAGTTTAGTGAGATAGGGTTGGTGAAATTTGACTTTGAATATATTTTTATAGCTTTAGTTTCACGCGGCTACGCAACCTAAAGATTCAATCTCAGCATTGAAAATTGACACTAAAAGCAAGTCAATGTATAATTAGTGACTTATAAATCATCCAGATACAATGCATTACCATCAACGGCCTCATGATGAAGAATAAAGCAAAAGTCATAACTATTTAGTGGAGGCATGCTTTTGTCTCTGACCATCAATGCATAACTATTTGGTGGCGGCATGCTTTTGTCTCTCACCATCAAATCGCACGTTGGAAGTGTCAGGCAAAAGTTCCCAACAACTGTAACAAAAGTAGAACATCCACAATACAAACTGCCAAGAAAGAATGAGGAAACACCCCCCACAACTTGAGGAGAACAACAATATATGTCCAAAAAACTACAGAACTCACTTTCCTAGAGCTAAGTTAAATGCCACCATTTGAAATGAATGTGAAAGGGGGCAACTAGGCATGATGTCAGTTTGTCCAAACAGTAAGAAATTGAAATCAAATGCCAAGAATAAAAGAAACTAGAAATAATATAGCCCACGTTGCCAAAACCAATATTAAATGCAAGGAACAACTCAACCATAATGCCAAGTTGAAAAAGACATGAAAAAAATCTAGCCAAACTAGTAAGCTACTTTGGCAAGATTTAGGCTTTCATTATATGTTTTAAATATAATTTATATCCACATAGGTATCAATACATGTAATCTCCCAGCTCATGTAAAATATCGTGATGTAATTATGACCCAGAGTAATGCATTTTAAAACATATATGGAACACAACTTTTGTAGTATTATATAAAAAATATTGATTTTTAACATATAATTTTATATCATATTTTTTTAGTAATCTTGTTTTACAAAAAAATGATCTATAGTAATTTGGTTTAAGTCCATAGCAACATAATTAGCCGATAGGCTTTTATTGTGGACTTCCAGTCCACAGGCCATCGACAAACCTGTCTCACATGCCCTTTAAACCATTTTACGGCCCAGAAAACCACTTGATCTCCTCTGTCTGCTCTCAAAGCCAACATAGAACGGCCGACCACTTGATCGCCTGTGTCTAGGGTATGATTGCAGGCTATTCACAGAACGAACAGCCTAAGGAAGCCTTGAGGTTGCTTTTGGAGATGATCATGGAGGACGTGGAGCCAAGGCAGTGGACGTGTTAAGAAATATATACAGTCATCATTGCAGAAGGACATGCCTTGACGTTGGTTTTGCTTATCATCATGCCCTCATTCAATGCAAACCGGCTCCAAACACTCCACCCTCCAAACACTCCATCGTGCAATTTAATTTCTCAGTCTAATCTCATTAAGACTAAATCTAGGAGATATCTTCTACAAGAAGATCAGCCGCCCTCCATCACCGCCTCCGCTTATAAATAGACCGTGCTGTAGACAATTCTGTAAGCTTTGAAGTTGAGCGAGCGATCTGCAGATGGTACTGCACTTTTTTCATTCCATTTGTATAGCGGGTTATTAGTGATAATGCTATGTTTCTACATACCGTTGGCTCTACTTTTCAATTTGGTATTAATCTAAAGTCGAGGTAGGGTAGTGGGTGCTGCTTCTTTGGCCCAGAGTCTCTGCTTCTTCGGCCCAGAGTCTCTGCTTATTGTCTGCTTTGGCGTTAACGTAAAATTAGAATACGAGTAAGGATACTTTCTTCACCCCAGTGCTCTGCTTCTTGGGAAGGCAGTCTCTGCTTATTATTTGCTTTGTCATTAATGTAAAGTTAGATTAGGACACTTTTGTCAATGCCAATGCTCTGTTTCTTCAGATTGGAGTCTGCTCATTTTCTGTTTTGGCATTTATTTAGAGTTAAGAGTAAGAATTGAGGTCCTTTTTCCTATAACACTTAACTACCTGAATGTATCGCATGCTTAATGCTAGCAATAACCTAAGCATAGATAGGTGTGTGGAGTGCGAGGCCTTCTGGATCTTAATTTTCTTTCCTCTACTCGAGTTACACTGTTCTATCTTGGATCACTTGAATCTGTAACCAGAGAGACAAGCATCAAGAAGCCACCCGAATCCACAACCAAAGAGATAGGCTTCAAGAAGCCAATTCAATCTACAACATCGGGCAAGCAATAACTTAAGTGCAAGGAAGGCAGAATATTCCAAAGACAAATCAATAGGTGACAGTCAGTGAGCTGATATGAAAGAATAGATACACAGTGGGTGCACTGAACATGCCAAGTACTCCTCAAGCAATAATATTATTGTAAATATAAAGTAATAGAAAAGAAGTTGTAGACAGAGTTTAAGATCTATGTTTCAGGTCACTCTGTGTAGGCAACTCATCCTGATGAAGGGAATTCAGAACTCTTATATTCAAAGTTGTCTACAGTTGAAATGAAGAGCTTCCTTTCAATCTGATGGACCGTGGTAGTCTCTTGTACATTATCTACAGTTTTTCCCAGAAGCTTTTCTTTGCAACATTTGTGGACTATGGAAGTTTCCAATCCCTAATTTCATCTTTATAATTAATCAAGATCATTGATCCAATTAGTATTCATCTTGGACACATCTCTTTCAAGGTCTATATTCAACATTTAGTTTATTTAGATTATTATTAAATTCCATGTAAGGCTGTCTAGCTGGTTACTGAGTTTGTGTTTGTGCACGCTGTTTGAGTTCTAGATGAAAGAGAGAGATATCTACTTTCATACTTATGAATTGAAATGGAACAAGTCATGATGACTTACCAATCGAGTGGAGACAATTGAAAGAATGCTTGAATGAAACTAGGAATGGAGGACACTTTTAACAAGTCTTCCTAGAATGCAAATTCAAATTGAATCCTTATTTATGCACAAGGAATTGCATTAATTTGATTCTCTGATTTGGGTGTGCATGGTCAGGTAAGATGCTTCTTTCAAGAAAATACACTGGGTGAATTGATATTAGGCTTGCAGGGTAGCTCACGCAATTAGCTTCTGGTTTATGCATTTTATTTATTGCAAATAGTGGCTGGGTAGGTAGAAATGCAAATGCTCATCTGCATGTGTTTTTATGTAGAAGAGTTTCATCTAAAATGAAGTCATCCCTCAATACCTTTGTTTTCTTTTTTAGCTGGTTCTTTAATGCCACTCATTATAACAGTATTGGAAAGTATAATTCAGGAAAGAACAAGAATTAACTTGTAAACCAAAAACATCACTTTTCATATCGTATATCATTTCCCCTGAACAATAATAAATGGCATCCACTGTTACTCAAATGGATTAAAAATGCAAACCTTATCAAATATAAGGAAAGTTAGCTTTAAAGTGAGTGCATGCAATTGCTGCAATCTCTTTGTTAGTACCTGGTTCTTGTGCAGCAAATTGATTACATGGGAAGGCCAATGTTTCGAGCCCTGCAAATGATTTTCCTACATAATTTTAGTTACCTAGAGAATTGAGGAGTGAACTTGAGGTTTGATATTCTGAAAATCAACAGTCATTGGATGGGAAAACCCAATATATCACTAGCTAAAATTTTAATTAATTGATCTTCTCAATATATTTTGAAAGCAAACAGTTCTATTCCTTCTATATGTAACTTGATCATGTATCAAAATTCACTTCGGATTTATGAAGATTTGATCTGTTGTTTTCAAGGCTTCCTACCTATTAGTTCCCTTGCTAAGGAACCCTGCTTATTTCTTTTAGTTAAGGCCCATATGCACATGTATCAAGTTGTGAGGTAATCTTGTTCAAAGGAAATTTTGTCACTTTTCAATGCAACCACTTAGAGACTAAAAAATTGAAGTCTCAAAAACACCTACCTTATTTGGCTTCCATATGGGTTTGAACCCTACTGGAACAAAAACCCAACCAACCATGTTTGAAAGATCCTAACATTTCTGAAGTTTCCTTCCTAACCTAGGAATTAAATATTTATTATATAATCAATGTCTATGCATAAGTTAATAAAAATCTAGCAAAAATTGGACTGGGTTCCAATTTAAAGGTTTAGCTTACATTGAACTTTATGTACAAAGAATGATGACCACATTTGGGTTGATAATATCACAAAATAATTTGTCTTTCTTAGCATTTGTCATTATTATTATTGCTTTTCTTATTACTTCAATTTTATGTCCTATTTTATAGGCACATACACATTCTTTAAAGGGATTGCATTGTTTAAGAAAAATACACAAAACCAACAAAAATATATACTTGCTTATATAATACAATGCATACGTCTATATTTTTATATAACCAATTATGTATTCTTACAATTCATTTATATTTTTCTTTCAATTCCCTATCGGCGTCTCCCTTGAACCCCTTTTAGGTGCAAGTGCTAGTATAATGATTCTTGACATTCCTGAAAATGCTCTTAAAATACATAAGAAAATGTCATGTACTTGTAGTATTCTCAAAGCAAACAATATACCATGAGCAATAAATTACAAAAATGCATAACCAAAACAAAAGATTGAAAACTTAAATCACTAATGTTTTTGGTCATGAGATTGTCCATGAATTTAAATGCTCCGATATTAGACACGTCAAGTAAAAGAAAATGTGGCATGAGCATTAAGCTCATGCATATTTATGAAATACAAGACTATGATTAAATTTGCTTAGCAGCCTTGGATGCAGTCATCCATGTTGCTTTGATTTTTCCATTTCACTAAATATTATCTAGATTTGTTCCCCTTATCTTCTTAATCAGTTAAGATTCAATCACAACCTAAATTTGATCTCTTTCTCCAATAACTATTGTATCCATTCTTATATTGTATCCATTCTTATATTCTCCTTCACTTGTTTATTCCTCATAGTGATATTACAAATCAACAATATTGAAAATTACAAAAATGTCCATTCCTAGAAGTTCAATCTTGTACATGTGTTGGATGTAAACTTTATTAAGAATTTGCATGGTCCAATCATTTTCCATTTTAACTTATTGTAGGTTCCTCGAGGAAACCTTGCCTTTCACAAGTGAGTTAAGACTAGATCTCCAACCTTTAAAGTTCATTCTCTCTCCTCTTAATATTAGCATGCTATTTGTACTTCACTACATTATTATCTAAGTTCTTCCTTACTTTATTATGCAACTCTTGTATATATTTAAAAAAAATCTTTTCCATAACACTTCACCTTCTAAAATCATAGTATGTATTAATTTATTTACCTCTCCTCGGTTATAACCATACAAATTTGAAAGGACTATTAGTTGCATTCAAATTGACTAAGTTGTAAGAGAATTTATCTTGTACCAATATTAAATCCTCTTAATTTGGCTTCTTTCTAGTCAAGAATATCCACAAATTATTGAGGCTTCTATTAACAACCCAATTTGCCTCTTCAAATTTGTAGATGATAGGTTGAAGAAAATCTCAAACTTAGTATAGATAACTTCCTCCACATGGTACAAAAATAATGACCTACTGATGCAGTCAAGATTAGGAAGTCTTATCAAACTACCTCAACTTGCAACCGAAACATGCTTCTAAAAATGAATTCAACAACATGATTTATTTTCTTTGATAAATTCATTACTATAGGACTTTTGAATCTTTAAAAAAATCACCACTGACAAGTTACAAATTTGTCTTTTTTCCTCTTCACAGGCTCTTCTCCTTCCTAAAGGCCCTTAAATGAAGACAATGATTCCATTTTTATATTTTAGGCTTTAGGAAGTTCAATGGTTCCAAGATTGGGTGGTTACAAGAACTAAATCATTGAAAAATGAAAATTTTAGTAGCAAGTGGAAGTTTCACAAACCAGAAGCAACTGGAAGTTTTGCATGTTCAGTTGGTCAGTAGAAGTTCATAGTTTGTATTAATTCAATTTACAAGAGAACTCTCACAATCTGTACATGGTGGCATCATCATCACATCATGCTTACATCAGATTTTTGGCAAATAACCCATGTCCCTATTGATTTCATGATTACATCATCACCTTGTTGATGTAATTGTTGGATTTGTTCATTTGAAACAGTTGATTGAACTTTGAAATGTTTAGTTCACTTGATTCTACCCATAAATTTTGATGACTATGAGAAACTTGCAAACTCCTATTGGATGTGGAATTCCTAAAAGAGTCAGATGGGAAAGAGACTCTTGCAAATCTAGTTGATCTCGAAGTCCCTACAAGTGTGAAAAACTCATTAGTAGTGATCGAAACTAGTTAAATAATTCAATGTTTCATTGAATTCTCATGAATAGATTTATACATGAGATGTGGGAGAGGCACTATAGTTATCTCAATTGTAATGGATGAACTGGCACACCATTGTCAAAGTGGTTGAGACAATAAAAAATGAAATAAATTTACTAACATTCCCCCTTATTATATTTTTTTTGCAATGTACCCCCAAAATAACTCAAGATTCACCTTGCTAGCAGACTTGGTGAGTATATCAGCTATCTAAGAATTTGTGGGGAAATAATGGAGTTGGATGTGGTGGTGCAAGATTTTTTCTTGAATGTAATGACATTCAACCTCAATTTACTTTTTTTTTCATAAAATATTGGATTCTTCACAAGCATAAACACACCCTGATTGTTGCAATAAAGAATATGTATCTTTCCTTTATGAATTTCCATGTTAGTCAGAATGTGACGTAACCAAATCATTTCAAAAATAACCCCTCATGTGGCACAATATTCATCCTCAATGGATGAGAGAGAAACAACCTTTTCATCTTATTAATCCATGAGATAGTTCCAGATCCGAGATTACAAACAAATCTTGTAGCTAATTTCCTATCATCAACAGATATAACATAGTCTGAGTTGGTATATCCTAAATTCTTTTAATATACATGTTGTCCAGTTTTCCTTTATTGTTGTGAAGATAGAAGAGGAGGATCGTTGTAAGATATTATTGTATTCATTACTAGATTCGTGGGACCACCTTGTTATGTCCATTGGAAGTATCACTACCACTTTCAAGATGGATGATGTAGTTTTTTCTTCGTTGTCTGAGGAGATGTGGATAAGATCCTTTGATTCAGCTAATGACCTGCTCGTGTGGTTCATGGTAGATCCAAGGAGAAAGGAAAGAAGAAGGTTAAGAATAAAGAAAACAAAAGAAGATCCAAATCCCATGGGAGATCTAAGTCTCTTGAAAATTCCAAGGCTTTGTTTTGGAATTGTGGCAAACCTAGCCACTTCCACAAGTAGTGCAAAGAGGAGAAAAAGAAGAGGAAGAAAAATACATTTGATTTTGATTCAAAAAAGTCTTCTCAAGATGATGGTGAACTATTTATTGTTTCCTTTGCAACACATGCATTGTAATGTCCCCATTTTCGTGAGCATCAATTCTCTACAGGAATAGCCTATCAGTTGACCTTTGTAGGGTAATGAGCATGGTTAGGAGATCTTTTGTGGCAATTACCTAGTCAACAAATGGATTCTTGGATTCAATTGGATTGGGGAAATAAGGGAAATAATAATTAAATTAATTATTTGTAAGGTTGCTAATTAAATAAATACTATAAAGTGGCCTTATATTTAATTAATTTAATAAAGTGACTTAAATAAAATATTATATCATAAAGTCACTAAAATAAAATAAAATAATATTATTTTAATATTATTTTCTAGAAGCTTCTTGAAGATGGATTGAAAAAGGTATAAAGGGAGTTCAAGCCAAGCTTCTAAAGCATCCAGGAATTGACATTTGATTTTGAAGAAATTGTTTGGTGAAGGAGCCAGCTAGGGTTTCTGTCGTTTTTAGCCATTGGGAATGAAACTCTCATTGGTTATGCAACTTTGAGGCTGTGAAACTATCAGCTGAGATTGTTGCCAGTTGTGGGCTTCACTTTAGAAGTCCAATTTTTGCTACATTGGAGGATATAAAAAAATTTCATTAGAGCTTATTTTCAGTCATTGGAGGGTTTCAATTTGCATACTCAAAATTAGATTTGGTTCATATTGGCCCATCCTTGCATCCAAATTTTGTGGGCATTGGCTCAAACTCTTCGTGGTTGCTTGGAAATAATTTTGGAAAAAAATTGGAGGTGTTTCCAGGTTGTTATTTATTTTTGAAGTTCGATACACAGCAGCAAGGGTGCCATTTTCATGATATTTTTGCTCATATCTCATCATTGAAGCATCCTATGGTTTTGGGTATTATTGCATTTTGATCCTTCAATCCTATCGACCATTTCAAGTGTCAAGAAGTGGAGATTTATTGTTGCATTCATTTATCTAAAATATTGTTAGGAAAGGGTAGGGAAACTTCACCAAGGTGGGGAAATTTCATGTTGGGAAGGCTTCAAAAATTCCAAGAAAAATCAAAGGTCTTCTTCATTCATTTTGTTGATCATTCACACTTCAAAAATTAGGTTCTTTGATGTTATTTGAACTTGTATTGCATAATTTTTTGAATACAAAGGTCTGAAGTTGTTGGCAGCCATGAGAGAACTTTGTTGAAGTCTTTTGGTAGTTGAAATTTAGTCATTGTATCATCTTTGCAAATTGAAATTGTAATCATACTTTCATATCAGCAATATTTTCCAAGTGTTTGACAAATTGTCATTTGGATGTAGGTTCTCATTTTGGCATAAATATTATTATTAGTTTACATACCAAATGTTTATGTTAATTTCACTTGGTTATAGTTGCACATATGTCATCTTAGGTTGCATCCAAAGTGTTTTTCATAATTCCTAGTTGTTGTAGTTGCATATTACAAGTAGTTCCAGTCATCTATATGCATAAAAAATACATAAAAACAATTGCATTTCATCTTGGGAACATTCATAGTTGTCATTTGCAATCATTGGTACCATTGTAAACATTCAAAGGAATGTCATTGGCAATAAGGAAAGTCAAAATAAAGCAATTAGGAGTTCTTATCAACCTATATTTGCTTGCACACCAACTGTTTGATAAAAATTCCAAAGGTAGCAAGTGAATAGTTTTTGAGTTAGAGCATCTTAAGTGTGAACATTGTCATTTTGGTTGATCCCTCTCCTTTAGGGTGAAAAACCCTAGAAATATTAGAGGTCCCAGAGCAACCAAAAACTTTGTTCCCCTTTTGGTGAACCTGATAATATTCCTTGAGCCTCTAATCAACATTTTGAGTTCAGAATTGGAAAGGAATATTGTATGCATTTGAAGATGTGTCGGTAATTGACTCTGGTGTATCATTCCACATAACCTTGTAGAGGGGTTGGTTTTCAAAGTATGAAGATTTTTCCAATGGGAAGGTGTACTTGGGTGATAAATCTCATTTGAAGATTGTTGGTCATGGAAGATTTTTTATTTGATTCCATGATGGTAGAGTGAAGGGGATCAATGGTGTACTCCATATGCCTGGTTTGGCACGAAACCTATTGTTTGTAAGTAAATTAAATAATGTAGGTGTGCAAGTAGTTTACTCAAATGGAAGATACAAGATGATGAGAGGAGTTATGGTGTTGGCTAAGGGTGTTCAGATTGGAACTCTATCTCAATTTGGTGCATGCATTATTCAATGCAATAGTTCTTCTGTTATGAAGAAAAGAACTTTAGATTTTTTCATCCTCACCATTGAAACCAGTAGTTAAGATGATGCATCTACTTTTGATGGTCATTTATTCTATGTACCCAAGGGTTCTCATTCTATGGAGATGAAAATTCCAACAATGAAAACAATTTTATGGCACCAAAGGCTTGGCCACATTGATGAGAAGGGTCTTAGAAGGTCTGAAAAATAAAAATCTTGTTGAGGGGATGAATGATTGTAATATTAGCTCATTTTTTGCGAACATTGTATTTATGGAAAGTAAAACTATGTTAATTTTTACTCTAGTTCTCACAAATCTTTTGAGGTGTTGGACTTGCTTCATTCTGATGTATTTGGTCCTATTAATGTTCCTTTGATTGTAAAATCTATTTATATTGTTTCTTTCATTGATTATTATAGTAGAACTTGGGTCTATTTCCTTTGAATCAAATTTTAAGTCTTTAATAGATTCAAAGAGTTTAAATCTCTTGAAGAGAATTAGAAGGATAAAAATATTAAATGTTTGAGGACTGAAAATGGCAATGACTTTTGTTCTGTAGATTTTGTAAAGTTATGTAAAGAACATGGGATTAAAATACATAAGATAACTCACTACACCCTTCAGCTTAGTGGTGTGTCACCAAAAAAATGTATAGTTGGACATTTTTATGCTCACTTGAGTCTCTCTCATGGACTTTGGCTTGATTTTGCCTAGATTTAATGTTGTAATGTGGTCAACACATTCACATTAGGTCTTGGACCCTTGAAAATCATTAAGAATTCTAGGATGTCTTGTAAAAGTGTTGCAACCCACTTTCACACTTTTCTAGGACCCTTTTATTTTAATTCACTTAAATAAACCCTTTTTATCACTTACCAAGTCTTATTTCAAAGTGTTGTAAAGAGTTGTAACAAACTCTCACGCTTTTCTAGACTTGTCATCAATAATTCAAACCTTTCTTATGTTTAATTGACCCCTTAATGCACTTTCGAGCCCTAATTAAGTGTATTTTTTAGAATATTCTCGTTAAAAAACATCAAATACACTTCAATCCCTGACACCCAGTAAAATTTCCCTAGTGGGACCAAGTCGCCACCTGGGGTGACTTAGTCCCACTGGGCACAAAAATCAAAACAATTTTAATTTTCTTGCAGGATTTTATTCTCTTAACCTTGAGGTCAGCCTGTGATGTGTATAAATAAAGGATTTTTCTCTCATTTTCATCCTAATTCATTATTCAATCAATTCATTCATTTACTTAATCATTCTCAAGCACTCTAAGCACTTTCAAGCATCCATTGGAGCATCTTGTTGCATATCTTCAGATTTCAACATCAAGGGTTTGGTGATTTTGTGACATTGCATGTTTCTCATTCATCATTATCTCTTTATTTCATTTCATTTCATAGGGTTTGATTACCAAATCAGGGTTTGACCAAGGCAAACCCCTATACTCTAATCCTTACCCCTTTTTCCCCTCCAGGTTGCATGTGTGTTTGTAGGTCTTGTATGCAGATTTTTCAAAGAGGAAAGTGTTAAAAAGGTGTTGCCAACTAATCAAAGTCATTCAAGTCAACAAAGCCCTAATTGAAGCTTGGAGACCTTTTTTAGCCCGCTTTCTACAAAATCTGAATTAGACACCTGTCAAGAAGGGAAGTGCAGACAGAAAGCTACAGATTCCTATTTTGAATTTCCCAAGATTCCTAGGTGGACTAAGTCGCCATCTATGGTGGATTAGTCCCACTACCAGGCATGAAAATTGATTTTGACATTTATGAGTACCCATTTGGTAGAAACCTATTATGGTAAAATCTCCTTGAAATAGTACTAAGTCACCTAGCTTGGCGTAAGTGTCCCAATCAACTTTTCTAGTCAATTTTGCAGGATTCCAGAGCCTCTCTATATCACATTTCATTTTCCAGGTGCACCTCTCTAGTCTTGTTTAATTATATTATTGTTTGTTTACATTTCTAGGTCATTTTGCATACACCACTGTGTTTTCAAACAACTTGCATATTTTAGGTTTTGCATTCATATTCATTATATTTTATCAATTTTTTGCATTTAGGGAATTTCATTTAGACATATTTCAATCATAAAAACATTAGTATTTAGTGAACCTCCAAGTTTTTGTGGGACACCTTTCTCATTTTAGGTACAAAACCCTAGAAGTGTAAGAGAGAAGCCCTCCAAAAATTTGTGGTTCATTTTGGTGAACCTGAATTTTGAACATTTTACTTATAATTTCAAGTGCATTTGCATCCTAGTTTTAACTTGCATCAACATTGCATTAGGTTTTGCATTGTTTAATTTGCATCCTAGGGTTTTAAAAATTGCATTAGTGAAAAGCCCACATAGCTTGCATTTTTGCATTTTATTCCACTGAAAATTCCAAAAGTTCTACATTTTCATACTATAGTTGCATCTGTACAGTTGAAAAACATCAAATTACATTTAAATTTTTTAAAAATCTCAAAAAAATCACTGTTGGGACTAATTCGCCACACTAGGTGACTTAGTCCTCCTACACATTTTGCACTATAATTTCTGTCATTTTCTGAGAATTTTTTGTACCTCTGTTTTCTGATATTGCATTCTAAAATATTACAGTTTCCAAATTTTTTGTTTTATTCAATTTCTTGCATTTAGTTTTCTTTCATTCCTTTGCATCATGGCTTTCTATTTTAATAAGTTTTGGATGTCTTTAAAATCTTTAGTTGACATATCAAACTGTGCCTTTGGAACTAATCCTAATGACCTTGAGCTTCCTCATGCTCCTTCAACTCCTCATGAATGTCCTCGTGATTTTGACATAATTGGAGAAGATGATGACAACATGAATAAGTTCCTAAATGAATGTATTGACAACCTTGAAGCCAATGCATCCTTTTATCCATCCATGAAACAACAAGACCTTGGGTGATCCCACCATACTGGTTTACAATTTTTTGCCAAACTGGACACTGAACTAATTTTTTTCTAACTAAATCTTCACTCTTGGACACCTATATCAGCTAAACCATGAGGAATTTGAAAATGATGAAAACTAGTGATTTGTGACATTTTTTTTATAGATTCTAAATATATTTTTTTCAAAATTTTTGGAATCAGATTGCACCTCTTTATCCATCTCCTTTGAAAACTAGTTTTTTTAGTAAACACCATTTTTAAGGAGTGACACTCACCATATAACACATAACTTTTTTTCCATGAAGGATAAAATTCTATTTTTTTTGAATTTAGATTTGTAATTATGATATCTAGTGCTTCCAATTGGTTTCATAGTGTTTTATTGAATATTTTTTCCTCAATCAAGTTTCAAAGTCAAACCAATTACAATTCAAACATAGGCAGACCATATAACACAACTTTTTTTGTATGTATCAAAATTCAATTTTATTTTTTGTGTTGGATCAAGGACTTCAATATCTAGTGCACTCATATTTTTTAGTTTTTTTTTATAATCTTCTATTTTTCCATGTGTAGAACAAAGAGCTTGATTTTCGGTCAAAACCTACATTCATAAGAAATAAAAAATAAATATAATAATCAAAATTATTTAATTAATATTATATAATTTTTTGGAAGCTTATAATAAATACTACATACTTACAAAAAATCAATTTTAAATGAATTCATTTGATCCCCCAAAAGGTAAATCAAAACTGGTTTTTTATCAGCATTTTGATAGGTGTAAAGGAGACTCCGGTATAGGTATGGTTTAAAACTAGTGGGCTTCTATCTAGGGGGGATTCGTATAAGGTGTTTTGATCAAGTCCTCTTCAATTATAATCCTTTAAATTGAACTTTTCAAGGCTTAAATCATTATACTTTCTAAAAAAATATGATTTCAACAAAAATCTAGATCTCCTAGAAAGTGTAAACCACTATTGTGGCAGCACCCCCTTCCTACCATATCACCTCCTGATATGTTTGGGTATTTACATCTTGAAAAAAATGAAGGACCTAAGTTCCCTCCACTGGGTGGACCTAGTTCCTCTAAACACGCAACCCCTCAAACATTCTATGATCACAATGTTACAAATACCCCAATCAACCTTAAGGAAACTTATGGCAAAGGTTTTACCATCTTAAGAAAACAAGGATGTGACAAAAAAATTGAACATGACATTCATCAAATTTTAGAACAAAATCCAAAAGATGCAAACATAACAGGATTAGGCTATCAAGATTCTCCTCATGACAACAAGCCTCCTTTAGAATATTGGAGACTTGTGATGATGGTACAGTAATCTTTGATTCCCCTCCTGATTTGAATGTCCTTATTCTTAAAGAAAAATCACTATATCATAACAATAACAAGGACAACAATAACATCATTTTAGGACCTCCTTCCCTAATCTCCTCTCATGAGATTGGAGAATCTAGTAAATGCAAGAGGCCTTACAAGTTACAAAAACTCAAGTTTCCTCTCTGTCCGCCACCTGAATGTGAAAGGAAATTGCAAATCCTTCTAAACAAAGGACTCATGTTATTACCACCTATGAATAGGTTGGTGATCTATCCTAAAGATTCTAATGTTCCACATTGTGCATATCATCGTGTTCTTGGACATAGAAGCGATGAGTGTCGCCAATTGAAAGAAATACTAAGAAAGTATCATTTTAATGGTGATAATTGCTATCCAATCAATCCATAAACCATTACAAAACACCTTATCATGTAATAGTTTTAGAACATTCCCTTCTCACTATTACATGACCCCTTGCCATCACCTATCTCGACTCATTGTTTTCTTTCACTTAGTGGGGGCAAGAAGTTTCTAGCCTTCTCCTAATAATGCATTTGTCATTGTCCCTTCGTTGCATTATTCACCTTCCGCTTATACTGATTGAGATTGGGAGGTGGATGAATTTTTCATTGATTGACTTGTGTCTGCCTTAATAGTCTCTTACATTTTCTTTTTCTTTTTCTTTTGTGTGTTTGTATGTGTGTATTGTGTTCCTCCGTGAGTATCGTTTGATGTTCTCTCTCTCTCTTTGTGGCATTCCTCTATTTGTACCTTCATTTTTCTATATGTCATACATCACTTTTTCCTTTTCCTTTTATATTTTTCTTTCCTTCTCCTCTTGGGGATGACGCAAGGCATTGAGACCAAATTGTCTCTTTCATGTTGACGCAAAAGGTCCCTTTTCTTTTTCTTTTTCTTTCCCCTTTCATTTCTTGTGTTTTCTTTTTGGGGATGATGGAAGAAAGTGATACCACAATATCTCTTTCATGTTTACCCAAAAGGACCCCTTTTCCTTTTCTTTTCCTTTTAGTTTTCTTGTGTTTTCCTTTTGGCGATGATGCAAGGCATTGAGACCGAAATGTCTCTTTCATGTTGACCCAAAAGCTTTTCATTTTCTTTTTGCTTTTGTTTTCTTTTTGGGGATGATGCAAAGTGTCAAGACACCCAATGTATCTTCCATGTTGACCCAAATGGATATTTCTTTTTATTTATTTTTTCTCTCTTTGTGTCATTCTTCTAGTTCTATGTATTCATGGAATGATCACAGTTCCAAGCTCTTTACAAAACATTGCAAAAAAGAACATACTAACTCCAAATCCATAGATCCCTTATGTGTTTGATGTTTCCATTTTAGGGATAAACCCTTTTCTTTTTCCTTTCTCTCGCATGATGTAGCCTTACTTAGAAACGTATGACTTGGCATAGCAGCTTTCGTAGTTGGCTCTCATGTCAAGTGTTTCTTTTTTCTTTTTTCTTTTGCTACTTTAAAGTAATTGCTCACAATACGATGTGTAGCAACTCCTTTAAAGTGGGGGCATACATTGGCATTATTCATTTTCCATTTATTTTCTTTTATTGGTTCTTAGTGTAGCCTTCTCACTTCATACGGTGCGTTTGTCGCTTTGTGGATGAAATTAGGTATGATTTCCTTCATGAGCGTGATTTATCTTAGCATATTGCATTCCTCTTAGTGGCCTAATGTGACACATTGCATCCCCGAAGTTGTGAATATTTTATTCTTTGATTGGTCCTCTCTTGGAGACATTAGACACAATGTTCCCTAAGTTAAAGACCTCACATGAACTAAGCAAGACTCCTTTGAACATCCTTTTGCATGTTACAATTTGCATTTTTTATATGGAAAACCTTGCATAACACAACTTACATGCCTATGGAGCCATCGCCTTTGTTCATGAGTTCCAAGCATAGGAAGCTTTGCTTGTCTCATGAAGCTTGAAATGTCATTTTCTTTTTTAGCACCTTATTAAAGTTATCAGGATGTATAACTTTGGTATGGTTGAGCGGGAAGCCCATTATGAGGCATGAATTTTCCCCATAGCCACCTACATGTGTGTGAGTGCATACCAGCCATGAGTGTATGTTTCACCTTTTTGGCCTTCTCACCTAGTGGACAACCATGAGTTTTGTCACCTTAGAGTGAGTATACATTTTCTTTTCTGGAAAATAGCCTAGATCTGATCCACAATGGGCTAGAAAAATGATCAAATCTTGATCTGACTTTCTTTCCTTTCAATTTCCCTCTTTCATTCTTTTTCATCATTCTCATGTGTGTTCCTTTGTGCTAATGATTGGTTTTCCATGGGATCTTGATCCTAGGGGCTTGATCATCCTTCTTGATTGTTGTTGTCTCATCTTACCAAGCATCAGTGCATTTAGATCCCTCTTGATGTGCATATTGGGCTACTTTAGTGTAAGTTTGAAGCAAGTTCATCCTCTCACTAAAGTGGGGACTTAATGTGTCACCAAAAAAATGTATAGTTGGACATTTTTATGCTTACTTGAGTCTCTCTCATGGACTTTGGCTTGATTTTTCCTATATTTAATGTTGTAATGTGGTCAACACATTCACACTAGGTCTTGGACCCTTGAAAATCATTAAGAATTCTAGGATGTCTTGTAAAAGTGTTGTGAAGTGTTGTAACCCACTTTCACACTTTTCTAGGACCCTTTTATTAAAATTCATTAAATAACCCCTTTTTATCACTTACCAAGTCTTATTTCAAAGTGTTGTAAAGAGTTGTAACAAATTCTCACGCCTTTCTAGACTTGTCATCAATAATTCAACCCTTTCTTATGTTTAAATGACCCCTTAATGCACTTTTCGGGCCTACTTAAGTGTTTTTTTAGAATATTCCCATTAAAAAACATTAAATACACTTCAATCCCTAATAACCCAGTAAAATTTCCCTAGTGGGACCAAGTTGCCACCTAGGGCGACTTAGTCCCACTGGGCACAAAAATCAAAATAATTTTAATTTTCTTGCAGGATTTTATTCTCTTAACCTTGAGGTCAGCCTGTGATGTGTATAAATAAAGGATTTTTCTCTCATTTTCATCCTAATTCATTATTCAAGCAATTTTTTCATTTACTTCATCATTCTCAAGCACTTTAAGCACTTTCAAGCATCCATGGGATCATCTTGTTGCATATCTTCATATTTCAACATTAAGCTCGTTTGGTGAGTTTGTGACATTTCATGTTATTCATTTATCATTCTCTATATATTTCATTTCATTTCTTTGGGTTTGATTACCAAATCGGGGTTTGACCAAGGCAAACCCCTATACTCTAACCCTTACCCCTTTTCCCCCTTTTTGCATGTGTGTTTGCAAGTCTTATATGCAGATTTGTCAAAGAGAAAAGTGTTAAAAAGGTGTTGCCAACTCATCAAAGTCATTCAAGTCAACAAAACCCTAATTGAAGCTTGGAGACCTCTTTCAACCTATTTTCTATGAAATTTGAACCAGACACCTGTCAAGAAGGGAAGTGTAGACTGAACGTTATAGATTCGTGTTATGAATTTCCTGAGATTCCTAGGTGGACTAAGTCGCCATCTGTGGTAGATTAGTCCCACTGCCAGGCCTGAAAAGTGATTTTGGCATTTTTGAGTACCCATTTGGCATAAACCTGTTCTAGCATAATCTCTCTGAAACTGGACTAATTTTCCCAACTTGGAATAAGTGTCCTAGTCAACTTTTCTAGTCAATTCTATAGGATTCCAGAGCCTCTCTATATCACATTTAATTTTCTAGGTGCACCTCTCCAGTCTTTTTTAATTATGTTATTGTTTGTTTACATTTCTAGGTCATTTTGCATACGCCATTATGTTTTCAAACAACGTGCATATCTTAGGTTTTACATTCATATTCATTATCTTCTATTAGTTCTTTGCATTTAGGGCATTGCATTTAGACATATTTCAATCATACAAGCATTAGTCTTTAGTGAACCTCCAATTTTTTATGGGATAGCTTTCTCCTTTTAGGTGAAAAACCCCTTAAGTGTAAGAGAGAAGCCCTCCTACAAAAAATTGTGGTTCAAGTGGAGCTAGCCTTGAACAAAATTTTTGGGCTAAAGTTGTTGCCACTACCTGCTACCTAATTAAAAGGTCTCCTACTTCAGTGCTTGTGGGTAAGACACCCATGGAGGTATGGTTTGGTAAAAATCCCTCATTGAGACATATTCAAGTATTTGGTTGTGAGGCATATGCTCATTTGTCTAAGGAGAAGAGGTCTAAGTTCAAGAATAAGGTAGTAAAGAGTATCTTCATTAGTTATGGCATCGACGTGAAAGGGTACAAGATTTGGGATCATGTGGCTGAAAAGGTTTTGTATATCAGAAATGTAATTTTTAGTTAACTTGTTACTCCTACAATTGTTTTATAGCTAAATAAAGAATAAAAGAAAGAGGATGTGGTTCATCTTCCTCCTACCCTTAAGAAAGAAGAATCAAAAATATCTGATGGACTTGATGATGAGGAGAGATCTATCATCTTTGAAAGTTTAGAAGAAGATGAAGAACCTCAACCTAAACCTTTGAGGAGGTCTACATGAGTTAGGTAGCAATTAGAAAGGTTAGGATATTCATTGCATGATTCTAGTTGTATTTTTGCTTTGATTTGTAACATTTATTAGCCTAGGACCATAAGGGAGGCTATGGGTATGAGTGATGCAAATTCTTGAATAAAGGCCATGGATGAAGAGATGGTTGCATTTAAAAAATGCCACTTGGGATCTAGTGCCCTTGCTTGATGGATGTAAACCTGTTGGTTGCAATGGGTGTTCAAGAAAAAAATTAGTTCATATGTCATTGTTGAAAGATATAAGGCAAGGTTGGTTGGAAATGGTTATTCCCACATTGAGGGAATTTATTATGGTGAGATTTGTTCCCTTGTTGCAAAGCTAACATCCATTATATTTTTGTTATCACTTGTTGCTACACATTATTTAAAGATTGAACGGATGGATATGAAGAAAACTTTCCTTCATGGTAATTTGGAGGAAGAAATCTATATGTCACAGGTAGAGCATTACATTGAGAAAGGTACATAAAGTTTGGTTTGCAATTTGAAGAAGCCTTTGTATGGTTTGAAACAATCACTTAGGATGTGGTACCACAAGTTCAATTCCTTTGTGTTGAGTTTGGAATTTTGAGATTAACATCAAATCATTATGTTTATTTCAAAACTGTTGATGATCACATTCTCATTATTGTATTGTATGTTAATGATATGTTGTTCATTGGGAATAGTAAATCTTTGATTTATGATTTGAAGTCTCAACTTTCAACATATTTTAAAATGAAGGATTTAGGTGCAACTAGGTACATTTTGGGTATGAAAATTAGAAGAGATAGGGAAAACAATAAACTTTGGTTAGGTCAATGTAAGTATGTGAATTTTGTGTTGGAGAGATTCATTATGGCATCTTGTAGACTATTATGTTTTCCTATTGTGATGGGGATAAAGTTATCAATTTCAGATTGTCCAAAATATCCTAGTGAGTTGGAGGATATGATGAGAATACCTTATGTTAGTATTTTGGTAGTTTATTGTATGCCATGGTCTATACAAGACTAGACATTTCCCAAGTAGTAGGAGTCCTTATTTGATTCATGGTTAATTTTGGATGAGTACATTGGGATACAACCTAAAGAGAGTATTTAGGTATTTATGGGGTACTTGAACAAGTATTCCTTATGTTATCATGGACATTCAACAAGATCTTTGCATTTAGTTTGTATTTGTGGATTCAAATTAGGCAAGTGACATTAACAACAGAAGATTCACTAGTTCTTATGTGTTTACTATGTTTGGTGGTGCTATCACTTGCATGAGTAAGTGGCAAGTTGTAGTTTCTTTGTCCATTATAGAAGTAGAGTACATGGTAGATACTCATGCTTGTAAATAATCCATTTGGCATCAAAGATTGTGTTCAAATGTTGGGCTTGATGTAGGGATGATTACTATTTGTAGTGACAATCATAGTGTTATTTTCTTAGCAAAGAATCCAACCTTCCATACTAGAATGAAGTATATTTATGTTTAGTTCCATTTTATCTATGACATGGTGGAAGATGGTAAAGTGTAGATTAAAAAAGTTGATACTTTGACAAATGTTGCAGATTCCTTGACAAATCCAATGAGCACGAAGAAGTTTGAATGGTGTTTGAAGTCTATGGGCCTTCTGTCCCCTAGAAATTAATTATTACCTAGATAACTTGGCTCTCAAAAAGGTGTTTGACAAGTGGGAGAATGTTGGGAATTAAGGTTTCTCAACCTTTTCAATTTTGCTCATATTAATTTGTCATCTAATATGACTTGGAACAGTGAGTTTTTGACATGTTGGAAGGTGAAAAGGATGTTGTGGTCCCCACAAGGCAATGTAGGTGTCCCACTTTGGGAAGCGATTCCTTGAAATGTGTTGACATATTTGAGGGATTCTTATGATGATTCTATGACAGATTCCTATGACGAAGTTATGATGTGTAAGGCCAGATTCTTTGATTGGTTAGACAAGTGTTGATTAGCATATTTGTATGGGAAAGTGGGCACCCAATTTTAACCTATGATAGATTGTAAGAGAGTGTAAGAAGCATCTTCTATTATTAGTCAGTTATGACATATTCTCTTATAGCTATAAGAGTTGTCATATATGATGGATTCTATGACATTGTAAGGAATCTATTATTACCTATTTGGGGAAAATTTCAAGCACCCAAGTATGGAGGCATGTAAGTGGGGTAAGGAATCATTGGAAAGTGTCACAAAAGCCAACTACGTGTTGGAAAAGTGTGCCACATGGATTTGGATGCTCATCCCTTGTTGCTTGTTCATGAAGCTTCCTCTATACTTGTATTTCTATATAAATAGGGTGCTTGTAGGAGTAGTGTGTATGGTTTTATTGCAGGAATTTTTAGGTTGTCAGAATTACTCCAAAATTTAATATTTGTGTATACTCTTGGAAAAACTTGTATTTCAAGTGTGGTGCAATCACCATTGATTTGATAATACATTGTGCAGGTTTTGAAGTGTGGGGGTTTTCTCTCGAAAGAGTTTTCCCCATGTATATCTTGTGTTGTGGGATTTTCTACTTGCATATGATGTTATTTTAATAATCTCTATTGTGCATCTCATAATGTAATTGTAAAAAATTTAAAATTATACATATGTCCTCTTAGATCAATGTTAGGAAGTGTTTTTGTGTACCTTGCTTCCTTTCATTATATATTATTAATGAAATGTCTACTTTGTATCAACTCATGTTCTTCCTTATTAGGTTTCACCAATGCTCTATTAATAATCAATGACTCTCCTTGATTAGTTTTTCTATACACCTAAGTGAAGCTACACTTTTATTTACTTGTTTAGCATGATCTCTTGCATTATTTACTCTCCACAATTTTGTTGTACCAATAGACACTCAAATGTGGTGTGACCAATGTCTCACCATTTATAACATGCCAATAAATTATCTCCCTCTTCCTCTCAATGAGTCTCCCCTCCCTATTGTGTTTTGATTATAATTTTTGTGTATGTGTTGGATTCTCATTTTCCTTATTGTCCTCTACCACTACTAAATTACCCTTTTCCTTAGGAGAATATTCCTCTTCCTCTATAATTATTTTTTTATTTCCTTTCCAATTTATCTTCTAATTTTAAGGCATATTGATTGGCCTCCTCCACTAACCTCACATTAATCATACTAAATTCGTCTTTAATTGACACTCAAAGCCCATTTACATATATCTTGAGATATTTTCTTTGTCATCCTTTATGTGGACAACCTAAATGTTAAACCTATAAAATTACTTCATGTAATCCTTGACATTCCTCTCAATTTTTGGTTTAAATTTCTAATCAAGCTAATGACCTATTAAGAGGAATTCAACTTTTAGTTTTGCAACCATTTGATCCTAAATTTAATTTTCTTGTTTTCTCTTCTTTATATTTTTATTTGTACATGAAGATACCATAGGGATGGATGTAATTTTAACTTTGTGTATGTAATCTTTAACTAGTTCAAGTCCTCTATTTATACATAATCAAAATATTATTCCATTTGTGTTCTATAATTTATTTGATCTTAAACTTTCGTTGTAGTAGGTAATATCTAGTCCCAATTTTCTACTTATCTTTGACATAGCCTTAAAAAATATTTTTTTTGGTTCATCCACCACATCTTCTACTTCCAAGTGTTGGTATTTTGATTCTTCTTCATATTCAATAACATCTTCTACATGTACTCCTTTTATTTGTATTACCTCTACTGTATCCATTCTAGATATTTCCTCTCAACATCTCTATAATATCTACAACTCTTGGCTCTCTATGTCTTCCTCTTTGTGACATGCAATTTCCTCAAGCTCTCTAAAATTATAGGATATAACACACACAACCAAATTTTGTTGCTAGAGCTCTTCATGACACAACCCAAAATAAATCTACTCACTTTGATGCCACTTGACACAACCAAACTCAAAACAATCCACACACATACAAATTGGAAGCAATAATAAATTAAATAACAATAATTTATTATCCTTATGTAGTTCAATACAACATGCTTAAGGAAAATACCTATTGCTTCAAGGACTACAAGGAAGCTTCTATAGCTTGCATATTTCATACACAACACAATTTTATCAACAAAACGTATGCCACCAAGTAAATGAGCTAATCATTGATCATTTAAGCATCCATATAGATCTAGATAAATTTGACCTAATTCAAGATTGATTGACTCTCCATCAAATCACCAAATTAAAGATCACAAGCAACAACTCCATGTGGCCCTTGCTTTGGTACTACCTAACATTATTGTTGGAAAAGACATTGTACAACTTGCATAAATGTTTAATATTTTATAAAGTTGTGGTCCATGTGGAAATGGGACACCACACATTGTGTAGAGCAATATTTTAGTAGGAATTTGTATTTAGTATTAGAAAAGTGTGTTTCCTGTATATGGGGGATCACATGAAGACATGCCATCTTGAGCACAATAATTAATTAAGGATCATATGGATTTTTCCTTGGAGGTTGTAAAGACTCTCAGGTCTAGAGTCAAACTTGAGAACCCACCTTGAAAATATTATAGGTGCATTGACTATAAAATTTATAAATTTTCTTGTTAGTCCTTGTATATATCATACTTAGTATGGGATATTAAAAAGGAGTGGCTAGAAGACAAGTTACACTATTAGATCCCCCCCATGGTTGAAGAGTGTTGGTCTCTTATTAGTTTTGGTTATGACATTGCATGATGGATAGGGATGTATGGTTGTGATGTTGTTGGATTGTTCATAGGTTGGAGAGCATGTATTGGAGGTGAAAAAATTATCTTCTACCTTAAAGATCTTCTCTTTCTACTAATAGAGCATTGATGTACTCTAATATTGTGATGTAATAGTTTTGTTGTTAATAAATATATTAAGTGTGACTTGTAGGCTAGTTTTTTCCTAAAAGACTTTTCCAATTGTATAGCTTATGTTTTGTGTTTATTTCTCTTTTGTAATGCATTGATTTTTTTATATCTTGAAAGTATACATATGCTAGATTAATATGATTTCCTTCAATTAGTAATAATGTTAACTTGTTGAGGGTCGGTACCTCTGCCAAGTTTCTTACATTTGGTATTAGAGTTGGTTTTAACATGGACAATCCATGGGAGGAAGGTCTAACCATGTATTGATCTTGGCTACCAATGGGAGTATCTTTATAGGCTGAAATTTTTTCATGTATAGGAAAATGGTAACATTTCAAGGAAAAAATGAG
Source organism: Sequoia sempervirens (assembly GCA_007258455.2). NCBI lineage: Eukaryota > Viridiplantae > Streptophyta > Pinopsida > Cupressales > Cupressaceae > Sequoia > Sequoia sempervirens. The sequence continues at coordinate 91,557,415 of VDFB02000015.1, forward strand.
ATAAAAAAAAATCATAAAAAGTGGATTTTGGATACTTGAACATGCAGATGTTGTGGAGTTGGTGTTTTAGTGACATGGAAGCTTCTAAATCAACTCGTAGAGAGTTGGTTGTGTAGAGATTGTGGAATTAATATTTTGGTGCCTCTGAAGCTCCTAGAATGGCCACTAGGTTTTTGGTTGCATAGAGGTTATGGAGTTGATCTTTTGGTAACTTGGAGCTTCTAAACAACCCTTGGAGACATGTTGTGGATTCATAATTTAGATCTATTGGTTGTGGATTTGTGATATTTTATTGCATTCAAATAGTGAATCCTTGATCCTCATTTGTGGATATTTTGGATGATTTAACATTAATTCAATTGAAATAAGTAAATATAATCTAATATAGTTTTATTTCAGGAATTTATAAAGTCAACTTAAGTGAGAAAATTGCAGTAAAATTCAAGCAAAGGTTTTCAAGCGTAGTAGACATTTGCATCAGTAAAATATAACTGGCCATAAAACAACTCTTCAGATCTTATTCCGTTGCTCTGATTTGTATAAAATCACACATGCCTGACCTTCAACTTTCTCTCTCTGCTGCTGCAACCATCAGCCATGTCCCTGATTTTTAGAAGATAATGACATGTCATCCTTGGCCTTCTTCATACTCTTAATGTGGCGGAGGAGGAGAAATTGGGAGAACATAAGACACGGGGCCATTAGGCTTAGGAGGAGGTGGGACTAGAGGCCCTCTTCTTCTAAGTAATTTCACTTCAACAACACTTTTTCCACCCTGAAATGGCAACGCATTTGCTGAATCGCCTACAATTCTTCCAGCTAATCTTCTTGCAAAATCACCTGTATTAGGCAATATCCCCATCGGTGAAGCCATGGCTGAGCTTCCCTTATCAACATCTGCAATGAAAACATGAAGCTAAACATTATCATACCATATATTCAAGCAAATCTATTATAGACAAGTACTAATTTCAATTAACTAGCCAAAATTAGAATCGAAGGATTCTTGTTGTGACTTATTCTTTCAGTGCCTCCTTAAGCCATACGTACTTGATAGAAAGGCTTAAACAGCCAATACGTTGTGCTGGTTATTTATTTGGGGACCTGTTCTCCACTGTAAATAACGGGTAACGTACAGACACTTTACAGTAAACCCCCTTTAAATACTATGTTAATGCATATACATAATTTTTACAGTCTATGATATTAGCATGTATTGTTTTTGAATTGAATCTTGTGAGTGTTTTTTAACATTTCGGATCAAATTCCATGATCTATTATCAGAAAACAACAGATAAGAGAAAAGGGAAAAATAAAACACTCACATTTCAGATCAAACTTCATGATTCATAAAACAAAAGAATATCGAAAGAAAAAAATGATGGATCCTAAAAATTGATCCAAAACTTCAAGCATAAATCATACAGTCAAATCCAAAAACGATGCATGCTGCTAAATTACTTTTTCCTCTGCTTGACACACTTTAACTACACTTTTTTGTCTGATACAACGTTAGTTTTCATGACTCAAATCTGAACCTATCCAAACCATGAATTCTGCTTCCAACAATATGAATAGAAATACCTGATTGTGCTCCTATAGACTTGTCCGAGAAGAAGATAAAAACGAACAGAAACAAAACACGCCATGATGCAGCTACACTCTTGACAGTAGGAGAATCCATCACACAAATTTTGTAGTAGGCATTCCCAAGCGAACTATATTTTTATACCCACAAAATTCCTGTAAGTCTTCAATCCTTAACAGGAGTGTTCATTAACCTGTTTGTTAATCGTCTAACTCCAAACCTACTTCAAAATTAATCGATCGAAATTAAGTTTAGTGAGATAGGGTTGGTGAGGTTTGACTTTGTATATATTTTTATAGCTTTAACTTAACGCGGCTACGCAGCCTAAAGATTCTATCTAGCATTGAAAATTGACACTAAAAGAGGTCAATGTATAATTAATGATTCAAAAGTTATCCATATACAATGCATTACCGTCAATGGCGTCATGACGAATAATCAAGCAAAAGTCTCAACTATTTCGTGGAGGCTTCCTTTTGCCCCTGACTATCAAGTTTTGCGCTGAAACTCATTCGAAAATTTCGACTCAAAAGGTAGAATACGTGAATGGAAACTTTGAATACCTTGTGAGAGGAGCAAGGCTTCACAATCCTTTGGCCAAGATTGCTTCTTCCCTGTATGCCAAAGTGGAATGATGAGAGCAGGCCTTGGTCTATGTCTATGTTAGAGGTTGAGACCAAATAAGTAGGTTTTCCTGTGCTTCCAGCATTGAACCCCAATCCCCCTCTTTCTTTGACACAACCAAGGAACCTTTTGGCATTCCCTTAGCTAGCCAAGATTACCCAACGACCCTAACAAAGGTAGAACAACCATCCACAGTACAAACTCCAAGAAAGAATGAGTAAAAACCTACACAACTTGGGGAGAATATTAAATGTCCAAAAAACAGTAAAAGTAACTTTCCTAGGGCCACGTTAAAATGCCACCATTGGAAATGAATGTGAAAGGAGGCAACCAGACATGATGTCAGTTTGTCCAAACAGTAAGAAATCGAAATCAAATGCCAACAATGAAAGCAACTACAAATAAATCAAAGGAATATGCCTCTACATATCGCCCGCATTGCCCAAAGCAATCATAAATTCAAGAAATAACTCAACCATAATGCCAAGTTAGAAAAAGACAGAAAAAAATCTATTCAAAATGGTCAGCTACTGCTGGCAAGATTTAGGCTTTCAACATATCTTTTAAATCTAATTTATATCACCATGTAATCTCCCAATGAAAGTTTTTTTTAATATAACATGTCTTGATGCAATTATAATCCAAAGCAATGCATTTTAAAGCATATACATTCAATAAATTTTAACACATAATTTTTGTTGTATTTTTTTTAGTTATTTAATAAAAAAAGTTCTCATTGTATTTTTGATCACTTAGGAGACTCTTTTTTCTACGGTAACTACTATATCCATTTTTCTATTGATAATTCTAAAATTTCATTTTCTTCTTCCCTTGTCTATCCCTCATACTAATGGTACAAATCAACACCAATGAAAATTAGAAAAATGTTCTCCTAGAAATTTAATCTTGTATGCATTGAATGCAAACTTTTTAAAGAATTTGCATGGTCCAATCTATTTCCATTTAACTTGATGTAGGTTCCTCGAGAAAATCTTTCCTTTCACAAATGAGATATAACTAGAAACTCAACCTAAAATTATTTCTCTCTCCTCTTAATATCATCATGTTATTTGTATTTCACTATGTTATTCTTTAAGTTCTTCCTTCATTATATAACTCTCGTGTATATTCAACAAAATCCTTTGCCATAGCACTTCATCTTCCAAAATCTATAGTATATCTTAATTCATCTACCTCTCCCATGTGGTAAACATATACAATTTTGAAACAGACAATTAATTGTGTTCATATTGACTGAGTGTAAAGAAAAATTATCTTGTATTGATATTAAATCCCACTAATTTGACTTCTTTCTAGTCAAGAATCTCAACCTATTCTTGAGGCTTCTATTAATGGCCCCATTTTCCCCTTCATTTGTAAATAAAGGTTGAAGTAAAACCCAACTTACTATCTAACTTCCTCCACCTATTACACCAAAAATGGCCTACAAATTTTGTATCCCTATCTAAGATTTAATGCTCTTTAGAAAAGCATGGAATCTAATTGCCTCTCTAAAGAATAATGTAGCAATGTGCATAGTATCACTTGACTTCTTACATGGAATAAAGGGCAGCATCTTTAGATATCTATCCACTACAATAAAATAGAGTCATTGCCTCCCTAAGTTCATGATAATTATCCAAGAACAAAATCCATACTCATGTCTTCCCATGGTCTCTCTGGTATTGGTAATGATTGATATAAATGTGTATTTTAACTTTTCCCCTTGGTAAGGTGACAAAATTTGTAACTTCAAAAAAAATCTTCACATCTACATTAATCTTTATTCAATAATAGTCTTCACACAACCTATGCCTTTTAATAGAATTCTAACATGTTGTCCATGTTAGATTAATCATGCATTAGCTAATAATTAATTTTACTCTTTAATTGGTTACTAGTCTAATTTATTCTCATGCACTTAAGCTAAACTTAAGAGTGTTTTTATGCTTTTAGGGTTTTGCTCCTATATAGCACTCAACCCTCATTGTAATTATCACTCAAACTTTCATATCGTTTGATAGTCTCTTACTTCTATAGCTTTTTCTTGTTGAGTAATATTGCATATATTGTTTACAAATCTCTTGCGTGGAAGGTGTATTTGTTCGTTGTTTGATCATGTGGCTCGTGGTTTTGTGGTTTTTCACAATTTTAACATGGTATCAAAGCATGGATTCAACGAACCCCTTCTTGATTTATGAGATTTTTTTTTTAACAAGGGTTATAAGCTTCATATTTGAATCCCTTTTGTTTTTTTTACAAATTTTGAAGGTGAGTATTTTTTGGTGCATTTTGGTATAGAAAGGAACTCGTTGTTGGATTCAGAGCTATCAAGAAAGTCAAAAAAAAAAATTGTTTGGCCTAATTTGGACTCCTAAGGTCAAATCTATGAGGGTTTGAAGTAGTTATTTTTTTAGATCCTGAGGGTAGCTACATTTTCAAAGCATTTTGGCATGAAAAGGACCTCAACATTGTATTTAGGAGGTTGATTCCACAAATTTTGACTATAAATTCATCATATTTTGTTGTTGGGAGCTTTTGAGGAATTTTTTTTTTGTATAGGGGCCCATACGACCCCTATAAAGATCCCTATGCATGGCTTTCAAAATTTTCTTTTGTAAAAAAAGACATATTAGGTTTTTTTTTTCATTTTTTTAAAAAAATCTAAAAATATTTGTAAAAATCATTGAAAAAGTGGAGTTTAGGGTGGATTTAATTGTTGGGGATGCATTTTTTATAGGTGGGTATATTAATGGTACCCGCAGGGTACCTGCTATGGCAAGCCCTGCGGACCCATTAATGTTGTCCGCCAACAGCTTTAATGCCACTAACGATGGCTTCATCCATCGACCAACGGTTTCTTTTTCTCTGACTGCCAAATAAAAATTCTAACACTAATAAAAAAAAAAATCTTGACCCTCTGTGCAATTTCTTGGCTGCTAACATCATCTCTCTTTTTTTGGCCGTAATTTTTTTCTGACGAGGAATTTTTTAGCAAATATTTTAGAGAAAAGGGTATTATGGCGGTATTTTTTTCTCAAGGGTTGGATTTTTTGGCTACTAGTGAATATTCTATGAATATACCAGGCTAACGTCAATAGTACGGATTGCTCAATAGCCCCCTTTGACCCCTCTTTGGCCCTAAGGGAGCAGATTTTTTCTTTTTGCCATAACTTGGGCATATGGTGTTGAAATCAAGAAAATGAGATATTGTCAAAAAGTTGGTTCCGCCAACTTTCCAATGGTATGGGTCTCATCACTATATTTTTCTTCTAGTACATTCTATAACCTATTGAAGTCAAATGTGTTGTTTTCAGTCTTGAGTTCATAACTTTTGACTAGCTTCTCTGTTTTTTGTGATTCTAGTGGCATTGGAATTGTCTTTCAGAGCTCTTTAGTTCCATCCATGTATTTTTAATAGGTTTCTCTTTAGGTACATTTTATTCAAGCTTCTGTTTTTTCTCACTCTGGTGAATTACTTGGACATTTTAGCTCTTGAAAACTTTTTGTTTGTATGGAATGACTTGTTTTTGGTTGTTTTAAATGGATTTCTAACTTATTTTGTCTTATTTGAGCATTGTAGACATCTTTTTCATGCACATTCTCTTTTGTAGACACATTGACATAAAGTGTCATTTTGGTGTATATTTTTTAGGGATTCTGCACATTTTGTTGTGCCTTTTGTATTTGCACTATGATATAAAGCGCCATGGGGGGGTGGATTTTTTCCTTTGGTTTTCCAACACACCTTTCTCAAGTGAGTGCCCCTTCCACAACAACAATGAATCCTGGTGATTCTTGCCTCATGCATGTGTGTCTTATTTTGCACACCCTTTTATATGTAGGTTGTTTCTCCTACATGCACTTCTTGGTTTCACATAGTTTTAGTGTTCCCATCATGGCTCTCCCTTTCTAGCATTATGGGGGGGCTTCTATTGTTGGTGATAATGCTTCCTTGGTTTCATGTTGAAGTAATCTACATATCTTTTTCGTGTTCATATGTACTTTCAAATGCAACATACATCAGCAGCTGGTTACATGCACTTGAGGTGAGATGGATCACTTACCATATGGACATTCTTCAATTCCTATTTATGGAGGCAACCTTCCATTTTTCATTTGATCAGAGACTACTTGTAGTTGTATTTTTGACTTACAGTTTTCATGCATGTTAAGTAGTGTCATTTTGGTCACTCATACAAATTCATGTACCATTTGTATCTTCGAGTTCTAGATGTTTTCCTTTGTTTTCCATTTGACTTGAGTAGTTTCATTGGGGACACTCATGCAGATCATTATCTCTCTCAAATGATAAGTGTTCTTTAGACTATTTGGTACCTACATTGTCAACTTGCATCTTGAATGTTGAGTAGTGTCATTGGGGTCACTCATGCAAATTCATATGCCAACTGTATCTTCAACTTCTAGATGTTTTCCTTTCTTTTCCATCTAATTCAAGTAGTTTCATTAGGGGTACTCATGTTGTATAGTCTCCTTGATCTTGACATTTGTATCTTCAATTTCTAGATATTTTTCCTTTGTTTTCCATCTAATTTGAGTAGTGCCATTGGGGCACTCATGTAGATTCTTGTTATCTTGATTCTAATCATCATTTTTTTCAGAGGAGGTTCTTCATTTCAGTACCATATGAGTCTTCATTTGATAGCAGTCTACAACTTCTTTTTGCATTTGCAATGTTCTACATGTTCCTCTTTTTTGGGACTTTTTTGTTTGGTTTGAGGCTTCTTAATACTTCACACCTTGATTTGGAGGCTTTTCAATCCTTCAATCATCTTTCTCTCTTTTGGAGAGGAGTTTTCTCCCACTATGGTTTTCTCCTTTTCCTCCATTTTGAGAGATCTTTTGTTTGTACATGGGTACCTCACCAGGCCTTGTTTGTCAGGACAAATCATACATTCTTTTTAGGGTTTTTAGCTACTCCCTAAGTTCATTTTAATGGGGGTGTTAGAGTAATCATGCATTACCAAATAATTAATTATTCTTTGATTGATAATTAGTCCAATTTATTCACATACACTTAAGCTAAACTTAAGAGTGTTTTTGTGCTTTTATGCTTTTAGGGTTTTGCTCCTATATAGCACTCAACCCTCATTGTAATTATCACTCAAGCTTTCATATCTTTTGATAGTATCTTTCTTTTGTAGATTTTTCTTGTTGAGGATTATTGCATATATTATTTTTAGATCTCTTGTGTGGAATGGTATTAGAATTGTGAAAAAACATAAAATCACGAGCCACACATGTGATCAAACAACAAAAACTCATGCCTCTTTAAAATTTAAATCTTCTTCATACAATTCCCTCATGGAATAAAAATAGCAACATTTACCTTTATCTCATTTAGTAAGATACCTATGTGGGAGTTGAATGTGAACTCCCAACACCCCAAGATTAGTTTCCAAACCAAAATACCTTCTAAAAGAGAGAAATGACAAGAATATCGTGCTATAATTAAGTATGCAATATTGTAAGATTTAATATGTAAAATACACATAAGATGCCTTTCCTATAAAGGAAAGGTTGTGAAATAAGATTAGACAAGATCTTGACATGTGTCTTAATCTTGTAGAATGGGACTACTACCTCAACATTATTAAATGACTTAAGACACAAGTATTAAATGCCATGATAAGATAAGATAAGATAAGATCATATGACACCTAATATTTCTAGAAAGATTCTCTAGGACCTAAGTAAACTTAACATGTAATTAAGACCCACTAATGAACTAGTTAAGTAAAATGCCTATATACACCAACACCCTCCTTAAGTGAAACTTATGAAGTCTGGGTTATTATGTAAATGATGCAAAAATGGGTCCTGATTACAAGGCCATGTTAGATACCCACATATAAATTCAATCTCTTACAAATGGAGAAGAGGAGAAAACCTTGTGGGATAAAACTCCTCTCCAAAATAGAGAAAATATATAAACAAGGATGATGTATGGAGGACTCAATGATACCCCCCAAGGAATACATCCATTATGAATATACAATCAATGATACGAGTGAAAGAGAGAGACTATGTAGTCCCTCCATAATGTGTAATCTCTTATAAAAATGGTAAATTATTGAAGAAAAAATATGATCTAATGCCTACAAACAATTCTTCTCCCCTTACAAAGAAGATATCTAACCAAGTACAAATGCAAGAATGCTTCCCATTTTGGATAGAATTAGTAGGAAGAAGAATTCATATGTATGAAGATTATGTCTCTGAAATATGCTTATGGGTTGCCAAGTTCTTGGTAGATGATTATGATGATGTCACAATCCAATCTGGTACATGCCCAATCACAATAGAAGGTGACAAACCAAGAACAAATGGAAATTGAGATTGAACTAAATCCAAAGACAAAGATGAAGTAACAATAGTTGGCCATGACTTTCATAAAATAGGAGAGATAAACCCTCAAATTGGTCCTCCAAATCTAAAATGTGAGACTCCACAAACAAAGATGCAATATTTGATAAATAGAAATCCCAATCAGGAAGACAATTAGATACCTATTGCAATGAATCACTGGAAGTTCTTAATGAATCACCAACAGAAGATGAATTTTTTATCTCAATTAGAGAAGTAGGAGTTGTAAGAGAAGTCTTTGGATAATCAAGATTCTTAGGTTTTGTATCGTATTCAAGCTCCTCTAAGGTGGCATCATCTAAGGGAAATTGTCAACATCATCAAGTGGAATGAGAAAATTTGATGTAGGATCATCTGAGAAGGGAGGATTACGTGAATATCTGAAAATATCACAAATCTTGGTCCAAACTATGTGTGGGCACCTGATTCCTAAAATCTAATTGTTGGTCTCTCTAAATATGTTTACACTAAAACTAAAACTAATCAATCCTATGATATATGATCATTTTTATTACCCCCAAACTAATTTCTTTCATGTTGTCTCTAGATCAAGTATGAGTCCATAAAGATGAGGAAAAAGATTGAGCCACCTGCAATGTGATAGGATGTATTTTTTTTGAGACACATAATTGTCCTTAGTTATAATTATTACAAAAGGATGAGTTGCATAACCCATGATTACAAAAATGATGCACTTCTCAAATGATAAAATTAGAGATCATATTTGAGAGTAATTATTATCATAAGTGGCAACCCATTTGAAATAATTACTTTAAAATATTTTAGAATTATCCCCCAATATTTATTGTATTTTTGGTAGAGCTTCTTCAATTTTATCCATTGTACTAACCTCCATAGGCTTAAATTTATAAAAACATGATTTCTCACTTTCTCCTTTGAAATTATTTTCTAGAAACCAAACACACTTTTGGATTACTATCGACTTCTTCCTCTTTGTCCTTCAGTGGACTCAACACAATTTTTTTTTATCCTTCACAATGGTATAAGTATTCATTCTACCATCATGAAAAAACTTCATGTCAATTACTACTATACTCTTTAGGCCATGACAAGTATCCATGGGAATAATATCACACATAACTCCATCCTTATATGTACTCATTTTAAAATTAACCATGTGTTTTTCACTTACCAAGATTTGATTTCCTCTCTCTATCCATGAAACCGTGTACTAGTTTGGGTGTAAATATTATTTTTCAACTTAAGCTTCTCTACCATTTATTGAGACACTAAATTATTGATATTCTTGGTGTCCATCATTGAGTCATTTTTCTTTGGATTTATATATTTCTAAAGAAATTTCTACTTTATATCAACTCACGTTCTTTCTTATTAGGTTTCAACAATGCTCTTTTAATCATTAATGACTCTCCTTAGGTTTTCTTCATAGACCTAAGTGAAGATAGACTTTCATCTACTTGTGTAACACGACTTCTTGCATTATTTACACTCCACTATTTTTTTGTACCAATAGAAACTCAAATGTGGTGTGACCAATATGTTAACATTTCTAACATGTCAATAAATTTTCTCCCTTTTCCTCTCAATGAGTCTCCTCTTCCTATTGTGTTTTGATTCTAATTTTTTATTTTGTGTTAGATTAGATTATCATTTTCCTTGTTGTCCTCTACCACTACTAGATTACCCTTTTCCTTTGGAAAATATTCCTCTTCCTCTTCCTCTAGAATTATTTTGTTATTACCTTGCCAATTTCTCTTCTAATTTTAAGGCATATTGATTTGCCTCCTCCACTAACCTCACATTAATCATACTGTATTCATCTTTAATTGACACTCAAAGCCCATTTGCATATCTTGAGATCTTTTCTTTGTCATCCTTTATGTGGCCAACCTAAATGTTAAACCTATAAAATTACTTCATGTAATCCTTGACATTCCTCTCTTTTTTTTGGTTTAAATTTCTAAACAAACTTAACTAATAACCTATTAGTTGAAATTCAACTTTTAGTTTTGCAACCATTTGATCCTAAATTTTAGTTTTCTCGTTTCCTCTTCTTTATATTTCTATTTGTACATGAACTTACCATAGCGATGTACAAACTTTTAACTTTGTCCATGAAATCTTTACCTTGTTCAAGTCCTTTAGTGATATGTAATCAAAGTATTATTCCATCTTTGGTCTATAATTTCTTTAATCTTAAATTTCCATTGTAGTAGGAAATATCTAGTCTCAGTTTGCTACTTATCTTTGACATAGCCTCAAATAATACTTCTACTTCATCCACCACATCTTCTACTTCCAAGTGTTGTTTTTTTGTTTCGTCTTCATATTCAATAACATCTTCTACACGTACCCCTTTTCTTTGTGTTACCTCCATTGCATCTATTCTAGATATAATTACTCCCAACGGCTCTATAATATCTACAACTCATGGCTCTTAATGTCTTCCTCTTTGTGATATGTATTTTCCTCAAGCTCTCTAAAAGGATATGACCTAACATACACACACCCAAATCTTGTTGCTAGAACCTCTTCATAACATAACCCAAAAAATCAACTCAATTTGATGCCACTTGACACAACCTAAATGAAGGGGTTTAGTTAAAAAATGCCTAATCTAGCAACCAAACTCAAAACAATCCACACATAAACAAATTGGAAGCTAATATTAAATGACAATAATTTATTATCCTTATGTATTTCAATACAACATGCTTAAGGAAAATACATAGTGCTTCGCAGACTACAAGGAAGCTTCTATAGCTTGCATATTTCATACACGACACAATTTTATCAAGAAAACATACACCACCAAGTACATGGGCTAATCATTGATCGTTTAAACATTCATATAGGCCTAGATAAAGTCGAGCTAATTCAAGATTGATCGACTCCACAACATCACCAGATTGAGGATCTCAAGAAACAAATCCATGTGGCCCCTACTTTGGCACTACCTAACATTATCGTTGGAAAAGACATTGTACAACTTGTATAGATATTTAATATTTTATGAAGTTGTGGTCCATGTTGAAATAGGACACTACACATTTTATAAAGCAATATTTTACTAATAATTTGTATGTAATATTACAAAAATGTGTTTCATGTATATAGGGGATCACATGAAGACATGGCATCTTGAACACAAGAATTAATTAAGGATCATATGGATTTCTCCTTGGAGGTTGTAAAGACTCTCAAATCTAGCGTCAATCTTGAGAACCCACCTTCAAAATATCACTTGGGTGCATTGACTATAAAACTTATTAATTTTCTTGTTAATCTTTATAGATATCATACTTGGTATGGGATATTAAAAAGGAGTGGCTTTGCCCATGTGACTCTCGGAGTGTGCCTTTTTACCACCCATCTTTTTTTTGTGAATATGTATTTCTATCTTTATTATTAATATAGATATGCCTATTCATAAAAAAAAATTAAAAAAAAAAAGAGTAGCTAGAGGACAAGTTACACTATTAGATCTCCCACATGGTTGAAGAGTGTTGATCTCTTATTAGTTTTGGTTATGACATTGCATGATGGATAGGGATGTATGGTTGTACTGTTGTTGGATTGTTCATAGGTTGGAGAGCATGTGTTGGAGGTAACAAATTATCTTCTACCTTAAAGATCTTCTCTTTCTATTAATAGAGCATTGATACTCTAATATTGTGTTGTGATAGTTTTGTTGTTAATAAATATATCAAGTATGATTTGTAGACTAGTTTTTTCCTAAAATAATTTTTCCATGTTATAACTTACGTGTTGTGTTTATTTCTTTATTGTAATGCATTGATTTTGTTATATCTTGCAAGTAGACATAAATGCTAGATTAATATGATTTCCTTCAATTAGTAATAATGCTAACTTATTGAGGATCAATATTGCTACCATATTTCTTACACTTGGTATTAGAGTTGGTTTCAACATGAAGGATCCATGAGAGTATCTTTTATAGGTTGAATGGTTTTCATGCATAGAAAAATGGTAAGCATTTCAAGGAAAAAATGAGATCAAAAAATTCATAACAAGTGGATTTTGGATACTTGAACATGCAGATGTTGTGGAGCTGGTCTTTTAGTGACCTAGAAGTTTCTAGATCAACTCCTGGAGAGTTGGTTGTGTAGAGATTGTGGAATTAATATTTTGGTGACTCTGAAGCTCCTAGAATGGCCACTAGGTTTTTGGTTGCATAGAGATTATAGAGTTGATCTTTGGGTAACCTGGAGCTCCTAAACAACCCTTGGAGACATTTGGATTCATATTTTAGATCTATTGGTTGGAGATTTGTGATATTTTATTCCATTCAAAAAGTGAATCCTTGATCCTCATTTGTAGCTATTTTGGATGGTTTAACATTAATTCAATTGAAAATAAGTAATATGATCTATATATAGTTTTATCTCAGGGATGTATAAAGTCAAATGAGAAAATTACAGTAAAATTTAAGTAAAGGTTTTCAAGCGTAGTAGACATTTGCATCAGTAAAATATAACTGGTCATAAAACAACTCTTCAGATCTTATTCTGTTGCTTTGTTTTGTACAAAATATCACACACGCCTGACCTTCAACTTTCTCTCTCTGCTGCTGCAACCATCAGCTCTTTCCCTGATTTTTAGAAGATAATGACATGTCATCCTTGGCCTTCTTCATACTCTTATTGTGATGGAGGAGGAGAAATTGGGAGGACATAAGACACAGAGCCATTAGGCTTAGGAGGAGGTGGGACTAGAGCCCTTCTTCTTCCAAGTAATCTCACTTCAACAACACTCTTTCCACCCTGAAATGGTAACGCATTTGCTGAATGGCCTACAATTCTTCCAGCTAATCTTGTAGCAAAATCACCTGTATTAGGCAATATCCCCGGCGGCGAAGCCAAGGCTGAGCTTCCCTTATCAGCACCTGCAATAAAAACATGAAGCTAAACATTATCATACCATATATTCAAGCAAATCTATTATAGACAAGTACTAATTTCAATTAACTAGCCAAGATTAGAATCGAAGGATTCTTGTTGTGGGTTATTCTTTTAATGCCTCCTTAAACCATACTTATTTGATAGAAAGGCTTAAACAGCCAACACGTTGTGCTGGTTATTTATTTGGGAACCTGTTCTCCACTGTAAATACTATGTTAATGCAGATACATAATTTTCAGTCTATGATATTAGCATGTATTGTTTTTGAATTGGATTTTGTGAGTATTTTTTAACATTTCGGATCAAATTTCATGATTTATTAGCAGAAAACAACAAATAAGAAGGAAAAATGAAAAACTTACATTTTGGATCAAACACCATGATCTATTAACAGAAAAAAGAAATAAGAGAAAAGAAAAAAATAATGGATCCTGATCCAAAACTTCAAGAATAAATCATACAGTCAAATCCAAAAACGATGCGTGCTGCTATATTACTTTTTCCTCTGCTTGACACACTTTAACTACACCTCTTGTGTCTGATACAATGTTAGTTTTCATGACTCAATCTGAAGCTATCCAAAGTATGGATTCTACTTCCAACAATATGAATAGAAATACCTGATTGTTGTAAGATTAAAAATCTCTAACAATTCTTATACTCAATTAGGAAAAACTTAATATCTTCTGCTCAGAAAATTAAATAACAATAAACAATATATCTGCTCACAGATTGAGCGAACAGCAGAGCTGAAAACAAAATAAAACTGTTTTTCCAAAACTATCTCTTAAACCGGTTACAGAGAATTCTTATATAAAGAAGTTTTAAAAGACAGCGATCAGCTGTAGGAGAAATAAAGCAAAGAAAGCTAAAAAAAAAACAAAGCATACACTGAACAGCTTTAAAGCTGGAAAAGCTAAAAACAAAAACAATGAACAACTACGCAGTATGAACTGCATTTAAAAAACTGTTTTAAAACTAAAAAACTACTAACAAACTATTGACTTATTCATGTCTTCAATCTCCCCCTGAATGATCAATAGGGGTGAGTCCCAACTGATTTCTCAAGGCCACAAAACTTGCTGTAGAAAGAGCCTTGGTAAAGATATCAGCAACTTGCTCAGCTGTAGGACAGAACTGCAATTCCACTTGTCCATCTTGAACCAAGTCACGGATGTAATGATGTCAAATCTCTATGTGTTTCGTTCTGGCATGAAACACAGGATTCTTTGTCATGGAAATAGTGCTATTATTATCACAATAAATGGTGGTTGGATGCTCCTGAATCAAATGTAGATCTGCCAATATCCTTCTCATCCATACCGCTTGAGAACTTGCTGATGATGCTGCCATGTATTCTGCTTCTGCTGAAGAAAGAGCCACCATTGCCTGTTTTTTACTACTCCAAGAAACAACTCCAGAACCAAGTGAAAAAACATATCCAGATGTAGACTTTCTATCATCCACTGAACCAGCCCAATCAGAATCTGTGTAACCAACTAACTCAAACTGTTTAGTGGGAGAATAATGAATTCCAAAATTTTGTGTACCACTCACATACCTCAAAATTCTTTTAGCAACTCGCCAATGAGACTCATGTGGATCCTGCATGAACCGAGAGATGAGGCTCACAGCATACATAATATCGGGTCTAGTGGTTGTGAGGTACATGAGACTACCAACCAAACTTCTATATAAAGTAGCATCAACCTTGGGACTAATATCCTCCTTAGTTAATTTCTCACCAATTGCTATGGGGGTTACAAATGCTTTGCATGCCACCATTCTAAACTTCTTCAATAAATCAGCAACATACTTGGTTTGAGAAATATATATACCTTTTGATGTTTGTAGTACTTCCACACCAAGAAAATAGTGCATGAGTCCCAGATCTGACATTTCAAATTCTTGTTTCATTTCTGCTTGAAACTTCTCTATGAGAGCTTTGTTGTTACCTGTATAAATAAGATCATCAACATAAAGGCAAACTATGAGAATATCATTACCAATACGTTGGACATACAAGGTTGGCTCTGAGTGGCTTCTGTTGAATCCCTTCTTCATGAAATAACTGTCAATTCTAGCATACCAGGCATGAGGAGCTTGCTTCAACCCATAAAGAGCTTTCTTCAACTTGTAGACTAAGTGTTCTTTTCCTTGAACTTCATAACCCATAGGTTGTTCCACATAAACTTCCTCATCTATATAACCATTAAGGAATGCTGATTTCACATCCATTTGAAATATTGGCCACTTGTACTGTGCAGCTACAGACAATATAATCTTTACTGTATCAAGTCTAGCCACAGGAGCAAAAGTTTCTGCATAATCCACTCCAGGAGTTTGTGCAAATCCTTTGGCAACTAATCTTGCCTTATGTCGTTCCACTGAACCATCGGCATGATCTTTGACTTTGTAGATCCATTTCACACCAATCACCTGTTTATCTTTGGGAAGTTGCACTAATTCCCAAGTATTATTCTTATGAATGGAATTCATCTCATCATTCATAGCATTAACCCATACTGGTTCTTTCACTGCTTCTTCATACACAGAGGGTTCAACTTGAATTGTACTAAATAAAGCAAAATTAACAACTGGAACTATATTTGCACTCCTCTGATAAATATCAACCAAACTTCGTACCTTTCTTGGAACTGATGGTGGAGGTGATGGTAGAGGTGAATCACTATCTAAATTTGTGCTATTAGAAGAACTGGGTGAACTTGGAGGACTAGAACTTGAGCTTGAACTTCCACTTGAGCTTGTGGGGAGAGGAGGAATAGTTTTATCTTCCATGTTTATGATTAATGATGGATTTTGCTGCACAACATCTTTCCACTGCCATACTCCCCCTTCATCAAAAATCACATCCCGACTAACAATCCATTGCTTTGTGTCAGGATTATAGAATCTATATCCCTTAGTTGCAGTAGAATATCCCACAAAGATACAAAGTTGGGATTTGGCATCCAACTTCTTCCGCTTTTGAACTGGAACGTGCACATATGCCAAACATCCAAAGACTCAAAGATGAGCCACTGAAGGCTTGTGACCACTCCAGGCTTCCTTTGGAGTGATGTTTTGAACAACTTTCGTGGGACTTCTATTCAAAATATATACTGTAGTGGCAACTGCTTCTCCCCAAAAAGTATTTGGAAGATTTTTTGTTTGCAACATGCTTCGTGCCATTTCCATGATGGTACGGTTTTTTCTTTCAGCAATACCATTCTGTTGAAGTGTATATGCAGCAGTAAGCTGTCTCTGTATCCCATTCTTGATACAAAAATCAGCAAACTCATTAGAAGTAAACTCTCCCCCTCTATCTGTTCTGAGTATCTTGACATGATACCCACTCTGTTTTTCAGCCATAGCTTTAAAATTCTTGAAGCATGTAAAGGCTTCAGATTTCTGCTTAAGAAAATAAACCCAAGTGTGGCGTGAGTAATCATCAATGAAAGTCAAAAAATAAAGGTTCTTACCCAATGATTCCTCTTGCATGTCACCACAAATGTTAGCATGCACAAGCTCTAGAGGAGATTTTGCTCTCCAAGATTTATTCACCGGAAAACTATCTCGATGATGCTTGCCAAAAGCACACCCTGAACAAACTTCTTCTTTTGCCTTGATTGGAGGAAGCCCTCTTACCATATTCCTTTTATTGAGCAAAGATAACCCTTGAAAATTCAGATGACCATATCGTTGATGCCATAACCACGAATCATCTGTAGTTGATTTGAGTGCATGCAACTGACTAGAAACCAATGTGAGAGGAAACAGCCTATTCTCTGTCATACAAGTCTTTGCTACAAGATGATGATTGTTAGATTTATCAAATATCTTGCAACAGTTATCTTCAAACACTACTTTATAATTTTTGCCTACAAGCTGCCTAATACTCAAAAGATTATGTTGTAACTGTGGAACAAACAAAGTATCATGAATATGAGTAGTTTCTCCTTGCTTAGTCTTGACTGCAAGGGTACCTTTTCCCATTACATCAACCTCCTTATCATCTCCAAATTTAACTTGACTCCGTACTGAATAATCTAACTTGACAAAGAGATCAGATTTACCTGTCATGTCATTGGAGCAGCCGCTATCTAAGAACCAAACATCCTCTTGGTGTTCTTTTTCCAAATTGCATGTGAAGAAGGTGGAATGTTGTGTATCTGCAGAAGAATCTTCTGTATAATTGGCTCTTGACTTATTCAAGTCAAATTTCTTCTTTCTGCACTCAGATTCATAATGACCATACCTTTCACAATATCGGCACTGAATACTCCTCCGATCTACAGAACTTCGTCCTCATCCTCTATTATTAGAAGAAGATTCACCTTGATATTTAGTGGTGTGAGGAGACTTTTCTTCAAGTTTTACAGAAGACTAGAAAGCTTGCACCAAACTTTCTGTAGAACGTTGCATACGCTCTTCATGAGATTGCAAAGAACCTGTCAACTCTGCAACTTTGAAAGTAGTTAAATCTTTACTTTCTTCAATGGCTATCACCACTGGATCAAATTTAGGAGGAAGGGATCTTAGAATTTTTTCTACAATTGTTTGTTCAGTTATTGTTTCCCCTTGAATCCTAAGCTGATTCACAACACCTTGAGCTCTAGTAATAAATTCATGAATAGACTCAGTTTCCTTCATCATTAAATTTGCAAATTCTCTTCGAAAAGTTTGAAGTCTTACCAATCTGATTTTATCTGTACCTTGATATGCAATTTGTAAAGCCTCCCATGCATCCTTTGATTTTGTCATACCATCAATTCGAGGGAAAATTGAAACATCCAATGCAGATTGAATGGTAAAAAGAGCTTTGTTATCCTTCTTTCTGTCTTCTTTCAGCTGATTTCGTTGTTGTTGTGTCAAGGCATTTAATGTAGTCTGATCTGCAAGTTCTAGGTATCCTACTTCCACTAATTCCCAGAGTTCTTGGGATAATAGTAGGGTCTTCATTTTGATACTCCAATAATCATAGTTATCTCCAGAAAACAATGGAAGCTAAAATGGTAAGCTATTGCTATTGGCCATTTGGAGATAACTGCTTCTCTAGCCTTACTACCTGCACAATCAGAAAATTTTGCAACCTGTTCTGATACCAAATGTAAGATTAAAAATCTCTAACAATTCTTATACTCAATTAGGAAAAACTTAATATCTTTTGCTCAGAAAATTAAATAACAATAAACAATATATCTGCTCACAGATTAAGCGAACAGCAGAGATGAAAACAAAATAAAATTGTTTTTCCAAAACTATCTCTTAAACCGGTTACAGAGAATTCTTATATAAAGAAGTTTTAAAAGACAGCGATCAGCTGTAGGAGAAATAAAGCAAAGAAAGCTAAAAAAACCAAAGCATACACTGAACAGCTTTAAAGCTGAAAAAGCTAAAAACAAAAACAATGAACAACTACGCAGTATGAACTGCATTTAAAAAACTATTTTAAAACTAAAAAACTACTAACAAACTATTGACTTATTCATGTCTTCAATTGTGCTCCTATAGACTTGTCTGAGAAGAAGATAAAAACCAACATAAACAAAACATGCCATGATGCAGCTACACTCTTGACAGTAGAAGAATCCATCAGACAAATTTTGTGATGGCCATTCCCAAGCAAACTATATTTTTATACCCACAAAATTCCTATAAGTCTTCAATCCTTAACAGAGTTGTTAACTAACCCGGTTGCTAATCGTCTAAATCCAAACTTACCTTCAAAATAAATCCATCGAAATTGAGTTTAGTGAGACACGCTTGGTGAAGTTTGACTCTCAATATATTTTGATAGCTTTAATTTAACATGGCTACGCAGCCTAAAGATTCAATCTCAGCATTGAAAATTGACACTAAAAAGAGGTCAATGTATAAAGTTATCCAGATACAATGCACTACCATCAATGGCCAGTCATGATGAATAATCAAGAAAAAGTCTGAACTATTTTTTGGAGGCTTCCTTTTTCCTCTGACTATCAAGTCGTGCGCTGAAACCCATTCTCAAATTTCAACTCAAAAGGTAGAATACGTGGATGGAAACTTTGAATACCTTGTGAGAGGAGCAAGGCTTCACAATCCTTTGGCCAAGAATGCTTCTTCCCTGTATGTCAAAGTGGAATGATGAGAGCAGTCCTTTGGTCTATGTTATATGTTGAGACCAAATAAGTAGGTTTTCCTTTGCTTCCAGCATTGAACCCTAATCCCCCTCTTTCTTTCACACAACCAAGGAACCTTTTGGCATTCCCTGAAATTTCAGTTTTTGTTGCTAGCCAGCCAAGATTGCCAAAACAACCCTAACAAAGGTAGAATAACCATCCACAGTACAAACTCCAAGAAAAAATGAGTAAAAACCCATTCTTGTCATAAATAATGCATTGACCCTTCTCCATCAACACTTTATATCTATTTTGGATCAGTTGTCCAACACTCATTAGGTTATGCTTTAACCTAGGAGCAAGAAATACGTTATGTACGTCCTTCTCACCTTGCTTGGTGTGGATCATGATAGATCCTTTTCCCACAACTGGAACTAATCCATTGTTCCCCATTATTATCTCTGATTTCACATTTTTATCAATGAAAGAAAACAAACTTTCATTACCACTCATGTGGTTGCTACAACCGCTATCCAAATACCAAACTTCAGGGCTGTCTTCTTTACCAATGATGCACATGATGAAGGTTGTGGACTGATTTCCTTCAGCCAGATTTGCATTTTTTTTTGACTGATCATTGTTCTTTTTCTAGCATTCACTTGCATAATGACCAAATTTATAACAGTAGTAGCATTCAACATTGCTTTTGGCATTCTTCTTATTCGAACTGTTGTTCTTCTTTCCTTGTCAGGAGTTTCTCTAAGAGCTGCACTCACTCCCTCTTGGCTGCTTGCTCATCCTGAGAACTTATTTTATTACAATTTTCTCAATATCCTCAACATATACAACTTTAAAGACATTAATGCCAAAAGTGTTGACATCAATGACAACCACATATCAACAATATCCAACAATCTCCCCCTTTGTCATTGATGGCAACACATGATGTGAAAAACATCATCAATGCAACTTTTCTCTTAGCACTTTCTCCCCCTTAGATTTTGACTATTTTCTCCTTAACTCTTTCACAATTTTTCACATGACTCTTCTCCCCCTTTGACATCAATGACAAAGATACACATTATCTTTCTCCACACAAGCTCTAAACCACATTTCTGAACATCTAACTACTCTCCCTGAGTAGCAACCACCACAACCTCAATCTGGATCACAAGATATGACTATGAAATGCACAGACTGATGCAATTCAATGCATCTTAATTCTGATTAGGAGGGGTAATCACCCCTAACTTCCCTCTGAGATATTCAAAAGTATCCTTAGGCAAGGGCTTGGAAAAGATATATGCAATTTGTTCCTTAGTGGGCACATACTCCAATTTGACTTCCTTTTCACTCACCTTCTCTCTCAAAAAGTGAAACTTGATAGATATATGCTTGGTTTTTTAATGTAGCGTCAAATTCTTAAAAATGTTAATTGCACTTGAATTATTAGAGAATATAGAAATAGGTTCATCATACACAACTCTAATATCTTTCAACATCTGCTTCATCTAGTAGCAGCAATGTATTATGCCTCTACAGTAGATAAAGAAATGGCATTCTACTTCTTAACCATGAAATCAGCTTCTTTCCCAAGAAAAATGCACCACCACTAGTACTATTTCTATCATTCACATCCCCTGCCCAATCAGTATCAATAAAAGCACTCAAAGTAAGGTCATCTTCTTTAGGATACTATAGGCCAAAATCAACTGTCCCCTTCAAGTACTTGAAAATCCTCTTCACAGCTGTCACATGATATTCCTTAGGATTAGCTTGAAATCTTGCAACAATGCATACGGAATTCATGATATCAGGTCTAGTTTGAGTCAAATAGAATAATCCATCAATCATGGATTTGTATCTAGTCTAATTTGTTTTAGGAGAATCATCATTTTGTGTTAATTTACATTCGGTCACTATAGGTGTACCAACTGGCTTTGAATCTTCCATACCAAACTTCTTTAGCAATTCTTTCACATACTTGGACTAAGATATAAAGAACCCTCTCTCTAGCTGAATAATTTGCAATCCCAAAAAGAATTTTATTTCTCCAATCATAGACATCTCAAACTCACTTTGCATCTCATCAACAAACTTCATGCAAACTATCATCTCCTCCAAAAATGATATCATCAACAAAGACTTCAACAATCAAGTCTTTATCATGATCAATCTTGAAATATAAATTACTATCAGAGGTACCTTTATTAAATCCAAGCTTCAACAAATACTTGTCCAATCTGGCATACCATACTCTTGGTGCTTTCTTAAGTCCATACAATGTTTTCTTCAACCGGAAAACCATATCTCCCTGATCAGTCAATTGAAATCCATCAAGTTGCTCAATATACACTTCTTTTTCCATTTCACCATTTAGAAATGTTGACTTGACATCCATTTGATAAACCTTGAAGTTTTTGTAAGTAGCATAAGCAAGAAATAGTCTCACAACTTCAATCCTAGCAATAGGAGCAAAGTTTTTTCAAAGTCAATTCCTTCCATCTGAGAATATCCTTTACACACAAGTCTTGCTTTGTTTCTAACAACTTCACCTTGCTCATTCAGTTTGTTCGGAAAGACCCATTTAGTTCCAATTACATTTTTTTCCTTAGGTCTAGGAACAAGAATCCATGTATCATTCTTCTCAATTTGCAGTAGTTCTTCTTTCATTGCTTCCACCCAATGTTCATCTTTGCATGCTTCATTGACACTATTAGGCTCAGTCTTTCAATCAAACAGTATTCTTTTGCAATTCTTCTCCTAGTTTGAACACCTTTGTTCTTATCACCAATAATCTGATCTTCTGAATGATTTAGTCTTACATACCTTGGAGTCTTAGGATGTTCTTGAACTTCAAGCTCTTGTGATCTCACTTTTGCACTTTCACTAGTTCCTTCCTCTTGATTTTCTTGATTCACCGAATGATCTAAACTTGATTTGGAGTCTGAACTTTCTTTCCTTTATTTGAATTGTCATTCTAATTGTCTGAATCATATCAATAGATTTTGGATGGTCTAATTGTGTCTTCATCAACCTTGACATTAGAACTTTCAATTACTTTCCTCAATCTCTTATTGTAGCACCGGTAGGCTTTATTTTTAGTAGAATAACCAAGAAAGATTCTTTCATCACTTTTAGCATCAAACTTTCATATATTTTCATCTCTTTTGATATAGCATTTACTCCCAAAGATTTTGAAGTATCTAATAGTAGGCTTATGACCATACCATAGCTCATAAGGAGTCTTACCGGTATCACCTTTGACATGTACCCGGTTGAGAGTGTAAATGGTAGTACTCACAACTTCTCTCCAATAGATATGCGGAACATTTCCTTCCAGCATCATGGTCCTAACAGCTTCTTGAATTCTTATGTTCTTCCTTTCCACAACTCCATTTTGCTGAGGGGTCCGTGGGGAAAATAATTGTCTCTTTATGCCATGTTCTTCACAAAAATAATTAAACTCATCAGAAGTGAATTCACCACCTCTATTTGATCTCAGACATTTAATCTTCAGACCTGTCTCTGTCTCAACCATATCCTTAAAAATCTTGAATTTATCTAGAGCTTCAAATTTTTCTCTTAATAAAGTAACCCACATCAATCTAGAATAATCATCAATAAGTAACATGAATACATGTCTCCTTGTAAACTTTTGACTCTAGAAGGACCACACAAATTAGTATGCACAAGCTCCAACACTTCATTTGAACAATGTTGTTTTCTTCGGAATGAAACTCTAGTTTGCTTTTCTAATTGACATTGCTTGCATATAGTATTAGTAGGTTTTATCAACTTAGGAAGATCTCTCACTGCCTGAGTAGAACTTATCTTGATAATATTATCAAATTTTACATGACACATTCTCCTATGCCACAACCAACTTTCATCAACTTGAGAAATCAGACAACTTTTACCAGTAGCATTTAGGTGAAATATATTACCTTTTGTTTTTGTACTAAATGCAATCACATTTCCAGAACTCCCCAATATTCTACACTTTCCATTCTTGAATTGAAGATTGTATCCCTTGTCAACCATTTATCCAACACTTAAGAGATTATGCTTCAAACCTTTCACATATAGAACATCATCAGTATTATGCTTACCATCAAGAGAAATGGATCCTCTACCATGGATTACACCAGCTTTGTCATCACCAAATCTTACAACACAACCATCATAATTTTTGAAGCTCACAAATTTACTTTTATCACCTGTCATGTGATGAGAGCATCCATTGTCAATAACCCATTCATCTTTTTCTTCAACTCTATGATCTAGGTGGATCTCCAGAACCTAAAAATTGAATTTTTTCTAGTTTCTCCTGGAAGCGATGCCATCACGAAGAGCTCTACAAACTAAATTTGGCACAACTCGAGCAGGCGAAAAGGGAGTTTGTTTGCTCAAGTTACGCACAATCAAAGATTTGGTCAAACTTGGACCAAGAGGCTACCCAAAAAGGCAAAAAATTGATCATCTCAAAGTTGATCAGAATCAATGTCAAAACAAATGGCTCAACGAAACAAACCCAACGATGTTTGTTTCATCGAAATTCGAGCCCATATGTGCAAGATATTGCTGGTCAAAGGTCAGTCAAATGTTGGTCAACTCAGGTACCAGGGACGGGAAAAAAAGGTGAAAAATTCATCACCACCAAATTGATTGAAGTCAACATCATTGCAAAGGTCTCATCATCACAATCCCAATGGCATTCGTTTCGCACAAATCAGACCTCATATGTATGAGATATGGAGGGTCAAAGCTCGTGGTTGACTGGGTTGACCTAAAGGTACATTGATGATGTCAGCGTGACGTCATCGTGCTGACTTGGCAAACGAGTCACCGCACAGATGTTGACATGGACCAATGAGGTCTTAACACATGTCATCTGTACAGAGGACGTGGCGCTGACTGTGCATCTGTATTGTGACGTGTCATGCTGACATGGATGAGCCTGGTCGGTTGACGTGGCAGTTGATGTAGACAGCTGACTGGGTAGCAACATGGATGGCATCAGCAAATCAAATTTCACCACATGGCACAATGAGGATGCGCCATGTGGCCCCTCATTTCCTTCTCCTCTGGTCCACTTGGTTGAATTTTCTATCAAAAAAAATTTGGTGGGGTTTGATCCCTCACCCTCCACATTATAAACCTATCAACCGACTGTTGCACCACATAGTCCGCGTCTAACAATGAGTGGGTAGCAGTTTATTTTGTTTTAGAAAACTGTTGAAATGGTAATTAAAAATGGTTGGTCGGGGATTTGAACCCCTGATGGACAGAGTAACAAAAGGAAAAGCCACCGCTACACTGTTGATTAGTTTGGATATATTATTGCCACGGGTTTTATATAACCCTTAGTTAAGCCTGGGGATTAACAAATAAACCTTAAATGGATATTTTTTGGGGATAAAAACAAACCTCCCAAAGTTACTAAAGCCCGAAAATGATCAAATAAGGGCTCCCAAAACAAATTTAATAATTTTGAGGGGATTTTATTGTTTTTTATGGGAGATTAGGGTGATTTTTCAAATCTTATGGTTTTGAGTCCAAATAGGAAAACCTCTTGTATAAAAGGGAGAGTTATGAAAGCTTTCTCATCATCCCATTCTTTCTCTCTTCCTCCTAGATTGTAAACATTTTTGTGGAATAATTTTGAGAGTGAATGTTGAGAGGGATATTGTTTTGAGTTTGTAGTAGGTCCTTTTAGGGCAGAGTCAATGTTTTCACTCTTGGTAAATCGTCAGCTTTGATAGCTTTTCTGAGGTGATTTGAGTGAGATAATTTTTAGGACTTTGTGGATAGGCTACAGTTCTTTGTAAATCAGTGTGGCAAGAGGCTCCTTTGGAGATTGTACTACTAATTCAAAGCATTTCTAATAGATTGGTCACTTAATTGAGTTAGACCCGAAGACGTAGTCCACTCGGACAAACTCTATAATCAAATTTGTGTCTTTTTCTCTCTCTTTGCTCGGTGTCATCATTCTCTCTATATATTGTTCTTGTTACTCCATTGGTTAATGTCTTTGCACCTTTGTGCATAATCACTTAGCAACATTTTTCATAGATCCCTTTTGCTTTATGGATCAAGTGGTATCAGAGCCTAGTTTGGTTGGTTTTGCAGGAGTGATTGTGAGTCAATTTGCTACAAGTGGACATTTGGAGTTTAAGCAGAGATGGCATCAGAAAGGGTGAATCTTCAGGGCTAACATTGACCGCATCCATGGTGGATGATTTCATGTCAATGAAAGGCATGGTTGAAGTACTCTATTAGGACCATCAAGAGAGGACTAATAGGATACAAGATTTGGAGGAAGCCAATCGACACCTGCAGATAGAGAATGCATAACTTAAGTAGTTGCTTGAAGAATCCAACACGGAGAAGGAAAGACTACAAGTGTCATTGCAGGAGGTCTTGGAGGAGCAGAACAAGAGAAGTCCTCCTGTATCAGGGAGTGCACACATATGTTACTTTTATCCACACTCTAAGGATACTTCTTCCTCGTACTCCCCGCGCACCCCCCTAATAGTCTGCAAGCAACTTCAACAGTGAAGTCTGTTGCAGAAAGTCCTAAGTCAAAATTGGCTTGCGGTCATGATTGGGCTAATCCACCTGGTGCAATAGAATGTGCTTACTATCAACAGATGGAGTATCTAAAGACCCTCGACATACCTAATAGCGACAGTGGTTATCAAGTGGCATCTCTTGCATCGAACCAAAAGAAGCAAATGGAGGATGAGAAGAACTCTTTCAAACACTTCGAGAAGCACACTAAAGGCATTGGAAAGACGTTTTCCAAAATGGGCTATGGTGGCAAAGGCTTGGCACCTCTATTGAGGGCATTGTAAATCCTCTTGAGGCCAAGAAAAGACCTCGATATCGAGGTTTGGACTTCAAAGCAACTAGAGAATCATATGGAACTCGTAACTACTACACCCACTACAAAATCAGTGGGCATTGGGATGAGAAATGCTAGAAACTACATCCAGAACTTCATTGGAGGCTGGTGGTTGTGGAGCTTGACCAGCAAGAAGTTGTCGAGACAAAGGCGGCTGAGGCAGTCCAAGAGGAAAATCGGCAAAAGACTGAGCAGCCAGAGAAAGAAAGTTCCTTCGAACAACTCCGTAAGAGCTAGGAACGCTTAGCCTCTAACTAGTTATGTCAGCTTTGTATATGTTACTTTCTTTTATAGTGTGGTAATATGTATGTTGATACTAAACTAGTTTGGTTTGGAGTATGAAACTCTGAATAAAATTCTTTGTAACAATTTTTTTTTTATGAAGTTGTATTTCCATAGAGATTGAGATTTTGTAAGGCTCTTGAAGCCACATCTCTTGTAATTTGGAAAGGAGAATACTTTGTAACTTCTTATTGTAGGATTTTTTGTAAGACTTGTACCTACAAATTTCAAGTGTGAAGCTTTTGTTGAAGAGCACTTTCAAACAAAGAGTTGTCAAGAACGGTCAACAGTGACCTTGCATGTTCTCAGCTGGAAGACTCGGTTAGTGTCTTTTTGAGGATAAGTCCAAACTCAGTTGAAGTTCTTGAAGGATTTTATCAATGACCTTGTTGCTTCAGATGAATGGGACTCGAGCTGTATGGTGGAGCCTTGAATCAGCTATTCTAAAGTACAAAGGTGAAGGAATATTTTAGGCTGAGGTGCAGATACCATGCTTGAGTAGTTGAAGGAGTAATAGAAGTGTGCCAGAAAAGATGGCGAGAGATGTAGAATGTGAACTACCCCATGAGAATCACTAAGAGATAGGTTTACCATACTCAATTTTCTTCTTGCTTTGGGTATGCTAAGTTCCATTTTGAATTGCATTGTGATGAGCTAACAATACATTGTCGAAGTGTAAGACCTCAGTAGGCATATGTGGCAATATGTATGTCCTAGTGTTGAGACCGTGGTGAGTGGAAAGATGTAGAATGGGAGATCATTTTGAAGGAGCTGTAAACTTTTGGGGACCAAAATTTCTTCAGTGGGAGGTTTGATCCAAGTGGATCTCCAGAACCTAAAAAATTGAAGTGTTTCAATTTCTCCCAGAAGCAATGCCATCACGAAGAGCTCGACAAACTGAATCTGGTACAACTTGAACGGGAAAAAAGGGAGTCTTTTTGCTCAAGTTATGCACAGTCAAATATTTCGTCAAACTTGGACCAGGAGGCCGTCCAGAAAGGCAAAAAATTGATCATCTCAAAGTTGATCGGAATCAACGTCAAAATGAAGGGCTCAACAAAACGAACCCAACAATGTTTGTTTCATCAAAATTTGAGCCTGTATGTGTGAGAATGTATAGTCAAAGGTCAGTCAAACATTGGTCAACTCAGGTGCCAGAGATGGGAAAAAAAGTGGAAAATTCATCATCACCAAATTGATCAAAATCAGCATCATTGTGAAGGTCTTGTTGTCACAATCCCAATGACGTTCATTTCGTGCAAATCGGAGCTCGTCTATGCAAGATATGGAGGGTCAAAGCTCGTGGTTGACTAGGTTGACCTAAAGGTATAGTGTTGATGTCAGCATGACATCATCATGCTGACTTGGCAGACAAGTCATCACATGGATGCTGACATGGACCAATGAGGTCTTGACACGTGTCATCCGTACAAAGGACATGGTGCTAATTGTGCATATGTACTATGACGTGTCATGCTAACGTGGACAAGCCTAGTCAGTTGACATGGCAGCTGATGCAGACAGCTGACTAGGCAGCAATGTGAATGGTGTCAGCGAATCAAATTTTTCCACGTGGCACAACAAGGATGCGCCACGTGGCCCCTCATTTCCTTCTCCTTAGCCCCGCTTGATTGAATTTTCTATCAAAAAAAAATTTGGTGGGGTTTGATCCCTCACCCTCCACATTACAAACCTGTCAATTGACCGTTGCGCCGCATAGTGCACATCTAATAATGAGTGGATAGCGGTTTATTTTGTTTTAGAAAACTAGTGAAACGGTAATTAAAAATGGTTGGCCGGGGAGTTGAACCCCCGATGGACGGGGTAACAATAGGAAAAGCCACCACTACGTTGTTGATCAGTTTGGATATGTTATTGCCGCAAGTTTTATATAACCCTTAGATAAGCTCAGGACTTAACAAATAAACCTTAAATGGATATTTGTTGGGGATAAAAACAAACCTCTCAACTACTAAAGCCTGAGATTGATAAAATAAGGGCTCCCAAAACAAATGTAATAATTTTGAGGGGATTTTATTGTTTTTATGGGAGATTAGGGTGATTTTTCAAATCTTATGGTTTTTTGTCCAAATAGGAAAACCTCTTGTATAAAAGGGAGAGTTATGAGAGATTTCTCATCATCCCATTCTTTCTCTCTTCCTCCTATCTTGTAAGCTTTTTTGTGGAAGAATTTTGAGAGTGAATGTTGAGAGGGATATTGTTTTGAGTCTGTAGTAGGTCCTTTCAGGGCAGAGTCAGTGTTTTCACTCTTGGTAAATCGTCCTTAGCTTTGAGAGCTTTTGTGAGGTGATTTGAGTGAGATACTTTTTAGGACATTGTGGATAGGCTATAGTTCTTTGTAAAGCAGTGTGGCAAGAGGCTTCTTTGGAGATTGTACTACTAATTCAAAGCAATTCTAATAAATTGCTCACTCAATTGAGTTAGACCTAGAGACGTAGTCCACTCAGACGAACTCTGTAATCAAATTTGTGTCTTCTTCTCTCTCTTTACTTGGTGTCATCATTCTTTCTATATATTTTTCTTGTTACTCCATTGGTTAATTTCTTTTCACCTTTGAGCATAATCACTTAGCAACATTTGTCATAGATCCCTTCCACCTTACAAATCGCTCTGGAAGCCAGATCTTTCTCCACATTTGTGCAACTAGCAGATTCAGTAGGTACTGGATCATTTTCCTTGATAGCAATAAACACCCATTCATCCTCACTTAAATTCACTTTATCATATTCATCATCTGTCACACCTTCATCAACAGCATAATAACACTTTCTTTGGAATCTAGGCTTGTTAGGTCTTTGTTTAGGAACTCTTTCTGGACACCTTGAGGCATAATGACCTATCTTATTACAAGAAAAAAATTTAAGAGGAAATTTCCCTTTATACTTACCTTCTCCTATGGCTACTCTCTTGACAATAAGTGCTTCAAGCTCATCTAGTTTTCTCTCTTCGTCTTCAATCTCTCTAATTTCCTACTCATACTTGGACATTTTTCTAGAAGAAATTTCTCTCGGATGATATCTTTGCTTATCTTTTCCGGAGATAGTAGATTTGAATGTAGATTTTGTCTTAGGAAGAGATTCACGAAACTCACTTAACTCAAAATCAGTAAGCTTACCAATCAACATGTCTCTAGTTACATTTTTCATAGTCTGGATCTCCTCAATAGCAATAGCTTTGTGTTTTTATGTAGCAGGCAAGGATCTAAGCACTTTAGAAATAACTTGTGATTCTTCCAATGTTCCACCAGTAGATCTGATACTAAACACAAGTTCATTCACTCTCTACATAAAAGAAGTGATGTTCTCATCTTTACCCATTCTCAACATTTCATATTTCCCTTTCAAGCTTTGTAGCTTAGCAATCTTCACATGGGTATCACCTTCATAGAAAGTTTCCAAATTTTTCCAAATCTCATAAGTAGTCTTTAGCTCCATTACATTTATTATCTTGAAATCAGTCAGAGCACTCAACAATGTTTCCTTAGCCCTGATATTGCACTTGGTTTCCTTAATCTCACCTGCAGTAGAAGGAACATTCTATAGGATGATATACCCGTTCTTTGTAATTGTTTAGTAAGGTTCACCAATGCATCTCAAATGACACTCCATTCAATTCTTCCACAAAGAATAATTAGTTCCATCAAATCTCGGACTATCCTTCTTATATGTCACTATCCCAGATCACCTCAAGCTATTAAACTTCTTCCAAGGAACCTGCTCTGATACAAATTGTTGGAAACACAAGAGCAGACAACTAAGAGAGGGGGTGAATTAGTTTTCAGAGAAATTATACAAATTAAACTTATTCTTAGATCTGATATATAAACATGAAAGCATAAACAATCACCACATCAAAAACACACATAACACCAAGATTGTTTTTTTGTGGAAACCCTGTTAGGGGAAAAACCACAGTGGAGGTTAATCCACAAGATTATACTCTGTTAAAAGTATAAAAGTATTATAAATTGGGAATGCACATGCATTTAGGCACACTTCCTAGAGCTCACTGCTCAAATACAAAAGGCTTACTGTCCAAAGGAAGACTCGTTGTCTTATAGTCACATTCAGATTACATCTAGAAGATTTTGAACTGAGAAAATAGCATCTTCTAATGCCTGATTACAGTTTTGGTTAAGCACATGAACACTTTCTTTTTCTCACTCTTCTTCACACTTTACTTCTTCCTTTGAAATATTAGAACATTATTCGCACATAGCACTCTGCATACATCGCAAACCAAAATCACCAATCACGAACACAACGATCAATGCAGACCAACAACATAAATAGAGCATGATCTAGAAACATCCACAAGTATCATGAATCACCATAGAAGCATCCACAACAAATCAAATTATTAGAATCACATCATCTTCTTTTAGGAACACCAACTAAAGCAGCAGAACAACTGTTAGAACATAGATACTCATAACTCAATCAAATCTTTATGCGAACCTTTGAAACTTCATGTGGATAAACTACATATACTTTTCAACAAACCCTTTAATCCATAACCTCTTATCATCAATATACTAAGCTAGCCACCATGCTAAACTTCACTGCACCACCGACAACCTGCAACTTATTTTATTATAATTTTCTCAATATCCTTGAGATATACATCCTTAAAGACATTAATTCCAAAAGTATTGACATCAATGACAACCACATATCAGCAATATCTAATAGGCTCATCTTGAATTCCCACATTTTCAGGTATTACCAACAAATTGTTGATATCATTACACTCCTCATCCCTAAAGTCTTCCCACCTTACTTGTGGGTATTGAATCCTCAAACTTCTTTTTATCAAAAGAGAAACCAAAATATGGTGGGAAAGAGATGTATCAAATTGTTTCCTTTGATACTCCAAAGCTATTCTTTTCAACAAGCGGTATAAGAAGTTGGGTGCATTGACTATCTTGTTATGCCTAAGATGAGTTAATAACTTGAAATGGACAGTATACAACAGATTTTTCCTTCCATCACATGTAATATATCTAATAATATAAGAAGCACACCTTTCCCATAACTATTGGAGAGACATTCTTTTCATACCTTGTGTTGAGGAATCCAATTCGTCGCCTCTTATGTAGAATTCTTCTCAAACAGCGACTGCATCAGCCCAAGCTGGAAATTCAGCTCATGTCCTTGGAAATCTAGTTACTTGAGCAATAGTAGCCTTTGAAGCACCTACAAAAATTCCTTTTTGATGAGGACGCAACCCGAGACTTAGAAAATAACCCACAAATAAGAGAATAATTTTATTATTCAGAAAATGGAGTTTCTTACATGCAGAGGATCTCAAATCCCCAAGTTCTTACAACACATGCAAGTTTCAGAAAGCTACAGAATAACCCTTTCGCAATATGCAAGCTTGTCCCCAAAAAGTTACCCAAAAATTAGAAACTGGCCCATAAATAGAACTCCTCTTTAGTTTGGAGCCAAAACAAGATTCAAATTTGAGTTTTAGGCGGTTTGGCACCGAAAAATTACAACTTGAAGTTCAAATCTCAAAAGAACATTGCAATTGTATCTTCTAGAAAGTGCGCCAACTTCCCGGGGCCATAACTTTTGATCCAGGACTTCGATTTGTGAACCATTTGAACCGTTGGAAAGGTCTCGAAGTCAAGAATGCGCTTGAAATTGCTATGCCAATTTTGGCAAGTTTCAGGGCCGATCCGGGAACTCTAAGTGCCTCAAATCTCACTCAGAAGATTTTCAGGTGCAAATCTAGGAAACTAAACCGCAATATCTTTCAACCCGTGAGTAAGAAATAAACCGTGAATTGGGAATTTCATTTGACGGTATGGTATCCAAAATGTAAAAATATCTAAAAACTCCAGAAACTTTGAAATTTAACTATTTTTGGGTGATGCAAGATTGCTCTACACCACTCAGATGCTCCCGCATCGCATATCCGGTACTTGAGAAGTGACCCATCACATCTCTCGAGTGGTGGAGGAAAACCCAAATGGTCGCACCTCTACCACCGTGATGAATCTTCAATAGGTCTCCTTTCCATTTTCACCAAATATTCTTCATATTGCCCTGCTCCTACTCCTTCCCACACGACTATCCATGATTTCTTCAATCTCTTTTTCTAAAGTGGGTGCTGGAATCCCACACTGTTCCATCGTTGGTACTTCCTCTACACCACCTTCATGATACTCTGTCAAATATGAAATGTTGAACACAGGGGAAATGTTGAATCGATCCGGCAACTCTACCTCATATGCATTCCCTAAATCAAGCCTCTTCAAAATTTTACAGGGACCGAACTTCTTCATCTTCAATTTGATATATGTTCAATCGGAACCTTTCTTTCCCTCAAGTGGGACCATCACTTCATCACCACCCAAAACTCCTTATACCTCCTCTTTTGATCTGCTTTAGCCTTATACTACATATTCATCTTGTTAATATGTTCTCTTACCTTCTCTTGTATATCCTTGATGTGTTCTACAAAATCTTCAGCTTCAACACTTATTTTCTTCTCTTCGTCCATCTTCCTCAATTCTAGAGCTATTCTAGGGCTACCTCCATACACAATCTGGAACGGTGATCTACCAGTGCTTCTGTTGATAGAATTGTTGTAAGAAAAATTCTGCCTCTGGGTAAGATCAGTCAAGTCCATCCCTGGGTTTATCTCCCCACCAAAACATCTCAAGAGGTTACCCGCACTGCTAACAACCTCTATCCGCCCATCTATTTGTGGATGGTATGGAACCAACTTCAACTGCTTTCAGTTTTCCACAAGGTCCTCCAAAAGTACCCCACAAATTTGTGTCAATGATTCCAAAACAATAATACCTTTTGCAGACCATGTAGCTCACCTCACCTCTTAAAGAAATAGTCAGCAATGTGGACCGTGATCATGGTCTTCTCGACATGGAATGAAATGTGCCATCTTCAAAAACCTTATCAACCACCACAAAGACTCCACTATTCTCAAGCAGTCCTTTTGGCAAAACCAAGAACAAATTCCACTTATATCCTCCCATGGCCTCTCCGGGTACGGTGTAAGGGCTGATATATCTGTATTCGCT
The DNA here is from genome assembly GCA_007258455.2 of Sequoia sempervirens. NCBI lineage: Eukaryota > Viridiplantae > Streptophyta > Pinopsida > Cupressales > Cupressaceae > Sequoia > Sequoia sempervirens. The sequence goes on from VDFB02000015.1 coordinate 91,591,280, forward strand.
CACTCCTAGCCATTTGACATACCCTACAGCCTTTGTACAACTCACATCCCTGCGGACAACCGAGAGGCTAATAATAATGCTCAGTGATAATGGCAATGGTCTTATGCCAACCAAAATGTCTTGCCATTCCTCCACTATGCTTCTCCTTTATCAGGTTCTCCCTCATGGAGCTCCTCAAGATACATAATTTACTTCCTTTAAATAACATGCCATCCTGGATTATGAAATCCAGCCACCTTGTCTTGTCCATTGTAATAGGTTCCTTGTAATCTTTCCAAGACTCTACAAAATCGGGATCTTCTGCATACAGTGTCCTGAGTTCATTGAACCCAACCACTTCAATCTGCATCTTTGTCATCAATGTATGCCTCCCACTTAAGGAATCTGCAAACCTATTTAACTTCCCACTCCTATGTTTCAAAACAAAGGTATAACTCCATAAACTCTACCCATTTCATATGCCTTCAATTTAATTTTCCTCATCATTTAGGTAATCAGAAACGATGATCAAGATATAGAACAAATTCCTTTGGTAAATAAAATAATGTCTCCATTTCTTTAATGTTTGAACTATTGCATAAAAATTTTAATCATATACAAATACTTTCTCTCTTGGCATCATTTAACTTTTTCACCAAAATAGGTACCGGCTTCACCTTCTGGCTCAACACCACCCTCAAACACCTTGTTGAACTGGAGGGCTTTCGAACAGTTGCTCTATCACCTCGCCATTAACAGCCTCCAAACTTTTTGCTGCTCCACTACTCCACTTGAATTCTTTTCTATCCCTCTCATTGTTTCAATCAGGGGTCCACAAATACTACTAAAGTTTCTAATGAACTTTCTATAAAAACTAGCCAAACCATGGAAATATCTCACCTCGGTAGCAGTTCTTGGGGTAGGCCATTCCAGAATAGCCTTCACCTTTTCTGGGTCCATCTTGAGAGCTTCTGTTGAGACAACAAACCCAAAGTACACTAACTCCTCTTCACAAACCGCACTTCTTCTCGATTAATCACGCTTTCTAACTTCAAAGGTTTTAATATGTATCGATGCTCATCCAATGTCTTCTACTAAAATGCAAAAAATATCATCTAAATACACACAACAAAATCCTCCTTAAATTCTTTTAGTACCTCGTTCATGAGTCGCATGAATGTGCTCGATGCATTGGTTAGCCCAAAAGGCATGACTAACCACTCGTACAGACCCTCTTTGGTCTTGAAGGCAGTCTTCCATTCATCTCCCTCTCGAATCTGGATCTAGTGATATCGACTCTTCAGATCAATCTTTGTGAAGTACTGAGCTTCACTCAAACAGTCCATCAGGTCATCCATCTTTGGCAAGGGAAATCTGTACTTGATTGTTATCTTGTTTATGGCTCAGGAATTTGTACACATCCTCCACTCCCCATCCTTCTTTGGTGCTAGTACTGCAGGTACTGCACATGGACTCAAACTTTCCTATATCAAACCCTTTCTCAACAACTCTTGAAACTTGTCTGCTCAACTCCTCATTTTCTACTAGAGTCATTCCCATGAGCCGCCTTATTTGGTAAAATCCAGCTCCGTGAATCAAGTCAACTGATGACTCATCTTCCTATTGGTGGTAAACCCTAAGGTACATTATCAGAAATAATATCCTCAAACTCATCCAACATCCCAAAAACTTCTTCTGGAACCTTCTCACTATCCTCCTTACTCACTCTAGGAATCAATGCATAACACATATGCTCATGTTTCATACCTTCTAAAAAATTTTCTTCCATCTACATAACAAATTCTAGTAATTCATCGTGATACCTTTTCTTCAGCCTCTCCTTCGGGGTTTCAACTTTGTGACTAACCCCTATTCTTTGTCAAGGAATAAGTGTTTGCATGGCTATCATGTATAGCTCACCTATCAAACTACCACGACCTCCCCAACAACATGTGACATGCATCCATGGGGATTATATCACAGAGTACCTCATTATGGTAGCTCCCGATCTTGAACTTTACTAGACACTGCTCATTGACCGTGTAATTTGTGGTCTTTCGCGAACCAGCAATCCGATACCGATGCGGTGCCTTTCCTCTCTCAAATTTCCAACTTTGTGACCATCTCTTCTAACACCGACATCGTGCTCCCACCATCAATAATGACATCAATAACATTTTCCTTCACATCCTGTAACCTTGTGTGAAACAAATTCTTCCTCTATTCCTCGTTCATTTTCCTACCACCGGCTCTCCTCTAATCACTCAGGCTTCTCCCCTTTCAGCATCATCTGAATGTTCATATTGGGCCTCCTCATCTACATGCGCAACCCTTCCATGAGCTTCTGCCCTTTTGTCTACCCTTCCTTGGTGTTGTGGACATTCATAGGTTCGATGCCCTTCTTCACCACACTGGAAACACGTTCCTCTAAAACCACCTCTTCCAGATCCTTATCCATATCTCCCTCGTCCTCTACCTCTTTGATCACCACTGTTTTGATCACGAGGGCGGTAGAAGTTTTCATTCCTTTGGCTCTACCGGTACCCACATCTTCACTTTTCTTTCATCATCATTTCGCTTCCTAAAAGGCTCTCCAACGCCCCTCTTCCACTCTGACCTCCTTATTCCGTGAGCCACACAAATCTTTTGTTCAGCTTCTCTTCCACCTTCAGAGCAAACCGATACACATCCTCAATGGTGGTCATTCTGACTAGACTTAACTCCTCCTTAATGCTCAGTCGTAACCCATTAAGATATCAGGCTACCTTCTCCTTATTGGTCTCTGTGTGGCCTTATTCGATTATCTTGTGAAAATATTTAGTATATTCTTTTCACAGATCTGCTTCCCTTTACTTCAACCCTTGCAATTTCTTTCTCAATGACATCTTAATCTCTTATAGTTCATATATCGGTATGGAATCTTACGCTTCGCTTTACTATATTCATTCAGATATTTTTCTTTGTCTGGTTTAACTGGATTCTTTTCTACCAATACTGTATGGTTTCTTGGCTTATAAAGACTTTAATTCTGATCCCATCCCTCAACCTTCCGTTCCTAACCCAACCTTTAGATTTCGAATAATTGACTTCATTTCAGAGCCTGGATTTCAAATGGCTCTATATTGATGGTCTTGATTAATTTCTTCTTCTTCCTCTTCTACATTTGAACCTTCTTCCTCTCCTTCATCCTCACTTTCCTCCCCCAGGTTTAACCCTCTTCTCAACTATTCTTGTAACACATCAATCTATCTTTGGAGGGTTGCCAGTGTATCTCTTCCACCAGCATTTCTGCCACCTCAACCACCTCTGGCACCACCACGCCTACCAGGCATCACTCTTGGAGGCATATTTCTTGACCTCGACCCACAACCACGGTCCTGGTGCGAACTGCCTCACGATCAGCGATCTGTCCACACACTCAAGAAAACCTGCTCTGATACCACTTGATGAGGGCACAACCCAAGACTTAGAAAATAACCCACAAACAAGAGAATAATTTTATTATTCAGAAAATGGAGTTTCTTACATGCAGAGGATCTCAAATTCCCAAGTTCTTACAACACATGCAAGTTTTAGAAAGCTACAGAATAACCCTTTCGCAATATGCGAGCTTGTCCCCAAAAAGTTACCCAAAAATTAGAAACCCGCCCATAAATAGAACTCCTCTTTAGTTTGGAGCCAAAACAAGATTCAAATTTGAGTTTTAGGTGGTTTGGCACCGAAAAATTACAACTTGAAGTTTAAATCTCAAAAGAACATTGCAATTGTATCTTCTAAAAAGTGCGCCAACTTCCCGGGGCCATAACTTTTGATCCGGGACTCCGATTCACGAACCGTTTGAACTGTTGGAAAGGTCTCAAAGTCAAGAACGCGCTCAAAATTGCTACTCCAATTTTGGAAAGTTTTGGGGCCGATCCAGGAACTCTAAGTGCCTCAAATCTCACTCAGAAGATTTTCAGGTGCAAATCTAGGAAACTAAAACTGCAATATCTTTCAACCCAGGAGTAGGAAATAAAAACTGTAAATTAGGAATTTCATTTTGATGAAAAGGGTATCCAAAAATGTAAAAACATCTAAAAACTGAGAAAATTGAAATTTAACTATTTTTGGGTGATGCAAGATTTCTCTTACACCACTGGATGCTCCTACATCACTTTTACTATAGCTTCGTCATATTGAAGAGTTTCTACAAATCTCTTTGTTAAATCATCACTAAAATTTGTCAAATTCAAGAAATAATCAAGCCATCCAGCCGCTGTAAATATAGGAAAAACAGTTGCATCCTCCAAAAAAATTTGATGCGTTATTGGTTCTCTCTAAATAAAATCTCCTCCCATCTTCATTCACCTACCGCTTGGTTCTTCCAAATCAACTCAAAAGCTCAACTCAATCTTTTCCAACCACCTTCAACTATAATTATGACTTCAAAAACCTTAGTTTCCAAATGTATACTTGCTACCACACTAGACTATAACTGCAAGCTTAAACAAAAACCAAACTAAGGTTCTTTCAAATTTGACAAAGGTTTCAAGTTTTTAGGATTCATAAAAATGGCAACAGTAGAAATAGCAATAAAGACAGAACTCAAGGCTTTACATGTCATGATTACATTAATTCAATTTGGGGTAGCTAACTCGAAAAATGTGGTGAAAAGATAGTTTATGCATACCCCCCCAACTAAAGATGTGAAGTGACCTCACTTCGTGGTGGTGATTTGGAGGGTAAAAAAATGTGAGTCGATGGAATTAAAGAATTTAATAATTCACATACGTGGAAATTAAAGTTAAAGTGCATAAAAAGTTTAAAGAAAGTTTGCATAATCATAATAGTTTACCTTAAGTACACTTGTGCGAAAATAACCACTGACGGCGCGTGAAAATTGAAAGAATATATTTTGTGATGGATTTGATGGTACGAGTATTAAATGCAAGGTAATAAGTATTGTGGATGGCGAGCAGATACGGTTAGATAGGTGTGAGCAAATGATGTGACGAGAAAAAGGTTGCAAATGTACGTGGTTAATAAAATAACTATATCGTGAGTGTTAGGTGGAATTGGCAAGTATAATGAAAATGAGTGGTGATAACCTTATGATAAATATGACACCTTTGAAATAAAGTATTCTTCTAAGATCCTTGAAGTGTGCTATGGGCTCCTCCAGTGTTAAGTCCCAAATATATCATAGATAGTCTAAAGCTACAAGTCCCTACGGCATTAGGTCCCTTATAATTTGTTGAACAAGTCCCTTGTAGAGATAGTTGTAATTTTATCATAATTGTGCAATGTGTGTAGGTTTATTGTGTTGTGTGTGCATGTGGTAAAGCATAGAAAATTAGGTCTGGTTAGCTTCAGGGGATGAGTTTTGTAACTCAACCACTGGGTCACCAGATGTGTTTGGAATATCTTGTAAGACATGGGTAGGACTCCGGGAATTAGATTATGTTTCAGTCTCACTATGTGCACCATATTGATGTATGAGCAAAAAAATGAATTCATTGTGTTGCATTGGCTTCTTGTATAACTTGAGTCTATGTCCATTGAAAAGAAGGGAAAAATGGACTACATCAAATGGTATGCAGTTGTATTGATCCATTTGGATAAACTTTACTTATTTCATAAGGTCCCCGCCATCTAGACTAAAATTTTCCCTTGAAGTCCCTATATCTTGAATCATACAGCAAATCCCAATCTCCTTCCTTAAATTCTTTTGTCTTGATAAATTGATCATGCCACTTTATGCGCTGATGTTGCATAACCTTTGTATGATGAATTGCTTCCATATGGATTTCATCTATGTTGAAAGGCACAAGACAACTAAGAGGGGGTGAATCAGTTGTCACCAAACACAAACTCAAATTTCAACCACTTATCAATTTCTCAACCACTTTATCTTGTTATTAAGTATGAACATGAAATGAAAATAACATAAAGCAATATCAACACAAAAAATGCCAGATTTATGTGGAAAACCCAATAAGGGAAAAACCATGGTGAGGATTAACTCACAATATAAAGTAATTTCAAAACTGAATACAAAGAGGCTCACTGCCAAGGGCTCACTGCCCAGAATACAAGGCTCACTGCCTACATAAAGGAATCATTGTCTGACAGGGAGGCTCACTACCTATAGATACAAAAGATAACAAAAGAAATCCATCACAAGTTACACACATCCACATCCTTTATAAGAATTGTAGACACTGTCAACTCACTGCTTTCAAGAATCTAAGACACTAAAGTATTGCTGCCTCAATTCACTTTCACACATACTTCTTCTCAAACTTGTGGCATGTCTTTTGTTTATTACAATTCATAACATCTCGACTTGTATTTATACCATCTTCAACCTTAGAAACTTTCTCCAAGGTCAGTTACACATGCTTCAACTTACAAATTCAAATTAGGTCAGCAACTCAACATTCTCGCGGTGGAAAGGAATGATATTGGGCCAAATCAACACTTAACCAAGACCCAAAACAACGTCTTAGATCAAACACACGCTTCCTAAATTGATACTTAATCCTTCACCAAGTCGGCCAAACCTAATGAAAACACAAATGATCTTTGAAGTACATGCTTCCCAACAAGAAGATAACATGCAGACCACATAACACGCTTCACCATACATGAGAACACATCTCAGATACCTTCAGATACATCCGTAGCAAATGCAACAAACTTCAAACACGAAATACTCTCCATCAATCCATTTGGATTGCACAAACACACACATCAACACTAAAACTTGTCTTCTAGAGCACCAAACCATGTATGCCTTTGCCAAAACACAAATAACACCTTTACAAGCCATCTTCCAGATCTGCAAGACTTGAAACTATTAAACAGGCGTAGGACAACTAAGAGGGGGGGTAAATCAATTGTCACACAAATCTATACTTAAAAATTTATCACTTATCAAATCTTCAGCCATACTATTCTATTATTAAATATGAGCATGAAACACATATAATAGAAATTAAATCAACACAATGAACACTAGATTTTTATGTGAAAAACCCAATAAGGGAAAAACCACGGTGAGGTATAACTCACACTATATAGTATTTTAAAAAGGAGGCTCACTGCCAAAAGAAGGACTCACTATCCAAATACAAAGGCTCGTTGTCCAACAAGAGGCTCACTTCCTATAGAAGAATTATACAAAATAGAGTAAGGCTTTACAACCCAAAAATTAACTAGAAAGATTCATCTAACATGTGCTAATATAGTTTTGGATATGCTCACAACTGTTTCCTTTTTTATCACACCTTCACATTCATTACC
>VDFB02000015.1:91598642-91661990 GCA_007258455.2 Sequoia sempervirens
GAGGGGTTGTTCAATCATAGCATTGTCCTTGGATTATCACATTTGTTGACCCACCATTCTTGAATTTTCTTTCTTTTATTCACATGATAATGACATTAATGTTGGAAATAGGATGTCATTTAATTGCAAATCCTAAACATTAATTATTTCATGTATCTCCTAGATTCTTGGAATGTGTTCAACAACACTAAGATTAGGATGAGATTAATATTTGATGAAATAATCATGATTATTGACATTTGTAATTAATTCTAAATGTAAGAAGCATGTGAGGGCACCCATAGTGAGTTCCTAAATAATAGGGACACATGGGACACCCACATGGTAAGGTGACACTCACCTTGTGTTCAGTTAACTATATAGAGTAATAGTTAATACTTCTGAATGCATGTAAAGATCGAGTTAAGTTGATGACTTGCATGTTTTGAAGTTCGGGTCGATTCGATTCGAGATCGATTCGGTTAATTCAATTCAGTTCAAATTCAATTTAGTTGAGTGGATTTAGTTAGAGTTTAGTTTAGTTCGATTCGATTCGGTTATGGTTCAGTTGTCTTAAGTTAGTTTCATTTGTATGTTAGTTAACTTCAGTTAACTTGGAATGCATGGCTAATAACATTGAGTTGTATGACAGATAATAGGGACTACCTCCAGTTAACAAGGGATGACTATTCTTTGGGAATGGTGCTGAGTAAATGTTTCAGTTAACAAGAAATCACTTGGAGCCAACTTGGGCACCCAAGATGCTTTCTTGGAATTAACTCCAATGCATGATAAGATATTTTTGAAGGCTCTGTTAAGTGGGACCCTCTTTTGGGCGCCATTTTTGAGGAAGAGCTTTGTAATTATCACCGAAGTGAAGGATGAGTTGTAGCTTTAGTTTGGGATGCCCAAATGGGTAAATCACATGTTCTAAGCTTTGTTCTTCATGGTAGAACTCAACTTGAAGCAATATGGCATACCTTTTCAAGGGCTTGAGCTTGTGCATTGTAATTATCACCATTTGGAGATTACAAGGTTGAATATTGTCTCTATATCTCATTCAAGTTGAAGAGAGTTTTCATAATTGTTATTTGCAGGTGTGAAGAAGATTGGTAAAGACAGAAGAAGCATTCTCAAGCAAGAATTGGAGCTATTGTATTTCAAAGATTGAATAATAGAATAATTCTTGGTGGATTTTTTTTTCTCGAAAGGGTTTCTCCAGGTTATATCTTGTGTAATCTTTCTAATATCCTATCTATTTCTTCTATCAACTTCTCTCTTCATTCTACAATAGTAAAATGAATTAATCAAGGTAATCACCCACAAAGAATATATCTAACAAAGAAAGAGCTTACTTAGATCAGCAATATTAAATTTTTACAGAGTATTAAGCTAAGAAAACACCTCATTTTTCAACATTTGGTATCAGAGTTGAGGTTGGGTAGAGTATTGGGACATCATTCTCTTAAAGTTTGAAGGATTTATTGGCTTAGTGGGAGCTATTATTATTTTAGTAATTTGTTGATTTTGGAATTAAGTTTTTGTTACAATGAATTCAAGGTTAGATATTGAAAATTTCAATGGTTCTAACTATGAAATGTGGAAATTAAAAATGGAAGATCTTCTTGAAGAAAGAGATCAATGGTTAGTGGTTAATAATGAGACAAAGACACCTACAACTATGTCAGATGAAGATTGGGCTAAGTTAGATAAAAAGGAAAGAGGAATAATTAGATTGTGTCTTGCTGATGTTGTTCTTTTAAATGTTTCAGTGGAAACTAGTGCATATAAATTGTGGAAAAGAATAGGAGACGTTTATCAAACAAAGAGTCTAACAAATAAGTTTTATCTAAAAAGGAAATTATATTCATTAAAAATGAAAGATGGTGATTTAGTAGCACAACATTTAAATACTTTTAATTTAATTCTCAGTCAGTTAGCATATGTAGATGTAAAGCTTGAGGATGAGGATAAGTGCATTTTATTGCTTTGCTCTTTACCAGATTCTTGGGAAAATCTAATAGTTGCAATTAGTGGTAATGGTGCAGATCCAAAGATGGACAACATCATTCCTACTCTCCTATCAGAGGAGATGAGGAGGAAATTTAAAACTAGTTCCCAAGATGCCTTGTTTGTAAGAGGTAGGCCTAAAGAGAAGGAATCTAAAGCAAACAAGAAAGGAAAGGGTAAGTCTAAAGGACGGTCAAAAACCCCCGGTAAGAGTAAGGTAAAGTGTTGGAATTGTAGAAAACCTAGACATATTAAAAAGGATTGTAAGAGAAAGAAGAAGAGTATTGATGCTTCTACAGAAAAATCCGATGACAGTAACGATGCATTAGTCATTTCTTCTAATACTGTTGTTGATAACTCTTGGCTTCTTGATTCAGGTTGCTTCTATCATATGACTCCTAGAAAGGAGTGGTTCTCTAATTATACTGCATATGATGGAGGAGATGTCTTCTTTGGAGACAACAACACAACAAAAGTTGTTGGCAAAGGAGAGGTAAAATTGTGTTTCAGTGATGGTAGTATTAATACCCTTAATGATGTTGTACATATTCTAGGACTTGCAAGGAATCTACTTTTTGTCTCTAAGTTTAATGATTCTGGAATGCATGTGACATTTGACAAAGGTGGTTGCAAATTGGTGAAAGGGAATATGGTGGTTGCTAAAGGATCTCAAATAGGGACTTTGTCTAAGTTGAATACCTCCAATGTAAATATTTTATCAAATGTAACTGAAGCTGAAAATACATGTATGCTATGGCACCATAGATTGGGCCATATAGGTGAAAAAGGTCTTAGGACCATTCTTAATATAAATTTGGTTGACAGTATTCCTAATTATAATATTGGCAAAAATGACTTTTGTGATCACTGTGTGTTTGGAAAGCAATCTAGATCTAAATTTCCAAGTGGCACAAATAGAGCTAAAAGATTATTCGAGATTATTCACTAAGATGTAATGGGTCATGTGGATACTCTATTGGAAAATCTAGATACTATGTCACATTTATTGATGATGTCTCAAGATACACTTGGATATATTTTATGCATAACAAATCTGATGTGTTTAATAAGTTTAAGGAATTTAAGGCTTTGGTTGAGAAACAATCAGATCATAAGATAAAAGTGTTGAGATCAGATAATGGTGGTGAGTATTGTTCTAAGGAATATGATGATTATTGTAAGCATGCAAGAATAGTGAGACAAAAAACTACTCCATATACACCTCAACAAAATGGAGTACCAGAAAGGATGAACCGAACCTTAATGGAAAAGCTAGGAGTATGTTAAGTAGTGCTAAGCTTGAATGGTCCTTATGGGCTGAAGCGGTATGTACTTCTTGTTATTTAATCAATAGATCCCCTAGTTCATCTATTGAAGATAAAACTCCTTATGAGATGTGGTTAGGTAAGAAACCTAGTGTTGCACATTTAAGGATCTTTGGTTGTGAGGCTTTTGTTCACGTGCCTCAAGAAAAGCGATCTAAATTGGATCCTAAAGCACATAAATGCATATTCATAGGTTATGGTGAAAATGTAAAAGGTTAGAAGCTTTGGAATCCACTAACAAGAAAAGTTTCTTTATCTAGAGATGTTATTTTTAGGGAATTTAGAGCTTATTCAAGGAAAAGGATACTTCTCGAACAGTGCATTTTGAGACAAATACTGAGAAGCAACAAGATGCACAAGTTGAAGAACAAGTGGATGAATCACAAGAAGAGAGTTCAAAGAGTTCTTCTGAAATAGAGGCTCAAGATGAGCATATTGAGGAACCAGAAGAAACTCCTTTAAAGAGATCCACAAGACAACGAAATCTCATTGATAGGTATAGCCCACCTAATTTCCATTGTATTTTTTCTTTAATGAGTACTAATGATGAACCCAGTTCTTACAAGGAAGCTTTGTCCTCAGACGAGAACAAGCTTTGGTCACAAGCTATGCATGAGGAAATGGAATCTTTGGATACTTGTGACACATGGGATCTTGAGAGTTTTCCCAAAGATAGAAAGGCCATTGGTTGTAAATGGATCTTTAAAAAGATTGGTGTAAATGGTAATCTCAAAAGGTACAAGGCTATATTAGTAGCCAAGGGCTACTCCCAGAGAGAGGGAATTGATTTTAATGAAATCTTCTCTCTTGTTGCGAAATTAACTTCTATTAGATTCTTCTTATCTATTGTTGCTGCTTATGATTTTGAAATTGAGCAAATGGATGTGAAAACTACTTTTTTGCATGGGAATCTTGATGAGGAGATTTATATGAAGCAACCTGAAGGTTTTGTTGTAAAAGGAAAAGAAGATTTGGTTTGAAGGTTAAAGAGATCTTTATATGGATTGAAACAGCCACCCAAAATGTGGTACCAGAAGTTTGATGCTTTTGCATTAAAAATTGGTTATGTTAGGAGTGAGGAAGATCATTGTGTTTATATAAAAATTATTGATGATCAGCTTTTAATTATTATCTTGTATGTTGATGACATGTTTATTGGTAATAGCAAGGTAATGGTCAGAGAATTGAAAGCACAACTCTTGAGCACATTTGAGATGAAAGATCTAGGGGCTGCAAAATATATCCTTGGTATGGAGATCAGTAGAGATAGAGGCAACATAAATATTTGCTTAAGTTAGAGTAATTATGTTGATACTATTTTGAAAAGATTTAACATGCAAGATAGTAAACCGGTTAATATTCCTTTACCAGTAGGCACAAAGTTAAGTTTAGATATGAGTCTTAAATCTGATTTTGATTTTGAGGAAATGTCTGAAATTTCATATGCTAGTGCAATTGGTAGTTTAATGTATGCAATGGTCTATACAAGACCAGATATAGCACAAGTAGTGGGAGTTCTTAGTAGGTTTATGTCTAACCCTGGTCAAGAACATTGGACTTATGTTAAGAGGGTATTTAGATATTTACGAGGGACTTCATATTACTGTTTAGTTTATCATGGTTCTAATAATATTGATATTATGAATAGATCATTGGACATATAGGGGTTTGTTGATTCAGATTGGGTTGGAGATCTAGATAGTCAGAGGTCGACAAGTGGTTATGTGTATACTTTGTTTGGAGCTGCGGTTAGTTGGATGAGTAAGAGGTAGCCCACAGTTTCTTTGTCCACCATAGAAGCAGAGTACATGGCTGCCACACATGCCTCTAAAGAGGTAGTTTGGTTACAGAGGCTTGGGTCAAGTATTAGTTTTAATTGCAAGCAAGTGAGGCTTGAATGTGATAGTCAGAGTGCTATTTGTTTAGCCAAAAATCCTATGTATCATTCTCGTACTAAACATGTAGATGTTCAGTTTCACTTTGTGCGAGAAATGGTTGAGAGTGGGAAAGTATTAATTGAAAAAGTTGACCCTTTAATTAATGTTGTAGATTATCTTACGAAGCTAATTCCTATAGATAAGTTCTCGTGGTGCAGGAAGGCCATTGACCTTGAGTCATGTATTTGATTTAAATTTATTATTCCTTGTTTAGAATAATTTCAATGTATAATGTCAAGTGGGAGAATGTTGGAAATAAGATATCATTTAATTGCAAATCCTAAACATTAATTATTTCATGTATCTCCTAGATTCTTGGAATGTGTTCAACAACACTAAGGTTAGGATGAGATTAATATTTGATGAAATAATCATGATTATTGACATTTGTAATTAATTCTCAATGTAAGGAGCATGTGAGGGCGTCCATAGTGAGTTCCTAAATAATAGGGGCACATGGTACACCCACATGGTAAGGTGACACTCACCTTGTGTTCAGTTAACTATACAGAGTAACAATTAACACTTTTGAATGCATGTAAAGATCATAGGAGTTAGGATTTGATGTTTTCATTTTTGAAGTTTAGTTTAGTTTAGTTTAGTTTAAAATCAGTTTAGTTCAATTCAGTTCAATTCAAAATCAGTTTAGTTTAGTTTAGTTTAGTTCAATTCAGTTCAGTTCAGTTAAGTTATGATTCAGTTGTCTTCAGTTAGTTTCAGTTGTATGTTAGTTAACTTCAATTAACTTGGAATGCATGGCTAATAACATTGAGTTATATGATAGATAACAGGGACTACCTCCAGTTAATAGGGGATGACTATTCTTTAGGAATGGTGTTGAGTAAATGTTTCAGTTAACAATAAATCACTAGGAGCCAACTTGGGCACCCAAGATGCTTTCTTGGAATTAACTCCAATGCATGATAAGATATTTCTAAAGGCTCTATTAAGTGGGACCCTCTTTTGGGCACCATCTTTGAGGAAGAGCTTTGTAATTATCACCGAAGTGAAGGATGAGTTGTAGCTTTAGTTTGGGACACCCAAATGGGTAAAGCACATGTTCTAAGCTTTGGTCTTCATGGTAGAACTCAACTTGAAGCAATATGGTGTACCTTTTCAAGGGCTTGAGCTTGTGCATTGTAATTATCACCATTTGGAGATTACAAGGTTGAATATTGTCTCTATATCTCATTCAAGTTGAAGAGAGTTTTCATAATTGTTATTTGCGGGTGTGAAGAATATTGGTAAAGACAAAAGAATCATTCTCAAGCAAGAATTGGAGCTATTGTATTTCAAAGATTGAATAATAGAATGATTCTTGGTGGAGTTTTTTCCCAAAAGGGTTTCTCCACGTTATATCTTGTGTAATCTTTCTAATATCCTGTCTAGTTCTTCTATCAAATTCTCTCTTCATTCTACAACAGTAAAATGAATTAATCAAGATAATCACCCACAAAGAATATATGTAACAAAGAAAGAGCTTACTTATATCAGCAATATTAAAGTTTTACAAAGTATTAAGCTAAGAAAACACCTCATTTTTCAACAATTAACATCTACATAATGGGCCTTTTAAGTAAATCATCTAATCAATATGCTCTAATATTACCCTAAATTATGTTGGAGCAACCAAGATTTGCTTACAAAATCAAAACAATCCACACACAAAAATATGCAAGATCTAAGAAAATATCATATGCACGGGGTTGTAGGCTTGTTTTGATACCATGTTTGAACAACCAAGATTTTCTTGCAAACTCAAAAATCCACAAAAAAGAATTGAAATATGATAAAATATCATAATCATGGGGTGTAAAAATGTACAAAAGAGCCTTGCTTATAAAGGAAAGGATGAGGAAGTGTAAAGGTAGGAGTGAACCTTTGACTACCCCTCCAAGAAAAACGTGTGTAGAAATCTATGGACAAGTGTCGAGACACTTGGTGATTCTACATGAGGTGAGACAAAAGGTGAGATGTCTCCCAAGTGATATTAAGTGCAATGTGAATATGAATCTCCTAGATATGCTAAAAGCTAACTAATATGATAATAACTCTTTTCACATTAACACTTTCTTTTTAGCCAAGTAACTATCATAAAACATGTAAATGTACAATGAACTCTCCTTGTATATATAGGACAAAAAGGGAGTAGGAAGGTGAAAAATAAATATTGATGTCACCCTCTTTCTCTCCCAAATCTACCCCTTCATTGCTGGCTTATTTGACTTTTTAGCTCAACTTCAAGAGCCTCATTCTCAACCATACAAACATCTTTTTGAGTGAGTTTGTTTCCATTCTAATAATTTTTTCATCCTCTATCTAGTAGTATAATTTGTTTTAAGTATGATGTATGTATTTTTGTAAAATTGTATATTCTCAAAGGTCACCTTGTACAATTCTCATTTTTGGAACTTCTGAGGGCTCTTTTGGGCTCATATAAACTCCTTTTCGAGTCCCATTTTTTAACCTGCTTAATTTTCTAAGCTCTATGTAATGGTGTTGATAGTTTTTCTTGAATGCAATCCAAAACTTTAAATTTTGAATATGCCTCTTTTGAGTATTTGTACATCAAATCCACTTTGTGGAATCTATAAATGTACTAAAATAAAGTGACATGACACTGTAAAATTTAGGGGGGATCATGTTTCAAATAAAGGGGGTTAAGTTTTCTTTTTTTATCATTTCTTGAGGTTTGTAAGGCATTCTTATTTTATGTCTTCATTGTTCATATTGTGACATAAATTTGTAAGAACTCTAACATAAAATATGTCTATAAATTCACTCATATAAAGTGCCACAAAAATTGAATGTTTGTTCCTTAGGGAGGGAATTTTGAACATCTATCAAGTGGGTAAAAGCACAAAGTTGTGTCACACTTTTGGCCAAATAAATAGTTTTGAGCAAAAAAAATTCACTTGAAACCACATGGCACATAGATTTTTGGGCGAAACACTTTCACCTGAAACTATAAAATAATTGTTTTCCCACTGTAAATTTGAAATGTGATTAATTTAAAGTGTAATTTTTTTACCAAAATTATCTATGTGGTTGCCTATGTAGCAGTTTAACCCCTCTTTTGAGACCAATTAAAAAAAAAAAAGAAATCAAACTTCAATAAATTTTGTCCGGCAGGAAATTTGAAAATCTCAAAATACTTAGATCTTTAGATTTAGAATCCAAAAAATGTTTTTGTAGTGTTTGGATTGGGTTTTAATTCTGGGATTTTTTATTAAAACTCCCCAATGCTTAAAGTGCAGTGTTGTTTACCAATCAAACATGAAATTTTGTAGAAATTAGTATTAATTGACATGGTTATGTTAGGGGGTGATCAATATAACCTGACACACTTTTCAAACTCAATCAAATGCATCGCTACACATATACAAGATCATTGACAGAACATAAAGAGACACAGTTACATAGAGCTATGAGAAAAAACCATGGAAAAATGTGCTTACATATGTGCTTAGATTAATCTTCTTCTTCTTCTTGTGGGACCAACCTACTATAAGACTCCCAATCTTCCTTGGTAGACCGAAGCTCCAACTATTGGAGGCTTCAACCCACTGAAACCCAAGCTCCAAGCAAGCATGAGGGAGATCCCAACCTCTGTTTGAGGAGGCTCAACTATTAGGAGCTCCCAACTGCCTGAGAGCTCGGGGCTCCCAAACCCAGATACTATCCTTCAAAATAGCCATCTGTCCTTTGTCATCGCCAACATATCGACTAAATCCCAACTGGTTATGATCCCAATCAATCCTCCAAATTTGGTCCCAAACCTGAAGTCAGGTAATCCTGAAATTTGACCACTTGCCCCGTTTTAGTTTGATGTAAGTCTTTCATTTTCAAATTAGGTTCACACTCATATACTTCCACTCCTTCACAAATTTTCTATAAATCATACACACTTCTATTTCATAAATTTGATCTAATCATGAACTAATTGATTTTACAAAAATTGATCATTATCATGCCAATATTTTCACCTAGATTTATGCTTCTAATCTTCACATATGTTCATCATATATATTTACATTTATCATTACATGGGATGCATATACACTCAAAATAAATCTAAGCTACAATTCATATTTTTTCCCTTTTCTTTCTTTTCTTTCTACTCTAATTCTCATAATAATCATTGAATTGCTTGTTTTATAGCCTCCCATTTTAGCTTCTATTTATACCACTTTAGTTGCCAAAGGATGTGTCTCTATGAGAAGAGGCATCTTTTACCAAGGGAGGCATCCTTTTTATTATTAACATTATTTCTAACCATAAGCACTACTATGAAAGGAGTCAACATGATTTAATTTAATTCCTTTTTATTTTTAATACTCTTTAATCATAATTGTGTCCCACCTTTATGTTTGAACTTATTTAACATAAGTTTAATCCATAATTTCTTATGAGGATCGAACACCTTTATTAACACGAGTTTAATCGATATCTTCTTTACAAACTAATTCATTGCCTCTATCACCTTGATCATCGCCATTTTAATAATAATCATTTCTTTACATATTCATGAATCATTATCTTCCTTTTTTAAGCTCTAACATACTTGATTATTGGTGTAGTCATGAATGGAGTTTCCAAAAAGGATTGTCCAACCATGTAGAGATTAGAGAACTAGTACAGTGGAAATAACATAAGATATCAATAAAAAAACATGAACTTTGATTGATTCAATAACTAAAAGTATTACATGCATCATATATGAAATAACTAGAGCTTGCAGGCCTGCCGCAAGGGCATTACAATTGGCCAAAGGCATTATCGAATAGTTGATCCTACTAATTAGAAAATTATCTATCTAACTACTGATGACTAACAATTGAATCCTTATAATGAATTACAAATGATCTTAAATATGATTCTCTAGCTTAATTATGATCCACGTCAGCCTCCAGGGTTTACAAACCCTAATGAATGCTCAAGCATGTAGGTCGGCCTTAAAACATGAAAGATAATCCTTCACAAGATGAAACATATTGTGAATCTCCAAGATAGATCCCATTAGACCCAAAATTCTTGTATGACGTCTCATTAAGCTCCACATGCTCCGAAATAGGTCCACACAACAATTCTAGACCAGGTCAACCCCAAATGCTCTGACTGTGAATGACAGTGAAATTCTAAGAATGATAACTTTCCAAAAACAAATGCAAATCTCCTAAAATCTAGATATGATGTAGATGACATCGTGTAGATGCTATATCCTACTCTGTGAACTGAGAAATGATGATGCGGTAAAATACAAAATGAAATGGTGAAATTGTTGCAAACTAAAATACAAGGAAAGAAATATTTTTGGTTGATACATGATTGATTTACAACCACGTATGCTCCTGTATCAGACACTTGGTGTTGAAAGAAAAGTGAGTCCCTCACTTTCCAGGGGTTAGAGGAAAACCCAATTGCTCCACCTCATCCTGAGAAATCCATGATGAATCCTCCACTAGTTTTCCTTTCCATTTCACCAAATATTCCTTGTACTACTTGTTCCTAATGCTCCTTCCAATTCCAATATCCAAGATCTTCTCAATATCCTCTAGTGGTTGATGTGGTAACTACTCCTTCAAATAAACTTATGTGTCATTTACAGTTAATTGTCCTTCATGATACTCATAGATGTCTGCAACATTAAAAATAGGTGATATACCAAGTGTCTTTGGTAACTCCACTTCATATGCATTTCCACAATCAAACTTCCTGAGAATTTGACATAGTCCAAACTTCCTCATCTTTAGCTTATTATATGTTCCCACTAGAAATCTTTCCTTCTTGAGATATACCATAACTTCATCACCAACAACAAAGTCCTTATGTCTCTTTTTCTTATCTGCCTTCTCCTTATACTTACTATTCATGTCCTCCAAATGCTTATGCACTTGATTATGGAATGTCTCCATGAGTCCTAAAAACTCTTATACTTTTGCACTCCACGTGTTCCCCATACTAATGTCTCTTAGCTCTGCAACGATTCTGGGATGTATTCTTGTCACAATATTAAATGGGATCTTTCATATACTCAGGTTCACTGAATTATTATATGCAAACTCTGCTTGTGGTAGAACTATGTCCCAATTTTTGACTTTATCTCCAACCAAACATCTCAATAGGTTACCTAAAATTTTGTTTACCACTTTTGTTTTTCCATCTGTTTGTAGGTGATACACTAAACTAAACTTCAAATCTGTCTTCATCTTCTTCCACAATGTCCTCCAAAAGTATCCAATGAATTTGGTGTGCCTATCTTAAACTATTCTCTTAGGTAATCCATGCAATCTCACAATATCTTTGAAAAATAGGTCAGCAACATGTACAACATCATTAGTTTTCTTGCAAGGAATGAAATGTGTCATCTTAGAATTTTTTTCCACTAGTACCATGATAGAATTGTATCCTCTTTATGTTCTCAGTAATCACAATATGGAATCCATGCTTATATCTTCCCAAGGTCTCTCTGGTATTGTCAAAGGTTTTTAGAATCTAGTATTTTGACTACTCCCTTTTACTACTTGACAAATTATGCACCTCTGAACATACTTCCTGACATCCTTACATCTGTGGCCAAAAATAGTGTTCACTCACCAAAGCTACTATCTTATCAACTCCAAAATGTCTTGCTAACCCTCCACTATGCTTCTCTTTAATAAAATTCTCCATCATTGAACTCTTCAAAATGCACAATAGATTTCCTTTGAACAACATATCTTCCTAAATGAAATAATCCAAGCATTGGTTCCAATCCATTACTATTGGAACTTTACATGCAATCCAAGCTTCAGAAAAATTTGGACCATCTTCATACATATGCTTAAGTTCCTCAAAACCTAATACTTCTACCCTCATTTCTTTTAGCAAATTCCTTCTCCTGCTCAATGCATCTGTAACTTAGTTTGAATTTCCACTCCTATGCATCAACTCAAATGTATAACTCTATAAGAACTCAACCCATATCAGATGTCTTTAGTTCAACTTTCCCTAACTGTTCAAATACTACAAATCTTGATGATTAGTATACAACAAAAATTCCTTAGGCAACAAATAATGTAGCCACTTCTTCAAGGCTTGAATTATGGCATAGAACTCCTGATCATAAACTGAATATATTCTTCTAGCATCATTCAAATTCTCACTAAAATAAGCTATTGGTCTTCCTTCTTGACTCAACATGGCTCCTATTGCAAATCCACTAGCATCGCAATCATCTTGAAATACTTTATCAAAATCAGGTAATGCTAACACTGGTTGCTCTTTTACCTTTTGCTTCAATAATTCAAAACATATTTGTGCTCCAGATGTCCACCTAAATTCTTTCTTATCTCCTCTCATTTTTCAGTCATAGGTGTGCAAATGCTACTAAATCTTTTGATAAATTTCTGGTAGAAACTAGCCAATCCATAAAATGATCTTACCTCTCCCACTCAACAATTTCTCTAACATTCTCAGGGTCCATCTTCAGTCCTTTAGCATAAATGACAAAGCCCAAGTACACCAACTCTATCTTCATAAAGCTACACTTCTTAACATTAATCAACAACTTCTCCTTTCTCAATTTCTGCAATACTTGTCTGATGTGCCACAAAATTCTCTAGTCTTATTAAAAATAGAATATCATCTAGATAAACTATGACAAGCTTACCCAAGAATTTCTTTAGTACCTCATTCATCAATCTCATGAAAGTGCTAAGTGCATTAGCTAGTCCAAAAGGAATTACTAACCACTCATAGAATCCTTCATTGGTCTTAAATGTTGTCTTTCATTCATCTCCTTCCCTGATTTTGATTTGATGATATACACTCTTTAAGTCAATCTTTATGAAATAATCGGTTCCACTTAAATAGTCCATAATGCCATCCATCCTTGGTAATGAAAATCTATACTTGACAGTGATCCTATTGATTGCTCTTGAATCCATACACATTCTCCACTCTCCATCTTTCTTTAGTGCAAGTACAACATCTACCACACACGGTCTTAAGCTTTCTCTGATCAAACCTTTCTTCAACAACTCTTTTATCTACCAAGTAAATTCTATATTCTCTGTTGGTGTCATTATATGTGCCACTTTGTTTGGAAAAATTGCTCCCAGTATCAGATCTATGTGATGACTAATGCTTTTTATTAGTGGTAATCCATCTATTACATTCTCTGATATGATTTCTTCATACTCTATCAATAGTTTTGCTACCTCTATCTGTGGTGGATCTTCATATTTTGTTATCTTCAAACTTCCATCCTTCTTTAGAATCAATGAAAAACACAAGTTTTCATGCCTTAATCCATCCTAGAACTTCCTTCCATCTACCAAACATAATTTGGAAGTGCTACAAACATCATTTTTGTCCTCTTCTTCCAAAGGTATCAACTTAATTCTCTTTCCATTTAAAGTTACAATATAAGTATTCCTTCTTCCATCATGCATTTATTTTCTATCATATTGTCATGGTCTTCCTAATAGTAAATGACATGCATCCATAGGCATAATATCACACAATACTTTGTCCTTATATGACCCTATATGAAATTTCACCAAACATTGCTCATTCACCAATATCTTATGCTCATCTTGAATCCATGCTATCCTATAGGGGTTTGAATGTTTCAATCTCTTCAAATTCAACTTGGTTACCATCTCTTCTAAAACTAGATTATCAGTGCTACCACTATCAATGATAACTTTACATACCTTTCCTCCAGACTTACATCTTGCTCTAAACAAACTCTTCCTTTGTGGTTGTTCCTCAGTCACTTCTTCATGCATCAAAGCTCTCCTCATTACCAATGATTCACCTTTCTCAGGTTTCCAAACTAAATTAGGGGATTCAACATGTTCCTCATCCACATAGGCTACTTTTCCAGTATGCTCAATTTTCTTATGGGTGCTTCCTTGATGACATTCAAATGCTCTATGCCCACCTCTACACTTGAAACAAGTTCCTTTGAATGGTCTCTTCTCAAATCTTCCTTCGTCTCTCCTATATCCTTCATTGCGGTAAGAATTATGACCTCCTCTGTCACTGCAGTAGTAATTTCTATCTTCTCTCCCTTTACGGTATGAATTGTGATCCTTTTCTTCACTATGGTAGGGTTTCCCATCTTTGTTTTTCTTTATATAAGGTCTTATTTCTCCGGATTGTGATCCAATCCTCTAGAATCTTCCTCTTGCATTCTTTGAATTTGTTCAAACTTCTTGTTCAACTTTTCTTCTCCCTTTAGTGCTAATTGGTATGCTTCTTCAATTGATGTCATCTTCACCAAGTTTAGTTCTTCTTGGATGTTTGTTCTTAGTCCATTAATGTACCTCACCACTTTCTCTTTGCTCGCTTCAATATGTCTAGTTCTAATGATCATCTTGTAGAACTCTTCAGTATACTCCTTCACATATTTCTCCTTTTGTCTTAGGCTATGCAATCTTTTCAACAATTCAAGCTCATAATCAATAGGTATAAATCGATTCTTCAACTTTGTTACCATCCTATCCCACTTTATGATTTTCTCTTTTTCTCTTTTGTTTCTATCCAATTGAACTTCTTTCCACCACAAAGCAACATGTCCTTTCAACTTAGTTTTCGTAAATCTCACTCTTTTCGGATCTTCAACTTCCTCATATTCAAATTATTCCTCCATTTCATTGATCCAATCAATAAATTCCTCGGGGTTTAAATTTCTTGCATAATTTTGAATTTCAACTCTAGGTTGCTTACCAATTTTTGAAATAGCTTTCAACATCTTCACTTGATTTGATTCTTCTTCATCACCTAGGGCTTCTTCAATTTGATTCACAACATGATCTAGGTCATCATCACTTTCATCCTAGGGTTTAGGCCTTACCTTCAATCCATTCTCCCAATGATATTTTCCATACTAGGCACTCTCCTTGGTGACATCTCTCCCCTTGGATCTGGTGTAACCCACCTCAATTCAATGATCTGGCTACAAGGGTTTCAACTGCCTCACAGTTGGTGATTGGTTGAACACATGCAGTCTACCTCAAGTTAGTGATCTATTCACCACAAGGAATGTCTTCTCAAGACTCACAAACTTGCTCTAATACCACTTGGTATAGTCATGGATGGAGGGTCCAAAAAGGGTTGTACAACCATGCAGCTTAGAGTCAATATAGTAGAAAGAAGACAAGATATCAATCAAAAAATATGAAATTTCATTGATTCAATAACTGGAAGTCTTACATGCATCATATGCAAAATAAATAGGGCTCACAGGCTTGCCACAAGGGCATTACAACATTACAACTGGCCAAAGGCCTTATTTGGACACTTGATCCTACTAATTTGTGAATTATTTATCTAGTTGATAATGACTAACTACTATCTCCTTAGAATGAATTAAAAATGACCTTAAATATGATTCTCCAACTCAATTATGATCCACGTTAGCCTCAAGGGTTTACAAACCCCAATGAATGATCAAGCGTGTAGGTCGGCCTTAAAACATGAAAGATAATCCTTTGCAAGATGAAACATATTGCGGATCTCCAAGATAGATCCCATTGGACCCAAAATTATTGTATGATGCCCCATTAAGCTTCACATGCTTCGGAATAGGTCTACACAACAATTCTAGACTAGGTCAACCCCAAATGCTCTGACTATGAATGACAGTGAAATTTTAAGAGTGATAAATTTCGGAAAACAAATAAAAATCTCTTAAAATATGGATATGATGTAGATGACATAGTGTAGATTGTATATCCTGCTTCATGAGATGAGAAATGATAATGCAGTAAAATGCGGAATGAAATGTTGGAACTGCTATAGACTGAAATGCAAGAAAATAAATGTTTTTGGTTGATACAGGATTGCTTTACAATCAAGGATGCTCCTACATCAATTACCATACTTCTCCTTTCTTCACTAATCGTTGGACATTATAGAATATAATCATTGCTCTCTTCATTACTCTCTACACATTATATAATTGATACTCACTTTCAATTTGTTGATAATCTATATATATATGTGTGTGTGTGTGTGTGTGTGTGTGTGTGTGTGTGTGTGTGTGTTGGGCACCAAAGAGAATATGAGTCAACTATAAATCAATCCTTAAACCTTAATACAAAGTTTAAATCTTTAATTTAAACTTGAAGATCATCGTTCACAATTATGGCTATCATAGGGGAGTGACATAGAATGACAATAATTTAGTATTTGATAAGTGATTGTTGTCATCAAGCAAGTAACTCCTTTGACATCAATGACAATCTTGTATTATCACTTTGGACATTAATGATATAATCTTTTTCACCTTTGACATCAATAACAATATTTCCAAAAAATATATATATATCAAAATATATTAATGTTTTTTGAAAGATATATGATGCACTAGACGAGATAATCCTCTCCAAAGGGGTATAATTTGTTTTTTTTTTATGATACAAAAAATATATAAAAGTTGACATCCTATGAAAACTATGATATTTTGGTGAAGTTTGACTTTAACATATTATTACAAAAAAATATTCATGAATTATTTTTCTATGCACTGGATAATGAAGTTAGCTATTCGAGGAAAAAAATAGGGAAAAAAAAATTTGCTTCTTTTTTTTGTGACATCCCATCAACCTCACTTTTTCATGAAATTTTCAGCAATTCAAATTTCATTCTTAAATTCATACAAAATATATCAAACTATTTTTTTTAAAATTATAGTCATAAACTTTATCAAGAGTTATGCATTTCATTAATTTACATCATTTTGAAATTCAAAACATAAAGGCCACTTTTATGCAATCAAAGTTGAATTTTTTTATTTGTGTTGGTCATTTCCTTTATAAAAGTATGACAAAAGTTGGTACTTTCACCCTTGTGCCTCTTTTGTACTTGCACTAAATTATAAAGTGTAATGAGGGGTTGTATAGTATCTTAGTTTTTCCATCACAATAATGAATCCTAGTGATTCCTCCCTCATGCATGTGTGTCTTGGAATTTTACACACCCTTTTTAGTTGCTTGTACATCATATTGGATCTGATGTTGCTTCTACATTCATGTGCACACTTTTGTGCCCAATTTTAGTTGATCTTCCTATAAATTTTCCTTTTCAACATTAAGAGGGGTATTATCACATGGTCATGCTAATGCTTCCTTGGTTTCAATGGAGTAGTGGATTAATCTTCTACTTTCTAGGGGGATCACACATACCTCCTTTTTATCTCTTATGGAGGGAATATTTTAGTTGATCATATTTTGTGAGATTCTACTACTTATGTAGAGTACCATACATATTTTAGCAGTGTACTATAGGCCACTTGTGCATTGTTTGTTTTGTGCTCCTTAATCACAATACTATTTACATCTTCAACTTCACAAATTGTGATTACCTTTGTGTCATCTATGTATTCATGGCTAAGTAGTGTACTATAGGTTCACTCATGCAACATTTTGTATATCTTATCTTGATCTACATTATTTGGAGGATCATTGATTCCAATAGACACAAATTCATCTTTTACAATGTTTACAACTTTGACATGCTTTAGGATTTCTTCGTCACCATGTTACTATGTTCATGGAACATCTTTTGGAGAGTTTTATTCTCACTAGGCTTTCTTCTTTTCTCCACTTTATGAGAAATTGAATTTGTACATGAGTACCTAACATGGCCATGCTATCAGGACATATTTTTTAATGTTTATCTTTTTCCCTATGTTTCACACAAGGGGTGTGTTAGTGTGAAAATAATTATTGTTAGACTAGTCAAATTTTAGCTTATCTAGTAGATTCATATTAACACCACACTTAAGATCACTTGGGAGACATATCACCTTTTTTCTCACCTCATGTAGAATCACCATGTATCACAACACTTGTTCATAGAGTCCAACAGCTGTTTCATTCTTGGATGGATAGTCGTATTTTCACTCCTACCTTATCACCTCCCCATCGTTGCCTTTATAAGCAAGACTCTTTTGTATATTTTTACACCCCATGATGATGATATTTTCTCATCTTGCAAATTATTTTTTATGGATTGTTTTGAGTTTGCAAGTAGATCTTGGCTAACCCAACATATTACACTCAAGTAGAGTGCAATGCAATCATAGACTTGATTTGGTCAATTTTCCCAGGATAAGTTGTTGTTAAGCCTTATATTACATCCAAACAAATTGTAATACATCAATGACTCAACTATAAGGAGTATTTAACCATATTTAATGAAGTTAGTGTGTGAAAAACCTTCTAGCTAATGTGTATGGATTATTTTCTTGTTGATTATAGGATATGGAATTATAGAGGCCATTCCCACTTATGCATCCAAAATTGTACATATTTATTCAAGCACTAATTCATTTAATTGTTATCTTTGTATCCAAATCATTCATATGATATTTTCTTGCTATTATATTATAATTCTATATTTTAGAATAAGAAGTGATCTTATATAATACCTTGTTTTCCTACGATATAGTCTATGTCTTTAACTAAGTAACTAAAATTCCTTAAAGTTGGTGTAAGAAATTCAAATATACAATTTTTAAGTCATGAATATGGCATTTGTTTAACAAAAAGGTACCTTAGATTTCTTTAATGTCCTTGGAATTTTGTGAGCAATGCACTATTGGTATTTTTGTCTACTAGAATTTTTAATGTTGCACCTTGAGTATCCTCAATTATACCAATATTCTAAAGTAGGCACATGCAATCCAATATTTTTTGAGGGGTTGATCAATCATAACATTATGCTTGAATCATCATATTTTTTGACCTACCATTTCAAAATGTATTTGATTTTTATTTATACGAGAAATGACATTAACATCTACATAGTAGACCTTTTAAGTAAATCAACTAACTAATATTATCTAAGATGTTTCCTTCTAACCTATTTCCATCAAGTACAACTTTTATAATTTTTGGAAACTTTGTTATCGATTATGGAATAGACTTCTACAAGTTAAAATTTTTTAATGTGTTTTTCAACTTACACTTTTTTTCTTAAATTAAAGTTGGTACTTTTTAAGGTAAGCATATAAAAAGAATACCACAAAATACATTTTATGTTTTACTCTTAGACCTTAGTATAACCTCAAGTGCAATTAAAATATATCATTTATGTCATATATCATCATTAATTTCAATGAGATTATGTCAAAGCTAATAGGTTAAAAACTTAACAACCATTTTTAATCTAAATAATCTAAATTAATGAAGAGAAAATGAATTATATTACTTTAATTCAATTTATAGTCTCATCTAGTAAAAAGAACATTTTAAATTCCCTTTAAAATTTAATGTTGAAATATCATAATTGTATATCATTAATTTTATATTCATTAATTTTTAACAAATCTTTATAATGAACTCAATCAAACTTTATCATATAAGCTAATCAACAAAGAAGTAGTACATATATTTTTCTGATTTCAATAAATTGAAATAATAGAAAATCACAAATAACTTTCTCTTATGTCTATAATTTATTGTACTATCATTAAGTCTAGAGAATTATTTATGGCTTTTGATATTTATATCTCTTAATTATATATGTATGGTATATCCCAATTTTTTTAGCTGACCAATGTGGCTTGAAATGTTTCCTTCTATCCTATTTCCCTTTAAGTACATTTTTTTAAAAAAAATTTGGAAACTTTACAATTTTTTTAAATAATAAAATTGTGCAAGTTAAAGTAGTGCTTTTTAAGTTAGCATTAACAAGCAAAAATAGCATATTCATGGTAAACCTATAAATATTATTCAAAAAAAAACATTTGAAGTTTAAAAATATAATGTGTTTTTTAACTGACATTCATTTTCCTACGTGTTTTTTCAACCAATTCATGTACATAAATTTATTTTCATTTCATGAGTTTTGTTTACTATTCGAGGTTGAATGACCTAAAAAATGAACTTGAAACCCACAATTTTATAGTAATACCAATAATCTTTCTTGCAATTGAAACAAGTAATCCATGTTGACAACAAAGTTTTGGAGCTTCAGTCGCATGAAAGAAGTCCAATACTAGTTCAACCCTCTAAAAATTGAAATTTCTAGTTATGGTTGAAGAAGTTCCCAAACATAAGGGTATTCCTTATAAGAGGCATGGAAAGGAGAGAATACAAAAGAGAGAATGTACAACACAACTAAATCTATCATTAAATAAAGGGAAGGAAAAAATAGTTGCAAGCATTAATGAATTTCTAAATATGAAAAAAAAGGAAATAACATGTGAATGTCCTAATAATTGTTTGCTTCTTAAGGAAGATAAAAGGAAAAATAGTAGAAGAAAATAACTCTTTTTGATGAGTCATTTATTGAGTATGATTTTCCTTCATGGTGGGATAAGAATGGTAATACTGATAGTACCTAGGATGATTAGATGCATCCAACATCTTGTTTAATATGAATAATGATGTTTATCAAGCAACACTTTCACAAATTTATAATGGGCTTGATAGCGCAATTATTTAAAACTTCATCCTTGTAATATTAAATAAAAAAACTGGTCTACTTCTTATGTTATACATAGTGTGAGGTGTATCATTACTTAAAATAAAATAAAAATTAAAAAATGGTCTACTTCTTATGTTATACATAGTGTGAGGTGTATCATTACTTTAAAATATAATTAAAAATTGGTAGTAGGGATACAAATACTAGTTTTTTTTTTTAACACACTATTATATATTTCTAATATGCCAATGCTTGGTACACATAATTCATTGGTTTACAATTAATTATTTTCTTGAGATTAATTAAATATGAATGAACTCTTTCTCAATGTAGGAAGTCTAAATACAATGTTATTCATCTTTACATTACCATGAAACCTTTATAAAAACTATGGAATGTTGAATGTATACATGAAATAACTTTTCTTGGCAATACTATATAATATGATTTATTAAATATATACATTATATATTATAAATTCTTATGGAAACTCTATAGGAACTATCCTATGTTAAATTTTTGGATGGAATATGTAGTATAAGATCTTCAATTGATGTAATGAACTATAAAATATAAAAAATAAAAAATTAGTAATAATTTTAATTTTATATACTTTAAAGTTTGATGTGTTGCCCAAAATTTTACCTTAGGCCTTTTAAAATTTTTGGTTTATGTTTGTGTTTTATGTTTTCATGGATGGAGGATTCATAGTGAAAAAAAAATCCATAAATTTTATAATCTTCTAAGTCTTTTATTTTGTCAACATTTTCAACTTTTCCTTAACCTTTTTATAAAGTTATATAGTTCATGAACCTTGTGAATTTGTGAAAAAATATTGTTATTTATGCTCTTGTAAGTTCTAAAATATTTTTTTATCTAATGCCTTTGTTGTGGAATGGTTCTTAAGTTCATTGTTTTCCTAAAATAATGACAAATTGGTTTAAAATTTCTCTCTTTCTTCATTTCAATGAATTTGCAAGTTCATGAACTTACCAAAAATTTGATAAACTTTCCATTCCTCATTTTGGTTAGTTTAGGAGTTTATAAACTTCCTAAAATTTTGATGAAGGTTTCATAAAGTTTTAGTTATTGGCTACTTTACAAGTTCATAAAATGTTTGATAAGCTAACAAAGTTCTCAATAGCACAATGTGTTTGTTCAATCGACTTTTCAGTGAGTTTACAAAATTTATAACACACCAAAGATTCAAAGGTGCTTAAAAATGTTAATTTAATATATAAATTGAGAACATGTGGGTTCTTTTGTATTTTCCTCATTTTTAGATAAGAGAATTATTGTTGTGACTTTCGCTATCGCCATTCATCTCTCATTTGGTTACTATTTTTGCTATGTTGGTACTTGGAGATAACCTTCCATACTTTTTCATTTTTTGGGATGTTTGGAGTTGTTTGAAGTGTTGAATTACCAAATCCTTTAGGGTTTCATTTATATTATTTTGTTAATTTCCTTGCATACCTTTCACTTCACCTACCTTTTAATGAGTTATAATTATCCATAATTTGTCACACACAAAATCAACATCTGTCCCATTTATGTGTATCAATGCTTCCTTGAAGCATTAGCCCATTATCTTTGGTTAATTTTGTAGTAGCGTAATTCCTTCCACTGGGGAAATAGTGGGGCATCCAAAAAATTAGGAAAATATTGAATTTTGATCTTGGCAGCATCAGTCTTTAAACCAACATAATAGGTACCCTGCTTCAAAGAGGGGCAAAATATAGACACTTAAATAGTCCTAATCGGTATTACGCATCTAAATTTGACTACTAACATCATTTCTTCATAAATCCCTCATGTTTTAACCATTTAATTAAATAATTCATATTACTTAATCAAATTCATCAGTTTCTACTATTAATCAAATAATTAAACTTATCAAATTAATTCATCACCTCCTTACTAATGTTCATTCCATTTAATTAAATAAATCAAATTATTTAATTAAAACCCCTATGTCCTTTCATTTGATTAAATAAATCTAATTATTTAAACAAATGTCATAAATCCCCCCGACTTGCCTAAGTTAATTAATTCTGAATTAATTAACCTTAAGCTACCTCATAATCTTCATTATCCAATCCTCTAGCTTTTAACTTCACCTTAGTCAAATAAACCTAGGGTTTATTAACCAAGTTGGACATAAAATTCATTTCTTTTAATTAGTAATTAGCCTATTTTCCCTCACAAAGGCAAATTCTTTGAGAATATTTTCTCAACAACCCATTTATTGACTTTCCCTCCAAAGGATTTAAAAGCCTCTTACAAATGTCTTTAATGCCTCTTACAAGAACATTCAATTCCTCTTACATTTCATCTTGTCTCTTACAAGGGCATTTACCTCTCTTACATCCTCACCAACATTCCCTTACACCCCCAACCATATTCCTTAAATTCTCTTACATTCTCTTATATTCTCACCTACATGCCTTAACTCATCCCTTCTCCCAAAATGTGCTCACACATGTGTGGGCACATATCCCCATAGCTTTCATTAGCCTTGTGAAAAGTTTCACAAGGCTATTGATTCCCATCTTAGTCCCACAATGCTCAAATTTACCCATTCTTCAACCCTTCTTTCCTATAAATAAAGGCTTCCTCTACTGAATATGGATCCACAACTTCATGCACAATTACTATAGCCATTGTTATCTCATATATACTTGCATCTTCATCATTTTAGCTTGAATTCATCACCACTTTAGAGGAATTTCATCACATTGCATCAAAATTTTTGGATCTTATCAAATTGGGATTGGGAAAGAGCCACTTTCCACATCAAAGTGGCACCAATCCCCCTATGGGATGGGGTTTGAGTAGCTTAGATTAGAATTTCATGTTCATTTATTTTGATCATGTTTTCATCTTTTTAGCATGCTTAAGAATCTCATAGGAATGTTACTTGTGCTTGTTTGAATGACTAATGTGCTTATGTTTCTTCATGTTTAGGCAGGTATAGATTGACATTCACAAATTTTAAAAGCTCCAAAAATGAAATATAAATACCAAAGTTGTGAGCAGTCTAATATCTTCTGCAATTTATTGGCTAAGGTTGGAGATAGTCATCTTGGACACATTGGCATGGAGGACTTCTGGGAAAGAATGCGAGAAGATCCTAGACAACACTTGGAAAAATTAACTTTGTTATAATGGTCTAGCTCATATCAATGGATTTATAGTAGTTTTTTAATGTGTAGACTTAGTTGTGGCATGCATCAAATATTATAAATTAGACATCAGATAAGTTAGAGTTGTTAATAGTGGAGTAGTTACCACGATTGATGATCCAAATATTAGTACTATTCTTAGATTACCTCCAAGAAATTATTTTATAGATGTAAATGTTGAAACACGCAACCATTATTTTCAAGAAATAAGAGACACATGTTTAAACAATATTGCTAAGAATTAAATAAAGGCTCCCAAAAGGGGAAAGTCTCAAATTCACAAAGAAATGTGTAGGGGAAACTTTATTGGAGGAGTATATGATATAATCACATTGTTGAATAGGTTTTTATTAAGCAAAGATACTATTTTTTAAGAATTGGATGTGATAATTCTCTAACTCATTCTAACAATTGGTTATAATTCACAATATATTTATTAGGTATAGATTATAAGTGATCAATTGTATTATCAATTGATTGATTTTTAGAAAAAATATTTTTTCTATATGTCTTATTATTTGTTCTATGTTATTGTAAGTATGAAGGATTACCTAGTCTACAAACATGTGGAGTGTTTGATAACATTATGTGAATCTATGACTCCTATCCATAGATCTAGAGGGATGTTGGGAATAAATATGTTAGAAGATTTAATGATGTCATCAATATGTTGATTGTAAGGAAACTTCAAGGAGATGTTGGACTATGAATTTCATCTAAATATTTTTAATTGATCATACAATATGACAACCTTTTCATTTATTTTCCTAAATTTTCATATCTCGAGCTTGGTCGATTAGATGGTGCTCCATGCAGACTACCTATATATGCAAGTGACTACCTCATTTTTGTTGAAGTATGTAGACAAATAGCGGCAATAAACAAAAAATACAAAGATAGAAAGGAATCAATATATCCATTCCCTATAAGTCTAAGTTATTATACCTATAAAGCTTATGTAGATGCACAAAATGTGGAAAGACTAGTGACATGGATAAGGATTCATTCTTATATAACTAGAATATCTTTTTATAACAAAACTTATGTTAGGGATAATTTATATCTTTCATATAATCATGTACCTCATATTGAATATTTTTGCGAGGATTGTGTAGATGATTTTGAATTCAAAAGAAGGGATTGGATGAGATTGAAAATGAAACAAGTTTAATATTTTAATTTGTAATGGAATCATGAGGGAATTGAGGATTATGGCTTAGATCTCATATAGATTTTATCTTTAATATTCAAATGCAACCTCTCCAACCTATATATTAGAATGAAAAATAAGTAATAGATATCAAGGAAAGGGCTTCTCATGTTTTCTTGAAAAAAATGGATTAAGTATAATTTTTTGAGAATACTACTACCAAAACCCCTCCCAAGGATGATGCATCAAGAAAGTGAAGGACATGAACTTCTTCTTCATCGATCTCTAAGTTGTTACAATAAAAAATGCTATTAGGTCTAGGTCTATTGTAGTTGGAGGTGGTGTTGATGAAGATCCAAAGAAGGGAGTTGATTTGCAAAAAATATGTGAAGAAGAAACTCAGGCTCCAAGAAAGAAATTATAAATTAGGAGACCTTCTCCATATGACGAGGTGTATTCTTACCAAGCTCATACTAAAGAATAGCTACAAGTAATTCATATATCCTCCTCTTCATATCCTTCTCCTTCACAACATACTTCCCCTCCATGCACGTCTCCTCCTTACTCTCCTAATCCTCCTTCATCTCAACCCCTAGTAAACACCAATACCGATTCAATTCCCAACACTACTTTATCTCATTTGACTTTAAGGAATCAAATGATATCATATCCTTCTCATTGGTTGAAAGACATTGTAGCGAAGAAGAGCAAGTGTGCCCAAGTGGATGATCCAAGTTTTGATGTAGTAGCAATCATATCAAGAGCTTCCCCTCAAACAAATAAGGTTCATACAACTTATTAGTTGATGTTTGATTCCTCTAGTAATTAATTTATATAGATTGATGAACCTACAATGGATAAAAATTAAGAAGATATTATAGACAATGATTTTAATATTACTAGAGTTGAAATAGGCCCATCTACACATGAGGGGGATATTCATAATGCCTTGGTATTAGTTGCAAAATTAATTGAAATGGTAGAGGATAAAGAAGCCAAGGAAAAAATAGAAGATTGGGTAAATTCTCTAACTTCATATATTAAATATATTATTGATACTTCTACATAGCCACTTGATTCTTTACCATCAACCTCATCTAATGTGACTCCTAATGGGATAAACTCAAACACAATTATAAGTATTAGATTTATGGAAGGGTAACATAAGCCTCAGTAGAAAAGGCTACTCTTAATGCCTTTTTGATATTGAGGAAGTTATGGATCTATATGAGATTTTTTTTTTTTTTAAAAGGTGGAGATTGACACTGAATGTCAAGTTGCAAGAAAGGAAGATGATGTCTATAAATTGCTATTGAAAAAAGTTAAGGAGATGATGAAAATAAATGTAAATATTTTAATCAATTAACAAGGTTTTATTAACTCAAAGGAAATGATTTTCCTAGTTGGTAAATAAGTATTGAATGTAAAATAATGGTTTTGAAGCAATCCAATTTTTAATTTAAAGTATTGATGAAAGTTTATGATTCTACGTTGATTAACATTAGGATAAACTACTTATCTTTTAATACTAATATTCTAAGAGATGACGAGGCTAATTTTTTAGATGTTGTTGTTGTTGTTAAGAGAACCTTCAAAAAAATAGTATCAAAGGAAATATGTAATAAAGAGACTTTTGAATATAGTACAATAGAAAATTTGCGAAGTATGTCAATAAATTTGATCACTTTCAAGAAAGAAGTTTCTAGTCTGCACAAGCAATTGAAAAAAATAATGAAGATCTATTGACTTGAAAATCAAGGTTAAACATTGTATCTAATCCCAATGCCAAGTATTTACCTCCATTTTGGCTAAATTCAGAGAAAGACTTCTTGTTTCACATACCAACATTCAAGAAAAAGATAATGAAAATTCCCCCAATTAGAATAAAGATAAAGGCATGACATTATAATATTTTATGGTTTTTTTTGCCTTTATTTTTATAAAGTAACTTTTGTTACAACTTTTTAATAAATTAAAAATAGACTTTATTAAAAAAAAAAAAATCGAACAAACTTTATTTTTAATGTCTTTTCAAGAAGCAGTTATTCTTGAAAGAATCAATTACACTTTCTATAATTATATATGTAAGAATAACATAAGGGAATATCTCTTCATTTCCCACTAGCTTGCAATCTTTTTCTTCAACAAAGGGTTGTCTCTTCCTCCTTTTTGAGAAATATTTCACAAGAATTATACCAAAAAAACATTGAATAGACTTTGGGATCTCAAATATTTTTGGAGTAATAAGGATTAAGATGAACTTTGGGTCATACTTCTTTTATGTTTTTCATTTTTATTATGTTAAATTACAATTGTATTTGTGGAGTTTCTTTATATTCTTATGAATTTCATTGCATTTTAAAATACAAATACTTAAAACAAGATTTATGTTTGATAATTTGATTTGATGTTCATTTTATTATGTTAAAGTTATATCTAGTGGATAAAATTTCAAATCTATATACTTATTGTGGTATCATTTTTGTATTTGAGACTTTAGGTTCACTTTTGTATTATTCTTTCGCATTTTTCCTCTTTCAATTTTTTTTGTCTATGTACCTTTCTTAATTTTTGGTTAAAAGAAAACCCTATTAAAAACTCAACATGTCTTAGGAGGAAGCTACCCCTCTCAAACATAGAAATATTGTAACCCTATAACATGCCAATTGTTCATGCAAGTAAATTTCCTAGGTTTTTACCTCAAATAAATAAACTATGTTTCATTCCCATTGCAATAATTCTTTTGCTTTTCCAAAAGAGCATATTTGACATAACATAATTCCAAAGTATTGATTTCATTCTCAATATAATATATCACTTTTACAATTTTACAAAGATTGTATACAAAGATACATACATTTCTCAATTGAGCTTCATAGGCAATAGATACAAATGGTTCAAGAAATTCCTTTTCAAATCTTGGTCACCAACTGATGAGGAGAAGCATCACTCAAGCACTTTTCTACCAACCATAGAATTAAATATGGTCCCCCACACATCTACCACATATGGTAAGATGACTCTACCCTTTGACGAAGGGATCGGTAAGGTAACCTCATAACTATAACCTTCCTGAGCTTAGTGTTGTGTCCTACATAACTAGAACTTGTAAACCCACTACAATCTTGATCTAGTATGCATAAATGGAACATAATGTATTGACAGTGCAACCAGTGGAAAATTACACTACTTTGGCCAAATTATTCTTCACTTAGTACTTTGAATGAAATTCATCCTATTCACATACACTACCCTAGCTTGATTTGATTTAAGACCATTAAATACTATGCATAGGTAATTCCCTTCCATAGGTAGTCTTTAACCCCAAAAACAACCTATTCCCTTTTCCCAAATCACTATGATATTTCTACCAAGTAAGCATAAGTTATTCCCCTCATTGGATAATCTAATCCCAAGTCTAACATACAATATTAGCAACTAGAAAATGGTGCCCTAGAGTGGGAAAAGTTGTGTGAGCTTCCCAAATGGATGGAAATAAAGGGGGATGCCCCAATCTTTCCAAGAAATGACCATGATGGAGGAATGGAGGAAAATGGTAAGGTATGCCCCCTTGAGAGGGCAGTTGGGGAAAAAAGGGGCCCTGGGCGACTTATCGATTTGAGGAAACGAAGGGCGTGGTTGGATAGAGCTTGAAAAACCATGAAGATTGGCTTTTGAACGGAGTCAAATGGACACACGGTTTGCAAATGGTGGGCCCAGGAAGTTAGAGGATTAGTTGAATTAAAAGAGGTTTAAATAAAGGGTAAAAATACCTTTCACTTAAAAAATGAAAAAAATGAGGGAAAAAGTTATATAAGGTAATTTGAGAAATTACCACTCCTCATTTGCACACCTGGCAGTTGAGTGAGAGAGAGAGAGAGAGAAGAGGAGAGGAAGGAGACGAGGAGACAAGGATGTTGGATGATTACAACTCAGACATCATCCATCGGGGGGATGAGGTACAATGGTTTTACCATGAGCACGTGGTTCCACACCAGGTTAAAGTTAAAACCCCCTTTGTGGTTTTAAGCATTTTATGATGTATTTTTAAGTTTTAATGCCTTTTGAAAATATGGGTTTTGGGATTAGGTTAGTTTAGAAAAATGGGTCAAGGGCAAAATTTTGATTTCGTCGAGTGGGTAGGCAAAATCGCCTATTAGAGGCGAGGAAAAAAGGGGGGGTGAATTTTCCTAACAAGAGGGTAAATGCATCTTGAAAATAAAAATAAATTCCCAAAAAGGGTAGAGGGACAAGAGGACAGGGTGGATTTGCACTAGGCACGGGCGAATCTTACCGAAAAATGAAAGGGGAGGCAATCAGGCGAATCCAGCTAGGAAATGGGTGATCCTTACTTGAGGAGGGGAAACCCTGCCTAGGTGGATTTTCCCACCTCTAGGGAAGGTCTACCCAAGATGAGGGCAAGTCCACCCATCCCGGGGCGGGTTTGCCTCGGGCTAGGGCGAGTCTGCCTCGAGCCGGGGTGGGTTCACCCTGGGTTGGGGGCGGGCTTGCCCCGAGCCAGGATGGGTCCACCTCGAGCCAGGGTGGACTCGACCCAAGCCAGAGCGGGTCCACCTCGAGCCAGGGTGGGCTCGCCCCAAGCTGGGGTGAGTCCGTCCGAGCCGGGCGGGTTTGCCCTATCCGGGCGAGTTCGCCCTGGGCTAGGGTAGGTTCGCCCGTCAGTCGGGGCGGGTTCGCCCAAAGCTAGGGGGTTCACTAAGGAGTGGGGGGAAGAAAAAAGGAGACAAGGGAAAAAGACCAGGAAAGATAGGTAAAATCTGGGTAGAAGAGGAGAAGGGTGAAAAGTTAGTGAAAAGATAACTCGAGGCCGAGAAAAGGGAAAAGATGAGGAAAAAGAGAAGATGATTGATATGTGATGTTGTATGGATGTAGAGCTTCGACAACTTGTGGACACGCGAGAGGCAGTTAGAGGTGCTAGCAATGATGATGGAGGCCATGAATGGAGCAAATCACGAGGCTCTATCATGGGCTGGATTGTTGCATTTATTAGGATACCCAATGATTAGAGCACATCGGGCGATGCTAACAACCTTGATAGAGCGATGGAGTTCAGAGATGTCAACTTTCCATCTCCAGAAAGGGGAGATGATGATGACCTTGGAGGACATATGGTGGATACTGAGGCTACCTATAGTAGGCCACCTAGTGAGTGCGACGACATCCATGGGGGTGGAGCTGGATCATACTATGTAGGTGTTGTTCGGATGAGATGACCTACCTGTGCAGAGGGGGAGATTGGATGTGGACCAATGTTTGGCATTGGGGTGTTTCCATTACCACTATACCTATGTGGGTTGATTAGTGGAGTATTGCTACCAGACCGAAGTGGGCACTTCTGCAACCTAAGGTTTATGGAGGTGATTCGACATATAATCGAGGGGAGACAGGGGAAATTTGCATGGGGTGTATGCGTACTAGCACAGCTTTACAGAGACATAAACATCATATGCTATCGAGAGGCGCTAAGCGTGACACATGTGATGTTGTTGCAGGTATGGGCCTAGGAGTACATCAGTGTTGTTAAGCCAGGAGTGGTGAGAACAAGACCAGAGGATGATACAACACCTATGGCTTGGTGGTATGAGTTAGAGTATGGTTGGGTATGGCACTATGAGGGCCAAGGGATCTAGACAGATGGAGGAGGATATTAGATGACCTACGGGAGGAGCATATAGTGTGGAGGCTATATATGACACGGTGATTTTTAGAATGGAGGAGAGATGAGGAAAGGTAGAGAGAGTACTTCTGTGCCAAATGCTTCATAGTCAGGAGGGAGCCATGGATAGTGGAGGCACATAGACCAGACAAGGAGGCCAGACAGTTCGAGGTTACATACGACATTCCACAGGGACCAAATAGGTTCTGAAAAATCATGGGGAGAGATGATTTTTCTGAGGTATGTGAGAGATCATTGGGAGACATTGCAGTTAGTACCCTACCTGGGTAGGACTGGGGGGACATTGATGCAGGAGTGACAATTTGATATGCCGCATGGTATCTCCGCCATCAACCCTGATGGATTACTCCAGAGGATCTGATTGTAGGGGCACTAGGGTTTGGGCCAGAGGATGAGCTATGATTGGCAGGTTAAAGGAGAGGGAGAAGGGGACAACAGAGGAGAGGACAGGAGGCAGCTGGAGCAGCAGGGCAATAGGAGGATGTGGGGGTTGCAGGACAACAGGATAGAGGACAGGGTGAGGTCGGGACCGCAAGGCAGCCAGAGAGAAATAAGAGATAGCAAAGGAGGGCTAGAGTGCAAATTGAGGTAGAGGAGGTAGGGATAGTGGGGCAGCAGGGGGATGGGAGAGGGCAAGAGGCAGCTAGAGTAGCAGGGCAGCGGGAGAGAGGACAGATGACAGTTGGGGGTGCAGAGCAATAGGAGAGGGTGAGGAGGAGACCACGAAGGAGTGTTAGGGTGGATATCAGGGGAGAGGATGGGGGAGATGATGTAGATGTGGAGATAATGGATGAGAGAGATGAGGGAGAGGTGGAGGTGATGGATATGGACATCCATGATATTCCCCCATTGGCCATGGTGCCAACAATAGAAGAGGATCGAGCTATATCACTGACAGGGGCCACAGCGAGATTATGGATCACAAAGTAGATACTGAGAGACATAGAGGCAGTGAGATGTCGCTTAGAGGCAAAGGTGAGCAAGTTCCAAGCAAAGGTAGAGAGGTTGCAAGAGGAGGGGTAGAGAGAATATGAGGCATCATGGCGCATGGAGGAGATATTGGTAGAGAGGGATGGTATGCGATCTGAGGTGAGACAGCTATAGGCAAAGTTGACTTGGCTGGAGGGAGAGGTATCCAGAGAGCATGAGAAGGTAGTGGCTGCGAGATGGGAGTGGGACAGGTTAGAGGCAATGATGGCTATATGGCAGGTGAGAGGGTAGGGAGAGTTGAGAGGAGTGACAGACCAGGCATCGGTAGAGACCTTGGCACAGGTTGAGAGAGACATGAATGGTTTGAGGATACAGGTGGAGGGGATACTGAGAGAGATGACTGAGCTGAGGCATGAGCGAGATGAGCTCCGTGATAGGTTTGACATAGTATATCAGATAGTGGGAGACATAGGGCTGATGCAGGAGAGAGAGGATGCTATGAGGACAAAGTAGGATGTAGTACGGACACAAGTGCAGACCCCACAAAGTGAGAGGGACATGACACTAATACAAGTGAAAACCCTATAGGGGGAGAGGTATGTAGCATAGATACAAGTACAAACCCTACAGAGGGAGAGGGATGTAGCACAAATACAAATGGAGACCCTATAGAGGGAGAGGGGTACGACAATGGCACAATCACAGGTAGCAAAGAGAGAGAGATGTAGCACAGGACCAGTCACAGGTAGCGCAGGGTGAGGATGGTGAGATGGGGACAGAGATGCAGAGATTGTAGACACAGATACAAGCTATGGAGGCTAAGAGGGACAGGTCCATAGAGAAAGTGTCATAAATGAGGGCAGAGAGGGATCAACTGATGTTGGTGCAAGACGCATGGTCGCAGGAGCAGAGATCCATTTGTGGGGATTGAGACAGATATAAACATGAGCGAAATGTAGTCAAGTATCAGGCTACAGAGAGAGATGAGTATATGAGGGAGGAATCTTTCTAGATGTGTGCTTATCAGAAGACAGTTCTAGATCTAGCACAACACATAGCTCACTATTTCTGACAAATGCCTTAGATGCCTGCACCATCCCAGTCACTAGGGACACGTACCCGAGGGTACATTGACTATCAAGTGACTCCTCTGCACAGAGGGCCAATGCTTAACTCTCCACAGAGGTCAAATGTGGGCAGTTCACAATAGAGACAATAGAGGACAAGTGACAAGATACCAGT
The DNA here is from genome assembly GCA_007258455.2 of Sequoia sempervirens. Classification (NCBI taxonomy): domain Eukaryota; kingdom Viridiplantae; phylum Streptophyta; class Pinopsida; order Cupressales; family Cupressaceae; genus Sequoia; species Sequoia sempervirens. Next base: position 91,631,525 of record VDFB02000015.1, read on the forward strand.
TTTTGACAAATACATGATGGATGTACAGTACAGAGCAGCAGAGATCAAAGTTGATCTAGAGCCTTGTATTTGTACTTTATTTGATGATATATGCAATGGATATGTATTTTGGTTATATGATGGACATTATTATGGACTATCTGATGGAATTTCATGTTTTGATCTTTATATATGATATGTGACTGCCCTTATTGACACTATGTGATGTTCCTATGATGGATGATTCTATTTATGCATATGTATGTGTTGATGCTTTTATAATGGATGATCATGATGATGTGATATATGTATATGTTTATGATGATGTATGTTGGTGATTATATGGATGAGATGTATGATATGTATGATGACTAACATGTATGATGCAGGATGTGATTTACAACTTTATATGCTATGGATGTGGTTCTAACAACTTGTAATGCAAGTGGCGATGTATGCAATGTGTTAATGCTATGGATTAATATGGACATGAATAACTAATGCAATGAATCTAAGATGCTTAGAATAACCAAATATGATTAGACTAATCAACGTAAATAAATATGAGATGAGAATGTACATTAAATGAGACGCAATGGTCCTATAATGTGGAATGAGATGCAATCAAATACCTTACAAATACTAATGGATAAATGAAATGCAATGTGGATGGTAAATGGATTTTATTTGCGATCATACTTTCTTTGATTTATAAAAAATAAAAATGTGTGAGATATGAGTGTGATGGCCTAACAGTAAATGCAATGCAACATGAACATAAGTGCCAATAAGGACTTGTATAACAATGAAGGTAGATGGGTGTGAAATTGTACCTGTCAAAAACCGTAGGTATCTTGAGAAGAAAAGGAGATGGAAGGTGACCGTTTGCACAACCAAAATCATAGGTCATAGGTCAGGTATGAATGTAATGCAATGGGAATGATCATGAAATGCAGTCCTAATGTAATTTGCCATTTTCGGAGCACTGATTTTTGCTATAGAATAAGACACCAGGTACCATGGTATGTGAACCAAGGAAAATTAGTGTCTAATGCACAAAACAAACACAACAAACAAGAAGGCTATCCCAACACCCCAAAGTTGCAATGACTTTGGTCAAGCCAGGTATTGGGATAACCACAGGCACAAGAGGATGTCCCAGTGTAACACAAGACCTCGGGGATCTTGGTGGGTACTACATGGGACAACCAAGAAGACAACAACAAAGCAAGAAATATCAAGATATGCCCCTAGCTTAACTAATCAAATCACATCATAATATGATAGATCATGGTGGCCTTGACAAGTTGTAATAGGGAGCTCAAATGATAAATGAAAGGCAAAAGCATCAAAAGATTGCAATCAATTTCAAAATGTCCTTTGTCATAGGATCGAGAGGATGGATGGGGTTGATAAGGTCTATTAGGAAGGATGCATCCTATTGAGACCAATGATGGATACTAAACTAAAAGATTGTTAAATGACGCAAGAAATTTTGAAACCAATTGAATCTCATGAAACAAGTGGATCTCATTTGTGAAGAACCAGCTAGATAAGGACATACCTATCAACATGACATAAGACGAGACACAATACTGACACACCCTAACAACCTAGGGGCTTAGGGGTCGATCAAAGATTATCCTTGCCTACGTGAAAGCGCAGAGCCCTCGTAGTTCAAGAAAATACTATGGATAAAAGTAGAAAGAGGACGAATGGAGATGAGCGATGAAAAATGATGACAAGAACTGACCAAAAATAAATCCCTAGGGGTGGATCAAATGATCAGCCTTTCCTACGTGAAAGTGCAGGGGAAATGTAGTTCGAAAAGGAAAAAAGATAGACCAGGGATAAGAGAAAAAAGGGGACAATGAAGACCATGAGGGGTGGCCACAACGGGATGGACAAAATGACCCGGGGGTGGATCAACTAATTAGCCTTGCTTGCGTGAAAGCACAGGGGCAACATAGTTCGACAAAGGACTAAAAAGATCGACAAGATGTTGAAAGGAAATAGAAAAGAGCAATGGAAAGTACTAATGAATGAGCAATGGTTTGAAGGAAAGAGATTACCAAATAGATTGAAGTAGCCAAACCAACCACCACCAAAGCAAGAGAGACACAAGAATTTGTTAAGGGGAAAAAACAAGAAAAAACCCCAATATTATGAATGGAGGCAAAATACCTAAAGAATAATACAAAGAGAGAGAGAGCTTCAGCCTTAGCTTGCTTGCTTGAATCTTGAAGAATGGAGGAGAGACACCTCAATAAATAGAGGTGATAAAGAGGAGTTAGAATGTAACTCCCAACTCAATGAATGCCACCATTCATCTATGTGTGTACAAAGTGTCAACTCTTAAGGAGGTGGATACAAATATTCCTTAATAAAGGAATTAAAAATAAGTCATCCTCACACATGTGTGAGATGACAAAAAAAGACAAAAAACTTGTAGGGATTCCTTTGGAATATTCCTACAAGTTAATAAACAATTACAACTAAAGAATAACCTTTACCAAGTAAAGATTAATCTTCTAACAGGCATGATGGGAACTAAATGGAGGCCGACATGATGGAGGAACCTAGATGGGAGCAAAGGATCGACAAAATGACAAGACTGATGACACAAGCTTAGGTTAGGATAAAATATCAGGATGACAGATAGCAGATGAAGCTCATCCAATGCTCAACCAGATGATGGATGTGAATGAAAGGATAGGATAGATGGGATGATAGGATATGAGATCAGGATGGACAAAAGCATCAAGTAACTAGGATGCGAGGTAGATAATGATTAAGCCCTTTATGAATGGTGCCTGTGACCAGGTTTTCACCAAACGTACTTATCCAAGGCACCACCAAGGGTGGTTTTCACCATAGGATGAATTATTTCTCTTTACTATTTTTGATTTTTTTTTTCAATTTTTTTGTATTTTTGACAATTTTCTACTCTCTTTTTTTGGTTTTTGCAGGAGAGGATACCCCAGTTGATTTAAGTGTAGAACCTCTTTAGGTGCATGGTATTAATGGGCTCCTCTAGGGGCTCTCCTTCAAGTATTGCAAGTCTATAGGCCCCTGATCCATACTTTGCGGTGATGACGTAAGGACCAAGCCAATTTGCTTCAAATTTTCCCTTCTTTTCCCGGTCCTATTGAGTGCGTTGATTTTCCTTGAGGACTAGATCACCAACATTGAACTGATGGGGATAGACCTTCTTGTTGTAACTTCTTTTCAGGAAATTCTAATAGGCTTGAAGGTGGTCATATTCTTTGATCCTTCTTTCATCTAGGAGTTCTAATTGGCTAAGCCTTGTAACTCGAGCGTCTTCATCACTGATAAGATTCTTCAAGGAGATTCTCAGTGAGGGAATTTCTACCTCAATCAGCAAGATAACTTTGACACCATAAATGAGAGAATATGGAGTGGCGTTAGTAGGGGTGCGGATGGAAGTGCGATATGGCCAAAGGGCGAGATGAATGTGCAGGTGCAAATCTTGACCAGTGTTGTTGACCACATTTTTAAGGATTCTGATGAGGGTTATGTTGGTGGCTTCCACCTGACTATTACCCTAGGAGTAATAAGGCGTGGACCAACAATGCTAGATATGGAAGGTATCACAAAGGTGTTTCATAGCTTGGTTATTGAAAGACTTTCCATTGTCAGAAATGATGGTGGAGGCTATTCCATATCTCCAAGAATATGGAAGAGGATAAACTTGGAAATTTGAGTACTTGTCATTTGTGGCAGTGGCATTGCTTCCACCCACTTGTTAAAGTACTTAGTTGCAGTGATGATGAAGGTATGACCATTAGAGGATGGGGGATAGATCTTGTCGATTAGGTTAAAACCCCATTGAGAGAAGGGCCATGGTGTTACAAGAGGCTGCAGATCTTGTGCTGGAGCATGTATCAGATCGGTGTGATGCTGACAAGGTAGGCATTTTTTCACAAAATCACAAGAATCATGTTCTAATGTAGGCCAATAGTAGCTTGCTTAGAGAATTCTCTTATCTAGGGCCATGTCATTTGAGTGGGCCCCACATACACCACTATGCACTTTTGTTAACGCAGTGTGGGCTTCAGTCTTATTTAGACATTGGAGGAGGGTTCCATCATACCCACGTCGATAAAGAGTATCACCCACGATGGTGTAACAGGATGTACATTGGATGAAGGAGTTTCTTTGGTTATGTGTTAGATCATCAGGTAGGATGTTTTCCTAAAGATAAGTATAGATATCCTAATACCAAGGGGACATGGGACCTACAATGTCACACACCATCTCACTTTCTAGGATATAATATGTTAGGATTAAGAGTTGTTCAACGAGGAACTCACACTCTATTTTATCTTTGGGCATGTCAATTAAAGAACCACCAATGGTAGCCATGGCATCTGTTGGTTTGTTCTGGGCTCTCAGAATCTAATCAAACTGGATGGAAGTAAAATACTTCTTGAAGTCATCTACCATGCGTTTATAAGGTAGTAGCTTATCATCTTTTGTGAGAAACACATCATTGACCTGTTTGATGATTAATTGAGAATTACTAAAGACTCTGAGGTGTGTGATATGCCATTGAATTGCAATTCTAAGACTAGTAAAAAGAGCTTCATATTCAGCGATGTTGTTTGTGCATGGGAAGGCCAATCTAAATGACTTTGGTATATAATCTCCTTGGGGAGTGATGAGCAAGATTCCTGCCCCCAATCCATTATGTGTATACGACCTATCAAAATATAATTTCCATGTGGCTGCCTCTATTACTACAAAGACTCCTTCATCTGGAAATTTTGTGGTCATAGGATAAGCATCTACAAGGGGTGCATCTTCTAGCTAATAAGCTATTACTTGTCCTTTAACAGATTTTCAATCCACATATTCTATGTCAAATTCACTCAAAAGCATGACCCACTTAGCCATGCGACCAGTTAGAATTGTTTTGGCTAACAGGTATTTAAGTGGATCAACCTTAGAGATGAGATTCACTAGATGACTGAGCATGTAATGTCAAAGTTTCTGAGAACTGAAAACCATGGCTAAGTAGGATTTTCCATTGGATTATAGTTGAGCTCATATCCTACGAGGGTCTGACTGATGTAATAGATTTCTCTTTCCTTTGATGACTCATCATGTTGTGCTAGCAATGCCCCCAGTGCCACTGAAGTAGCAGAAATGTATAATAGGAGTGGCTTCCCAAGGATTGGTGACATAAGGGTTGGTGGGTGAGCCAAATATTCTTTGATCTAATCAAATTCGAGTTGACACTGTTGATTCCATTTAAAAGTGGTATCTTTCTTCAGTAGATGCGTGAACGACTAACACTTGTCAGCTAACTGAGCAATGAACCACCGAATGGATTGTAACTTATCCTAGATAGGCTTCTTAATTGTTTGAGGTTGCGTGGTGGAGGCATATCCATAATTGCTTTAACTTTTGTGGGATCAAATTCTATACCTCTTCGGGAGACAATGAAACCCAATAGTTTTCCTAATGTGACCCCAAAGACACATTTCTTTAGATTTAGCCTTAGCTTATACTGTTATAAATGCTCAAAGATCTTCTTGAGAACTGCAGGGTGTTCTTCCCTTGTTCTTGATTTTCCTAGTAGGTCATCAACATAATCTTCCATTATTATATGAATGAGGTCATGGAAGATTATAGTCATTGCTTGCTGATAGGTTGCCCCCACATTCTTGAGAACAAAGGGCATGACATTATAGCAGAACGTGCCCCATGGTGTAGTGAAAGTTGTTTTATGTTGGTCTTTATGTGTTATCCTAATCTGATTGTATCCAAAGAAGTCATCCATGAGGGAAAGCATCTCGTGCCCAGTAGTAAGGTCAACCAACATGTTGATGTCTGGAAATGAAAAATCATATTTAGGGCAAGCCTTGTTGAGGTCATGGAAGTTTGTACACACTCTGATAGCACCGTTTGTTTGGCTACGGGCACTACATTGGAGATCCATTCTGAATAGTCAATGGGCCTTATGAACCCAGTGTCCAATAGCTTCTCCAATTCCTTCTTAACCAGTAGAGCTACTTGGGGGCACATTTTCTGAAGCTTTTGTTTCATAGGTTTGGCATTAGGATGTGTGTCTAGGTGATGTACTGCTAAAGCAGGATCAAGGCTTAGCATGCCTAAATATGTCCATGTGAAGTTGATGATTCCCTCCTTGAGAAGCTTGGTGATGGTAGAATATTCTTCTTCTGATAATGCCTTGGCTACATAATGATTTTGGGATCCTCTTCAGTTCCCAAATTTATTTATTGAGTTTCCTCTATCAAGATGGATGATCGTTCAAAGAGTTGAGTCCCTACAAGAGGAAGATGAACATCCCCATCTTCTAGCACCTTATCAAGGTTTTCACTATCAGATACACCCTTTGTTTTTACTTTTTCTAGGTCAAGAAGTGCCTCAGGGAGGTTTTCACTAAGTGACCCTTTTTTATTCTGTTTCTTTTTATTTTTTTGGTTAGGGTGTTCGTCTTCCCCCAATCCCATGAGATGTGCGTATTGATCCATTATGGGAAAGGTATCAATAGGTGCGCTACCATGTACATCCCAATCTATGAGTTCAGGATGTTTAAGAGATAGGCTAATGGTGCAGATGTGTAAGCAATCAAACATGGAAGAGAGGTCGGTGTGAACTACATCATCGTATGTGTGTATGATGGATTCCTCCTCTGGTATGTCTTCAAGGAGACCGTTACTCTCACTGACATTTTTAGAGGCACTAGATGATGGTATAGGTCTTTTTTGTTTTGTGTCATGACCCAAGCCTAGGTTTCTTGGTCTTATTGTAGCCTCAATATGGTGTTTCCTTTCTTTCTCTTTGGTGCCAAGGCCTCCTCCCTGATAATTGCACTTTTCCTCGAACTTAGATGGCCAAGGATATTTCTCCTAGAAATATTATTTCAAAGGAGGGGAGGGATCAAGTTCTTCACGGTAGACCCATTCGCTTATGTCATCTTTTGGCGCATCTTGTCTTAACCCAGGAGAATGAAAGGTGTTGGATCCCACATTCAGAACATTAAAGGTGATGGTCTTGTCTTCTAGTTTTGGAGTAGACTATGATGGTTGATCATATGTATGCAGTGAGGGCAGCATAGTTGCCACATTTAAGGCTGTGTGCATCTCATATTCACCACATCCCTTGTCAATGATTTGGACTGTAGTGAGGGTGGAATCAAATGTGGATGATGGAGTGGATGAAGTGGTGGCTAATGTGGTGGTATATGATTGGGATGATGATGTTTGTGGTGATCCCATTTCCATGCTAGGACAATAGCGGGAATGCAGAAAAGAAGCTTCTAATGCATGGCAATATTCAAATGGTTGGGGATCCACATGAATAGTGACTTCTACCCCATTGAATGGGAATTTCAGACATTGATGGTGTAGACATCGAAAATATACAAATTGATATCGCACACTCGATCTTGATCTAATAACATCATCTCATCCTAAATTATCCCTCTGTCTAACTATTTAATCAAATAGCCTTATTTGATTAAAGTCATCATAATTCCCCTTTTAATTAAATAAATCCCTTGATTTAATTAAATCATTGTCTCTGTGTAATTATCTAGGTCACTTCATCTTCCTATCTTTATTTAATTAAATAATCTATATTATTTGATTAAATCTCTAAAGTTAATCTAATTAAATTAAATAAATCAAGCATTTATCTGATTTAATCTAACATCATCCCCTTTGGTTAAATAAATCAAAAATATTTATTTAACTAAGTCTAAATCATTCTTTTCTCATTTTGAGTTATTTAAATCCTAAAATCTAAGTCAAAATGGTCAAATCAACTAACACCATTTAAATTAATCAAATCATGATTAATGCTAATCCTAATCACTCAAATCCTCTAGATTTTGCAACTTGCACATGAAAATAGACATATTTGATTTATTAAATTTCTATTTTCCTTCAATAAGGCATCTTTTAGGGAATATTCCTCCAAGTTTGAAATCTCCCCCCAAATAGACTTGTCCATCCAACAAAGCATTTAAGGCTCTTACATTGTCTCTTACATGTCTCCCACTAGGCATTTAACTCATCTTTCATCCCCCCTAAACATGTCATCTCATCAAATTCAAATTTCAAACTTGCACATGGATCAAAATGTGCTCAACCTTCATCCTATCAAATGTTGACAAGTGGCATCATATCATTGGATGAATGTTAGTCCCACATTTCTCTATTTTGACCATCTCTTCAACTTAGCATTCTATAAATAAAGAGCTCATATCCTTGTTTGATCATCCATAATTTGAGTAAACTTACTATGCTCAAATCATTAGCAAGTTCTATCCATCACCATTGAGTTCTTAGCTAGGTTATGCAAATTTTTGGCTTGGAGCTTATATCAATCTTCATCAAAGTGGATCAATATCATCTTCAACATATCAAGATTTCATCATAGGAATTGGGAAAGGGCCAATTTCCACATCAAATCGGCACCAATTCCCCCATGGGATCATGAGTTTGCATATTTAAATTAGGATTCAATCTTTGTTTTATCATTTTCATTGTGTTCATTATTTTCTTTCCTAGTTTGAGGTTGTAAATGGATTTCATGGGGAATCCTTCTTTAGGCTTGCAATATCTAACTTGAGGTGTTTATTCTTGTTTTTTTGCAGGTACCTAGGAAAAGGGTTCACACATTTGGTGCTAGAAGGAGGGCTGGATATCATTATTTCTAATATTTTCTTGAAATTTCCACGTTTTTCTTCACACAAGAAATTCCAACGTGGGCTCGTCAGCATCGCTGTTTTGGCACCACGGGCTCGTCAGTGTCGTTGTTTTGACACCGCGGGCTCATCAATGTCGCTATATGGCATTACTTAAAACACAAACTGCGCCGCTGTACTCGTCCCACAAAAAAATTAAATTTTTAACTCCACCGCTGGACTCGTTGACTTGTAGGATTTTTTGAAATTTTTGAAAACAGCAACGCTAGGAGAAAATTGCGACGTAATTGAGCTCTCTGTCCCAACATAGAGCGTTGCTGACTAGTAAGTGGCACTGTAAGACCACCGCTGAGAATACAAACTGTGACACCTTCACGAGTTGCGATGCTGGGAGTCAGTAAAAGGGAGAATTTAATTTTTTAGCATGTGCTTTTGATTTATGATTGATTTTTCCTTTGTCTTCTGCTTTTTAATTTCTGTTTTTTTCCAAAATTTGACTTTTTTTTTCTCCTTCGTAGGTTGGAAATTGAAAATAAAGGAAGGAGGAGCATGGTGATGATATTTTTTCCAATCAAAGTTTTTTTAAACACTTAAGTGTTTTTTTAACACTTTTTTAAGAATTTGTTATCTTTTCATTCTTAGAACACTAGTTTTCATGTGGGCTTAAAAAGAACCTTTCAATTTCTTCTTGCAAAGGTTAAAACAAACTTTAGGATCAACAACATACTAGATTTTATTTCTTGGATTAGAAAATTGAACAAATATCTTTCACTTGTGATTTGGTGCTCTAAAATGAACTCACATTTTGCTTTGTGGATTTAAAAAAAACAAGTGTAGCTTTGTTTGTTTGTGAAGGTTTACTTAGACTAAAGCCATTGAAAAAAGACGTATGCTCTTCTCTCGTGCTTTATAGCGATCTTGAGAATCAAAAGGGATTTTTCATGACTTTGGGTTAAGATAAAGTAATCACGTCCACACTTCGATTTGGGCTTAAAATTGAACAAAATCATGTGCGAGTGTGAGTGGGGGCTTTGTTGCATATATTCTCTCTCCTTGTTGCCAACAAGGATTGATTGAGTTACGAATATGGTTCTTCATTTGCTTTTGTTTATCCTAGAGGGCCTGCCTTGGGGAAAAAGTACTCACCCAAGGGAACGACTAAACCAATAACACTCTAAAGCCAAGAGTATTTCCAGTTGGGATATAAATGTGGATATTGGATGAAATGCCAATATCACGCGGTTGATTCCAACAAGATGGATTCGAAAGGGGACTCTTATCGTATGGGTCAATCTGCACAAACGGAAAGTCCTTACTAAAACCCATGTGCTAGAATTTTCCAAAATCCTTTTATCTATTTGTTGGTGCAAGAATGGTTGTTCTAAAGCCACCCCACACTTTTATGGTCTTCTAGTAGAAATGGAAAACATGCCATGGGAGTTTCATTGGTGTTGATGCTTGGCTTCCCAGTATAAGTGAGTGTCGTGGAGGGGAGCCAGTGGGGTCAAGCATCTAACCATTTGCTAAAGATAAGTGTAGCTAGACTTGTCCAAGTGGGAATCCAACAAATATTATCTGACACATCCATAGGATTGTACTTATTCTTGGGTTACAAAATGCATTGCTTGATCAAAAACATCATGAAAACAAACACTTGAACCTCATCCAAATTTCAAACCCTTTTGAAGACAAATACAATTGACTCAATCCATATGTTATTGTTTTCCCTTGGGATTCACATCCTTAGAGGTTTCTAAACATTGGATTATATCTCAATTTGTCTCCTTAAGTAAACAATAGGAAAACCCTTGCCTTAAGTTCATTGAATTTCCACATAATATATCTTGTGGGGTTTGAAGAAGTTAGGACATTGGAAATTTATTTTGAAAATCTAACCAAGAAAGTGTTTGTAGTAAAAGAAATTCACTAATCAAGATGAAATCAATTGAACCCAACACATGTGCTTGTGTATCTTTTGTCTTATGGTCTTTTGAGCAAACATTGATCTTTTGGTTTGAAGGTAAAATCATGTTCTTCAAAACCTTGGCCTTGTAAACAAGTCCTTCTTAGGTTCATTTAGGATCAAAATCAAACACTTCATCCATTTCAAACATTTATCATCCCATCCCACAAGCAACTTTGGAACTTTGGAAACATCATTCTAGACTTGGTTAAATCATCAAAATCAAAATCACCTTGTATAGTTAGGTGTGTGGGAATGCATCCTTTCTCATACATTTAATTGAATTAGCAATCCTTTGAACAAGTTCATCCTAAGATAACATCTAACATCTTAGGGTTTATGAGTTCATTATCCAAATCAAACCAACCAAAATCAAACCCTAAGTCTAGCATTGATCTAGAGTCCCTAAAATTATCAACACTCATATCATTTCCCCTTTTCATCCTCCATCTCATCATTGGTCCTAAACACCTTAGAGGTCACTTTCACAACAAGGTCAAAACACAAGAAAAACATGGAATATAAACTTGATCCATACATCATGAGTGGTCCAAACCAACCAAACTATCAAAACCTTACAATGCCAATGGATTTCCAACACTCACATTTATACATGGGATCATTATCTCCCACAAATCTCAATGGTACAACAGATGTGAGTATTCCTAGTCAAAAGATTAGAACATCTTTCCCGATGATAGATCTAAATCCAAAACTACAAGTCTATCCATCAAACAATCAATACATAATTCTTCAAACAAATAACGTCATGCCAAAAGTGAATAGTACAAGATTACCAAACATGAATCCGGCAAACTTCGGGATGGATACGTTTGCAAACCACACGAATATTCCCAAAACCAACAATGTTCAATTTCAACCTATCATGCCAAATCTGAACACCATCCCAAATCAAAACATTGTCCAAAATCAAACACAAGTACACACTCCAAATTTTCTTAAACAAAAGCCAAATCAACTATATCAAGGGAGTCAAGATCGAAATCAAGAACAAATTTGGCGAGATAAAATTGCTACACTTACCAAAATAGTTGAGTCATTGCGCCAAGAGACATCTCCACCACCATTACCCATATCAACATCATTCCTTGGTTTAGGGCTTCCCCCTTTACCTAGCACCAATCATTCCATCCAAATCAACACTAACCAATCCATCACATCAAATCCTCTTTACATACCATCGACATCGCACCAACATATGGTAGCTAATCGAATGACAACATCAATCCTGAAAAATCAAAACATGGTCTCCCAAGGGCCTATCACCTCGATCACTCCAACCAACACTATCACACCCATCACATCTCAACCCCTCATTACCACGATTGCTCCAAGTGTATCTCAACCACTTGTCACTACATCCAACACAATTCCAAATCCGCCACCACTACCACCAAAACCAAATGCAACAAGACAATATGACATTGCGCTAAAAGCTCATGAGGCCTACCAAAAGGCCATCCAACAATATCTAGCCATGCAACAAGTAGCACAAGCCCAGGCTCAAGTGCAAGTGCAAGCTCAATCCCAATACCAAGCCCAACAAGCAAATGGTGTTCAAAATCCCAACAAAATTTTAACAACTCCATGTATCAATCCAAGCCAACGATCACATGATCAAGACCTATCCAACAACAAACACATGGAAGATTTTTTTACTTCATCCAAAGATCAAATAAACATACATAAAGAGCCACCAACCAACAATGATCCAATCCAAGAAATTTCAACATCACTTGACCCAATGGTTGAAGACATTCACAATCTCTCCACCGTAATTGTTGAAAACAATGTCCAAAACCTATCCATCAATGAGCACATTAAAGATGTTTCCACCTCATTCAATGACCAACTCACCATACATCAAGAGCCACTCTTTAGTGATCTATTTCAAGGAGTGTTAGGATTATTTGATCCTATCGACATAATGCATGATCCATCGACCAATGATCATATTAAAAATGTCTCTACATTGCCTTATGAGTTAGAGGACATATCCCAAGAATTTATTCCAAAGCAAGATCAAAATCTTCCACTAAGGTCTAGCAATAGTCCTTTCCAAGACATATTGACATCTTTTGACTTCATGGTTACAGATACTAGAGGAACCCTAAACTTGACAATGGAGGATATTGAAACACTTATCATGTCTAATGACGACATGCAATAACCATTTGTAAGCAATCCATCCTTTGAAACCGATCCATGTCAAGAACTTGATCCAAAGCATGCCAAAAGCAACTCCAAAATCATTCAAGATCAAGAATTTGTATTTTCAAGATACTACAAAAATCTAATGGACACTCTCCTATCTATGCAAGATGATCATATCCGCATAGCATTGACTCCTCCATCTACCCATGAGATGCTTTATGTGGATGGACACGTGATGATCTTCAATTAGAACAAGATTCTATTACACAAAAAGAGAAGGTTATTGATTCCTACAATCAAACAAAGTTGTCAACAACAGTATCAAATATATCACAAATTCAGACTAAGGACATCATGAATAAATATATCAAACATTATCCACTCAAGGAAGCAAGTCAGATAGAACAATATAATCTAGAGTTAGCAGAGCGGCAAATTGAAACAATGTCGTCTATGGTGGTCATTTGTCAGAGCATGTTTACTAAGCAAGACATCTCAGAATAGGAAAAATCAAGGAATGAAGGTGCCACTAGCACTATACTGGGGGAAACTTTATCTAGTGCAAGCATCAACATAGGGAGCATGAAGAGTCCTTATGATGAAACTAGTGTCAATACTACAACCAGCTATGTCATGAATCTTCATCCACCCATCACCCCATCCACGAATTGGGACCAACGTCAAAACGAAGATTTGAATCAAAGTACGAAGAACGTTATCAAAGAAAAATAATCTGAGAAGCATAATGGAAAAATAAAATATGCATGGATACCGAAACATACAAAAAAAAAATCATCCCTATCAAACTCCATTAGTCAAAGAAACTATGGGGAAAAATAAAAAAGGGAAAAGTATCCATCAAAGATGTCCACAAAATCAAAGGCAGGCTTTTCAAGCGACGTACAAAGTGTATCAAGCAGTTGGTCCTAATTCCACCCACACTTTCGTATCCACCCATCATTGCTCATCTTCCCAAATTTGGAGAGTCAAAGATTCCAAGCTGTCAACCAATCCATCTTTTATCCCTAAACACAATCCATCCACACCTCCACACATGATATCCAATTCTCAAATTGACCATGTATTGGAAATGACCCTTCATCATAAGGATTCTGAAGGCACTCTATCACGACGTGCACACAGAGACAGAGTTAACCCTGGTATCAATAAAGCAAATCAAGAATCCCAAAAGTTGCATTCAAGTGCACGTATCTTAGCAAAGTAGCTTCTTCAAGCAGGATATCGATGGCACATTATGACAGGGGCATCTACATCAACGACACCTTGTGATTCAGCATGAGCTTAAAATCTTTTAGGAAAAACCAAAAAAAATTTAAAAAAATGAAAATCCAAAAAAAAAATTAGAAAAAGGATTGAAAATAGTAAAGAAAAAAATCATCCTCTAGTGAAAACCACTACGGTGGCGCTTTGGGCAAGACCATGATGAAAACCTAGCAAACAGGTGTCATGTGTAGAATCGAGCATCTATGTACACCAATTCAGATGGAAGCATCTCATTCCATCTGTAATAAATCCATCATTCAATCCATCTTATCCATAATAAATCCATTTATCCATGTATCATTTATCCATTTGCATCTGTGGTTCAAGTTATCTTGATCTTGAAAAAGTTTGGTGCACACTTTACACCCGCTTATGGTAAACATCTTGACATGGGCCATTTTCATTGATCCTATCCTATGCAGCATTATTTGAGCCATGAAAAATTATCCAAATGAACATCCTTTATCCAAACACCTTATCTTATCACAAGATAATCCATATCCATCCATCCATACACCTATCTAGGCATTCATGACATTGCATACATTGCTAGACACTGGGGGCAGATATTTACATCTTGCTTCGGGAATAAATCTTGATCTATATCCTCCAACTTATGTGGTGATCCGAACATTGGAAAATATGAAATCAAATTGGTCAAGCATATGTAATCCAAAATCCAAATCACTAGCCCATGGCATATTTTGACAAGAACATGTTCTTTATCAAGCTACATCTTTCATCAAACATCAATCCAAACAATCACTATCAGTCACATCTAATGTGTGCTTCAAACATCACACCAAATCATTCGAACAAGTTTTGTTCCAAATCAAGCTTCATCAATCCTGATCGGTCAAAATCTAATCAATCCATCATCTTAGGGTATCCATCCTAATCCTTGTGTTGCTTAACACTATCCTTGCATTGTTGTGTATCCTCAACAATGTTATCATCATCAATCCATCGATCCGATCAATCAACCTTATCTTGGTTTTCAAAAAAATCCAAAACGGACACACATCCTTATCTGAATCATCAAAACATGTGAAAATCCAAAAACATCCAAAACATTGAAAAATCCAAAAACATTCATAAAAGTCAAAAAATGTCAAAAACATTAGAATTTGAACTATGTCTTCTCTGAGCTTAAACGTAGGCAAGGCTAATCTTTGATTAGCCCTCGAGACATCAAAATCCAAAAACATTCAAAAAACACAAAATCCAAAAACATTCAAAAAACATCAAACGCAAAATCCAAAAACATTGGAAAATCGAAAAATCAAAACATTTGAAAAATCCAAAAACCCAAAAAAATAGCCTCAAAACATTCCAAAAACATCAAAAACATCCAAATATTTGAAAAAAATCCATCCATCTCATCTTGATTTGACTCGAAATAATCAATAATCCATAATAAACTAATCGTCACCTTCATCCTTTGGCAACACAAACAGAAACAACCACAACAATTGGCAAAAGCAAGCATCAATCATAAAATCAAAAGCAAAGCAACAAACCGTTAAACACAAAATCAATCTCTTGATCGCTCGCAAACATTTCAATCAACTTTATATCAAAAGCCTATCAATCAACTTATCAACCCATCATCATCCTATACAATGCATGTCCTAGGATATATTGTTCTGACAATGGGCATCATTTTGGATATCACCTTGGATTCTTATCCTATCAAAACACATCCCTTTGGCTGAAGGTATGAAGAACATTGGCTTGTTTGTGTACTTGATCTTTTCTTTTGGTTTATTTTATTGTTCTCATTCCAAGGACCTCTCAATGATGTCCCCAATTAAGGGATTTAGAGAGATAGGAATGGGGCAACAATCATTATCTTTTTATCTATTGTGCTTGTTGGACGTTCTTGTAATATAACCTTGGCAAATACTTTCTTTGTTAGGTACGTCCTAGTAAGGTTTCCCTATGTCAGGTGTGAACAAGAATACTCCTATTTGTTTGTTGAGTCAAAGTCCATCACACTAGGTGCAACACCATCTTGGTTCTTTATACCCTAATGCATCGTGCCTACATGTGTTATCAAACACAAGGTAATTGGCCCTTTGAAAATCCTAACTCCTTGGCAATAAATCATCAGCATCATCATCATCTCATGTCTTGTTGGAATCTCTTGTTTTCTTCTCTCTTACTTTTCACACTAACATGGTACCATGACAGTTAATCATAAATCATCGCTAATGCATCCATCTTGCATCCACAGACCATCTGCATATCATATCATATCATATAGAAAACATTAATCATACCACATCCATTCATCCCCATCATTACATAATATAGATTGGTTATTCTAAACATCTCATAAACCATACATCTATCACCCATATGCATAATCATAAAAGCATCATCATATCAAATCATGTGCATCCATATCATCCTTGCATCATCATATCATCCATTACATATAAACATCATAATCATCTCATCATCAATAATGTAATTGTCATGGTACAAATCAGGATCAAGTGTGTGTAATATATCAAAATAGGCACGAGGCTAGCCATGGCTGATGACTGTCTACATCATCAAATTTGTCTACATCAAACTTTTGAGTTGGATTGATCTTGAACCTCTTTGTTGAGAGATCGACCCTCAAATCAAACCTCTTCGCTCGATCTCTCGAGGGGGCAATATACTAGCATAATTCTTCATTTGTTGGGGCAACAGTGGGGCATTCGAAAAAAATCAGAGAAATTTTGACTTTTGATCATGGCAAGGTTATTCTTTGAACCAACGCAACAAATGCATCGCTTCAAAGAGGGGCAAAATGTAGACATTGAAAATATACAAATTGATATCGCACACTCGATCTTGATCTACTAACATCGCCTCATCATAAATTATCCCTCTGTCTAACCATTTAATCAAATAGCCTTTTTGATTAAAGTCATCATAATTCCCCTTTTAATTAAATAAATCCCTCAATTTAATTAAATCATTGTCATTGTGTAATTATCTAGGTCACTTCATCTTCCTATCTTTATTTAATTAAATAATCTATATTATTTGATTAAATATTTAAAGTTAATATAATTAAATTAAATAAATCAAGCATTTATCTAATTTAATCTAACATCACCCCCTTTGGCTAAATAAATCAAAAATATTTATTTAACTAAGTCTAAATCATTCTTTTCTCATTTTGAGTTATTTAAATCCTAAAATCTAAGTCAAAATGGTCAAATCAACTAACACCATTTAAATTAATCAAATCATGATTAATGCTAATCCTAATCACTCAAATCCTCTAGATTTTGCAACTTGCACATGAAAATAGACTTATTTGATTTATTAAATTTCTATTTTCCTTCAATAAGGCATCTTTTAGGGAATATTCCTCCAAGTTTGAAATCTCCACCCAAATAGACTTGTCCATCCAACAAAGCATTTAAGGCTCTTACATTGTCTCTTACATATCTCCCTCTTGGCATTTAACTCATCTTTCATCCCCCATAAACATGTCATCTCATCAAATTCAAATTTCAAACTTGCAAATGGATCAAAATGTGCTCAACCTTCATCCTATCAAATGTTGACAAGTGGCATCATATCATTGGATGAATGTTAGTCCCACATTGCTCTATTTTGGCCATCTCTTCAACTTAGCATTCTATAAATAAAGAGCTCATATCATTTTTTGATCATCCACAATTTGAATAAACTTACTATGCTCAAATCATTAGCAAATTCTATCCATCACCATTGAGTTCTTAGCTAGGTTATGCAGATTTTTGGCTTGGAGCTTTCATCAATCTTCATCAAAGTGGATCATTCTTCATCATCAAGCAACAAAGCTTGCATAGGAGTTGGGAAAGGGCCAATTTCACATCAAATTGGCACCAACTCCCCCATAAGATCAAGAGTTTGCATGTTCTTAATAGGATTTAGTTTTTTTTTTCCATTTTTTTTAATGTGTTCTTGTTTTATTCCTATTTTGGGCATATTTAAATGGATTTTATGGGGAATCTTGGTATTAACTTGCATTTCAATCTTCTAATATGTTTGTTTGTTGTGTTTTGCAGGTATTAGGATCTTAGTTCACACATATGGTATGAAGATGGAATGGCTTGCATGGCATGGATCCATGGATGACTAAGGAGGAGGTTATAGGGAAATTCTAGATCAAGGACATGACATGTAGTATATTGCACAACTGGACAAAGCTAAATTGGAAGACATATTGTACCTTCAGAATCATGTTTCGCATTATCATACGTCTTGATTATGATGACTTGATTATTTAAATTAGCATGGGTCTATCCAACCTATTTTATGAATTTCAATGTACAAAGGTTTAGGGAAAAACCATTATCTACCAAGACCCTTTTTACTTTGTGACGGTTTACTAGGACCTCTAGATGAAGTGGACGATTATGATTGGAGTCGATGTAGGGCATGTCATTTTGGCTAAAACCCAGTTGATAGGTGGCAAAGAGGTGCCCTACCAATGCTTGAAATTGTTTAGGGTCTATGTCATTAGGAACCTGGGTGCCTCGTAAGGCCTTATTTAGGATTTATTGATGTGCGAGGGAAGACTTAAGCAATTCTAGGATGGATATATGTGTCGAAGTCTTTCCTAGATGGTCAAGGATGTTGTACTGAGAGTTCACAGGCTGCGGCCAGGTGGATGTGGAGGCTCCATGGATTGTGATGCGGGTTTAACGGGTGCTAATATCACATTGAGGATCCTTTCATTTTACGTGTATCATGGATACACGTGGTTCCACATGTTCGATGTGCATAATGAGGCCTTCATAGTTAAGTGGCACATTTTTATAGCTAATGTTATTGGTGCTGTTATTTTGATTATTGTTATTGCTAGGCCCTGGGTTTGAATTTGACGTGCTAGGACCTTGGTTATGATTAGGGAAATCATTTTGGTATATCTGCAATTAAGCATTGGATGATGGTGTCGTGTTGGAATCCACATGTATGTCAGCCCGATCTATAAGATCTCATATGTATGTTTTTAGACTTTGAACCAGTTCTGTTTAGGCTTGGATTTGTCAAGGGGCTTAGTCACAAGATGCATAATTGGTTAATTGGATTGTAGGAGTCTATTGAACACGACACTTAGGGGTTCTCCTAATGTAGTAAACTGACATTTGTTGCCCCCTTGATTATTTTGATTGGATTGTTGGCTAGGACAAGGTGCCCCTTGTGGCACTGATATAGCATGAGGAGGATGATATTGTTGCTTCTGGGAAGCATTGGCCACTTGGACATGTTTCATGTCAGTGACATCATCATTGAAGACATTTTTTTTTTGTTCCAATATCGAGGCTTGTCTCCAGACGACTTCTCTTTATCATGATTGAAGATTTTGACTAGCCCTTTGGCGATAAGGGCCCTCTCAAGAATAGGACATTTCTCTACTATGGCTGTAAAGGTCATGACATAATGAAGTCTAAATTTGTGAGCCATATCTAGATGAGAGTTTTCGATAAACAAGGTGACCATATCCTTTTCCCTAAGCGGGGATTTCATGCGACTTGCTAGGGCTCACCATCTTTGAAGATAGCTTGCAAAATTTTCTCCTTCCCGTTGCTTTTCTTTCAGGAGGTCTAATGTGCCTATATCCTTCTCCAGATTAAAGGAGAAGTGGGAGACAAATTCTTCTAAAAGTTGTGCAAAGGACTTGATAGATCCTTTCTCAAGACCCATGAACCAATCAAGAGCTATTCCCTGTAGGCTCCTAGGAAACAATCTCATGAGATAATTGTCATTGTGCATGACTTCTTAACAGTGGGCATAGAACTCTTGAAGGTGAGCTTTAGGGTCTTTGGTTCCTTTATATCAAAATTTGGCATTTTGAAATGCTTTGGGAACCAATGAGATTAAAGGATCAAACGGATAAGGACAAATATCTTCAAACTTGAAGGATTGTTTACCAATCCCTTCTTGCAAGTCCTTTAACACAACTTTGACTTCTTTGAGGTCCTTATTGATAGGATCTTCGGGAGTCAGATTGGATGAACTAGGTTGATTGTATGGAGGATACTATTGATATGATGAGGAGGGTGCTGAAACAGCTGAATCATAAGCATTTTGTGGTGCATATGGAGGTGTTGGTTGGTATTGATTGGCGTAAGAGAATTGTAGATTAACATAAGGCAGATAGGATGATGATGGATTTTGATGGTAAGAAGTGGAAGTCGCTTGCTGGTATGATGGTTGTTGTTGATAGTACGAGGTAGATGGAATACCCTGCTGGTATTGCGTAGCTCACCTTGATAGTATGATGATGTGAATGCACCTTGCTAATAAGGCAGTTGTTGCTAATAATATGGGGTGTATTGAGCACCTTGTGGTTGTTGTTGCGTGTAGGACGTGGATGCGACACCTTGTTGGTATGAGAGTTGTGGCTGAACATAGTAATTATACACAACATTGGGTTGTTGCGTGATGTATGGAGGTTGTTGTGGATTAGACTGTTGTTGATATGGATTTGTGTGTGATTGTAAAGGATTGGTGTAGGGAGGTGGTTGAGTCTGCAACGGATTCTGAGTGGCTACATGAACATTGTTAGAAACCAAGATTAGACATGCAAACTAGAAAAACCTTCCACATAAGAGAAAAATAGAAAAAAGCAAGAGCTTTGCATGAAGATGTGCAAATTGATATTATTTAGGAATTCAATAAATTACATGAGATGATTTTCTTTATAAAATCAATGTATGCATAACCCTAAAGGAAACCCTATAAAGAAACCCTAGTGTGCACACTTAATAAATAATAAATAATAAATTATTAATGTGCCTAAGCTTAGCTTAAGCAAACCTAAAGCAATAAGTGACTTTAATTAACCAATATGATGTAATTAATTAAGTGAAATAACTTATTACTCTAACACTCCCCCTTAAGATGAACTTAAGAAGTAGCTAAAACACTAAGGAAAAGATGCATGAAAGCAAAGATGGGTCCCAGCAACAAGGCCTGATCAGGTACTCATGTACAAATGCAATAATGAGGTAGAGAAGAAAAACCCAGTGGGACAAAACCCCCTACAATGAGATGACCTACTGCAAAGAAGCACTGGAAGAACACTGTGGAGTAACACTGTAACCTAAATCCGGCAAGCAAGGAAAGATACTTTTGTTTACAAGAAACCATATGAGTCATTGAAGGACTAAGGCGGAATCATAATAATGCAACAACAGACCCGATGCCACAGAACATTGGAAAACTCACAAACTAGAACAACCCTAGAATCCATAAAGCAACAGTAGATGAAAAAAGATGCCCTCCATAAGAGGGAATGATATGATGAAAGAATTTGGAAGTGAAGAGTATCTCAATGTCGATGCCAAACTGTGACTAAAACTTATCCATAAGAGCAAGTACCATGAAGACTCTAGAACATTAACCATAAATTTAATGGCCCTCAAACTGAGATGTGACCCGATGTAGATCAATAACCATAGGCTTTCAATCTGAAGTGTGAACCAATGTGAATCTGATATGTGTCAAGCTACAAGCAAGATGGGCCAAAAGAAACTACAAAAACCAGATACAACCCATGCGAGTTGTCATCAAAATCAAGATGAGATCAAAGTGAAACTACACTCTAATAAGATTATTATGCAAGAAACCCCCCTGATGGAACTTTAAATTAGTTCATTTATTATAATACCCAATGATTACAAAATGAGAGAATGCAAAACATGCATAAATGAGAGAGAAAACCTAAACCTAGTGTAAGGAAACAAGAATGAGTGCATGCAAAAACCAAAGTTCACAACTACCTCCTTAATAAAAATGGACCTTAGATCTATGTATAGGAATGAACCAGCTTTCCAACGTCGTGAGAATGGCGAAAAAGGATAAGTGAGTCAAAAGATATGCCCTCTGGAGTGAAAAAAACAACATCTAAGTTCAAGGACCTAAAAAATAAATCTGGAGAAAAATAAGAAAAACCTACCTTCACCATTGGATCGATGTTGGAATTAGATTTCTAACAGTATCTTTTTTGCTAAAAAAGGACATCGTATGCAAAAGTTACGCCCGATTTTGTAAAAGTTGCTCCAAGAAGGCCAATATGGCCTTCAGGTGCCTAGGGGGCTAAAAAAAATTGGGCCCCTGGTCCTGTGCGAGACTAGGGGCTGGCGGGCTGGGGGCTGGGGTGGAGCCCTTGGTTA
The DNA here is from genome assembly GCA_007258455.2 of Sequoia sempervirens. Taxonomy (NCBI): domain Eukaryota; kingdom Viridiplantae; phylum Streptophyta; class Pinopsida; order Cupressales; family Cupressaceae; genus Sequoia; species Sequoia sempervirens. The sequence continues at coordinate 91,653,801 of VDFB02000015.1, forward strand.
TCCATATGATCGGCGGGTTGGGAGCTGGAGCGGCTGAGGGCTGGGTGCATAGTGCTTGATCCCCCATGTGACTGCGGTCGCTGTGCTGGAGCTTGTAGGGGCTGGATCTAAGATCGGTGATGATGGGTGGTGTTGTGGGGTGGCCCAACCGAGTTGAGCGGCCCTCCAGTGGCTGCTCGATGGCTGGTGGGCAGCACTCTCCTTTTAAACAAGAGGCGTGACTCTTTTCAAAAAAATCAATTTTTTTTAATTTTTAATTTTTTGAAAAACTTTCCTCATGGAGCGTGTTGGGGAGGCTGTATGACATCCCTAGCAAAAAAAAATTTCCTTAGAAACCAACTGCACCAAAATCGATGAAATGAAAAGTGATCTTAGGGTTTTTGGCCAATGTGAACGTAATGGTGACCTCCGTTTGTGCCCAAAGTAGCCCGAAAAATAAGCTACCCCCAGAGCTTGCAAAAAATCATCGAGCTTGAAACCCTCACAAATTTCTTCAACGATGACCAAAATCAAAAAAATAAAGGCCAATCCTAAGTTTTTCCAACACTCTAAATCCAATGGAGATGCTCGATCTGATCTAAAATGTTGCATCAATAAACTCAAGGCATGATACCCTCGAGGAACCCTGAACATGCTCTGCAATGATTTTCTCCAAAAATATGAGGAGCTGCAAATCAAGGCTCTTATACTATGTTAAAAACCAAGATCAGGCATGCAAACTAGAAAAACCTTCCACATAAGAGAAAAATAGAAAAAAGCAAGAGCTTTGCATAAAGATGTACAAATTGATATTATTCAAGAATTCAATAAATTACATGAGATGATTTTCTTTATAAAAGCAATGTATGCATAACCCTAAAGGAAACCCTAGTGTGCACACTTAATAATTAATAAATAATTAATTATTAATGTGCCTAAATTTAGCTTAAGCAAACCTAAAGTAATAAGTGACCTAATTAATTAACCAATATGATGTAATGAATTAAGTGAAATAACTTATTACTCTAACATTTGGATTAGGATTGGATGTGGCATCGTAAGCGGTATATGTACTAGACAAGTGGTAAAGATATTATGTGAGAGGATTCCTTTGTGGTTACGTAGGAACGTGTGTATGATGGGGAAATTTTTGATGTTGTGGCGGTTGTTGATAAAGTGGGCGAGATGGGATATGTTGTTGTTGTGGGATGGGATATGTTGTTGTTGTGGGACTGTTGCAGAAGCATTATGGGGCGGTTGCGGTGGCTGTGAAGGAATTTGTGTGACTTGATGCGGGGGCTACATAGGAACGGTAATGTGTTGTTGAGGAATTGAAACATTTTGTTGTGGAACGATGACGTTCTGTTTTGGGATAGTGACATTTTTCTATGGGGGTTGTTGATGGGGTGGTTGAGATGAAATGGTAGCAACAACATGTTATGGTGGCATTTGTGAAGGGATAGCGATGTGTTGTGGTGGTGCTTGCATCACAGTGGATTGATGCGGATTAGCGGGAGGTTGTTGAAACGTAGGGATATTACCTTGGGGTGGCGGTAGTAGATTACCAGCAGGTGCAGGTCCTAGAGGTGGCATCAATGCAAGAAGTGGACTACCCCCAGTATTGACAGGTGGTTGACCAAGATGCTAAGGTGGAAGTGGTGGAGTAGGAGAAATATTCTGTGGCATGCCATAAGTGTAGGGATCATTAGGATTAGGTGGTGTTGTAGAGGCAATGGATGGGAGGCAAGGATAAGTGGAAACTTGATGGATTACAACATTTATGAACTTAGGATGATACCAATTTTCTATGGGTGCACCTTCGAGTACATAAGAGTTTCCTAGAATGTTTTGTCAAGTTTGTGGATCTTGTGATGCAGGAAGAGACTAGGTACCGGTATACTATGACACATTGAAATTGGGTGGTAGCTTGACCCCTTTCATGATCAGAGTGGCAAGGATCTTATCCCCAATCTCATTAAGGAGGTGATCTATCATCTGAGCATTAATGGGATTGCTAAGATATTCATCAACCGTGACTTTAGGCTGATTGACCATGTTTTCATCTATGGGCAGTGAGGTGTTTTGGATGTCAGTGTTGGACTATGATGATGCACCATTATGGGGATCTTGAGGGATGTTTGCACCATTGTTGGGATCTTGTGTAGTATTTGCAACGTTGTTAGGATCTTGTGGGATGTTCGGCTGGGAACCTTGGCCTTGCTATTTTGCCATTTGTTTTGTGGCTTGTGATCGAGTCTGAATAGGCATGAAAATGCAAAACTACTGGGTGAATTAAGATGTGTTTAAACTCTAAGATGCAATGCCTAAATGACGATTGAAGGATTGATTTGGTTGGATAGTGGATTAGTTGATTGGGTGATTCGATTAGATGAGATTGGATTAAATTGATAGATTGGATGATTGGATAGGGATTATTTTGGATTAGATAAGATTAGTTGATGCAACGATTGATAAGATTGGATGATTGGATGAAATTGGATGGTAAAAGGGATTCTAAACCAAGTTCAGAGATCACCCTAGGTGACTTAAATATGTTGATTGATTGGATTAAGGATGGATAGATGATTGCAGCACTGAATCCAACTTGAGATGGAAGTGGATTGATAGGGCCGAATGATGATGACTGACTCAGGACGGATGGTGATCCTAAGTAGATGTTGTAGGATGACGATCGATTTCAGACACCTAGGTCAATTTGGATAATTACATCAAACGAAGTTCAAAGGATTTTGATTAAGAAAACGATGAGGGATGGGTAACCTAGAGGTTGCTCTATGATGTTCCTATATGATTCAGATGATGAACGAATGATCTTCAGAGGAATGCATATGCAAGTTGCGGGTGAATGGAAGATGTAGAATGGTTGGATAAAGATCAGATTCATTTAACCAAGGTGCAGGTTTTCCCACTTAAAGTTCAAGTTTTCCCAGATACAGGTCAGGTTCACCCAAATATAGGTCATGTTCGCCTAGTTCAGGTTTGGTTCACCCAAGTATAGGTTAGGTTCACCCAAATACAGATCAGGTTCACCCAAGATAGGGTCAAGTTCACCCAAGACAAGGTCAGGTTCACCCAAGACAAGGTCAAGTTCACCCAGTATAGAATTAGGTTCACCCAAGCAAAGGTCGAGGTTCACCCAAAATTACAAGTCAAAGTTCACTTTAGCAACTTCGAGACTTATGCAAATTAGAAAAGAGTCAAATGGACTATTAAAGCAGTGACGAATGCTTTGAGCGAGGGAAGCAGAGATACTCAAAGCGGGAAGCGGATGCTCAAAATAGGAACAAATATTTGAAATGAGATAGAATGATGAGAAGTAGGTAGAAAAATGCTCGGGAATGGGCAAGCGGATGCTGTGAGTAGTCCAAGCGGATGCCAGGCAGGGAACAAATGCTTCGAGAATAAGGAGATGGGATGTCCAGGAATGGGAAAAGCGGGTGTTGAATGGGAAAAGCAGTGTTTGAGAGCTAGGAAAATGATTTTCGAGAATGAGAGTAGGTAGCAGAGCGGGGAACATATGCCGGGCGAGGTAATGAATACTTTCGAGAGCAAGGTAGGCGAATTTTTCGAGGAATGGGAAAATGGAGTACTCAAAATGGATTTGAATCCCGAGGAAGGTGAAAATGGCCATTCAAGGGGAAGGTTCACCCAAGTTGGGGCAAGTTTTCCCAACAAGAGGTCAAGTTCACCCCTGTTGTGGGCAGGTTCACCTGTTTAATGAAAATTTAGGCAATTTTGACAGAAATAGGCTAAAAAAGGTTGAGATAGGGGATAGGTTCGCCCCTGTTGAGGGTAGGTTCGCCTGTTTGGTGAAAAGATGGACAATTCTGATAAAAAAGGGCTAAGAAAAGTCTGAGACAGAGGGAAAGTTCACCCCTATTTAGGGTAGGTTCACCCTTGTTAGGGGCAGGTTCTCTCTGCACTTCACTTAAGTGAAAATGGCTATAGAAAAGGGCTAAAAACAAAGCAAACAACAAGCAAAAAGGTAAGGCTGACTTGACTGACATAAATGCACTGGATTAACATAGTAAAGATACTTCAAAAAACACAATCCTACGATTAGTATGAAGGGTATGGCCAACACAGTCATCTAACTAGGTTTAACAAGGCAACTAGGGAGTCCTTGACATAAGCTTGGTACATGAGGCACAAACCATGAACACCATCCTGTCACAAGCGTGAGTCAGGAACCTCAACGAGATACTAAAGGCTTGGACTGACTCTTCACGTCTATCTAGGTATCACCCTAGTTTCGAGGCTCTGCTAGACACGATGTGACTAGATTGGGGTATAGCTTTGGCTTGTCGGTACGCGTGGTTGGGATCATCCCTTGGGGTGATGAAATTCCCAAGCAGGTCCCGCTAAAAAGAAAACACTAACCCCATTTTTGGCTACTCCCTAGGCTCACATGAAATTCAAGGGGAAAGCTTGAATGGAATAATTCCCTCTTGGGTGACACAAGGACTTTCAAACACGACACACAATAGATTTGACTCCCCCTAGTTCCACCAAAACGTTGATATCTTCCTCCAAACTCAATGAATCTTGATCAAATCAAAATCATATTAAAGGTAAGACATCCCTAACATCATACAAATAATCTTTAGACTGTAGAGTAAGTCTATTATCCGTACAGCGTGACAAAAATTAGAAGAATGCAGAAAAACATAGAAATACACATGCAAGAAATAAATTTCTTCTTCAAATTCTTCATCCAACCCCTCTCCTCAAGCATACAAGGAATATTTATGCATATACAACTATATTCCAACTATTTCTAACCATATTTTGGTTAGTGGCTAACAAATCATCAATTTTGACATTTTGCAAAAGTTGCTTGACAACTTTTTTGTAATTTTGACAACTTTTAAAATTTTGCACTACCTTGAACCTAAAGACTCAAAATTGACTCCAAATGACTCACCATGGCATAAAAAGACCTTATTAACATGAAACCAACACCAACTTGACAAAAAACCAAAAATGAATTACATGAAACCAAGGGTGCACCTGAAACCAAGGGTGCCCCTCCACTAGGAACTTTCTGCAATAGAATTAGCCATCTAAAACAAGCCTTCTTACGTTCTTTAATATTATGCCAGAAAGAATTAAATATAGCATGTCATTCTTTATCAAATAACATAACCCCCAACATTTATTAACATTTTCAATAAGAGACACATAATTGATTAAAGATTTATAATTTTTTTGGTTTTAATCTCGAACGATGTAGTTCCATCTTGCCACTTACTTGGTCAAGAGTTTGCTCATTTCCTATCATAGAGTTAGAGGGGAATTGCATGTCTTTACAAGACTCCTTTAGGATTGAATTCATTCTCTAGTTGGATAGAGGAAGGCTATATTCATAGCAAATGGAATCTCAGCCCATATTCATAGCATTATGAGAGTTATTGTGAGGAAATTTTGTGAAGAGGTTGTGAAGTGGAAATAGTTGCAGAGTTGATTCTTAGAGTGGATTTAGCTAAGGAATGAGTTGGTCAATTGGATTATAGCTTATATTAGGCATGTGATTATGTTAATCTTATGTTTGATCTATTTTTGGAAATATTGAATGTATTGTTTGTATTATTTGGAGAAAGGCATTAACATGATAGAATAGAGAAAATATTATATTTGCTTATTGGAAAGGAAGATAATCTTGTTGTTATGATTTCCTTATGAGTGTTTGTACATACTCCATATTAAGGAGTGGATGTTATCGATAGTATTTGTGATCAAGTGTTTATACCTATTCTAAACCATGCAAAACTGAATGTAAATGAAGGAAAACACTTAACACCTCAATGATTAGCCTAAGTTAAACCCAAAAAAAAAAAGATAAAAAAGAAGTTGATTTTACCTTGTTCAAGTTGCTCCTTGGTTGGCCCTTGGATCTTTGATGTTTTGTGTGCTCCTTTGATGGAAAGGTGTGATGAAAGTGGATTCAAAATGCTCTAAATGAGATGGAGGATGCAATAAGCTATGTGGGTTGTTGAATGGGTGAGTGCAAGTGCAAGTGATTGAAGCTAGAATGTATGCAACAATAGAGGTTTGAAAGTATGAAGTGCTTGAGTGCAAGAATGCCTAATGAAATGAAAATGAATGAAAATCATTCATTTTAAGGGAGAATTCTCTAGAGAATTCAATGGTCAAGATTGAGCCAACATGGCCAAGATGGAGGGCTATGGTGAGTTGATGACTCACAAGCCCTCACATCTTGCCATGTGGAAATAAGATGGCAAAAGGACATGGTGAGGTGGAGAGAGTACAAGTGAGGTGGAGGTACTTGCAAGTACCTTTGGATGAGGAGAATATTTTCTCAAAACGGAACTTCTTGTTCCCATATGAGAGGAAAGTGACATATGAGGAATTTTAGTATTCCTCAAAAATCTCCATGGGGAAGAGAAAAGTGGTTGGAGGAATAAATGTGAATTTTAAATTCACATGATTGGAAGGGATAAGGTGGTTGGGAGAATAAATATGAATTTTAAATTCATATGAGAAGCACCTTATGGATAAGACAAGGTTCTTATGAAGGAAGTTGAAAAGTACCTTGTGGATAAGACAAAGTCCTTATAATGGAGGGTTCTTGACTCCATGTGACTGATGTGACAAGTGAGGAGTTCTAGAACTCCTAACAACTTGCATGGGGAAGAGGAGAGTTCTTGGACGAATAAAAAATGAATTTTAAATTCACATGGGGAAGAGGGTCTAGGCTAAATGTGAAAAATGTGAAGGTTGACAAAAAAGATATGCTAAATGTAGCAAGGGGATTAGATTAAGGTTGTGCAAATAGGTGATTAAGAAACTTAATGAGGGATTGGAGACAAGTGGGAGAATATGGAGGATGTGACATTAATCCTGATTAAAGTGCGCACATTCTAATCATGAATTAATTAAATTAATTCATATTAGAAGAGGGTTATGGAGGATGTGACAAGGAGAGAGAAAAAGAAGAATTTAAAATTGATTTAATTCAAAAAGGTCAAATGACTAAATTAAATAAATTTATATGTTTATTTAATTTAGAGAGGAAAGGGTGAAAGGTAAAGTATTTAATTGTTAAATTAAATACTTTAGGAACCTTAGGGGATGGGGAGATATTAATTAAATAAATTATTTAATTAATATTGGTGAAGTAGACAGACAAGGGAGACGAATTTGACCATATGGAAGTGGTCAAATTTGGATGTCTACAGTATTATATACTAGAATTGATAAAGTGTGAATAGCTTAAGAAGATATTTGATGCAAAGTTATTTTGTAATCTTAGAAAGCTCATATGTTATACCAAGGATTAGATTATCCAATGAAGGGAATAACTTATGCTTACTTTGTAGAAATATCATAGTGATTTAGGAAAAGGGAATAGGTTGTTTCTGGGGTTAAAGACTACCTATGGAAGGGAATTACCTATGCATATTATTTAATGGTCTTAAATCAAATTGAGCTAGGGTAGTGTATGTGAATAGGATGACTTTCATTCAAAGTACTGAGTGAAGAATAATTTTGCAAAAGTAGTGTAATTTTCCACTGGTTGCACTATCAATTCATTGTGTTCCATTTATGCATACTAGATCAGGATTGTAGCGGGTTTACAAGTTCTAGTTATGTAGGATACAACACTAAGCTCAAGAAGGTTATAGTTATGAGGTTACCTTACTAATCCCTTCATCAAAGGGTAGGTCCATCTTACCATATGTGGTAGATGTGCGGGGGACTACATTTAAGTCTGTGGTTGGAGGAAAAGCACTTGAATGATGCTTCTCCTCATCAGTTGGCGATCGAGACTTGAAAAGGAATTTCCTGGACCATTTGTATCTATTGCCTATGAAGCTCAGTCGAGAAATGTATGTATATTTGTATACAATCTTTGTAAAGTTTTAAAAGTGATATATTATATTGAGAATGAAATCAATACTTTGGAATTATGTTATGTCAAATATGCTCAAATATTCTCTTTTGAAAAGGAAAAAAATTATTGCAACGGGAATAGAACATAGTTTATTTACTTGAGGTAAGAACCTAGGAAATTTACTTGCTTGAAAAATTGGCATGTTACACATCGTATCAAAGCTACCAGGTTTAACTCTAGAACCTATGAGCTCGCCATTATTTCCATCCAACATTGAATGAGACTATTTTTTGGAAATTTTTGTGCTAGGATGGTGTGTCTCAAGTTAACTGCAA
>VDFB02000015.1:91662090-91723339 GCA_007258455.2 Sequoia sempervirens
ATTGATATTATTCAAGAATTCAATAAATTACATGAGATGATTTTCTTTATAAAAGCAATGTATGCATAACCCTAAAGGAAACCCTAGTGTGCACACTTAATAATTAATAAATAATTAATTATTAATGTGCCTAAATTTAGCTTAAGCAAACCTAAAGTAATAAGTGACCTAATTAATTAACCAATATGATGTAATGAATTAAGTGAAATAACTTATTACTCTAACATTTGGATTAGGATTGGATGTGGCATCGTAAGCGGTATATGTACTAGACAAGTGGTAAAGATATTATGTGAGAGGATTCCTTTGTGGTTACGTAGGAACGTGTGTATGATGGGGAAATTTTTGATGTTGTGGCGGTTGTTGATAAAGTGGGCGAGATGGGATATGTTGTTGTTGTGGGACTGTTGCAGAAGCATTATGGGGCGGTTGCGGTGGCTGTGAAGGAATTTGTGTGACTTGATGCGGGGGCTACATAGGAACGGTAATGTGTTGTTGAGGAATTGAAACATTTTGTTGTGGAACGATGACGTTCTGTTTTGGGATAGTGACATTTTTCTATGGGGGTTGTTGATGGGGTGGTTGAGATGAAATGGTAGCAACAACATGTTATGGTGGCATTTGTGAAGGGATAGCGATGTGTTGTGGTGGTGCTTGCATCACAGTGGATTGATGCGGATTAGCGGGAGGTTGTTGAAACGTAGGGATATTACCTTGGGGTGGCGGTAGTAGATTACCAGCAGGTGCAGGTCCTAGAGGTGGCATCAATGCAAGAAGTGGACTACCCCCAGTATTGACAGGTGGTTGACCAAGATGCTAAGGTGGAAGTGGTGGAGTAGGAGAAATATTCTGTGGCATGCCATAAGTGTAGGGATCATTAGGATTAGGTGGTGTTGTAGAGGCAATGGATGGGAGGCAAGGATAAGTGGAAACTTGATGGATTACAACATTTATGAACTTAGGATGATACCAATTTTCTATGGGTGCACCTTCGAGTACATAAGAGTTTCCTAGAATGTTTTGTCAAGTTTGTGGATCTTGTGATGCAGGAAGAGACTAGGTACCGGTATACTATGACACATTGAAATTGGGTGGTAGCTTGACCCCTTTCATGATCAGAGTGGCAAGGATCTTATCCCCAATCTCATTAAGGAGGTGATCTATCATCTGAGCATTAATGGGATTGCTAAGATATTCATCAACCGTGACTTTAGGCTGATTGACCATGTTTTCATCTATGGGCAGTGAGGTGTTTTGGATGTCAGTGTTGGACTATGATGATGCACCATTATGGGGATCTTGAGGGATGTTTGCACCATTGTTGGGATCTTGTGTAGTATTTGCAACGTTGTTAGGATCTTGTGGGATGTTCGGCTGGGAACCTTGGCCTTGCTATTTTGCCATTTGTTTTGTGGCTTGTGATCGAGTCTGAATAGGCATGAAAATGCAAAACTACTGGGTGAATTAAGATGTGTTTAAACTCTAAGATGCAATGCCTAAATGACGATTGAAGGATTGATTTGGTTGGATAGTGGATTAGTTGATTGGGTGATTCGATTAGATGAGATTGGATTAAATTGATAGATTGGATGATTGGATAGGGATTATTTTGGATTAGATAAGATTAGTTGATGCAACGATTGATAAGATTGGATGATTGGATGAAATTGGATGGTAAAAGGGATTCTAAACCAAGTTCAGAGATCACCCTAGGTGACTTAAATATGTTGATTGATTGGATTAAGGATGGATAGATGATTGCAGCACTGAATCCAACTTGAGATGGAAGTGGATTGATAGGGCTGAATGATGATGACTGACTCAGGACGGATGGTGATCCTAAGTAGATGTTGTAGGATGACGATCGATTTCAGACACCTAGGTCAATTTGGATAATTACATCAAACGAAGTTCAAAGGATTTTGATTAAGAAAATGATGAGGGATGGGTAACCTAGAGGTTGCTCTATGATGTTCCTATATGATTCAGATGATGAACGAATGATCTTCAGAGGAATGCATATGCAAGTTGCGGGTGAATGGAAGATGTAGAATGGTTGGATAAAGATCAGATTCATTTAACCAAGGTGCAGGTTTTCCCACTTAAAGTTCAAGTTTTCCCAGATACAGGTCAGGTTCACCCAAATATAGGTCATGTTCGCCTAGTTCAGGTTTGGTTCACCCAAGTATAGGTTAGGTTCACCCAAATACAGATCAGGTTCACCCAAGATAGGGTCAAGTTCACCCAAGACAAGGTCAGGTTCACCCAAGACAAGGTCAAGTTCACCCAAGTATAGGGTCAGGTTCACCCAAAGCAAGGTCAGGTTCACCCAAGTACAAGTCAAGTTCACCCAACTTAACTTTCAGACTTGTCTAAATTAGAAAAGAGGTCAAACGGACTATCAAAACAGGCGAACAAATGCTCTGAACAGGGAAATGGATACTCAAAATAGGAAAACGGATGCTCGAAATAGGGAACAAATATTTGAAATGAGGAGATGAATGATTAGAATGGGTAAACAAATGCTCAGAATGGGCAAACGGATGCTCAGAATGGTCAAACGGAGCTCAGAACGGGGAACAAATGCTTAGAATGAGGAGATGGATGATCGGAATGGGAAAATGGGTGTTCGGAATGGGAAAACAAGTGTTTGAAATGGGAAAACGGGTGCTCGAAATGAGGAAGTGAATGCTTAGAACGGGGAACGTATGCTCGGAATGAGGTAATGAATACTCAGAATGGGTAGACGGGTACTCGGAATGGGAAAATGGGTACTGAAAATGGTTGAATCAGAAGGTGAAAATGGCCATTCAAGGGGAAGGTTCACCCAAGTTGGGGCAAGTTTTCCCAACAAGAGGTCAAGTTCACCCCTGTTGTGGGCAGGTTCACCTGTTTAATGAAAATTTAGGCAATTTTGACAGAAATAGGCTAAAAAAGGTTGAGATAGGGGATAGGTTCGCCCCTGTTGAGGGTAGGTTCGCCTGTTTGGTGAAAAGATGGACAATTCTGATAAAAAAGGGCTAAGAAAAGTCTGAGACAGAGGGAAAGTTCACCCCTATTTAGGGTAGGTTCACCCTTGTTAGGGGCAGGTTCTCTCTGCACTTCACTTAAGTGAAAATGGCTATAGAAAAGGGCTAAAAACAAAGCAAACAACAAGCAAAAAGGTAAGGCTGACTTGACTGACATAAATGCACTGGATTAACATAGTAAAGATACTTCAAAAAACACAATCCTACGATTAGTATGAAGGGTATGGCCAACACAGTCATCTAACTAGGTTTAACAAGGCAACTAGGGAGTCCTTGACATAAGCTTGGTACATGAGGCACAAACCATGAACACCATCCTGTCACAAGCGTGAGTCAGGAACCTCAACGAGATACTAAAGGCTTGGACTGACTCTTCACGTCTATCTAGGTATCACCCTAGTTTCGAGGCTCTGCTAGACACGATGTGACTAGATTGGGGTATAGCTTTGGCTTGTCGGTACGCGTGGTTGGGATCATCCCTTGGGGTGATGAAATTCCCAAGCAGGTCCCGCTAAAAAGAAAACACTAACCCCATTTTTGGCTACTCCCTAGGCTCACATGAAATTCAAGGGGAAAGCTTGAATGGAATAATTCCCTCTTGGGTGACACAAGGACTTTCAAACACGACACACAATAGATTTGACTCCCCCTAGTTCCACCAAAACGTTGATATCTTCCTCCAAACTCAATGAATCTTGATCAAATCAAAATCATATTAAAGGTAAGACATCCCTAACATCATACAAATAATCTTTAGACTGTAGAGTAAGTCTATTATCCGTACAGCGTGACAAAAATTAGAAGAATGCAGAAAAACATAGAAATACACATGCAAGAAATAAATTTCTTCTTCAAATTCTTCATCCAACCCCTCTCCTCAAGCATACAAGGAATATTTATGCATATACAACTATATTCCAACTATTTCTAACCATATTTTGGTTAGTGGCTAACAAATCATCAATTTTGACATTTTGCAAAAGTTGCTTGACAACTTTTTTGTAATTTTGACAACTTTTAAAATTTTGCACTACCTTGAACCTAAAGACTCAAAATTGACTCCAAATGACTCACCATGGCATAAAAAGACCTTATTAACATGAAACCAACACCAACTTGACAAAAAACCAAAAATGAATTACATGAAACCAAGGGTGCACCTAAAACCAAGGGTGCCCCTCCACTAGGAACTTTCTGCAATAGAAGTAGCCATCTAAAACAAGCCTTCTAACATTCTTTAATATTATGCCAGAAAGAATTAAATATAGCATGTCATTCTTTATCAAATAACATAACCCCCAACATTTATTAACATTTTCAATAAGAGACACATAATTGATTAAAGATTTATAATTTTTTTGGTTTTAATCTCGAACGATGTAGTTCCATCTTGCCACTTACTTGGTCAAGAGTTTGCTCATTTCCTATCATAGAGTTAGAGGGGAATTGCATGTCTTTACAAGACTCCTTTAGGATTGAATTCATTCTCTAGTTGGATAGAGGAAGGCTATATTCATAGCAGATGGAATCTCAGCCCATATTCATAGCATTATGAGAGTTATTGTGAGGAACTTTTGTGAAGAGGTTGTGAAGTGGAAATAGTTGCAGAGTTGATTCTTAGAGTGGATTTAGCTAAGGAATGAGTTGGTCAATTGGATTATAGCTTATATTAGGCATGTGATTATGTTAATCTTATGTTTGATCTATTTTTGGAAATATTGAATGTATTGTTTGTATTATTTGGAGAAAGGCATTAACATGATAGAATAGAGAAAATATTATATTTGCTTATTGGAAAGGAAGATAATCTTGTTGTTATGATTTCCTTATGAGTGTTTGTACATACTCCATATTAAGGAGTGGATGTTATCGATAGTATTTGTGATCAAGTGTTTATACCTATTCTAAACCATGCAAAACTGAATGTAAATGAAGGAAAACACTTAACACCTCAATGATTAGCCTAAGTTAAACCCAAAAAAAAAAAGATAAAAAAGAAGTTGATTTTACCTTGTTCAAGTTGCTCCTTGGTTGGCCCTTGGATCTTTGATGTTTTGTGTGCTCCTTTGATGGAAAGGTGTGATGAAAGTGGATTCAAAATGCTCTAAATGAGATGGAGGATGCAATAAGCTATGTGGGTTGTTGAATGGGTGAGTGCAAGTGCAAGTGATTGAAGCTAGAATGTATGCAACAATAGAGGTTTGAAAGTATGAAGTGCTTGAGTGCAAGAATGCCTAATGAAATGAAAATGAATGAAAATCATTCATTTTAAGGGAGAATTCTCTAGAGAATTCAATGGTCAAGATTGAGCCAACATGGCCAAGATGGAGGGCTATGGTGAGTTGATGACTCACAAGCCCTCACATCTTGCCATGTGGAAATAAGATGGCAAAAGGACATGGTGAGGTGGAGAGAGTACAAGTGAGGTGGAGGTACTTGCAAGTACCTTTGGATGAGGAGAATATTTTCTCAAAACGGAACTTCTTGTTCCCATATGAGAGGAAAGTGACATATGAGGAATTTTAGTATTCCTCAAAAATCTCCATGGGGAAGAGAAAAGTGGTTGGAGGAATAAATGTGAATTTTAAATTCACATGATTGGAAGGGATAAGGTGGTTGGGAGAATAAATATGAATTTTAAATTCATATGAGAAGCACCTTATGGATAAGACAAGGTTCTTATGAAGGAAGTTGAAAAGTACCTTGTGGATAAGACAAAGTCCTTATAATGGAGGGTTCTTGACTCCATGTGACTGATGTGACAAGTGAGGAGTTCTAGAACTCCTAACAACTTGCATGGGGAAGAGGAGAGTTCTTGGACGAATAAAAAATGAATTTTAAATTCACATGGGGAAGAGGGTCTAGGCTAAATGTGAAAAATGTGAAGGTTGACAAAAAAGATATGCTAAATGTAGCAAGGGGATTAGATTAAGGTTGTGCAAATAGGTGATTAAGAAACTTAATGAGGGATTGGAGACAAGTGGGAGAATATGGAGGATGTGACATTAATCCTGATTAAAGTGCGCACATTCTAATCATGAATTAATTAAATTAATTCATATTAGAAGAGGGTTATGGAGGATGTGACAAGGAGAGAGAAAAAGAAGAATTTAAAATTGATTTAATTCAAAAAGGTCAAATGACTAAATTAAATAAATTTATATGTTTATTTAATTTAGAGAGGAAAGGGTGAAAGGTAAAGTATTTAATTGTTAAATTAAATACTTTAGGAACCTTAGGGGATGGGGAGATATTAATTAAATAAATTATTTAATTAATATTGGTGAAGTAGACAGACAAGGGAGACGAATTTGACCATATGGAAGTGGTCAAATTTGGATGTCTACAGTATTATATACTAGAATTGATAAAGTGTGAATAGCTTAAGAAGATATTTGATGCAAAGTTATTTTGTAATCTTAGAAAGCTCATATGTTATACCAAGGATTAGATTATCCAATGAAGGGAATAACTTATGCTTACTTTGTAGAAATATCATAGTGATTTAGGAAAAGGGAATAGGTTGTTTCTGGGGTTAAAGACTACCTATGGAAGGGAATTACCTATGCATATTATTTAATGGTCTTAAATCAAATTGAGCTAGGGTAGTGTATGTGAATAGGATGACTTTCATTCAAAGTACTGAGTGAAGAATAATTTTGCAAAAGTAGTGTAATTTTCCACTGGTTGCACTATCAATTCATTGTGTTCCATTTATGCATACTAGATCAGGATTGTAGCGGGTTTACAAGTTCTAGTTATGTAGGATACAACACTAAGCTCAAGAAGGTTATAGTTATGAGGTTACCTTACTAATCCCTTCATCAAAGGGTAGGGCCATCTTACCATATGTGGTAGATGTGCAGGGGACTACATTTAAGTCTGTGGTTGGAGGAAAATCACTTGAATGATGCTTCTCCTCATCAGTTGGCGATCGAGACTTGAAAAGGAATTTCCTGGACCATTTGTATCTATTGCCTATGAAGCTCAGTCGAGAAATGTATGTATATTTGTATACAATCTTTGTAAAGTTTTAAAAGTGATATATTATATTGAGAATGAAATCAATACTTTGGAATTATGTTATGTCAAATATGCTCAAATATTCTCTTTTGAAAAGGAAAAAAATTATTGCAACGGGAATAGAACATAGTTTATTTACTTGAGGTAAGAACCTAGGAAATTTACTTGCTTGAAAAATTGGCATGTTACACATCGTATCAAAGCTACCAGGTTTAACTCTAGAACCTATGAGCTCGCCATTATTTCCATCCAACATTGAATGAGACTATTTTTTGGAAATTTTTGTGCTAGGATGGTGTGTCTCAAGTTAACTGCAAGGAAGTCAGTAATTGGGAATGAGCACTACCTGAGGGAAAAGAAGGAAAAAGAGGCCATTGTTTATACGATAGACGGAACCAACTATGAAAATTCTATCTAGTTGAGTGATACTAAGACAATCAGTCACACCCTTTCTCAAATTAGTCAAGTAAAGATAAGGATGAAGGAGGAGGCCAATTTCAACTACTTACCTCCAGTCTCACCAGCAAAATCTGACACCTTGTCACTTTCCAAGGATATACCCTCAGAATGTAGTGTCAGTCCTGCATTAATATTTAGGGACCCTCGATTTCTTCCTTTAATGAAAGTGATTTTAATTTCCTTAAGCAATGAATCGATGGGATATGTCCCCCGTAACTATGTTTCAAAAGATAAATCTGAAGGTTATTACCCCTTTTGGGGTAGAGATAAGAAAATGAGAGATGAACAAAAAATATGAGGGGTACACCCCATTGATTTATGTATCTGAGAGTGAATCTAATGGATACTCTCCACTCGACTATTTGAATAGTCATTCTATGTAACTAGAAAGGGTATTAAGATCCTTATGTATAAAAGAGTTATGTTTGTTATCAAAACTTGTGCACAAAATCTTGTGTGAAATTTCTTTTATGTGAGAATGAATGCTCATTTAAATGTTTTCAATGTGTTAAGATAAAACATGATGGAATCTAATAAAGATGAACCTTTAGGTATAAACCATTTTCTTCAAATGATGGTGAGAACAAGGACTAATCTTGGAGGAAGCAAAGATGTCGAACAAAGTCCAGATGGTATTGTAGCTAAATTGGACCAAATTTTGGCTATCATACACAAAACTAATGCAAGGTTGGGTAATCTTAAGCAAGAAGTGAGGGAAAAATATAGAGTAGAACAAGAGGTCCCAATTAATGAAGAAGATGAAGAAGTTCATATCAATGAAGAAGAGGGAGAGAACTCTCATGATCATACTTAGACCCACGAACATGAAAATGAGAATTCACACTCTCAATTAAAGGAACCAGTAGGAAGTGGATGACAACCAAACTTTCTATGGATATGAGAAAAATTACCCCACCCAAATTCGAAGGAAGCACCAATGGGGAAGAGGTTGAGGCTTGGTTAATCCAAATGGAAAAATATTTTGAGATCAAAAACTATTTTGAAATTACCAAAGTTGTTTGGGGAGCCTACTAGTTAGTAGGAGAAGCTTCTAACTAGTGGATGAACAAGAAAATGGAACTCAGACTCAGTTTCTTGAAGCTTACATGGAATGAGTTTGTGGAAATATTCTAGAAAAGGTGGCTACCTCAACTCTTTTATGACCAGAAACTCACTAATTTTCAAAATCTGAGACATGGAGATGTGATAGTAAATGAGTACTAGGAAAAGTTCACTCGTCTCTTACGATATGTACCAATGTATCAGAAGGATGAACAATTTTGTATCAAGAAATTCATTATGGGGCTTAATAGCCAAATAGATGGAGATGTAGATGTACACGATCCAACCACTATGGACCTAGTATATGAAAAGGTTGTCAAGCAAGAACATAAACTTAAAAGCCATCTCAATCTACCGAGAGAATAGAAACCGAAAGAAGTCTGGAGGGACCCAAGCTTATCAAAAGCAAGGGGATAAGGGACCCTGAAATAATGAAAGTTTGATGGAGTGCAAGATTATCAAAAGCAAGGGGATAAGGGACCCAAAAATAATGGAAGAGAATCAAGGAGGGAACATAGAAGGAATAATTACAATAATAGTAATAATAGCAATTTCAACAATGTTGGAGGAAATGATAATTGACCTGATGGGTATGCAAGGAAGAAAGGACCAACAATGGGATGCTTCACATGTGTTGAAAACCATTATGCTATAAATGCCCCACAAGCCTTTTGGGTTACAACCACATGGAAATCCTCCTCCTTCCAAGCAAATAGAATTACAACAGAAGATTTATGCCACCCTAAATGATCAACAAGCAGAGTATCAAATTACTACAGTGGAAACTCCAGGAATTTTATTTGGTAGCCCATTTCCATACTTATTGATACAAGAGAAACAAAAAAAATTGTTTCACCTAGAGTAGCTAATCAAATATCTAAAAAAGCTAGATTTATGGAAAAATATTGAGTTGTTGAGTATGCAAACCAGACAAGAGCAACAATGAAGCAATGCTTGTTCAAATCCAGGGTAGAACTTCCTAGTTTCTCAACATAAGTAAACTTGTATGTAGCACCCCTAGGATCTTATGATGTTATTTTAGGAATGAATTGGCTATGGAAACATAGATCCAAAGTGGACTATCATTCCAAGGTAGTAGAGTGTCTTGATGATCTGGGAAATTGGGTGATGTTGCAAGGAACCCCGAGAGATTAAGTTGCGATGAATTTTGCCATGCAAATGCTTAGGGTGAAAAAGATAGGTTGCCAGTTCTCCTTTATATCAAAATGGATGAGCTCAAGGAAGTCATTCCTCAAGATAATATTATGGATTGTGAACCACAAGATTCTCTAGAGGTTGAGGAAGGAGAAATGATGGAAACTGGAGAGATGGATATGGAGAAATATCCTATCTTACGAAAGTTTGTGGATGTATTTCTAGAAGAGCTACCTAGATTACCACCTAAGAGGGTATTTGATTTCTCCATTGATATAGTACCACAATTGGAACTTGTTTCCAAAGTGCCTTACAGGATGAAAACAACAGAATTAATGGAGCTCAAGGCAGAGCTAGAAGAGTTGTTATCCAAGGGTTTGATAAGACCCAGTGTTTCACCCTAGGGAGCGCCTGTGACCTTCGTGAAGAAGAAGGATGGTACACTGCACTTGTGTATAGATTATCGGATTAATAAATGTATGATAAAGAATAAGTACCTATTGCCATGTATAGATGATCTTTTCAATCAAATGTGAGGGGTGGCTGTGTTTTCAAAAATTGATCTACAATCAAGATACGAGGATCAAAGATGAAATTTTTAAGACTGCCTTTAGGACCAAATATGGGCATTGTGAGTTTACAGTCCTACCTTTTGAACTTAAAAATGTGCCAACAACATTTATGTTTAACCTAATGAACAATGTGTTTAGGGATTGCCTAGATAAGTTTGTTTTGGTTTTCTTGGATGACATCCTAACTTATGCCAAGAATGAGGAGGACCATTGCAAGAATTTGGAGATAGTTCTCCAATGGTTAAGAGAACAAAATTTATATGGGAAACTCTCTAAATGTACCTTCTTTCAGAAGAAAGTGCAGTACCTAGGTCACATGATTTTAGCTGAAGGGATTTTAGTTGATCCAGCCAAGATAAAGGTGGTATTAGAGTGGCCAATGCCTAAGAATGTACCTAAGGTTAGAAGTTTTATGGGTTTAGCAGGCTACTATAGGAAGTTTGTTGCAAACTTTTCCAAGATAGCCTTTCCTATTACTTCATTACAAAGGAAAGGGAAAAGGGAAAAGGTTTGAGTGGAAAGAAAAATGCCAAGTAGCATTTGATTTACTCAAGGAAAAGTTAACTACTACACTGATTTTGATGCAGAAATAGAAACTAAAAGTAATGAAACCATGCACACAATAACACCAGATTTAAATGGAAAACCCAATGAGGGAAAAACCACAATGAGGATTCACTCACAATATAAAGAATTTCAAAATCAAATACAAAGGCTCACTTCCAAGATAGGACTTATATGTCCAAAATAAGACTTACTATCCAGTGAGGGCTCACTGCCACAAAATTACTAAGATAGAAGAGGATTTCCATAGAGAGAAAAGTATCTCAATGCAACAAGAAATCCACCATAATTTGTTCACACTCTTGCAAACTCACATAGAAGATGTCAGATGCCTTCAGCTCACTGCCTTCAAAACCTTAACATAAAATTCACACTAATCTACTCAAAATCACATCACACACACTATTTCACATCTATCTCACATTTTTCTTTCATCTATCTTGTCTTTCATCAACATCTCAACTTGTACTTATACCATCTTCAACCTTGAAACCCATCCAAGGTTGGCCACACACTATTTTTATTTAAAAATTCAAATTAGGTTGACACCAAAACATTCTATGGTGGAATTAGAATGAGTGTGACCCAAACATATACTTAATGAGGACCTAAATAAGTCCCAACACATCTCAACATGCTTTGATGAAATTTGTAAGTAGTGTTTAACACAAGGTTGGCCAACACTAGTGTACAACACATAAAACAATTAAGCACATGCGTTGTTAGCATGATCCAATATTTCTGGTCAACAAATTTTATTTGAACATGACCTCATCAAATTACTCTCAAAACCGCAAGTCATAAAACCATAATGTTGAGAAATTTGGAGAAATTACATTTCTCCCAGACCACAACCAAACACATAGAAATGCATAGTCACATACTGGTGAAGATATCTTGCACTGTACAACAATCCAGAAGCCCAAATTCTAGATATAGTAACTACCAAAAACCATGGTCAATATGTCTGAACCACACAAGCATAAAAGCGCATCTCAAAGCATACACTGAATACCTGCAAAATTTATTTATTACAATTTTCTCAATATCCTCGACATATACAACCAAAAACCAGCTTCCATGACATTAATGACAATAGCAACCAGTTGACATCAATGTCGACTCCTTAATACTTGTAACAGTGTTTTCTTTTGGATTATTCCATGTTTGCTACATAAAATCATCAGGGATGATGATTCACAAGGGGGAAGTATGTTACACCACATTGTGTGTTTATCTATTTACTATTATTATTATTGGTTAAAATACTAAATATATGAATGTATTTGTAACTTTGATTGAAATACATGTGTTTGTACTTTGTTTACCTAAATCATTGAGAAAATGATGAATGAATGTTAATTTCAGTTTATGTTTATAATGAGATGAATATGAGGAATGGATGTTGATTGAATTTGATATTTTGACTATAAAATGTATAATGTAAATGATTGTTTTGATGAATGGTTGACTACTGTTGAAAATGTGCTAAGTAGAATGCAGATACAGGATCAAGCCTCTGGAAGAGAGGAGAAGTATCACTCAAGAGAAGGACTTGGCCAGGTAACCTTTAAATGAAACCTAACTGAGCTTTCACACACTCACTTATAGAATGGTTAAGTCAATTGATAGTTTCAGGAAATGGGTAAGGCATCTTTGGTCATGTTTGTGTTTAGAAAGGATCATGATTATGTTGTGAGCATTCTTGGTTTGTGATAAGTGCTTGGTGCATGTGAGTTCTTCCCGACATATGACTATATTCAATCAATGAGATATGTATACATGAAATGTATATATATGTATACATGTACATGCCGACGATAACCCATACACATGAGTTAATACGTACATAAGTATATGTAGGTAGACATGCATACGCATGCTCATGGACAAATTTCTCATGGTCATGGAGGTATCAAATGGACAATAAGACATGTATATATGTGTATATATACACTACATGCATATATGTATGTCGATAAGTTGGCATTTATATGAGATTGATTTTATAAGTGAATGTATACATATGAGATATATGCATATATACATATATCTACACACATTGATATATGCGTATGTGTTAATGTGATGGAATGTCCATACGAGTATGTCAATATATATGTGTGTGTGTGTGTGTATAGATATATACATATGATATTGTTATGGAAATGATAACATGGATATATGCATTTGAATATCAAATGGTTTATTTAAATAAACATTTTTTCAATGAGTATAAATATTCGTGTGTATATATATATATATATATATATATATATACATACATACATATTAGCATTACATGTTATTTAGAATATGTATATATATAAATATATATATATATATATATATATATATTATATATATAGCATTATGTTATTAGAATATGTATATATATTATATATATATATTATTATATTATTATATATATATATAATTTGCTAATTTAAAGAGTATATGACGCTACTTGTAATAGCACATTGATATCATTTAAACCATGCATATAAAATTTGTATACAAAGTGATAGTGAATAAAACATGCACTATATAAATTATAGTGAATGTAACATTAGTGTGAGTCGTGCATTTAACAAATGTTGTGAGTAACATTCTTACGTGTTGGGAAAAGTATTGATAGCGCTACAAATAAAGATAATTTTATTTATTAGTATTAAAGCAAAGACAAAGTCAAAGCTATCTAAAAGAAAAAAATAAACATTGACTAAGTATGTAAAACAGTGACCAAAAGAATAGGAAACATGGTAAATTGGTGGTGCCAAAGTATGAATGGTGCAAGTCGATTAGAAGTCTTAAATCTACAACAAATTCAAGCTTATGGAAATATGAATTGGTCAAGGATGCAGTTGGCCAAATAAGTCAACTTGTAGGATACCATGGCCTTGCATTTCTTAATATCTTTCTTGTTGTCTTGAGGAATGAGGTGACTCATTCTCATGGTTGTATATGTGTTTGATAGGCATTGAATTATTTTGCCACCTCTGTTTGTTTGTTTGTTTGTTTGTTTGTTTGTTGATTCAAGCTAGTGAGCTGAGAAGTGTCACTTTGAGAAGCTTGTTTATAGGCAACAAAGGCTCATATTTTTGTATAAATAGAGGAGAGGTTTTCCTCATTTGGATACGCATTCACTTGCATTCTGTTGTTTTTTATATGTGATATTCTTGTTTTGAGATGAGAGTTTATTTGTGAGGAGAGTTGTGAGGCATATAGTGTGAGAGTTATTGTGAGAAAATTTTGTGAAGTGGAAAGAGTTGCAAATTCGATTCTTAGAGTGGATCTAGCTAAGAAATTAGTTGGTCAATCAAAGTATAGCTTATATCAGGCATGTGATTCTATTCATTTTAT
The DNA here is from genome assembly GCA_007258455.2 of Sequoia sempervirens. Taxonomy (NCBI): domain Eukaryota; kingdom Viridiplantae; phylum Streptophyta; class Pinopsida; order Cupressales; family Cupressaceae; genus Sequoia; species Sequoia sempervirens. The sequence continues at coordinate 91,676,318 of VDFB02000015.1, forward strand.
GCTTGATCTATTTTTGGAAAGATTGAATGTATTTTTTGTATTGTTTGGAGAAATGCATTAACATGCTAGAATACAAAAATAATTATATTTCCTTATTGGAAAGGAAAATAATCTTATTGTTAGACATCCAAATTTGACCACTTCCATATGGTCAAATTTGTCTCCCTTGTCTGTCTACTTCATCAATATTAATTAAATGATTTATTTAATTAATATCTCCCCGTCCCCTAAGGTTCCTAAAGTATTTAATTTAACAATTAAATACTTTACCTTTCACCCTTTCCTCTCTAAATTAAATAAACATATCAATTTATTTAATTTAGTCATTTGACCTTTTTGAATTAAAGCAATTTTAAATTCTTATTTTTCTCTCTCCTTGTCACATCCTCCATAACCCTCTTCTAATCTAGATTAATTTAATTAATTCATGATTAGGATGTGCACACCTTAATCAAGATTAATGTCACATCCTCCATATTCTCCCACTTGCCTCTAATCCCTCATTAAGTTTCTTAATCACCTATTTGCACAACATTAATCTAATCCCATTGCTACATTTAGCATATCTTTTTGGTCAACCTTCACATTTTCCACATTTAGCTTAGAGCCTCTTCCCCATGTGAATTTAAAATTCACTTTTTATTCCTCCAAGGACTCTCCTCTTCCCCATGCAAATTGTTAGGAGTTCTAGAACTCCTCACTTGTCACATCAGTCACATGGGGTCAAGAACCCTCTATTATAAGGACCTTGTTTTATCCACAAGGTACTTTTCAACTTCCTTCATAAGAACCTTGTCTTATCCACAAAGTGCTTCTCATATGAATTTAAAATTTATATTTATTCTCCCAACCACCTTATCCTTTCCAATCATGTGAATTTAAAATTCACATTTATTTCCCCAACCACTTTTCTCTTCCCCATGGAGATTTTTAAGGAATAGTAAAATTCCTCATATGTCACTTTCCTCCCATATGGGAACAAGAAGTTCCTTTTTGAGGAAATCTTCTCCCAATCCAAAGGTACTTGCAAGTACCCCCACCTCACCATATCCTTTTTCCATCTCATTTCCACATGGCAAGATGTGAGGGCTTGTGAATCATCAACTCACCATAGCCCTCCATCTTGACCATGTTGGCTCAATCTTGACCATTGAATTTTCTAGAGAATTATCCCTTAAAATGAATGATTTTCATTCATTCTCATTTCATTAGGTATTCATACAATTGCATTCTAGCATTCAAGTAATTCATACTTTCAAACCTCCATTGTTGCATACATTCTAGCTTCAATCACTTGCACTTGCACTCACCCATTCAACTACCCACATAAATTATTGCATCCTCCATCCCATTTAGAGCATTTTGAATCCACTTTCATCACACCTTGCCATCAAAGGAGCACACAAAACATCAAAGATCTAAGGGCCAACCAAGGAGCAACTTGAACTAAGTAAAATCAACTTCTTTTTTATCTTTATTTTATTAGGGTTTAACTTAGGCTAATCATTGAGGTGTTAAGTGTTTTCCTTCATTTACATTTAGTTTTGCATGGTTTAGAATAGGTATAAACACTTGATCACAAATACTATCGATAACATCCACTCCTTAATATGGAGTATGTACAAACACTCATAAGGAAATCATAACAACAATATTATTTTCCTTTCCAATAAGAAAATATAATATTTTCTCTATTCTATCATGTTAATGCATTTCTCCAAACAATATATTCAATATTTACAAAAATAGATCAAACATAAGATGAATAGAATCACATGCCTGATATAAGCTATACTCCAATTGACCAACTCATTGTTGGCATATGGCTTTGGGAGATTGTTTTTGGTTGCTAGTATTGTCATTGATGGCAACTGGAGTCAGTAGTGTGGTCCACAGTTTAGAAGCAATTCCTACAGGCAAGGAAAGTAGTAGACAGTATTCTACCAGCATAATGCATGAAGAACAGAGTATCTAGTTGGTAAGTTGATCTAAATACTTCACCAGATCATTATTTTGTTGTGTGGATCCCTAGGGAAGCTTGTCAAGCATGTATGCTACCTGTTTGATAATTTTTATGATATTACATTGATTCATGTACGAGTTTGGAGATTCAGTAGAATAATTTATTGCTTATTTTCTCATTATAGCCGACCTGTTGTGTATGTCATGTTCCAGATGTATAGGAGTATGTGTTTAACTATTTCTTATGTTGGGAATTTTGGTTTGGGTCCCTACTATAGTCTAGCTGACTTGTGTGGGTATGCATTAATTTTAATTAGTGATTTGAGCTGACTTGTGGAAGAATATTATATTCTATTTGAAGCTAAAATATAATAATAAAATTCATGTTAGCAGATATATAAATGAGATTGATAACTCATTTTGCATATGATGTATGAATTGGTGAGAAGGTATGTGTGAGAAAAAGTGTAGAACAATTGCATGAGGTAATATCGGAAGATCTGTCGAGCGAATTTTGTTTATGCAATAGAAGGGTTTTTTTGCAGAGAAGAATAAATCAGAAGTGCGAATTGGGCATAAGGTCCAAAATTCGTGTCATGTGATTCATTGGAATTGAATCTAGGAATTTAGAGATGTTATTTTCTTAGTTCATATTTTTAATAGTTTTAACCCAAATTGCTTTTGGATAGTGAGTTCTCTTTTGTATTTTGAGCAATGAGCTCTAGGCAGTGTGCCTAAATGCAAGTAAATTCCCTTTTTATCATACTTTTAATAGAGTATACTTAGTGGATTAATCTCCATTGTGGTTCTTCCCCTTACAGGGTTTCCACATAAAAATCTTGGTGTTATGGTGTTCACATTGTCTTGTTAATATGCATGCATGTTTCCTTCTATTTATTTGTTGTGGATGCTATTAAAGGTTAAATATTGTTGTTGATAGTTTAAGATCTGATTTGAAATTTAAATATTGTGGAACACTGATTCACCCCCCTCTCAGTGTTCCTGGTGTCCAACAATTGGTATCAGAGCAGGTTACTCTTCTGAGTTTAACAACTTGAGGTGGATCTTGGATTACAATGGATGTAGGTGGTCTTCAACAACAACTTATGGTGGCACTTGATGATCTTGATCAATCTAAAGCAAAGGTCATGGAGCTAAAAGAAAATCTTGTGGCTGCCAAAAAATTAAATCAATCACTAAAGGATAAAATAAATGAGTCAAAGGAAAAGAGGAAAGAACTATGTGGTCAGTTGAAGCAAAAAGGAAGCAAAGGCCTGAAAGATGTTCATCTGAATCAAACCCTAAAATAAATAACTGAAGAATGTGAAAAGATTGCTAAGGACAATATTGCTCTAAAGCTTTAAATGGAATCTATGGTGGGGTGATCCCACAATAATGGGTTACAGTTTTTTGCCAAACTTGACATTAAAATCAGGATTTTTCACCAAACATTCACTTTCTTACACCTATAGCAACTAAACCATTAAGGTTTTGAAGATGAATCAAAATTGTTATTTGTTAGATATTTTGTGTAGATTCTAATTATATATTTTTTAAAAATTTTAAAAAAAATTATGAATCATTTTATGTAATTTTTAATAACTTATTTTTTCTACTAGTCAACATTTTTAAAATGTGATGTTTACTTCGGTCCACGTAACTTTTTTATAGATAGGATACAATTCTAATTTTAAAATATATTTTTTTCACACCAATATCTAGGGAATGGATTATTTTTCATAATTTTTTGTTACATTTTTTTTTAATTAATTTTCCAAGTCAGCGTAATTATAATTTAGACAGAGGTGTACTTCGACTACTTTTTTTGTATTCATTTGAATTGACTTATTCTTTTTTTTTTTGGAATAAGGACATCAATACCTAGTGCACATGTATTTTTTAGAATTTTTTTTCTATATTTTTCTATTTTTTCATATGTGTGAAATAAAGAACTTGATGTTCATTGAAAATCCTACATTTACAAGAAATAAAAAATAAATATAATAATCAAATTAAACATATTTAAAATTATACTTTTTGGGAAGCTTATAATAAGGGCTACATGATTACAAAACATAAGTTTTAAATGAATTCATTTGATCACCCAAAAGGTAAATCAAAAGTGGTTTTTTATCAACATTTTGATAGGTGTAGAGGAGACTCAATTATAGGTATGGTTTAAATCTAACAAGGTTCTATCCAAGGGGGTTTGATCTAAGGGGGTTTGATCAATCCCTCTTTAATTAAAATAATTTAAATGGAACCTTTAAATTCATAAATCATTGTATTTTCTAAAAATATGTGATTTCAGGCAAAAATCAAGATGTCCCAAAAAGTGTAACCCATTATTGTGGCAGCACCCGGTGATGAAGCTAACTAAAGAGATTGAAGAAAGAAAGGAGGATAATATGGCTCAGTCCTTGAAAGAGAAGTTTGAGGAATGTAGCAGAGTTAATAGTGAAATCATTCAGCTAGAGATTGAACTACAACAATCCAAAAAAAATGAACAAGAGCTTGAGAGACAGGTAGTTATTCTCAGAGATGAGCTTGCTATTGCAAATGAGTTTAAGGAGAAGTTCAGGATCAGCTCTGCTAGGCTTGATGAGATAACTAAAGGTCAAAAGGATGCAAATGATAAGCAAGGTCTCGGCTATATGAAGGATGTGAGCTCTGGATTTGAACATAAGGACCTTGAAAAGAAAAACAAAGGCATAAGATATCTGGTAAGACAACCCAATGCTCATAAATTTAATGGATATTGCTTTGTTTGTAATAAATTTGGGAATATGGCTTCTCAGTGTAGAAGTAAGATAAGTTATAGAAGTCCATCATTTTTTGGTCAATGTTTTAACTGCAAAAAGTTTGGTCATAAGTCATTAGAATGCAAAAGTATGTCTGTTAGTAAAAGGAATGTTAAATGCTACACCTATGGAAGATTTGGACATATTGCTAATTAGTGCATATCAAGAGGAAATCAGTGGAATGGATGGTATAGACAAAAAAATATGGTATGCTACAATTGTAATAGATTTGGTCACATCGCAAGATTCTGTAGGAACAAAAACATGGATAGAAGCAGTCTGGAATATCAAGGCGTAAATTCATAGAAAGGTGATAAAGGAAAGGGAAAAGCATCCGTGGAAGAGATAAGAGATCAGATGAAGAAAATGTGGGTAAAGAAGAATGGATCTGATGAATGTAACAAGGCTCTACCAAAAGCCCCCTTTGGTAGTTCATCCAACAATTGATTTCAGGCCATTGGCGTAGGGGGAGTTTTCATGAAAATCTTTTGTCTCCCCATATGTAGTTGGTTCCAGATTGCAGGAAGTTGTTTGCAGTTGTGTCATTAATCCTCAAGTGTATTGGTGATAGCTTCTTGAAGGTCCACAAATGGATTTCTCTCTTCCTATTTGAAAATGGAGTAACCAGAACTTTTAGGGAAAAGTATTTAATGTGACAAGGAAGTTAGGTGTGCAAAGTTATCAAAGGGAATTTGAAACCCTCATTTGTCACTATGCGTTGAAGGAGAACAGTTGGAGAACCCTTTTCAACAAAATTTTGAGGGAGAAAAAGTTAATTTAGCGGCAATTTTCTTAGGTATTTATGTTGTTTATCAATTTCATAATTATTTCATGATTGGTAGAACTCTGTTCGGTACAGAAAATGAAGCAAATCAAAGGAACAGTAATTTTGGATGAATATAGTAGTCAAAAGGTTAGGGATGTAATAAATTTATTGTTTGCCATCGAATTGAAGAAGCTTGGAGGAGCAAAACACAAGAATCTGGACATCAAGAATGAATTTACTCATTTCGTCAACACGGAGGTAGTTTGATTTATCTTGAATAGATTGGATGGTGATATCCTTACTCTGGATAAACCCTTTCAAATTTCAAAGGATGTAATTATAAATCTAACAGGTTTGTGTAATGTTGGTGATGTCCTGAAAAAGAAATCGATTTGAAATGTTGAGGTCGAAGCCCTAACCCATGTTAAAGGAGATCAGAGGGTGTTGATGATTACAATGATCAAGGATCCATTAACAAGGTATATTGCATATGGAATTTCATACAAGATCTTCTTTAGAAATGGAGAAGGTGGAACCTCTGCAGGCATGGTCTATATTGCGCACAAGATGATAATAGAAGATGAAGACTTTGATCTATGTGGATTGCTGAAGGATCAGTTGATGGAGAATGTGCAATTGAAAAATGATATAGATTATTCTTTCAGGTTTGGTATGTTGGCTATATGCATTATGATGTATTTCCTAAATTGCTTGCCTTAGAATGACAATGTGGTATGGAAGAAAAATATGCCGGTTTGCGAACAAATTTTTGAGCATTTCAACTCTTTTGAAAATGGTGAACAAGTTTATGAAAACTTCTTTGGAAACTTGTTAGGAAATTTTGGTATTCCTCTCCCGGTAAAAGTAATTGAAATTGGATCATCCTCTGGTAAGATGAAGAAAAAGCAGAAGAGAGAAAGAGAGTTGGCTGGTGACACTCCTCCAGTGCCTAAGTCAACAAAAGTTGAAGGAAAAGGTAAAAAGAAGATAGTTGTGGATGTAGTCAATGAAGACTCTGAGGAATATACACTAAGAGATGAACCAAAACTAGTTGAACCGGTTGTGGTAATTGCAGAAGAAAGTGATGAAAAAAGTGCTTTACTCAAAGAAAAGATATTGCAGATTGTTCAAGAAGATGGAATGTAAAAGATAACTCACATATGGATAAATGGCCCATCATATGAACATGACTTCATTGAGTACACTCTAGGAAGATACTTTATTGATAAAAACATTGAATTGAAGAGTTTGCATAATGTACTTCCAGAAGAGTTTATTGAATGTATCAAGGAGGCTATGGACTCTGTGTCTTAGGAAAAAAAAGAGGAAGAAATAATCTCACATCTAAAGATGCAGTTTAGGCTATCTCTCGCCAAACTAAAGAAGAAAATGAATGTACTAAGATAGTGTATTGACTCAACAAACAAGATCTACAATTACTGTCTCAGGTTGCCTCACGTGGTTGGAAAATATAAGGGCAAGTCAAAACAAATTGAGAATGAGCTTGTCAGAATTGGACAAGACTACAATATGGTTCAGGACAAGGGTGGAGAAGTTAAGAAGAAGATTCATGAGTTGCAAGTTGAGCATGCAAAGGTTCACTTTTCCATAAACACTCTTATGGACACTTTCTAGAAAGTGAAGGAAATGTCTGAATGTAGATTAGGGAAAATGGTTGAAGTTCTAAAGAAAGGAGAAAAGCTGGAAGAAACCATTACCATTCCTGAATCCCTTGTTCAGTTCATCAAAAGAACATAAAAAAATAATAGTCTGATAATTGCTATTGGGATTGCAGTGGACTCTTGGAAGAAATTTCTCCCGGAAATGAAAGATAAGTATAAAATAATTTTTTGAATTTAGCAGTAATTGGAACTTTTTTTTAGGAGAGAATGCAATGAGGAAGAGTGTAGTAAATAATCTAAGGGGAAAAGAAAAGTAACGAAAGTTTTTGTCATTGATGTCAAAGGGGGAGAGAATGCAGTGAAAAATGCCTCGACATCGAAAGGGGGATCAATGTTTTGTTGTGCTATGAATTTTTGAATTTTGGTTTCGACACTTAGTCATTTTTCACTAAGTGTTGCCATCAATGCCAAAAGGGGAGATTGTCGGCATATGGATTTCAGAGATTTTTTTGGTTGCTAGTGTTGTCATTGATGGAAATTGGAGTCAGTAGTGTGGTTTGCAGTTCCTATCGGCAAGGAAAGTAGAAGACAATATTCTACCAACAGAATGCATGAAGAACATAGTATTCGGTTGGTAAGTTGATCTAAATACTTCACCAGATCATTATTTTGTTGTGTGGATCCCCAAGGAAGCTTTCCAAGCATGTATAATACCTATTTGATAATTTTTATGATATTACATTGATTCATGTATGAGTTTGGAGATTTAGTAGAATAATTTATGGCTTATTTTCTCATTATAGCTGACCTGTTGTGTATGGCATGTTCCGGATGTATGAGGAGTATGTGTTTAACTATTTATTATGTTGGGAATTTTGGTTTGGGTCCCTACTATAGTCTATCCGACTTGTGTGGGTATGCATTAATTCTAATTGGTGATTTGAGCCGACTTGTGGAAGAATATTATATTTTGTTTGAAGCCGACATATAATAATAAAATTCTTGTTAGCAGATATATAAATGAGATCAGTAACTGATTTTGCATATGATGTATGAAGTTGTGAGAAGGTGTGTGTGTGAAAAAGTGTAGAACAACTGCATGAGGTAATATCAGAAGATCTGTCAAGTGAATTTTGTTTGTGTAGCAGAATGGTTTTTGTAGAGCAGAGTAGAGCAGAATAGAGAAAAAGTGCAAATTGAACAGAAGGTCCATAATCCATTTCATGTGTTTCATTGGAACTGAATCTAGGCATTCAAAGATGCTATTTTCTTAGTTCATATTTTGAATAGTTTTAACCCAAACTCCTTTTGGACAGTGAGTCCTCTTTTGTATTTTGAGCAATGGGCTCTAGGTGGTGTGCCTAAATGCAAGTGTATTCCCTTTTTATCATACTTTTAACAGAGTATACTTTGTGGATTAATATCCACCGTGGTTTTTCCCCTAACAAGGTTTCCACATAAAAATCTTGGTGTTATGGTGTTCACATTGTCTTGTTAATATGCATGCATGTTTCCTTCTATTTATTTGTTATGGATGCTATTAAAGCTTAAATATTGCTGTTGATAGTTTAAGATCTGATTTGAAATTCAAATATTGTGGAATACTGATTCACCCCCCTCTTAGTGTTCCTAGTGTCCAACACTCATTCTTTAGCTAAATCCACTCTAAGAATCAACTCTGCAACTATTTCCACTTCACAACCTCTTCACAAAATTTCCTCCCAATAACTCTCACAATGCTATGAATATAGGCTAAGATTCCATCTACTATGAATATAGCCTTCCTCTATCCAATTGGAGAATGAATTCAATCCTAAAGGAGTCTTGTAAAGACATGAAATTCCCCTCTAACTCTATGATAGGAAATGAGAAAACTCTTGACCAAGTAAGTGGCAAGATGGAACTACATCGTTCGAGATTAAAACCAAAAAAATTATAAATCTTTAATCAATCATGTGTCTCTTATTGAAAATGTTAATAAATGTTGGGGGTTATGTTATTTGATAAAGAATGACATGCTATATTTAATTATTTCTAGCATAATATTAAAGAGTGTAAGAAGGATTGTTTTAGATGGCTAATTGTATTGTAGAAAGTTCCTGGTGAAGGGGCACCCTTGGTTTTAGGTGCACACTTGGTTTCATGAATGAATTTTTGGTTTTTTGTCATGTTGGTGTTGGTTTCATGTTAATAAGGTATTTTTATGCCATGGTGAGTCATTTGGAGTCAATTTTGAGTCTTTAGGTGCAAGGTAGTGCAAAAGTTTAAAAGTTGTCAAAATTGCAAAAAGGTTGTTAAGCAACTTTTGCAAAATGTCAAAATTGATGATTTGTTAGCCACTAACAAAAATATGGTTAGAAACAGTTGGAATATAGTTTTATATACATAAATATTCCTTTTATGCTTGAGGAGAGGGGTTAGATGAATAATTTGAAGAAGAAATTTCTTTCTTGCATGTGTATTTCTGTGTATTTCTACATTCTTCTAATTTATATCACGTTGTATAGATAATAGACTTACTATACAATCTAAAGATTATTTGTATGATGTGAGGGATGTATTTACTTTAATATTCTTTTGATTTGATCAGGATTCATTGAGTTTGGAGGAAGATATCAATGTTTTGGTGGAACTAGTCAGAAATCCTACCTAGGGTTACAGGGAACAATAAAAAAGAATTTTCTCGAGTTTCCTCCATGAGAAAACAAAGAAACCTTGTAAGTAATCCTATTTTGATATATTTTATCACCTTGTAATATTTAAGATTTGGATTTGCACGTGTGGAAGAGAACAAGATGTTAGTCTGTTGCATTTTGGTTTGTTTTTCAATCAAAACTCCTCTTTGGGATTGCTTTTCCAACGTCTTTGCGCTGTACCATTGTTTGGTGTTTGATGAAGGCTAGGACAAGTGGAAGGAGGATAGGGAAGATCAATAGATCCATTAGATTTCCATTTCCCACCATTGGTTAATGTTTACACAATGCTTGATCATGAGAGTTGACTGTCCCATTGAATGTTGCCACCATTGAGTCTGTTTCCAAGCATTTTGAAGTTGTCAAAACCCTTTGAAGGTTTTTAAGGTCATCTGCTTCATCATCATATGCTATCCACATTGTTGACATGTTGTACCACATTGTTGAAAGGTCTTCCACCCTTGAAAGAACAAGAGGCTTAATGGCTAATAGTGCCAATGTGTAGAAGTCTGCCTTTGCCATTGTTGCACATGGAAACCATTAGTAAGTGCATGAAGACTAATTTGTGCTAAACCATACCCCTGCTCTGCATTAGTTCCCTACAAAATTAATCACAATGATGTTGATATTTGTAGTACACATGTAGAATTCCAAAATGAATTAACTATATATCCTTTGATTTTTTTTATGCTAAGGAAATTTGGAAATTATTTTGTAATGAACAAATGATTTGGGGGAATAATGGAAAATATATTCTAATTGGGAATGATAAAAATTTAAATAAAGAGTACAAATTGTTTTAGGCTTGCTTGTCAACTAAAATCCTTTGATATTTTTGGAAGGAAAGGAATGGGGATAAATTCGAAGGGTGTAGGATGATGCTTATAGAGTCTTAAAGAAAGACTAAGTATTTTTAATGTTACCATGTAGGTGACCGTCACAATGGAAATATCAATGTTCAAGTTTATGAAGTTACTAGGAGATGGGACATTCAGGGTAAACAAAGAAGAGGTCAAATACAACCACACTTGGCACCACAACCATGAGGAATCTACAACTTTTCTAAAAGCACTCAGAGAATTTCAAAAGACATTTAATGAGGTGGCAATTGGAAAACCAAAGAAGGCAAAAGAAACACTTGGTGCTAGGCTTCATGTGAATGAAAGTGACAACCCTATGATAGAAGAAGATAGATCCAACAAGGAGCTCTTAGAAAGGGAATCAAGATAAGATTATTTGGAAGATTGCAACCAAAGTAGAAAATTCTAATGTAAAATGCTAAAGATGCTTTGTTTTATATATTATGTTCAGTATTAATAGGAACTGCATAAGAAACAACTATAGTTTTGTATATGCTGAGTCATGTAAGCAATATTTGTATATGTTAGAAACATCAATAAGCTTGTATATGTTATAATTTTTTCATATCTTGTAACAACAAATTGATGCATAGACGCATCAACAATACTGAAAGATATGTATAATTGTGTCTTAACTATATTAATACATCTTTTTTTTCTATGATTCTACTAAACATAGTAGGGACATTATTCAAACCAAAAGGTATTGTAGTGTACTTGAATGAATCCAATTTTATAGAAATTTTTATTTTTGGATAGTCTTTCTCTTATATTTTTACTGGGTGATAGCCCAAAAAACATTAATGAAAGAGTGTTCCCTCTCTTCTAGCCACTAATTCAAGAACCTCTCTTATGAAAGGGATCATACATAAATGATTTATTCAATTCCATACTTCAACGCAAATCCATATTTCTCCTATATGTTGGAAGACCATTAGACTTACCGATTCAAAATATTCCATTGGTTTTATGATTCCACAAGCCAACATCTTGTTCAACTATTATTTTACTTTCAGCTTTACATTGGGATTGAGGTGTTAATATATTTTTATGATAGGCTTTATTCCATCCTTTCTTTATATCCTCATTACTCTAGCGTATTCCTCTATGCCTTTGAGATCTCTAAAAATACTAGGAAGAGGTCCTCATAATTTTTTAATACATCATTATTTGTAGGACTTCTTTGTCTCCCCAATAAATACCAATTCTTGTTATCTTAGATATTCCCTCTCTTGTTATATTTTATTCCCTTCAATAGTTGGAAGAAGTATTGGGAATTATAGAGATTATGCACCATTAATTCTCTTTATCCTTACTCAGCTTGGACCTCTAAGTTTTTAGGGTCATCTTCATTTTTAAGGATTTCAATCTCCTTCACTTTATAACATTTCTTAAATGTACTATTCCATCTCACTCAACCATTTTTCTAATTTACATATCCCCAATTCTTTTTTGAGTACTTCAATCTTATTTTCTCTCCAAATGTCCCCTTTACTTCTTTTGTACGAAGGGTAATAAATTATTTCATCCTCTATCAAACATCATGCAAGTGTTTATTACGATTAATAAATTGGAAAGTTCTATAAAAAACCCTATTTAATCATTCTCTAATTCCTTATTTCCACCCTATTTTCCTAGTTTATCTACCAATTTTAGCAATTGACACTAATGTCTAATAGAATAGTGTACCCAAAGTATCTCATCAAGTTATCTTTCTTCATTCCAAGTTTCAATGCAATGTTGAAAACATTCCTCCCGATTAGTTGTACCACCATATTTTGATAGCATCCCACTCCCCTTATTCCTCTAGATACCTAATTTTTATTAATATAGTTAGTAATCTCTAGGTAGAAATGCTAGGATTGTGGGTGTGCCACCATCTTATTACACTACGCACAAGGGTGACATCTAATGCTTCCCTTTTGAGGTACTCTCCAAATTTTCTCTCCATGTTATCTAGGAAACTCAATAGGTCTTGTACCCTAGAGTGCTGAGGCATCTTAACATGATATGTACCCTTTGTAATATAGTTTATTTTATTAGTTTGTAATGTAACTATTTCACTTTTTTCCTCATGCTCTCCATTATTTGTATTCATGGTATATTTTGTCTTTTATGATGTAATTATAAACTATTTGGTTTACTTTCCTAAGACTACACACTCTCCTAGACTTTAAGACTCTTCTGACCCTCACCTTTGATTCATTCAAAATCTATGCTTCTATCAATCCTCACTTTTTGTACTATAGTGGCCTTTATCTACTTTAATTTCTCATTTAGAGTTGGGATTCTCTATTATTTCTATTCTAAGTATTGTTGATGTAGGTTTTGACATAACAACATACCTATATGTCATGAAACCTAAAGGGTGGAATAGAAAAGGTCATTCTTATACTTGAAAGGAGGCTAGCTTGAATGTTCTTCATTGATAACAATCAAGTAGCACAAAAATATAAAAGAATTACCAAAATACCTCATTTGGAAAGCAATTTGGTTAGTTTTTTCACAAGGGGTTACATGATTAATAGAATAATTAGTATGGAAAGAGACTCAATAAAAATATAAAAGTATTAGCCGACACAAGTCTTCATTTTTATTTAAAAAATAAATATGTGAAGGAAAATGAAAAATCACGCATAAATCTTATTTAATGTATTTATTTTTAAGGTTTAAGATCTATCATTAAAATGCTAAACTATCACCATGATTAAAAAATAGAAAAGAGAAAGGGTAGATACACGAGGGTTAGATGAATAAATAGCAAATACAAATTTATCATCAATCCTCCTACATATTATTACATAAATGGATAAATTAAATGCAGTTCTTCATACTTAACAAACTTAATTCAATTAGCCCTTATTGAAAAGAAACAACACAAATCTTTTTGGTTGATGCAAGATTGCTCTTACACCCTGGATGCTCCTGCATCAGTCATGCAACAAATCCCTTGCCCCTCATAAAAAGGGGAATAATTTGGAACTCAAGAAAATTCTTCATTACAACTTGTGCAACTAGATCATTGATGCCATTTCAATCAATGTAATCACATTTGATCAACTCTTGATAAGATTAGGATGGATAATTATTGAAAATATATTATTTTATTTATGCTCTTGTCCTTCCCATTTCTTTGATTTATAAATTTATTCTTAATCAAACTTGATCATTTTGGCCAATGTTTATATTATTTTATTTATGCTAGATTGTTCTTTCTATTTCTTGATTTATAAATGTATTCTTATTTAGATTTCATCATTTTGGTCAATATTTTCATTGTGTTATTTACCTAGTTTATCTACAAATCACTTGCAATTCGATCATAAGTCTCACTTTATTAGTTTGAACCAACATAGGTTCCCTAAGTTTAGACCTTTGAGTGCATTCTCTAGAGTTGTAGGGTACAATTTGGAGCACTAACACCTTGTTCAATAACATGGTTGCATCAACCATTTAAATAATATATTAAATTATCAAAAAATTTAAATAAAATGGATTTAAAATTAAATTTACCTTAAAGTAGAGGATGGAGAGAAGCACACTTAATTATAGTAGGGATTAAGTTTAATGGCCATATGGCCATCAACAAAGAACAAACTAGATCTTTTAAACATTGAAGCTTTCAAGTATGTAAAAGATAAAATTTGAAATAACTAACATCAGTAGATCTACCTAGCATTGAGGTTGACTATCAAAGTTGAATAATGATGAGATTATTTGATTAAATTTTACAAAAGCTCTTATAGGGAATAACATGCACTTGTCAGATGCAAGAGAACCTAGAATAACTGACAATTGAACAAGATTAACATTTATTCAGGCTTGAACTTAAAAGACCAATAAGAAGAAGGGAAGACTAAAAGAAAAGAGTGTTTTTATCTAAATAAATGACCAAGTTAAACCATGAAAAAAATCACCTATGCCATAATTAAGGGAATGAAAAACTACACAAAACCATAACCTAATATTAAGAAATAGGAACCCTTTCTTCTTAGCTTTGAGTTGGCATGCCAATGCACTCCCACTTTATTTCATATGATTGAAGCATACTAGAAACTCTTTTTTTCTTTGACATAGATAAAAGTTCAGAAAAACACAAAAAAAAAAAATTATGTACTTTTGTATTTCCCTATTGACATTCACTTGAGGCTGGTAGGATCGCCATCTTATTAATTGTAAAATAGAATGTCTCGAATTCAAATCCTTTCATCTATCTAGAAAAATCTAAGATAAAGCCTAACACTTATCAAATTTAGATTTTTGACTTCACTCATTTCCCTGATCATGTTAGACTTGAGTCCTAATAATTATTCAAATGTAGGTGGAGTGAACAAGGATGTAACTTGAAATCTCTGGGATTCATATCTTCATCAGGTACAATAGTGGGTTCATCTCCCCTATTTTATATCAGATTATGTAGAAACTATTCAATGATTTCCATTTCTCCATCAGTGAATACTCCTTTGCTTGAATCATTTCCCATGATTGCTTGATGAGCACATGCACATGCTCATGCTTGCTGTCTTCGTCTATTCATTTATGATAAAGATGTTTGGAATAGAATCATCATCATCATCTTCTTCTTCCACAACTTCCATTAAATTTTCGTTGTCATGGTGGTGGAATTGTCAACGAGTTAGTTAATCTGTACCATGCACTAAGAGTACACCCCAAGCTGTGAAAGTGAAGATGGGGTTAAAGTTGGTAGAGATTTGACACTGATTTTTTCTCCGTTGAATGATTGTATCCAATTTTGGTGTTGGTAATACCATAAACAGTAAGAATATGTGTAGGACTGCCATATGATTGGATTGTCGAGTGCATCTATGATTGTGTTTCTTTATGCAACACATTGGTACACGAGTTCTTGATTTCCTGGACAAAGTTTACTTTATTTTTCACATTTTGCTTGAAGGAGAAGCATATCCTAACCAATTGATTGATATGATGTTGTATGAGATAAAGCCTTGAAATTCATTTCTAAACTAACGAGACAAGAGCATATTGTGGTTGTCAAGACCATCTTCATCTTCTTTGTGGGGCAGGTAGGAAGAGCAACCACTGCAATTTTTTTATCTTTCCAATAAAAAATGTACGGACTTTGATTCCATGGAGATTGTATATACTTGAGACTCCTCGGCAAGATATGCCTAACAGTTTCATTAGCCAAAGGGTATGATATTATCAAAGGATGTTGTTAGTTTAGGTAAAAGTCATATTAAAAAAATAATGTTTACAATTTTGTCAAAGTTGAGTGAATTTTAGGTAAAATTCATTTGGTTTTGAAATTTATTTGTTTTGATAAAGAATTAGATTTGATGGAGTTTAAAAATGTAGTTGAATAAATATTTTGCATCCTAGTTCTAATTTGTTTAATTTCTAGGCATTGCATCAAAATTAGATTTGACATGATTTTATGCTTGATTTTATGTCATCTCTATCTTTGATTTGTTTCACATGAAGTTTGAGTACTTTCAAGGATATGTTTGTGCTCTATGGAACAATGGCTCTAATGAGGTATTGTATCATAGTTAAATCTAGTTTGCATCTAGATTTCCATTGTTTTTGGAGTTTAGGAAGGTCTACGCTGTTAATTAATGAGAGAGGATTTTTAATGATGAATAGTGGTATACTTTTATATTAAAATAAAAATATAATACACAATTCACATAAAAGGTGGGTGAAGTGGAATCACACCTTAACAAATCTATGATGTAGCTAAAAAAAGGTAAAAAAATAAAAGAAAACAAACCACTAAGTTGCCATAGCTATATTAGTAGGAAGAGGAGGGAGATCATGATCAAGCATATGATCCCATACATTCAAGAGATCTTGGCCATTAGAAATGGGCTCCCATTACATGAGGGTCTCATCCTAATCTTTATCTTCATCTTGCTAAGAAAAAAACACACACACATAAGATTGCAAGGTCCAAGTGATGAAATTTCTTGATATTTGACTAACTAGTATATCCATGTTGAGAGGCAAAGGAATGCCCATGTCACGAAGAGGTCCATCCATGATGGCAGGGATGTGAAGAGCCTTGGGAACCATGGTGGCCTCATTTGGAACTATGACTAAGATATTTTCAATACCACATGGCAAAGAGGCATGCCCTCTATGATAGAGAAGCATCCTTGCTAGTAGGGGAAGTAGGTACATGAGCAACCGTATAGGGAGTGTTCACCTAGTGCTCAATTAAAATCTACAAATGAGCAATTTCTAGGGCCACCTTATTGGCTTGGACCTAGAACTTTAACATAACATTGGAATAGATATCGGTATCTAAAAATGCTTATAGCTTAATCTTTTGATTTGGGATCTATTTTTTCTTGCATGAATGTAAGTTTTTCCTCATAGTGCTCCAATGAGAAGGTAGATAAGTTTTTCCTCATAGTGCTCCAATGAGAAGGTAGAGTCAATGTGTTTTGAACTTTGATCTAATCATATTTGCATCTAGGCTTTGCATTGTATTTTTTAGAGGTTGCTATCTACTTGTCTATCATGAAGGATTTGAGGACCTAATATTGACACATTGACTACATTATTAATGTGTTGTGGAATAAATGATATTTTTAGCTAGGGATGGTGTAATTATGCTAACTTGTTTCCCAAATGTGGTGCAAGATTCTATCGAGTACATCTTGTTCTCACATTGTGTCTATTTTAGAATTAGTTACTAAAAAAAGAGATAAAAATAAAAGAAGTGAAATCATTATTATATGGATAAAAAAATATATATCCAAGAGTGAAAATAATTTATTAAATATTGATATAACAAAGTAAAATAGAGAAAATAATGTAAATTATTTACATATCTTACTCAGATGAAAATAATTTTATGAGTAAAAAAAATATGAATAAAATATTTGATTAAAGTGAATATAAAACCCCTTTTTATGAAGGGGTGTTATTAATTGTACAATTACGTTGGTTGAATAACTACCTACCAAAATATTATAAATATATGCATTTGATAAGTGGAAAAATAATGAGAGGAGAATTCTCTTCGTTGGTTTGAGAAATAAACAAGTGAGCATAGGAGTAGGGGCACACAGAGTGTACAAATTTCAAGGTACATAGTACACCTGGGATTTTCTTGGCCAATGTAATGAAATAATTTGTTGTAGATGAGGTCCCGAGGAGCAAATAGCCCTCAACTACCTCAAAGATCATAGCTTAGGTGATGAGATAAAATGATGAAGTTTGATTATTTATGTTTTATGTAGAATTATGAGGTGAGAGTTCTAGAAATAGAAAGAGAAGGTGATAGAGGTCCTTTGGACAATTTGACGGGATCTCGACCAAGGATGATAGTGTGGTGCATGAACGTCCCCACAATGTGCTAGAATCTCGTACGGACCAAAAACCTAGTGTACCAAAAAAAAAAAGGTGACTACTATCTATTTTGATTTCTAGGGACTCTGAAAGTGCAAGAAAAATAACAAAGACTAACAAAAACTAACGTAATGTAAACTAAGTGAAATGTAAATGATAAAATGACAGAAGAGGTACAAAATACTCACAACAAACCAAGCAATGAAGCCTCAAACAAATAAATGTCTACAAAACCTACACACATAAGATAGAGGAAAAATGTTGGGGTTATTTAGGGGCTTGCCTCAGTTAAAACCCCATTTTAGTGTTTGATCCGGGGGACAATTTTTCAGTGAAAATTGAAGTGTTCCCAATACTCTAGATTTCAGCTTCATCAAAAAGAGAACGACGTCTTGATTCCAACGCAACTTGAACGGGGCGAAAAGGACTCCGTTTGTGCAAGTTACGGGCAGTCAAACTGGCTTCAGGGGCATCCAAAAGGCGAAAAAAATAATCATCTCAGAAATTGACAAAACCAGCGTCATCGCGAAGAGCTCGTCGAGATGATTTCGACGATGTTCGTTTCGTCGAAATCTGACGTCATATGCTCGAGTTACAGGCAGTCAAAGTTCGGTTGACTTAAGGGTACAAATGATGATGTCATCATGCTAACGTGGCAGTCCGTACTGTACGGATTACACATGGGCGAATTTGACATGACACGTGGCAGTTGAGTCAGATTGTACGGACCAATGGGAGTGCGACACGTGGCATCCGTACGACACGTCATCAAACAGGTGGCAGTCCAGTCAGCAACACGTCAACAGCCTCGTTAGCATCCGGCGAATAGGAGGTCGACACGTCGACGGCTTAGTCAGCATCCTCAGCGAATAGGACTCTAACACGTGGCTTTGACAGCGTACGAGCGACTTCGTTAGCGGACACATCGGCATATTCCAGCGAATGGCATTTGGTCACGTGTCTTCTGGTCTTCGGCAGTCAGTTTGTTTTGTTTTAACAAAAAGTTTGTTGTGATTTGAACCCACAACCTCCAATCTTCCAGAATCACCGCTAACCATCACACCAAATATAGCCGTTGCTATTTATACATCGCCGGTTGTTTTTATTGTTTAACAAATTTGGTATTTGTTTGTAATGCGTGGCCGGCGGGGTTGGAACCGCCGACCACCCTCTCAACAAAAGGGTATACTGCCGGTGGACCACGCGATTCCTCTGAGTTATATATAGTCGTCGGTTGTTTTTGGTATAGAACTATTAGCCGAATGTCTAACAAATGGCTAAATAAGCCATAAACAAGTATAACAACCAGACCATAAATCAAACCAGAAGCTTAAAGAAGACAAATAAGATATTGTACGAGTTGGTAAGGGGGTTATACATTTAATTGAGTGGTTAGGCCTAATTAGGCAAATTTTAAGTATAAAAAGAGGGGTGTAGGCCTTGTTTTTACAAGTCCAGGTGGTGAGAACGAGAGAATGCTCGGGAGAAGATTGTAATTGTTCCTGTACGTCGAAGTTATGTTGTGATATCGATGTGCTTGAAGGGAATGATGTTGTCGCAATTGTAACTGATTTTGGAGTATAATCGGATCGGTCACTCCGTTGGAGAGGGGCCCGGAGACGTAGTCCTTAGGGACGAACTCCGTTATCAATTGTGTTTGTCTCCTCTTATCTTCTCTCTTTCTTTTCAGTTCATTATATTGGAATTTATATTATGTTCATTTATTCATTTAAGCATTGTATTAAGTGATCTTTTACGTTACGCATTCTGTAAGCAATTTGTCCTAGATCCTTAAATAGATCAGTGTTTCCACCTCCACAGACAGCCAGGGACGATCAAGATAGATAAAGTGTATAAAATGAAGACATGTGATAGAAACAAACCTTACAAGGAGGAGATCCCTTATCATAAATGTAAATAGACAAAGACAAGATTGCATAGACAAGATTATATAAAATGAAATAATAAGAGTGTTATCGATAGCCTGTGATTCTCTTCTTGAGTTGATGAATGTGACAAGCTTTGTGAGAGAGAACTTTAGAAGAATTTCTCCATGAGAATGCAAGAGAGATAAAGATAAGAGAAAATGATAGAGAAGAGTGATGGATTGAGAGAGATATATTGAATGAATGAATGAATGAATGAATTGAAGTGTTTTAGGGAGGTATAGGCATGTAAGGTTCATCCTAGCTGGCAGAGGCATAACGTTCATTGGTAAGCGAGAAATATCATGTCTCAATGGCTATTGTAATTGTGAATCTATTTGAGATCTTTGTGTGACGTGTAGATGTCCGTGCAACGCATGTTCGTCTATGACATAAATTCACCTTAATGATAGAAAATGAATGGGATAAGCAATTAAGAGTTAAATTTAAGTTAGATAAAAGAAAATATTGCATTATTATCTTTAATTTAGCTAAAGGGGAGGCTTGTGGAATGTGAAATTTCTTAGGATGAAATTTATGACATTATATTTCTCCCCCACTTTAGTGAGCATATGCATTTTAGCAAATGTGAGCTAGAGTAGAGAGAGAAATGGGTTAGAGAGCATATACCAAGATGAAGAGGACATGGGTCTTTGATCCTATATATGCGATTGTAAAGATGAGCTATGACAAGAAGAGGAAACATGTATTCTATTATGCAAAGCTAACTGCAAATTCACCACAAACATGTTAGCCACAGACAAACATGTTAGGCAAAAAAGCAAAAAATAGATGTGATAAATATGATTAGATATAAAGACAATGCTGATAAGTATGTCTAGAAAGCTAAGTTATGTTAGAGACCATACATAAAGCAGATAAGTATGTGGCTATTGCAAATTATGTTGTAGGATAGTTGCAAAAAATAAAAGTCTTGTCAGGTTGCCCCTGTAACATAGAAAAAGGGAACCCTATGTTTAATGTCTAAACCTAATATTAATTTTGATCCTTTTTCAAGGGTACAGTAGGATGCAAATCAACAATGTGATTAGATTGAATTTCAACCATGAAGGTAAGTTAATCAGACCTAGATCTGATCCTTTTGAGCCTTGGAAATGGGTTAGAATTAATTTTCCTTGATTAACCTAATTAGATTATGTGCCCTAATTATTGAACACGCCTAGAGATTGAGAGGGGGGCGAATTAGTCTACAAAAAAACTTAATCCCTTCTAGACCTTAAAAATTTCAACACAATACAATCCTCTTATTAAACTAAAACCCTTAATCATATATAGTAGTCTAAACCCTCAGTCTAAACTCTCAGATGCGGTAGAGAAAACCATAGATGCGGTGCACAAGATTATGACTGTGGTGCAATTTTCAACAGATGCGTTGCATAATCGGTTAGATGCATTACACACAAATGCAATTTTGTTTATTTACTAAGGAAATATTTTGATTGATAGAAAGATGTGTTTTAATTGATGAATGTGTCTGAGTCACTAACAGATGCATCACACTGTTTCTACAGTGCAGATACACAGCTATATCGCATAGGCTAACAGATGCAGTGCACAAGTTTTGTCAAAAAATTGACCTCTAAGGAACCCTAATATTTTTTAATATTTTGATTTTAGATTAACTCAATTTGAGAAAACACAAAAAATAGTTATTTGATAAGCTATTAGTGTTTAAGTTTTGATGGTTTTGCTTCAAATAATAAGGTCGTTTACACTTAGTAATAACAAGACTCAAAGCATTCAAAACCTAATGTAGTAGTAGGATGGGTGTGTAACTGTAGGTAGGCCCACCTCCTATTTAAGGGGTAAATACTTAGAAATATTAGGTATTTGAACAATTAGGTCAATTGTAAAAACACCTTCTCTATGCAAAGGTAGATAATAGACGTTCAATGACACAAGATCGTTGACAGATGCCATGGGCACACCTTCTTTTGCTTCTTAAGAACTATTGCTAGTAATTCAAGAGTATCTATCTTAACCTAAGAGAGTACATGGTGAGTAGCTTCAAGGTATGATTAACACCCTCACACTACTTTATAAATTACATTCAAAATTTATTGTAAGGAAACTACAACAAAAGGTTTTTAGTGGGTAGATCTCTGTGAACACTGTCGACCTCTCAGACATCTCTTTAGGGCCCGAAAAACTAGACACCCCTGGTGAAAGTCTGGAGCGCTACATGCAAGGATCAAACTAAAACTTTTTCTCTCATCAAATTTCTATAGGACACCAAAAACTGTTGCTTGAGGTCAATCCCTTGGGTTCTCTGTGAGGATGTGTCCCAAGGAAGGCTTCCTACTTAAAAAAGTGGAAATTTTAATATGCTTGTAATTTCTTGTCACCCAGGATCACACTAGGTGCACAAGGGGAGAGGATAATTTAAGCAAACACTACTTTCAATACAAGTCTGGCATGTGCAAGTACACCATATATAGTAATCACTAGTTCTTTTTAATTTCACCAAAGGAAGTATGCAATTTGTTTGTTAATTTTAGAGCATAAAGTGAAATATGGCATGTTCAAACACGTTGTTCATTTTAAACCCAGATTGCAAAATGAGATTTGTATTGTTCTTTTTAAGAGCACCAAAACCAAAATTTTGAGATTGCATTGTTATTTTTAAGAGCACTAAAAGGAAATGTGTGAGATCATCTGAGAAATTGCCACAAGTTGGAAATAAATGAATTAGTAATACAAAAAACCTTACCCTACTAAAGAAAATTAGAAAATAAAAATTACAACTCAACCTTTTACTTTATGTCTGTGATAGTCATTTGAGATGTAGGAAGACTCAGATGTGTCACACAAAGAAGCGAATACAATGCACAAAACCCTAGATGTGACTTTTAGACAAACGACTATGGTGTTCTATGGATCGATTATGGTGCATCGTACTTCAATTACAACATAAAAAGATTCATATCCAGTGGACTAGTTCAACCTGGAAGAAAGAACAAAAAATAATAGTAACATGTACGACACTGAAAAATTTGTATGCATCATTAAGATCGACAAATGTGTTGAACGATCAATCGATTGTAAGACCCCACAATTGCATCGTTGTTTTCTATGATTGTGTTGTACTTCCTATAGCTTCACAAAAGCTTAATTCCATATAGAATTTATTAAAAATGTGCAATTAATGTCAGGTTCACCAAAATGTAAACTAGAAAATCAACCATATAGTCATTAGAGATAAGAAGAAACAAAGCAAACAACCACAATCTGCGATCCTAAACTCAATAAGATCCAATTTAACCAATGAAAAACATGCAATAATAGATAAAAAGATATTCAAACATATGATACCTTCACCTTTACCATATTGCCATGGATGAATTCCATTGTTCCTTCTTTGTATGCTTTTGCTATAAAATGGGTATGCTACTCTTCCGCTTCAAGCTTCAAGTTGTTGGTTAATAGATTTTTCACTTCAAGTTTATACTCTTTTTCCCACATGAATGACAACCTGACCAACAGTTGAGACACTTACAATGGTATGTGCAAGTTCTCTTTGCTTGTTTTACAAGGCACAACTACCTTTGAAAGATATGCAATGAATGAAAACACAGGGTATGCTTTTAACCGGAAAGTAGAAAAGGAAAGCTAACATCTACCCATAACCATGAAAATAGATGTGAGAGATTGATTTAAAATGTAGTGAATGCAAAAAAATAACACAAAGTTCATTTATCTCACACCCACGAATGAGAAACAAGAAAAGAATGGACAACAAACTCCCTTTTCACGGATAGGTTAAATTGAATTCAAAGCTTTAGAAATAACCACATACATAGCTTGAAATAACAGATAAAACATTGAAGAGTAATTACGAAGAATCACAGTTCATTTGCAATTAAAGAAAACATTAATAAATACATAGATTCAGAAATATCTCTTTCATTTCTCCAATGCCAAAATGTGAGTTCATAGACCTGACACCCCTGTACAATAAAAATGTGTTGAAAGGAAAATTGTATTGTTTTTTCCTTCTTTTTCCTTTCTTCCTTTTTTTAACTTTTCTCTTCCTCTCCCCCCCTTGGGTTTCACAAAAGCCAAAATATATATCCAAAAATGAAATTGTTCATTTCCAGAAAATAATGGTCCATGAAAGAGATTGTTATCAAGAAACAACTTCAAAACATAAAAGGTTTATTACCAAAATTACCGTTACCACTACCAAAATTAAAAGATTACATGCATGCAGGACCAAAGAAATTAAACTGCCCTTGGGACAAGAGCTCTATCCGCTTCCAGTCAAATTTCCATAAAGAGGTTGCGAAGCTTAACATGTTCTTCTTCTTCTTCCAAAATGAGAATTACCTTGTTGTATTTGACATATTTGGTTTTCTCCTTCCATGCCATTGTGCAACTGGGACATGATGTCAATTTGCTCCTCTTCAGGCCAATCAAATAAGGTTGCAAGACAGGCAAAGGTTCATCATCCCAAATCCCATCAATCATAGTAAGCACCATTTTGAAAAATGTTCTGGTAAATTGAGCTCGAGAGTACCACCACTTTTCTTTGTGTATGAGCTATTCATTTCAAATGACAAAAAATAAAGGCCTTTTATTCGATAAAAATTGTGGCCACCTCAGCAAATTCAGTTTGTTACACTTGTTATTTAATAGCGATATTAATACATCATGGGTATATTTCTCAAGAAAAGAGATTTAGAGATTGAGTTTGTGCTTAAAAAACTCTTGAAGGGACATCCCATGATACGCTGTACAACTCATTAAATGAACTGACGATGCCTTGAAAACTGGAAAATTTGCTAGTCATGGGATCGCATAAAAGTGGAGACATCGAACCACATGTCAGGAGTTTTGAACTTTTAGGAACCTCTGATACGCCAATTACCTCCAATGTTAAAGGGAATTGGATTGGGTGCTCGGATGATTCTAAAACTTTAGAAGTTAGCGATATGGTTACGAAAACCACAAAAACCGTGACCTCCTAGATGCTTAGCAAAGGTGGGGGATTGAAACCTGTTCAATTCAAGAGGGAAAAATTGCATGTTTTCGGATCAAAATTTGATGGGTAACATTGGCTCCGATTGGGGACTATATTTTTGTAAAAAATGCAGAGAACTCCAAAAACTCTGGGGTAGACTAGTCCTTATCCATTGGGTAACAGAGTCAAGAGAGAAGCAAGGGAATAGGGTGCTGCATGCAAAAGGGTGGAGGGGAGCTGGCACAAACCAAAATTGACCAAGCCAAAAATAGGACAAAACAAAAACCCTAAGTATGTACATGGTCATAAGACCCTACCCTAGATGACTCCAGGATGATCATGCAAATCCATTAACAGGCTGGGAAAAATAAACAATCAAATGGAAAAGAGAGGTATACCCATGAAGCACTTGAAAACTCATAAGCCATCCCAAGATCTAAAACAAGAATCTAGAATTTGTAAACCAAAGAGACCTCCTAAAAAATACTCCAAAACCAAATAGCCATTTAGCATCATAAACCTCTAAAATTTGCTCAACATGCTCTTGCATATAACCATTCTTCCCTGCAACACCCAAACCGATATCCCATGCCTAGAAACAACTACTAGCATCACTAGAAGACCACCCACCAACCATATGTAACTCATCTAAAACTGTAAGTGAATTAAGTCAGGATTCTGCATTACGAACAATATCTTCATGTGACTGAAAATCACCCCCAACTGGTACCATCTCCTCTATTTCTATAGGATTTGGTTCAACAATTTCATGATACACTTCACCCCTCTTGCCTTTATCCTACAAATTAGATATGACAACTTCTTCTCCACACAAAAATTTATCTCCACATGCATTCAAGATGTAAACAACATGGGGTTCTTTACATCCATCTATTTGATCACTTTCATCAAAGTTCTCATGGCTACCTTTAACATCATCTTCCAAATTTTGTTCAAAAATTTGGGCATCCAAATTTTCAAAATGAGAGGATTCAAAAGTAAAATCACTTCCGACCTCTTTTTCCAACCATACTTTTGTATCATCTAGCTCAAGAAATGTGAAGGATTCATATTCAGCTTGTATACACTCCAAAGAAAAGATATGCAACACCTCATCCTCATGCTATGTAGCCTTGAATTGCTCTTCATTGCTAGTGAAAGTGAATGATTCCGCTTTTGCAAGAGATAAGGATGGAAAAACAACACTAATTGCATTACCCTCATTGCAATTTTTATCATGAGAGGATGGTCCATCTTCTTCACCATTTAAAGGATTTTCAAATTCATCTTTATTTTCTTCATAATGCAAATAATAGGCCTCAATTTTCTTATCCATGTGAGGTTTAATTTCTGCAATGCTCACTTCATCTCTACCCAAGTGTTTTGGACCAAAGACAATAAGATTAAAACTTTCAGTAGGAGGAGGCTATATAGTTTGAAATCCTACAGGCTAGAAACTTGATTTGTGCATGATAATCTTCCTTATTGATTCACAAATTGAATTATCTGCACCCTGATTCTCTTTCCAGAGACCACTTAATATCAGATTGTCTTCTATTTTTACAATCTCTTGTTGTGCAACTTCAATATCATTAACTTTACTTCTTTTCAAATTGAATTGAACATCTGAATTCAATGCAAAAATAAAAATGCAAAGTTGAATTTGCTTACTTGGTTGAATAGAGGTAGGAATTTTTCTGAACAACCTATTGAACCTATCCACAAAGTCTCTGATGGATTCACCCTCCTATTTCTGAACATTTAAAAATTGGCCCAATAAAGCATCTTCATCAACAAGGCCTTTATACCTTGCCAATAACTTATTCTCCAGTGAATCCCAATCACTAATACACTTTTCTTCTAAATATTGAAAGCAATTTGCTGTAGTTCCAATAAGAGATTCAATAAATAATCTTACAAAAACATCTTCTTCACTTACCCCCAAAATGTTGCATTCAACTATAAATGCCAAAATGTGGTCTTCAGCATCTTGATGGTTTTCTCCACTAAACTTTGGGAAGTGCTTTCTTGATCCTTCAGGCAATGGTGAATATTGTGGCAATGCTAGGGGCCCAAACTGAGTACACCATGGCTAGGAAGAAATTAATGCCATAATGTAATTCTAGAAAATAAATCAGACATGAGTCTTTGTCAGAATAAAATGCTTCTAAGTACATTCCACCTTGCAGAGCCTCCAACCTCCATTCTTGGGGAGGCATCTTTAAATTTTTGGGGAAAACAAGATCACTGTTCTTCAATTTTGAATTCCCCAATGGAGTCACCAAAAATCTGTTGGTTAACAAATTTGTCACTTCAAGTTTATACTCTTTTTCCCACATGAATGACAACCTAACCAACAATTGAGACACTTACAATGGTATGTTCAAGTGCTCTCTACTTTTTTTACAAGGTGTAGCTATCTCCAAAAGATATGCAATGAATGAAAACATAGGGTATGATTTTAACCGGAAAGTAGAAAAGGAAAGCTAACATCTACCCATAACCATGAAAATAGATGCGAGAGATTGATTTAAAATGTAGTGAATGCGAAAAAATACCACAAAGTTCATTTATCTCACACCCACGAATGAGAAACAAGAAAAGAATGGACAAAAAACTCCCTTTTCACACATAGGTTAAATTGAATTCAAAGCTTCAAAAATAACCACATACACAACTTGACATAACAGATAAAACATTGAAGAGTAATTACGAAGAATCACAGTTCATTCGCAATCAAAAAAAACATTAATAAATACATAGATTCAGAAATATCTCTTTTATTTCTCCAATGCCAAAATGTGAGTTCACAGACCCAACACCCCTATACAATCAAAATGTGCTGAAAGGAAAATCATGTTGTTTTTTCCTTCTTTTTCCTTGCTTCCTTTTTTTAACCTCTTCCTCTCCCCCCCTGGGTTTCACAAAAGCCAAAATATATATATCCAAAAATGAAACCATTCGTTTTTGGAAAATAACGGTCCATGAAAGAGACTGTTATCAAGAAACAACTTCGAAATGAAAACAATTTCATTACCAAAATTACCGTTACCACTACCAAAATTAAAAGATTACATGCATACAGGACCATAAAAATTAAACTGCCCATGGGATAGGAACTCTATTCGCTTCTAGTAGAATTTTCATAAAGGGGTTGTGAAGCTTAGCATGTTCTTCTTCTTCTTCCAAAACGAGAATCACCTTGTTGTATTTGACATAGTTGGTTTTCTCCTTCCATGCCATTGTGCACAGCTAGGAGATGATGTCAATTTGCTCCTCTTCAGGCCAATTCAAATAAGGTTGCAAGATAGGAAAAGGTTCATCATCCCAAATCCCATCGATCGTAGGAAGCACCATTTTGAAAAATGTCCTGGTAAATTGAGCTCGAGAGTACCACCACCTTTCTTTGTGTACGAGCTATTCATTTCAAACGACATAAAATAAAGGATTTTTATTCGATAAAAATTGTGGCCACCTTAGCAAATTCAATTCGTTACACTTGTTATTTAATAGCGATATTAATGCATCATGGGTATATTTCTCGAGAAAAGTGATTTAAGATTGAGTTTGTGCTTAAAAAAATCCTAAAGGGACAT
Source organism: Sequoia sempervirens (assembly GCA_007258455.2). Lineage (NCBI taxonomy): Eukaryota > Viridiplantae > Streptophyta > Pinopsida > Cupressales > Cupressaceae > Sequoia > Sequoia sempervirens. The sequence continues at coordinate 91,704,862 of VDFB02000015.1, forward strand.
CCCACGATATGCCATACAACTCATTAAATGAATCGACGACACCTTGAAAACTAGAAAATTTTCCATAGAGTCGCGGGATCGTAGAAAAGTGGATATTTCGAACCACATGTTAGGAGTTTTGAACTTTTAGGAACCTCCCATATGTCGATTAGCTCCAATGTTAAAGGGAACTAGATCGGGTGGTTAGGTGATTCTGAAACTTTAGAACTTAGCGATATGGTTACAGAAACCACAAAAACTGCAATCTCCCAGATGCTTAGCAAAGGCGGGGGATTGAAACCTGTTCGATTCAAGAGGGAAAACTTGCATGTTTTCGGATCAAAATTTGATGGGTAACACAAGTATGTGTGATAATCACAATGATATAAATGTTGAAGTTTCAAGGTTTGTGTTTAGCCATCAATGTGCTATGAAGGCTTGATTTTATAGAAATTCTTGTTTTAGATGAATGTTCTAGATTCAAAGATCAAAGATGAAGATCAAAAATCAAGGTTTGTTGAGAGGAAATATATTGGAGAGTTAACTGGTTTGATTGATTTAATCAAGGGAATTGATGGGATAATTAGTGGAAATTGATTGATTAATCAATGGGATTGATTGATCAATTAGTGGGATTGATTGATTAGCAAACTGGCTTGATTGATTAGTCAACGTTTGAGAGGATAATTAATTAATCATTAGAGGAATGTGCAAGTAAAGATTTAATTAATTAATAAATATTTATTTATTAATGGATAATGTTGGAGGTGAAATATGGGAATTAAATAATTAATTTAATTATTTAATCTAGAAGTGGGAAAGTGGTTTCATTAAATAATTAGTAACAATTATTTAAGGGTTTTTGATGTTTAATTAAATAATTAATGGTAGCTATTTAATTAAAATGGAAGAATAAGTGAATTTAGTGACATAATTAAATAAATAAGGTTTATTTAATTAATCAAGAAGAATAATGTCAATTAGGACATTATTAATTTCCTTGTATCTTCTATGATGGTTGAGGCTAGGGTTCCATTTGACGATGACGGAAAGGATTTTGGCTTTGCTGTTTTTGCCGACGCTTAGAGTTGTCCTTACATGTCTATAGTGCGGTTTGGTGCACTTTCCTCACATTTGGGAGGAGCTTCGACAATGCGCAATGTGAGGAAGGGTGGAAAGTAGGATGTGGCTGGGGGTCCTGTTGCCAGGGTTTGTCCGCTGAGGGTGAAAAATATGCATTGTAGTGGGAACATATCAAGCTTGGAAGGTGGTGAATAGAATAGGGGGCACGATTATTCCAATTCGACTATGCTTTTGGAACCAGAGTTTATGACCTTGCCATGTGTGAACAGTATTTTGTCGGTCTCCCTTGATGGGAACTTAGGGGTTGAAATTGTAGAAAATGAGAAATATTTTGCTGCACTTGGGCTTATTGGCAGATTCAGAGGGTTTTGGCCAGGTCTTGCAAAGCTTAATAATTGGATTTCAAAGCATTGGAGCCAAGTTTTGGAGGGGGATGTCTAGATTTACCATTTACCCTAATGCGAAGGGTTTCTTTGTGGTTGTTTTTTATAATGAAAAGGATAGGAGAACTATGCTTTGTGATTATCAATGGAGTTGGGAAGATAAGCACCTATTACTGCTGAAACCATGGCACCCAACTTTTAACCCCAATACAAAACCTTTTGAGAAGGTTCCTATTTGGGTAAGATTACCTTATTTACCTCTTCATTTTTGGTTCGAACCTTGTTTTGAAGTTATAGGAAATACATTGGGAAAATTTTTGGATGTTGATGAAGATACTACCAATTTTCTACACACAACATATGCTTGCATTCTGATAGAAATGGACATCTCAAAGGCTCTACCTCTAGCTGTTTCTTTGAAGTTCTTTGGTGGTGTGTGGGAACAACAGTTGGATTATGAAGGTTTACCATTTAGATGTAGATGTTTTAAAACTGGTCATATTGTTGAGCACTGTTCCAAACACAAGAGGGATAATCAGGCATCATGGTGGAAAGAAGTTTCTCCCCACCATTATTCGGTGGAGAAGGAGGAAGTGGCAAGGAATGATTTGATGAAAAAAACTAATGGCACAGTTTCAACTGGAACCCATGAGAAGGACATAACACCGACTGTAGAATTCAGGGTGGTGCAAGGCAGCGACCCTAATGATGTGGGTGGGGTTCGGTCAATTGGGGAGCGTGCAACCTTTTCTGAAGGGAGTAGCCTTCTTGATGAAGGTATTGGAGAGACCTCTTGGTTGGATAATCAGGAGGAGAAATGGAAAACAGTCCAAAGAAAGAAGAAAAAGAGGGATCTTTTTTTTGAGTATGGCATTTCGTTTGCATGATAAAAGGAAGAATAAGCATTGTTAGGAAGCTTTTATTATTGGGGTTTCTTCTCTTTAGGGTATTTTTATTGTAACTAGATTTTATCTGTTGTTGTTTTTGGCATTTTTGAAGTTGTTGGGTTCTAGGGGATTGTGGGTTTGATGGTTTCCAAATGTTTTCTTACTTTGTTGTAATTGTTGGTTTTTCTGTTGAATAAAATTATTGTGGCTTTGACCCACCTTTACCAATAAAAAAATAGGGCATTATTAAATAAATAGGGTTTATTTAATTAGTTAGACAGTGTGAATTAGAATGAGTTAATTAAATAATGTAAAATCACTTAATAGTAAAAATTGATAATTGATAATAATTAAATAATAAGGTATTATTTAATCATTTAGGAAGAAGCTTGAAAATTAGTAGAAAGGTGTTACTCGCAAACTAGGACAATGTATCTATAATATGCTTGGTCCGTGAATGCATCGCCAGATTCTTGGAAATGTTTATTGCATTGGTATTATCATATAATATAGGAATGGGTTCATCATACATCACCTATATATCCTTTAAATTTCACTTCATCCAAAGCACCTGTGTGCAAAAAGATGTTGTAGCAATATACTCAGCTTTTGTTGTGGATAAAGACACTGAGTCTTGCTTCTTACTAAACCAAGAGACCAATTTGTCTCCTAATAAAAATATAATTCCACTGGTGCTTCTTCGGTCATCCACATAGCCTGTTTAATCAACATCAGTATAAGAACTCAAAGAAAAGTTATCATCCTTCTTATACCACAAACCATAATATGGAGTTCCCTTCAAATATCTAAATATTCTTTTTTACTTCCTTCTCATGATTTTTCTTAGGATTAGCTTGATATCTAGCAACCAAACATACTGCATGCATAATATTAGGTCTAGAAATTGTCAAGTACATAAAACCTCCAATCATAGACCTATACATAGTTTGATCAACCTCAGGTGACTCATCAACTTTTCTCAAGTGACAATTAGTAACCATAGGAGTACTTATTGGTTTGGACTCCTCCATACCAAACATCTTCAACATCTCTCTAACATACTTAGCCTGAGAAATAAATATACCATCATCTAGTTGAATAATTTGAATCCCAAGGAAGAAAGAAAACTCACCAATCATAGACATCTCAAACTCTTTTTGTATCTATTTTACAAACCTCTTTCACATGTTATCATCTCCACCAAAGATGATTTCATCAACATATATGACAACTATCAAAATCTCATCTTCCTTTATCTTAATGTAAAGATTACTATTTGTGATACCCTTCTTGAAACCTTGCTAAAGTAAGTACCTATCTAACTGAGCATACCAAGCTCTAGGAGCTTGCTCGAGCTTTCTTGATATTGCACACCATGTCCAAATCTTTTGATAGCTACAAACCATCTGGTTTCTCAATGTAGATCTCTTCCTCTAAATCACCATTCAAGAAGGTTGACTTGACATCCATTTGATAGACCTTGAAATTCTTGTGAGAAACAAAGGCAAGAAACATCCTAATTTCCTCCATTCTAGCTACCGAAGCAAAAGTATTTTCAAAATCAATACCTTCAACTTGTGAATAACCCTTACACACCAATCTTTCTTTTTTCCTCACAACTTCACCATCTTCATTTAGCTTGTTTTGGAGCACCCACTTTGTTCCTATAACACTCTTATTAGCTGGTTTGGGAACCAATTAGCAGATCTAATTATTTTCTACATGATTCAATTCTTCTTCCATTTTCTTCATCCATCCTTCATCGTTGCTAGCATCAACAAAGGTCTTGGGATCTACCTTTGATATTAAGCACAAATTCACTTGCTCACTTGATTTTACAAGCCTTCTCTTGGCCTACACACCTTCATTCTTATCTCTAATGATCTAATATGTTGAATGGTTCTTTTGAACATACTTTGCTAGAGTCTTAGGGGCCTTTTCTGATTCTTATTCCTTCTCTCCTCTCTCTCTCTCTCTCTCTCTCTCTCTCTCTCTCTCTCTCTCTCTCTCTCTCTCTCTCTCTCTCTCTCTCTCTCTCTCTCTCTTCTTCTTCTTCAATGCAGGGAGGTATATAAAATCCACAAACCTCTAGTTATAATGAGATATAATACAAATATTCATCTACCTTAATATTTGTGCTTTCAATCATCTTTTCCAATCTCTTTTTGTAGCATCTATAGGCCTTGCTTCTAGTTGAGTAACAAAGGAAGATCCCTTCATCACACCTTGAGTCAAACTTTCTAAGGTCTTCTTCATCTCTCTTGTTGTAGCATTTGCTGCCAAAAATATTGAAGCATTTGACAGTGGGAGGTCTTCCATACTATAGCTCATAGGGATTCTTAGTTCTATTGACCCTCAATTATGCTTTGTTAAGTAGGTAGAAAATAGCGTGAACTGCTTCCTTCCAATACATATCAGGCAGATCTACATCTTTCAACATTTACCTAGCCATCTCTTACATAGTCCTGTTCTTCCACTCCACTACCCCATTCTGCTGAGGGGTCCTTGGAGCAGAAAAATGTCTCCTAATACCATGATCTTCACAAAGAAATTCAAATTCATTTGAAGTAAATTCACCTCCTTTATGAAATATTAAGCATTTGATCTTAGCATTCATTGCATTCTCAACATTTTCTTTAAAAATATTAACCTTATCAAAAGATTCTAATTTTTCTCTTAAAAATGTAACCTGTCATTTGAGAGTAATCATCAACAACCAACTTAAAATACCTTTGACCTTGTTGTCTCTTTATTCTTGTAGGCTTGCATTGGTTAGTGTGAATCAACTCCAATGGCATTGTAGAAGAACAATCCTTTCTCTTAAAACTTGTCTTTGCCTTCTTTCCCATTTGATACTCCTTGCATAATGTGTTTGTAGGCTTGGTTAACTTAAGCATATCTCTCACTGCATGAGTTGAGTTGATCTTCACCATATTGTCAAAGTTGATGTGTCTCATCTGCTTGTGCCACAACCAACACTCACTAGATTGAGCCAATAAATAGGTTCTTCCATTTACCTCTTTTAGATGATAGACATTTCCATTTGTCCTAGTACCTTCTACAAGTAATCTTTCTGACCTTGCCTTCTTGATCTCACAAAATTTGGTATAAAATGTGTTGGAAATAGGATTCCAATTAATTGCAATCCTAAACATTATTTCATGTATCTCCTAAGTCCTTGGAAAGTGTTCCCCAACACTAGGATTAGAAAGAGATTAATTTTGAATGAAATAATCATGTTAATTGACATTTGTAATTAATTATAAATGATAGGAACATGTGAGGGTGTCCAATATGAGTTCCTAAATAATAGGAGCACATGGGGTGCCCACATGGAAGGTGGAACCCACCTTGAGTTAAGTTAACTGTTTGGAGAAAAAGATAACACTTCTGTAATGCATGTAAAGATCCTAGAAGTTAGGGATTGATGTTTACATGCATGAAGTTCAATTCAGTTTAGATTAGTTTAGTTTAGTTTAGTTCAATTCAGTTTAGATTAGTTTAGTTTAGTTTAGTTTAGTATTAGTTCAGTTCAATTCATTTTAGTTTAGTTTAGTTTAGTTCAGTTATGGTTTAGTTATCGCCAGTTGCATGTAGTTAGTTTCAGTTGAATTCTAGTTGACTTCAATTGACTCGAAATTCATGACTAATGACTTGAGTTGCATGATAAATAATAGGTGACTAATTTTAGTTAACAAGGGATGATCATTCTTGCATGAATGGTGGAGAGTTATGTTTCAGTTAATAGAGATTGACTTGGAACCACCTTGGGCACCCAAGTTAGCATCTTGGAGTTGACACTTTTGTATGATAAGATATTTTATAAGGCTGAGTTAAGTTGGCCCATTCTTGGGCACCAACTTTGAGGATAAGCTTAGAATATATCTTTGGAATCAAGGTTGAGTTATGACTTTAGTTTGGGATGCCCAAATGGATGAAGCACTTGTTTTGACATTGTTCTTCATGTTAGAACTCTACTTGCAAGAAATAGGCGTAGGTTTTGTGAGATAAGCATTGAGCTTTGTAATTGTAACTCTTTGGAGTTTTCAAGGCTAATTATTGTCTATTTATCTCAAGCAAGTTGAAGAGAGTTTCATCAGTTTTTATTTGCAAGATGTGAAGAAGATTTGTTGAAGGAAAAAGAAGCATCTCAAGCAAGGATTGGAATTATTGTAATCTTATTCTGGGATTATATAATATATTGATTCTTGGTGGATTTTTTTCCAGAAAGGGTTTTTCCATGGTATATGTTGTGTAACTTCTAATATTATATCTAATTCTTCTACAACCTTTTGTCTTCATTCTACAAATGGTAAATGAATCTAACCAGATAATCATCCACAAATAATACTTAATTAGATCAGCAATCACAAATTTTTACAAAGTAGTAAGCTACATAATTACCTCAATATTCAACAAAATGTAAGGTTGTATCTTTTACTGCACATCTAACTGACACTGAGGATATTAAGCTTCAACCCTTTGACATAGATGGCATCCTCAATCTTGTTCTCTCCATCAATGTTTATAACACCCTTTCCACAAATTTATGCCAACTCATCACCACCAAACTTGACAGCTCCACCATTCCACTTCTTAAGGTTCATGAACTTCCCCTTGTCACTAGTCATGTGGTTAGAGCAACCACTATCAATTATCAAAGCATTTTCTTCTTCTTTTGCATGAAAGGAAGTCCACACAACCATTGAATTTTCATTATCTTTGTCAGCATATAAGGTACCAAACTTCTTGCATTTTTCAATATCACTCTTTTTGTCACCAATTTTCAAGGCCATGAAGAGTGTTTCATCATTTGAATAATCATGATACTCATCTTTTGAAGAATAATTGATCTCCTTGGAATAAAGACTTATTTTGAACTTCTCTCTTTTATTGCTATCATATGATTCTTTAAAGGGACATTTAGAGGTAAAAAGACCAATTCTCCCATAGTTGAAGCACTTGAAAGGTAACTTACAAATTTGTATTTTCTGGTGCCCTTCTTCAATCTTCTCACAAAGTTCGCTTCTACCTCATCAAGGTCACCATACTGATCAATTTTTTCATCTTCTTCCTTCTTACTGACTTTGAATATTTCTTCCTTCTTTGGAGCATATTTTTCAAACTCTCTCATTTAAAACGTTGTGAGAGCACCAAACAATTGATCTACTGAATAGTTATCCAAGTCCTTAGAATCCTCAATAAAACATACCTTATGACTATAAGATTTAGGGAGAGATCTCAGAACCGTCTTCACAATCTCAGCTTTTTTCAATTCTCCACTAAGACCTCTGATGCCATTAACTAATTCATCCACCTGAATCATATAACTAGCAATATCTTCATCCTCTATCATCCTCAAGGTCTCAAATTTTCTTTTGAAGTTTTACATCTCGAATTGCTTCACTTTATTATCCCTTCATAAATGCTGCTAATTTTTTCCTAGACATCCCTAGTAGAACTACAATTCATCACCTTCAGAAGTTCTAAATTAGCTAAACCATTCATGATAGCATTCTTTACCTTGGAATTGTTCTCATACAACTTAATCTCATTTGGATTTGCTGGAGAAGCAACAAGAGTAGTGTAATCATCCTTGACATATTTACAAACACCAAACCCTAGAGACGATAGATAGCCTTCCATTCTTACTCTCCAAAAGGTGTATTTTGTTCCATCAAACCTATGTGCCTTGTAAGATCCATCTTGTATCATCTCGAACCTTCCTTAAGTGGTTAAGCTCCTTTTGAGGAACTTGGATTTGATACCAATTGTTGAACACACTCGGTAACTAAGAAGGGGATGAATCGTTATCTTCAAAAATTAAACCCTTCAACAGAATGAAAATTCAGTCTTCAAAAAATATCAACAACCATAAAAGATAAAGCAATGAACACACATGCACAAGATAACACTAGGTATACGTGGAAAACCCAAGAAGGGAAAAACACAATGATAAATCTCACAATATATGAATAAGATTACAATTTATTTTAAGGCTCACTACCTAAGGAAGCACACTACTCCCTAAAGGACATGTAGGATAAGGCACAAAACCTTAGGACAAGATACAAGGACTTCCAGGCTAAGGTGAACAACCTCAGGGGAAGATACCAGGACCTATTGAGGAGACTCACTATCTCTGAGCAGGATACATGAAGCTTTGAATTTACAACATATGTCAACAATACAATCTATTGAGGTGTTGAAGAACATTTGATTTATATTTTCCACTACTACATTATTCCACACCCACACACTTTCTAACTTATTTTTTCTTCCATTTATATCCTTTGCAAGTAAGGAAAACATCAACTTAGGTCGGTTGGAATAGGAGACAAACAATGACCCCAACAAGTCAGTCACAAAACATAATTGTAGTGAAAGCGATCCAAGAGATAAAGGAGACAAAAACCAACTTATTACATCTTCCAATTTGATCACAAAAATCAAACAAACTGGCACACAACATCCCAAGTCCACAACAAGGAAAAGTGTAGAAGAAATGTGTTGTACATTACCAATCGACCCAAAAACACATCTTCCAACTAAATGTATTCAATTTTGTTCTCAACAGGATAGGGTCAAACCCAAATTCATATTAACACAACCTCAATTGCTAGCACAAACCCCCAAGCACATAGGAAAATCAATAGAACAAGTCCTGACATCCAGACATCCACAAATCACCTAAAAACCAACTCAAACAATATGCAACACCAAAGAGATCAACCATTGATGTGTGGACTACAAAGAGACATTCCATGCACATCTAGCAATACTTTAATATACTTCTTTCCCATTGTCATGCCAAAAATAGCTAGTGAAAACCAAATAGAAACAAAACACTTCATCTTGGAAGTCTAGAAGACATAGTCATGAGATGGGACATTTACAAACCAACTTGCAATAAACTTCATCACATGAAAGTTGAACTGATACACTGCACAAACACTAAAAGAATGTCCACCAAGCTGCAAGAACAAAAAAAACAATGTAGAGAGATACAAGGCATTTTCCAAACCAATCCAAACAAGAAACCAAACTGCCAACCCACTACAATTACCAGAGACCACCTCAGAAACACTGGTGACCTAAAAATATAAGTGCAATGTCCATAAAACATAAACACTAAATCTAAAACCATAAGACCGTATCTTCAAAAGTAGAGGAATGCAAAGAATTCTCCCAATTAGTCTTCAAGCCAACATCTAGAGACCAAAATTTCCTTGTAGCAAGACATACTTCCTTAGGAACAACAGGAGAGAGCATACAACATGCTAAAGACCATCAACATATCCCCAATATTAGCATTACTTCTAATACTCATCTAAATACTTCTAATCCTCATCTTAATATATCATCATGATAGCATCTTTGCTGACAACAAACATACTCAATAATACTTTTATTGATATCAAACAAGGCATGACATCCAACCATGAACATCAACAACATCACTGTTAGTACATCATCATAGTATACCATCAACATACAAATTTAAGCATCAATGACAACCCAAACTAAGTGTTGACATCAATGATAAAAATAGGTAGCATATGTGCAATAATATCTTCAAGGGTCATAGAGAAATTTTGAGCAACTAATACATTTCAAGGTAGGATTTCTTTAATAGTAGCATCATATGCCTTCATAAGAGAATTAGGGTCTCATTCTCCTTTAAAATTTGGTAAGTTGGGTAGTGGACTAGGTGTAATGATGTCTCAAAGTTTATGATCCAAGAGATTCTTTAAAAACTCTATTTACATTCTAGAGAAGGGAACATGGATAGAAGGTAGGGGTCCCTCAAAATTTGATACCATAGGAAATACTAAGAGGCTCTAATAGCTTGGGTTTATCTATTGAATCCTAAGAGGTATAAAATATGGAATGTGGGTTTGAAGAAACTATCTAGGTTGTTAAGTGGTAGTGGTATTGAATAATAGTGGAGGGTCTTGTAGTGGTGGAGGGTCTAGGCAAGAATAACTCATTATTAATGTTGAATAAGAAAAGGGTATAATATGGAGGTGGTTGGTTGAAACCTTGTTTGGATTTAGATCTAGAGAATTAGTGAATGAGTTGGTGCTAGTGCGAGGCCTAGGAGATCTTAATCTTACACTACTGCATGTGAATTTTTGTGTGTTTCCTTAGCACCAACCACTTTAAACATCTTGATTCTCTATCACAGTGGAAATAATGGATTCAAGAGTATCTTGATTAGAGGCCCAATTAGGTTGATTAACATTTGTGTACTTACTACCTTGAAGATGGTTTCATATATTATCTTGGTGTTGAATAGCTCGTAGAGGGCATGGTTCCCTCATTTCTTATTAATGTTTCATTTTAGTGTGAGGTTGTCAATGGGGTATGGGAATATTTGGGTTGATGATAGTAACAACATTGTGAACTTTAGCAATATCATTCCTTATTTGATCCACTTCTTATTCAATATGGGTAGCCATGTCTCTATAAATTTAAAGCCTACATATTGGCAATGCATTTTTGGTTGAACTACTAGACAAGGGTTGGGGTTTTGGAATGTTTTAATGTTAGGAACTATTACCATGGTATTTTCTTCTTGGTTTCTAGTGTGTTTTCACATAGGGTTTTGAAATACGGTGATGTTCTAATTTTATTCATGACCTCCATTGGGAATCTCCAACTCAAACTCCTAGATTTCAGCCCTAGGAAAAGGGAAAGTGACTTCTCATATCCCATCATATTGAGGCTATGAAAATCACCATAAATAAATGGGTAGAGAAGAGGATGGAGAAAAGGTGAGAGGTGGAAGGAGGAAAGCTAAAATACATCAAAAGGGCATGTGTAAGATCATGGGGGGCCAAATAGTGGCGATGCAACAAAAAAATGTGACATGAGGAAGTCAAAAGCGCATAAATCATGCTCGACCTTTTGGTTGGGTTGGTAAAAAGTACATTTTGCTAAGGTGAAGACCAAAGCAAAACAAATATCCGTTATTAACGGATATTCGCTTTTTAAAAAATTGATATAATGAATATCTGATATATAAATAATAGATATTAACTACTTGACTTTAACAATGGATATCCACTGTATATCAAATATTCGTTATTGGAATCTCACAATTCCACGTGTCGAATACATGTATATAATATAATATATTTTTATATTATTATATAATATAATAATATAATATATTTATATATTATTATATAATATAATAATATACTATATTAATATTAAAAATAATGCCTAATGTCATAGTAATAATATTAATATATTTTTTTTTCATTTTTTTGCAATATTTTAATATATGTTAATATATCATATATATATGAGATATATTAATATATATATGATATATAATATATTAATATATGTCATATTTAAAAAAATTAAAGTGCTCTTCGAAATGGATATCCATTTCAGAGAGCTTAACAAAGCTCTCATAAATGATATCCATTTATAAGAGCTATGAATAGCTTTAAAAAATGGATACCCATTTTATCGATTATAACTAAAAGAAGAAGGGTCGCGAACAGTCATTTTAATAGTGACTATTCGCAGTAGAGGAGAAAAATACAGATATTAGAAATAACTAATATCCATTTTTGAGCATTTTCAAGCAACCTCAAACGGTTTCGGCCGATTCCCATTGATTTTTCATCAAAAACCATAAAAAAGGTAAGTTAAAATGTGTTTATTTGGATTATTTTGATTGTTTTATATATTTTTTTAACAAAATATTAGGTTTTTTGTTAAAATTTTAGGAATTAGATTAAAACTATGTTAATTTGTAAATTTGTAATTTACAACAAGATTTAAATGGCACAAGATTTAGCAAACAGGATCCTCCACCAAACCCTCCTCCACCAAATCTTCCTCCAGCAAACCCTCCTTCAATTCATGACCCAATTGAAATCAATATTATTGAATTGAGAAACATCATTGAGAGATACCATACCCACCAGAATTTGCAATCAGTCACACTGAATATAGAGGCCATAATCAATCATGTTAGGGACACCACTAGGTAGCACACTTCATTTCAAGAAAGGAGAGATCAAAAGAGGTTATAATATGCAAATGGTTTGGGGTATGATGACAGTAAAAAATAAGAAATATATAAAGTCGATTTAGTCCAAATTTTTGTGGACCGAAGAATAGGACAAAATATTGACTTACGCAAACCAAAATTTTCCATAAAATGGTGCACCCATTAGGGCATAGTTGTAAGCTTTTGGGATCATTGGTAGATGGTTTTTGATAAACCACCCAACAAAAATCTCGATGTCCCTCTATAATTCCTCCACAAATTATATATGGAATTCATTTTAGGAAGACATGTCAACTATTTTGATTTCAAGCATTTTTAGGGAGTGGGTATGGGTATGCCCCAACATAGACCTGGGGCAATGTGTATTATGCAAGGTCCCTATGTTCCCCCTTCTCATCTTCCTCCCCCACCTCCAACACCCCATCCAGACCTTGTTGTTGATGCGACAAAACATAGTCTCTTGGCCATACACTCTTTGACTAGCCATTTGATTACACAGTTGTCACAATTCGCTCAACTTCCAGAGGGTGGCACTTCTCGTGCTTCAGTTGATACTAGTACAACATCAACATCTAGGCATATTTGTGTGCCTCATTAGTGTACTACATGTAGGCATACATGTCTAGGTCGTACGGGAGATATGGATGAGCCTCCCCTAGACACATCTGAGTATGAGGTGCATGATGCGTCACTTGGAGGAGATGAGGCACCAATGCATACTACAGGTGCAATGGAGATGTACGAGGGAGGAAAATGTGCAATGCACTCCACCACTGTAGATGAGGAGCAACAACATCAATCTTTTGTTTAGGTAAAACTTAAATTTATTTCATAGTGATTTTCATTTAAAATTATTATAAAAAATAATACATGTTACTAATTTATACTTAAGTAGGTTTGAATAGTTGATGATAGATGAATAGATTAGATATGTGCAGCATGGCACTCTTTCGGCCATTGACTTTGGCCTAAACACATTGGTATAATTTTTCTATATGTAAAACTTTTTATTGTATGCATATCCTTTAAATCATGATTAATTAAATTGATGTAGTAAGATCCAACACTCAATCACAAACTCCCAACAACATAAGATTCAACTCAATTTTTTTTTGACATAACACAAAAAAAATCTACAAATAATTTGATTCATTAACTATTCAACTTTTCTCTGAATTACATGAAAATCATTACCAAAATGAAAATACATCATATACAACCATATGGGCTGATATAAACCATTACAGACTAAAATAATACTGATATAAGTCTATTACAAATAGCAAAGATCAATCACAAATTGACCTCCTTCAATCTATCCCCTTCCTATAGCTTCTAGCTCATTTAATATGCAATGCTCAATGAGAAGTTCTTGCTGCAATAAAGTAAAAAAATTCAAATCTATTTGGTGCTGTCCACACACCTTCAAACTTGCAACCAAACATCCTTTCCACCTTCTCCAAGAAAATCCACTCCTGCAACAACAACCTACACAATCTAGCCAAGAATGGCTACTAAAACCAAGTCCAAATTTCCTGTAATCTTCAAAAACTGGCTCCCAAAGCTTCTCTAGCAAAAATCCACGACCAAGTTGGGAAGAAACCTCCAAAAATCAATGCCAAAAACATTCCATAATATTAAAAATTCATTCATAAACCCACTCCCACTTAAATTATCAAAATTGGAGTCTATTCCTAGATTTTAGGGTAGTTTCCAATGTAACTCCTGCCAACTCACCTTGGGTGCCCACTTTTTCATGAATGCTTTTAGGAAGTTTTAAATGCATAATTCAAACTTATAAATCCCTCCAAATCCACTCCAAAGAATATTTATTGCCATTTTTTTTCAATATTAGACAATTTTCAAAATCCCCCTAAATTGTCTCCACACCCCAAAATTGCAACAAAATAATAAAAAGGGTAATTATTTAATGTTTAACTTAATATAACTCTACAAATTACCTCACCAAGATAATTACCTACAAAACCTTAAGAAATTGAATTAAAATATTATTTTGGTTGATGCAAGATTGTTGGTCAACCACATATGCTCCTACATCAGACACCCAGGGTAGGAAAAATTTTGTGAGTCCCTATTTACAAAATGGAGTTGAGTGGTAGTACCATCCTTTTGAATTACAAGCCATTCCCAACAAACTCCATCACTGAAACTAGTATCCCTGATTTTTTCTTCTTTCTCCTCTTCCAACACTTAGTTGGAACAAGAAACCTCCTTCTCTGATAACTTTGTACTCCATTCATCTCTCCTCTCGTGGAATTATATCCACCATGTACCATCCTCCTCCTAATACCATACATTCTCCTCTCTGCTTTTGTGGGATTTGATCCACCATAAACCGGCCACCTCCACTAAGTTTCACCTACAATATCCTCTAACATTTCTACATCCAAATATGTATCGCCCAGCCAGTGAAACCTGTTCAGATACCCTTTCACTAGTATAAGCAAACGAACAAATAGTACGACTTTATTTCGAAATTGTTGTTCTGGGCGATTTTTGCAATATTTTCCTTAAGCGGAGGAAAGGAACGATTACTCTTCTAACGTGAAGACGTGACGCGGAATAAGAATTACGCGATTTTTCCGACCCGAGCCGACAACGGATCTATGCCTTATGATAACTTTGACGACTATATTGACCGATGGTGACATTGAATCTTAATTTTGCACGCCGATGGAGCTGCGATCTCAACCTCTCTACCAAAAGGATACGTAATTTCTTTAATCTTTTCATTATTATGCCTTATAGGTTATGAATTTTTATCCGCAGCCTTTGTTCCAACTGATTTCACAAGATTCCATTTCAAATTTTCACTGAAAGCAAGATTTTACTTTTTCTCTCTATTTGTTCTAAACAAATTTAGGTTTTCTCATGAACTATCTCACTTTGCAGGCCGATTACTCATGCCCTGCCTGTTTACACACCACAAGTCCTGGTGCAAACTGCCTCACATTCGATGCTCTACCTACACACTCAAGAAATCCTGCTCTGATACCATTGATGTAGTAAGATCCAACCCTCAATCACAAACTCCCAACAACATAAGATTCAACTAAAAAAAAATTTGCAAACAATTTGATTCATTAACTATTCAACTTTTCTCCGAATTACATGGAAATCATTAACAAAATGAAAATACATCATATACAACCATATGGGCTGATATAAACCATTAAAAACTAAAATAAGACTGATATAATTCTATTAAAAACAACAAAGATCAATCAAAAATTTACCTCCTTCAATCTATCCCCTTCCTGTAGCTTCTAGCTCCTTTAATATTCAATCTTCAATGAGAAGTTCTTGCTGCAATAAAGCAACAACTTTCAAATCTATTTGGTGCTGTCCACACACCTTAAAACCTACAACCAAACATCATTTCCACCTTCCCCAAGAAAATCCACTCCCACAACAACCTACACAATCTAGCCAAGAATGGCTACCAAAACCAAGTCTAAATTTCCTGTAATCTTCAAAAACTGGCTCCTAAAGCTTCTCTAGCAAAAATCCACAACCAAGTTGGGAAGAAACCTCCAAAAATAAATGCCAAAAACATTCCATAATATTAAAAATGCATTCATAAACCCACTCCCACTAAAATTACCAAAATTGGAGTCCATTCCTAGATTTTAGGGTAGTTTCCAATGTAACTCCTACCAACTCACCTTGGGTGTCCATTTTTTCATGAATGCTTTTAGGAAGTTTTAAATGCATAATTCAAACTTATAAATCCCTCCAAATCCACTCCCAAGAATATTTTTTGCCATTTTTTTTCAATATTAGACAATTTTCAAAATCCCCCTAAATTGTCTCCACACCCCAAAATTGCAACAAAATAATAAAAAGGGTAATTATTTAATGTTTAACTTAATATAACTTTGCAAATTACCTCACCAAGATAATTACCTACAAAACCTTAGGAAATTGAATTAAAATATTATTTTGGTTGATGCAGGATTGTTGGTCAATCACATATGCTCCTCCATCATAAATACATACTAATTTATATCTTGATCTTATTTTTACTTTTACAGTGTAATCCAGATGTGACTGATGCCACACCTTTTACCATGATGAGTTCCTCTCAATCAATTATCTCAGTTGCATCACCCATTTGGGTATATGTTTTTTTTATATCTAGTAGGTCTATATAAGTTTGTAGATATATGTAGATATATGCTAGTTTATATTTTTTGTCAACAATTATATATTAATTTTATCATTTTTATTTTTCTTCTTGTAGAGTAGGCCACCATCCACATTCATGAATCCAAGACCAAGACAATATGGTAGGACTCCTAAGCGTCCTAAGGCACCATCATTTGCTCAACATATGACAACCAAAGAAAATATGCTTAAGGTAATGAATAATTGAATTACACTTTAATTTGTAGTTTAATATAGTGATTAGGTGTTATTTTGAAAGTTATAAAAAATAGTAGATAAATTTCTATTTAGTAGTTTAAGTTATTTACCATTGAGAGCTAATTAACCTAATTTGTGGTTCAAATTGTTTTTGTGTAGACATCTTCTCATCCATCAAGTAGCGTGAAGAGGCTACGTTTTGGTGATCCACCAGAAGATTAGGATTTTGTTGACATGGCATAGCCATTTGACATATAAATTGTATATATATAGACCATGAGATGGCATATGCCACATTTTATAAATATTTTTTTGAGTTGGCATATATGCCAAATTTGTATATGTAGACACACAATTACTTTACACTTTTATATATAAAAATTGATATTTGACATATTTTGTTCATTGTTTGCATGGTTTCCTATTTTGAAACTTAAAATTTGAATGAATAATCAATTTATAATGGTTGATGTATGATGGATAACATGTTATATAAATATTTATTTCTTGCAATCTTGCACTTTAATAGTTTATGAATTACATAGATCATTTTTACTCATGTTATAGTACAGTTAAATTTGGTTTCCTTGGGAAACTTCACCAAATTTGATCCCTTTGTCATTACTCTCTATAGTTGCAACCATAGTAGCAAAATTGAAATGCATTTCCATGGCATAGAGATATAGAGAGCAAATAAAATAAAGAGTTAAATCAATGAATTGTAGAAAATAGATTTTTGTAGTTTATATTCATATTGCTGATTACATTGCATTGAACATCTTTCAAACTCAAAGAATTACTTCACATTACATAACTAATAACTAGATGGTGATAGATGACAAATTTTCAATTACAATATAGTTTTTACAAAATCAACCTAAGCAGATATGCAATTACTTCACATTGCATAACTAATAACTAGGAGCAACTGCTAATTGCATTTGCTTTTCATGGCATTCCATGAGACCACATTTCTTTGAGGCATTTTTCAAATAGTTCACTATCTTTTCTATGCTACCACATTTTTCATACATGTCTACCAAATCATTTTATCAAACAATTTACTACCTTGCTATTATGGCTAAAAGCCTAAAACAAGTGCTTTCGAACAAGCTATGGATGCTTGGAAAAAATCAATCAAAACATATTAGTAAGCAATATTACATTGCATTGCCTTAAAAAATTAGTAAGAATTTTTCGTACTTTATATTCATATTACTAAGTGTATTGCATTGCACATCTTTCAAACTCAAAGCATTACTTCACATTACATAACTAATATCTAGATGGTGATAGATGACAAATTTTCAATTACAATATAGTTTTTACAAAGTCAACCTAAGAAAATATGCAATTACTTCACACTACATAACTAATAACTAGAACCAGTTTCCAAAAGATTTTACAACATTTCAAACATGATAGAAACCATGATAAGGATTAAAGAAGGAAACTAAGCCTTTCAACCAGAGGAAACAACCTGTCAATGGGAAGAAAGATATAGAAGCGATGAGTGGGAGGCAAAATTTGAATTTGGGTGAGGTCATTGGAGATGCTGAGTCGGAAGATGAAGATGATTTAGGTGGGGATGCCTTTGTAGGTTTTTTGAGTCTGTCTTTGGTGGCATTGATAATGGTGGACTAGCGCTACTGTTGTTTTTTCTACCTTCTCCGATTCAGGCTTCTAGTGGAAGAGTTTTCCTGCATGGTGGGCTCGTTTCATTT
>VDFB02000015.1:91723439-91774749 GCA_007258455.2 Sequoia sempervirens
ATTACATGGTTTCAATGTTGAAATGATGACCATGAACAAATCAAAATATACCCCAAAAATTACTGCAAATATTCTATATACTCTCTTTTCAGAATACTAATATTACAAACAAATAAAAAATTCCTCTTTTCTAGTCTTCCAAATATGTCCCCCTTATTTATTGTTCTGGCTGACTCAATTTTTAAAAATATGTATACTTTAAGTTTCCCATGTGCAAAATAATGTCTACTTTTATCCACATAGAACTCCTTTCCAAATCCATTTTCAGTGTACCCATTGCACACTAAGGTCGTCTCATGCCGTAAAAAGAAAATTAAAATCTTCTAAACTCTTGATTATTCTCACGCTGGGAAAAAGTCGTGTCACCCAGAAAGTTTTGTATGCTTGCAAAAATAGTCATCCGACCTAATATAGATTGCAAAAGTAAATGTAGAGATCTTTCATAGATTTTGGAGTAAATGCAAAGTTCCCTGGTGGATGGATAGATTTTATACGTTAATTCACCCCCTTAACAATCTATAAATAAAACAAATTTCTGGAGACACAAGACAATAGACAGAAGCAACTGAGACATAGGACATAAGCAACTGGCGACACAGACATAAGCAACTTTCTTTTATGGATAACTTTGGGTTTTTTATTTATACAAATTTGGTTGATAATTGCACAACTAAAAATTTCTTCTGTGTATATGTAGTTACAGAGGAGAAAATTAGACTCAGTGCTTCTGCTCTTATAATTGTCTAAAATGACACGTTGTAAGGTTTTGTAGTATTATTGGAAGCATTTATTTTTCATAAATGTCTTTTCTTTTGAGATTTTTATGTCTGTTTAGCTAAGCTAATGTTGATAATTTACTAGATGTATTTTTTTTACTATTTAAACAAGCAGATACAAATTGGCAGGTCCTACATAGTAAAATTCATTGCATCAAATGAAATTGAAATTGGTGAATAATCTCTATGGAAACTTCACCTTGAAGCTAATGTTCTTGGCCGTAAAATATTTGACCATGGCAGTGACAAAAGTGCTATGATATGCACACAACTACTGCCTAGTTGGGTCAAGGTCACATACTCTATTTTTGATAAGGAAAAGCAGGTTTTGAAGGGGCCCTAAAACCCTTTACAAAGATGAAAAGCTAAAAAAAAAGACTAAGCCTAGAAAACCTGTAGCCCAAAAAACCAAAATGCTAACAACAAAATTAACCAAAGAAACTCATCAACAAACCAACAACAAAAACATTAGCTCCTAGGATGATCAAGCAAAAGAGTCAACAAAGCTACAACATCTTTTCCAGAACATTAACCGAGGCATATTTTCTACAATGACCCCCTCATGCATCTTCATAACATCCTTGAGCTCATCAAATGCTATGGCAACCCGCTTCTTTTTCTTACTCTTCGTCCTCAAACACGGGCCAACTTCCACATCCTTTTCAATACCTGGAGCAAAGTCCACATTCTTGTCCACCAGGTTTGAGCAATTCACATCCTCAACATCTTTCTCAATTTCACCCAACTCCAGGGGTTTACCAATTCATTTCAAGGCTTTCTCATTTAAAACTAAAAGACCCTTAGTAGTCGACTTCAAGGAATTATTGCTAATGTTCACAATAGTCTTCAAATCATCCGACAACTTACCAATCTTGTCCTCAATATTAACAAATATTTCCTCCAAAGTATTATGAACCAACATTTCTAAAAAGGAAATCCTCTCCTCATGAGTTATACCTAGGCGATCAACATCCACAACCAATTTATCAAGCATTACATTCATGGATTTCAACTTACCTTTAATTACCCATTCCTTTTGATTGCTTCAGACCAACGCCACATAGACAACTTGCCAATTCTTTACTTGGACATTGAGCTCCTTACCTTCTGAGAACAACCATTTCACCAGAGAAAGCAAGTTACGTGTCCCATCCTCTGCCATCTTACAAAACATACCCATATTTACCTCATCCGAATTGATAGGAGGCTCAAAATTTAACTTATAATTTTGACTACGGTCTTCCCTACACTCCTCTTAATGCTCCTCAGCAGGGGAATCCTCCACTTTGGCCACCTCCACCTTAACCCTGTGCTTGTTTGGTAAGTTTTCCAAATCAACCAAGACTTCCAGCCGCTCTGCCTTCACTGTATTCCCCTTAACTTGTAAGGAGCTTAAAAAGAGTCAAGGGAACCTTGGTTAGGGTCAATTTCCTTAGAGCAATGGAAACCCTCAAATCCCTGAACATCCATAGGCACGAACCTAGGAAGGTTATCACCCACACCAGGACTATAATCCACAACCGAGTTTCTTTCCACAATCCGCACATTTTCAAGACCCTGCACTCTAGTCGCAGGGGAGCTTTCCACCACACCTACCTTCTGAGGACTCAGAGGAGGCTTCACATTAGGACCAAGATTCTCAACATCTTTCGACGAATCCACCTTTCTCTTAACAAATGCCTTATCTTTCCTAGGGCATTTTGTTTTCCCCTTAGCGCTCTTCTTCCCATACTGCACCATAGAATCCCTCAACTCAATGTTTGTTTCATAACCCTTTGACCACTCTTCAGAACCCTCCTCAAACATACCATCCTCCTTAGACAATTCATCAAAATCTGAGTCTTCATCCTCAGAATTCCTTTCCCATTCTTCTGCAGAATCACCCATCTCATAACCAGAATTCTTAACCCCCTTTTTGCGAGCCGAGGTTTTAGGAGAAATAAGGATTAACTTAAGATTAATATGAACAAACATGAGATTCAAAATGCCTTCATGAAGAATGACCTTCTTAGGGTTTTTTTGATGATCCTCAATACTATTTTCCATAGACAACAAGAGATAAAAAGGAAAAGAAACCAACACCTTGTGACGTAAGTGATTCAAAAGCATAAAGTGGTAGCTATAAACAACAGAGAACCTACCTTCCAAAGTGAAGAACTGCATGATAGCCAACACAAGATCCCTCCAAAGTGGTTTAAGAGACTTACAGGCATACCCACCACTCCCAACTTCCCTAATCTTCTTCTTCTCATCAAATTTGAAGAAATTAGCAAGGGCTTTTTGTTAGGGTTAGAAAGGAAAATATCTAACAATTAAATGCAGATTTAATTAATAAATAGAGAAACTAAAACACACATAGAATAAATTATAACATAGAAAATTTAACATGGTTCACCCAATTCGGGCTACATCCACCAAACCGTAGTCATCCAATGATTTTATTATCTAGTGCAAAAACCTATAACAATCTTGCGAATAATCATGTTTTTCATCATACTGTAACCCCCATCCGAACCCCTTTTTAACAAGCTTAGAAGCTTCTAGATTTGGGTTCTACAAAGTCGGTTTTTTTCTTTTTTCGATGATTTTTTCCTTTTTCAGTGATGACATGAAAAAGTAGGAAGAAAATTTTTCTTGAGGGTTGCCGCCCCTGAACCCCCGCCCAGCCCCGGACCCCAACAAGGATACATGCTGGGGTGTACAATATAGCATGATCAATCACCACATACCAACAATTTCCCACTTGGACATTGATCAACCTCCACACCAACACAATCTCCCACTTGGAGACTGATCCTGGACGACATTGCTGCACTTATAGCTCCCCCTGAAAATGAGTACCTTGGACCCTATTGCTCTATTATACTTGAATTCAACCTTGAAGGCCAACTGAAGCTAAAGAAGGGCTCAACTTCTCCCTTGTCACCACCTTCATAAACATATCCACTAGATTGGCATCTGTATGTATCTTGTCCAACTTGACCTGTCCATCCTTCAACACCAATCGAATGAAATGATATCTCAACTGTATGTGTTTTATTTTAGAATGCAAGGCATAATTATTTGCAAGATGTATAGCACTCTAGCTATCTGTAAACAAGTAATTTCCAGCTTGTTGTTTTCCCAACTCATCCATGAAAAGTTGCAGCCATATCATCTCCTTTGTCGCCTCTGTTGTAGCAACATACTCTGCCTCTGTGGTGGATAAAGCAACCACCTTTTGCAATCAATAAATCCAACTCACTGCTATCCCACCAACTGTAAATACATAACCTATGGTACTCTACCTAGTATCTATATCCCCTACCAAATCTAAGTCAAAATAGCCTTTTAAATCAGTATTAGAGTCCCCAAAACATAAACATTTATTAGATGTACCTCTCAAGTACCTGAGAATCCACTTTACCGCATTCCAATGCTCAATTCCGGGATGACTCAAATACCTGCTAACAACTACGACATGTGTAATATCGAGTCTCATACATACCATGGCGTACATTAAATTGCCTACAACTGAAGCATATGGTACCTTGGACATTTTTTCTTCCTCCTCTTGTGTCTTTGGACACATATCCTTAGTCAATTTAACATGATTAGGCAAAGGTGTGTTGACAACTTTTTCATTCTCCATATGAAATCTCTGCAACACCTTTTCAACATAATTAGCCTAAGATAAAAATATTTTTTTGTTTTTCCTATCTCTACAAATTTTCATACCAAGGATTTTTTTTGCTGCCTCCAAATCTTTCATAGCAAAATATTTTGATAACTGTTGTTTTAGCTCACTTATGTGATTCATGTTAGACCCTGCTACAAGCATGTCATCAACATATAAACATAAAATAGTATAGCTGTCATTATCCAACCTCTTAAAATAAACACAATGGTCAGAATTACACTTGCTGTAGCCTTGCTCAACCATAAAACTATCAAATTTCAAGTACCATTGCCGAGGTGCTTGCTTCAAGCCATATAAACTTTTCTTCAATCTGCACACTAGTTTCTCCTTACCTTTGACCTCAAATCCTTGTGGCTATTCCATATATATTTCCTCTTCCAAATCACCATGGAGAAAGGTTGTTTTAACATCAAGTTGTTCTAAATACAAATCTTCAGTAGCCACAATACTTAAAACAATACAAACAGAAGTCATTTTAACAACTGGAGAAAAAATCTCATCAAAATCAATACCCTTTTTCTGTGCAAATCCCTTTACAACTAATTTGGCTTTAAATATTTTCTTACCTCCATCCTCCTCTTTCAGCCTATAAACCCATTTGTTTGGTAAAGCCTTTTTACCTACATACAACTTCCATAATTCCCAAGTCTGATTTTTTAGGAAGGAGTCCATTTATTCTTCCATTCCATGCTCCCACTGAACCTTGGTATCCACCTACATAGCTTCATCAAAATATTCTGGTTCACCAGCATCAGTTAAAAAAATAGTATACAAAGAGGGAGAGAATCTTTCTAGAGGTCTAACATTCACAGGATTTTGTGCTATTTGTTGTTGTTGTTGTGGAGCATGAGGAACCACTGAAACATCCTTGTTTGGAATATCATCCAACACTACATAATCATTTTCTTTCTTCTCATGTTGTAGCAACAAATCTTTATACAACACTTTCTCATTGAATATGACATCCCTACTTCTCACAATTTTCTGATTTTCAAAATCTCAAAGCCTATAACCAAATTCATCAATGTCATATCCAACAAATATACATTTCTTGATTTTGCATCAAACTTGGTTCTATTTTCAGAATCTACATGTGTAAATGCTTCACAACCGAAGGTTTTGATAAAAGAATAACTCACCTTCTTACCTTTCCATGCTTCCTCTGCAATACCACAACCCAAAGGATTAGAGGGACCTCTATTAATTAAATAAACAACAGTGTTTACAGTCTCTGCCCACATTTTTAAAGGCAGCCCAACATGCAATCTCATAGTCCGTGCATGCTCCATTATTGTTCTATTCATGCACTCAGCAACTCCATTTTCCTGTGGAGTCCTTGGAACCGTTTTCTGCCTACGAATACCATTAGAGGAACAATAATCTTCAAACTCTTTGCTGCAATACTCACCACCATTATCAAATCTAAGACATTTTAGCTTTTTACCCATCTCATTCTCAACCAAGCTTCTCCATTTTTTAAAAGTTTCAAATACATTAGATTTCTACCTAAGGAAATAAATCCATAGGGTGATCCCACAAAGTTGATTTACAATTTTTGGGAGGAACTAATTTTTGCTGAAATCACATATTTTTTGAAAATATAATGATTTAATCCTTAAAATATTCCATTTAAAGAATTCCAATTGAAGATGGTTCGATCAAACTACCTTAAATCAAACCCCCTTGGATAGAACCCTGCTAGTTTTAAACCATACTTATAACAGAGTCTCCTTTACACTTATCAAAATGTTGATAAAAAACCACTTTTAATTTACCTTTTGGGAGATCAAACGAATTCATTTAAAATTTATTTTTTCTCAAGTATTTAATCTTTATTATGAGCTTCCCAAAAAGTATAATTTTAAATAAATTTAATTTTATTATTATATTTATTTTTTATTTTTCATGAATGTAGGTTTTTCACTGAAAATTAAGCTCTTAGTTCTGCAAATGTGAAAAAATAGCATATTATTAAAAAAAATTTAAAAAAATATTAGTGCACCAGATATTGAAGTCCTTGATCCAACAAAGAAAAACAAATTGACTTTCGATACACACAAAACAAGTTACGTGTTATATGGTCGCGCTATGTCTGAATTATAATTGGTTTGAATTCAAAACTTGATTAAATACAAAATATTCAATAAAAAACTATCTAACCAAGTGGAAGCACTAGCTATTAGAGTTATGAATCTAAATTCAAAAGAATTAAAATTTCATCCTTCATGGAAAAAACATTATGTGTTATACGATGAGCGTCACTTTTTAAAAATGTTGTTTTATGAAAAAGGCTAGTTTTTGAGTGAGATGGAAAAAGAAGTGCAATTTGATTCCAAAAATTTTGAAAAAAATATATTTATAATCTATAGAAAAAAATTCATGAAACTCTAGTTTGCATCATCTTCAAATTCCTCACGGTTTAGCCGCTATACGTGCCTAAAAGTGAAGATTTAGTTAAAAAAAATTATTTCAGTGTCCAGTTTGGCCAAAAACTATAAACCACTATTGTGGGATCACCCCATACCTTCCTAGTTGCATCATCAATGAATGTAACATAATACTGAGAGCCACCGAGAGAAGATACCTAAGCTGGTCCCCATACATCCATATGCACAAGTTCCAATTTCCCATCTTTATTTTGCTTCCCATCCTTGAGAAAACTTACTCTCTTTTGTTTTCCATACACACAACTTTCACATAAATCCATATTAACACATTTTAGACCTGGTAGAACATTATTTGAATGAAGTACTTTCATACCTTTTGCACTCATATGCCCAAGTCTATTATGCCACAGTGTTGATTCAAAGTCCACAACAACTGTATGATCTTCTACTTGCTGAACTGCAACAACTGTTCCTAAACATTGACCTTTTTTCATAACAATTAAAGTAGAAGGAACAGTATGACCTGTACAAAGATATAAGGTGCCTACTTTCATACCTTTTTCTACCACTAAGGCACCCTTTGTGACCTTCCAATTTTTTTCACTAAATGTAACAACACAACCTTCATCATCTAATTGTCCTGCTGAAATTAAATTTTTGCTTAACTTTGGAACATGTCTTACCTCATGTAGTAGCCAATGATTCCCATTCTGCAACTTAATCTTGATTCTTCCCTTTCCAACAATTTGATAGGGTTCTTTATCTCCTAAACAAACTAGCCCAAAATCTCCTTGGACATAATCAAGAAAATACCTTCTATGGGGGGTAGCATGAAATGAAGCCCCTGAATCTAACACCCAAGAATCATCAGCATTATCAAGGGAAAGAATCAAAGCATCCTCATCAGATTTATTACTTACCACATTTTCCTCTTTACTTCCTTTTTGTCTCCTTTATTTTTTCGAGACCAACAATCTTTCTTTAAATGACCCGACTTACCACAGTACCAACAATCCCTCTTGTCTCTAGATTGGGACCTTATATCCTTTGATTTTCCTTGTGACTTCCCATGATTTCCGGAATTGTTTCCTTTCTCCTTTGTTTTGCCCTTTCTTTTTGCATTCAAAACACTACCTGATGTGGATGTTCCACCTGAGATTTTCCTACGAATTTCCTCTCCCAAAATAACACCAACAACATCATCAAATTTCAATGTATTCGAACCATAAACAAAATTTCTAACAACCATTACCAAGCTATTCTAGCTTTCAGGCAAAGAACACAAAATCAAAAGAGCCCTAACTTCTTCATCAAAGTTTACTTTTATAGAAGTTAATTGACTGGTGACCATATTAAACTCATTTAAATGATTAGTAACTGACCCACCTTCTACCATTTTCATATTAAATAAATGCTTCATAAAAAATACCTTATTCGAAGCGAAAGGATTTTCATATAACTTTGCCAGGGTTTCCATCAACTCTTGAGTTGTCTTTGCTATTGTAATATTGAACACCACCGATTGTGCCAAGCATAAACGAATACTGCCAAGAGCCTTTCTATCCAAAATATCCCAGTCCTCATCATAAATTATTGTGGTTTTCTTGGTTTTCCCTTCCAATGGCCGCCATAAATCCTTCTGATAGAGGTAGTCCTCCATCTGCATCTTCCATAACTAATAGTTCTGCCCATTAAACTTCTCAACCTTCTTACGCTCTTCTGCCATTACTCCCACACTGTGAGACTCCCACTCAACCGTGAGACCTTCCTACAGATGATAATAGAAACACAACCTGCTCTGATACCACTTGTTAGGGTTAGAAAGGCAAATATCTAACAATTAAATGCAGATTTAATTAATAAACAGAGAAACTAAAACACACATAGAATAAATTATAACACAAAGAATTTAACGTGGTTCACCCAATCTGGGCTACATCCACCAAACCATAGCCATCCAATGATTTTATTATCCAATGCAAAAACCTATTACAATCTTGCGAATAATTGTGTTTTTCATCATACTGTAACCCCCATTCGAACCCCTTTTTAACAAGCTTAGAAGCTTCCAGATTTGGGTTCTAAAAAGTCAATTTTTTTCTTTTTTCGATGATCTTTTCCTTTTTCGGTGATGACGCGAAAAATTAGGAAGACAAATTTTCTCGAGGACTACCGCCCCCAAACCCCCACCCAACCCCGGACCCCAGCAAGGATACATGCCAGGGTGTAAAGTATAGCATGATCAGTCGCCACATACCAACACTTTCTTAGCAACTACTATGTCTCTATAGAATTTCCTCCCAGAAGACGAAAGCCCAATGACTTCCACCACAAAATCCTCATCAATCTTGAACTTCACACCTTTATAACACAAAACCTTGTCGTTCCATCATTTCACAAAAAAATTTGTAGCTTCAAGATTAGGACCTTGGATTCTAAGCATGTATTGGGTAACCCTACCATTTTCCAAATGCTCCCACATAGTTTTGTTACTCTGGAACTCCTCACACAAGCTCAACTCCACTATGCAGTGAGCTCCACCCATGGTGGCATACAGAGAACAAGAACCCAACAGTGCCAAAATTTTCTACACAAACAAAATAAGGTTGGATAACCACAAAACAATTGCAAATAACACCCACAAAACATGTAAGCCTTCCATTCCAAGTGCTTCCCAACCTACATAGCCAGGCCATGATTTCTCAGAAATCTAAATGATAATTATGAAAAGGGAAGGGCCAAGACTCAATGTGCATAAACCAATTCAAATTAAAAATGAAGAGCCTTTCCCATATATCAACCACCTTAAAGACGTGCCACTTGTTCATTATTGGAAAGGATTTTAAGATTGAGTGGTAAGGACTCAAATACATCCTAATCATTTCTAGCCACCACTCCAAAATTAGCTAACCCGTCAACCAGCAAGTTAGCCTCCCTAAACACATGTGAGATTCTAATCTCATCAAAAGAATTAATGATGGAGATTAAATCATTAATGAGATGAGCAATTGACCATGATGGCATAAATTTTAGCAAAATATAGTTTATAATGTTGAGCGAGTCCCTTCCAACCAAAGTTTAGAGACCCCTAAATTATTTTCCAACACGAGGCCATGATAGGCTGCAGTTGCCTTTGCAAAGTGGTTTGTCTAGATTCCCAAAGGGAGCGCCACTGTAGAGAAAAACCTACCATTCGCATCTCATAACACTCCCCCACAACCATCAGGGCCTAAATTTTCCTTAAAAGCTCCATCAAAATTAACTTTAAACCAACCAGCAGGAGGAGCCTTCCACCGAACCCCCTCCTTGGGTTCTTTTATCTTCTTCACCAGATTAGAGAGGTCACAAGAGAGATTCCATATTTTTCCCACAAGAAAATCATAAGGAGAAACATTCACCTTCAGGAAAAAAGGGGGGATCACCGAGAATTTAGAAAGAAAATTTTCCTTGATAGCATCACATATTTTAAAAGCCAACCTAGAAGGCAACAATTCCAACTGACATAAAACTTGATTGTTACGTTCCTTCCCCCATGCTACATGCAAAAAAATAAGAGACCACAACATTGAGAGAGTTGAATTAAGGGAAGGAGCCACCTACTGAGACCACACATCAACAAAGGAGGTAGGGAACACCCAAGCAATATCCCACAATTGAAAAATATGAGCCCAAACATCCCAAGTATAACTGCATCCAATTACCAGATGAAAACAATCCTCAGTCACTTCTTTACATAAGAAACACCTGTTTGGCAGAGAAATTCCCCTCTTCAAAAGATTATTTAGAGTTAAGCTCTTGTCTTGACAAAGAAGCCAAAATAAAATATTAATTTTAGGCAGGAGCTTCCCATTCCACAAACGATCCCAGAAAGGAGGAGGGCCAACTAGTCGAGTTTGAAAAGAAAAGGCCAAGGAAACAAAAAAAATTCCATTGGGAGTCAACGGCCAAATCACTGAATCCTCAGGAGAATCCACCAGGATATGAATCATGGAAAGAAACACAAACAAGGGCTTCAAATCCCTATTTACCAAATCAAGTCTAATCCAGCTACCCTGCGTTATATAATCAGCAAAAAAAACACCCCATTCCCTGATACAAAAATCTTTGAAAGGGGTCACCCAAAGTTCATCCTTCAAAGGACCATTCCCTATCCACAAATTTTCCCAAAACAAGATCCTTCTACCATTACCCAAAACCCACCACAACCCAACAACTACAGTCGAACGAGCACAAAGCATAAAGTTCCAGAGGACAAACCCCTATGAAGGAATAAAGTTCTCCCTGAACAAATCTCTAAACTTATCCACTCCCCTCAAGCACATAGAAGAGTAGATCGTCATCCACTATTTGTCACTCACAAGCAAGTTCCATAATTGTTTAGCCATAAGGGAAGAATTGAAATCTTTTAGCTTATGCAAGCCTAATCCACCTTGGATTTTAGATCTGCACACCTCCTCCCAAGACAAGTGTAATATTTTCTTCTCCTCCACACTAGACCACAATAACCTTTTCTGAATTCCCTCAATAGTTTCCCAAAATCTTCTAGGGATATGAAACAAACTTAAGGCGTAAACCCAAAAATTCTGGAGAGTTGAATTTATTAACTGGATTTTACCTGCTTGACTAAGTAGGGCACCCTTCCAACTAGCAAGCTTCAAATTAAACTTATCAATGATACAATTCCAAAAGGAATTAGGGACACCATTAGAAAAAAGGGGTAGCCCCAAATATGTTGATGGGAGCTCCCCAATACCACATCCAAGAATACTAGCAATCCTCAATTGATGATGCTCTAGAGTATTAAGAAAAAAAGCAATACTCTTAGGCAAACTCACCTTGTGACCCGAAGCCACCTCATATTGTTGAAGAATAATATAGATAGATTTAGCCACAAATATAGAAGCCTCCGCAATAATAATAGTGTCATCAACAAATTGTTGATGGGAGTAGCAAAGTTGGTGCGAGGAGGGATAAAGACCTTTGAAGGCCTCATTAGACACCGCCTGGAGAAGTTACCTACCCAAATATTCCACCATTATGATAAAAAGAAAAGGAGAGATTGGATCCCCTTGCTACAAATGACGAGAAATCATGAAAAAGGACAAGGGAGACCCGTTGATCAACACTGCAAAAGAAGGAGAGGAGATTAATTGCCTCACCAATTGTAGAACCCAGTCTGAAAAACCAAACACCATAAGAATACTCCTTAGGAAGCTCCAATTCACCCAATCATAAGATTTGACCAAATCAAGCTTCAGAATAAGACCAGGCTTCTTGTTAACTTTAAGAGAATGAATGTTTTCATGCACCGTAATAATAGAATCCAATATTTTCCTTCCAGGCACAAAACCATTCTACTGCGGAGAGATAATCTTAGACAACACCCTTTGCAACCTAGAAGCAAGCACTTTAGAGAGAATCTTATAAATGGATTTACAAAGACTAATAGGTCTAAAATCACCAAAGAGCTCAGCCCCAGGCTTCTTAGGAATTAACACTATAAAAGTGGAATTCAATTCCTTAAGAAGCTGCCTACTTCCAAAAAATTCTTTGGTGGCATTGATAACATCCTTCGAAATTATCTCCCAATAAGAGTGAAAGAATAACATAGGGAACCCATCCGACCCCGAAGATTTATTCCCTTCAAAAGAAAACATAGCCTTCCTGATCTCTTCATCCGACATAATGGCAGACAAGGCCCTATTTTCCTCCTCTGACACAAAGTTTGGGATAACATTAAGGAAACCCTGTTGGCAAATAGGATCCAATGGTCGATCTTCCGAAAGAAGGTCCTCAAAGAAAGACTGAGCCGCAAATCTTATGTCATCATCCTCCTCAAGAGAAGAATTATTCACCACAACTTTAGAAATCCTGTTAGAAGATCTATGCTTCAAAGTCGTGAGATGAAAGAACCGGGTATTTTTATCCCCACTTCGAAGCCAAATAGCTCTAGACCTCTACTTCCAAAACTAGACAAAAGAACACTTTCCTCCTTAAGCAGTGTGGAATCAGACCCAGAAGCACACATTTTTTACTGCACAATATCCAACTTAGACTTAAGATCTAATTTTTCCTCAAAGATGTTTCCAAATGAATCCTTATTCCACTGAATCAAATTATGCTTAGCAGAAGCCAACTTCTTAGCAACTTTATACATGGTAGACCCATCAACATTAATATTCCACCACTGAGCAATTTTCAAATGAGGGTATGGGTGGCTAGTCCACATCTTCTCAAATTTGAACGAAAAATCCTTTTTACGACCAAAGGGTTCAACACTCAAGGTAATAGGGAAATGATCTTAACCAAGCCTCGTAAGAGCATACAGGGAGCAGACATAAAAGTGCAACCAATTAGAAGAAATGAGAGCCCAATCCAGCCTAACCTGAATCAAAGCATCCCCAGTACGCCTATTGGACCAAGTATAGGATGCCCCTCCCAATTCCAAATCTAGTAAAATATTATCATTAATAAAAGTCATGAGGTCAAGATGATTGTGATCAACCACCTGAGAACCCCCAAACTTATCAACATCATTCAGCGGGGTATTAAAATCCCCCATCACCTACCAGTTCTGAAAAGAGAACTAAGCCTTGAAAGTATTCAACCTTTCCCAAAAATGCTTATGAGAGCTTTTCACATTAGGAGCATAGGTATTCGACAAAACCCAAGAGAACTTCTCTCTAAAGCAAAAAAATGAAGTAGCAACATGATTTTCAAAAGAAAACAAGTCAGAGCCAAACAACCACCTTAGGATTCCAAAACGTTGTGACCCCACCAAAAGCACCATCAGAATCAACAACTTGACAACCACAGTTCTTAAAAAACCTATTCTTAATTTTGTCAACCTTCTCAACACACATCTTAGTTTCCTGAATCATAATGATATCAGGCCTGTGATCTCTCACAATGTTTGCAAGAAGATCCTATTTATGATGATTATTTAATCCTCTTATATTCTAAGAGAGGATCTTCATAAAAGATTATGTGAGGGACCATTCAGGCCCATCTCAATCAGAGTAATCTGTGATCCATCAACAATATCACATTTGCTTACCCTCTCCCTCACTTTTTGCAAAGGCCTTCCTCTACCCCTTGGCTCTGAACCACAATCTAGCTTCAAATGGTTTCTAGTAGCCATCCCCACCACAGATGGGTTTTGCTTCTTCTTATTCCATGAATGGTATTCCAAGGCTAATCTTCCTGAGAAGCACCATTAGAACACATAATGATAGAAGAGGTGAGCACCAACTTCTCAGAAATTGAAACCACCAATGGCCCAACAGAGGAAAAATCCTCTTTGACTGAATCCACCAGAGGGGGATCTGAACACTCCTTGGAAGTTAAGAACTGCTCCTCAAGGACCATATTAAGAGGGGTCACATTCTTAGGCTCAACAACCACCAAAGCTAGGAAGACATCACCACGCTCCTCCTCTAGATTAATAGCCCGCTCATCAACACTCGGGGCCTTCACCACATCCTCCACAAGAGGAGTTTCCTTATCAAGGCAAGGAAGAATTGGAGAAACCTGCACAACAAAGTCACCAAGAGGTGAACCATCCAATGCCACCTCCTCCATAGGCTCAATAGGGCCCTTTTTAGCAACAAGTCAATCCCCAACCTCCTTCCAAACTTTAGCCTCCTTTTGAGAGACCGAGTTCTTTTTAGGAGGAACCATAGGCTTCAGAGGGCACTTTTTTTCCCAATGCCCCACCTTCTTGTAGTGGAAGTAGGAAAACAAGATAGATTCAAACTCAACCGCCTGCTCCCACACTCCCAGCTTAGAGTTTATCTTTATCAACGAAGGAAAATTCATGGCCTGGTCTAGAATCACACACAACCGTGCATAAACAAGCCTACGCCTTGAAGCAGTAAGACTATCAATAGAAAGCAAACATCCAAAATTAGACGCTATTCCTTTAAAGACCTACTCATCCCAGAATTCAAGAGGGATCCCAAGCAAACGAACCCACACTGGAGCCGAGTCAAAGGAACAAGAGCTCGAGGAGAAGCCTACCTCCCATTTCTTCAACACTAGAGTAAGTTTTCCAATAAGTCACGACCCCCCCACCAAAACCTTCAATAGATCTTCATCACAAGTAAAAGAAAACAAGAAGAATCCCTTTGCAAGGGTTGCTACCTCAACCTGGCCTTTCAGATGCCAACAATTTTTAGCCAGCATACGAACCATTTCAATATTAGGACAAGGTCCTAGAAACTTACCAACCAATGATTGTTCCATGGTAAGAATACCCTTATCAATAATACAATCCAACATTGAAACCGAATAATTGCCAGCTAACAGGTTAGCAAAGAATTCCACTGGAGGCAAGGAACTTTTATCCTTAAGCTTAGCACCGAATAAAATTGACCATGCCTTACCATCCACCAAGGACACATAAATCTTAGCAGCTTCAGGGATGGCAGCTACCTCAGGAGCCACATAATAAGACCCCATTTTGTCACAGGAAGTACCATCCGGACCCATACCATCAAAGGGAGAAAAAACATGTGAGACACCCAACGAAAAGGACCCACAAGATGTCCCATCCAGAAGACAACCGTCAGCCAACCTCCCAATGTCAGCCTAACCTCCACCATTAATGCCAAACCCAAGAGCAGAGATTCCCACCTTCCAAAATTTGAAAAATCCTTACCTTCAACCAATGAGACTGCTACAACACCTCCCAATGACGTACCCATTGTTCATTAAGGTCACAGGCTCTGTTGTTCTATTAAATCATTGTGAATTCTTTTCTTACCCCTTTAAATGTAATGTAGGGCTTAGTTGCAAGCATTATCACCTTAGTTAATATATTATTCTATAATAATAGTTAATAGAATAGTTAATATATAAATAATAAATCTTATATAATAGGATTAAAAAATGGAGAAGAGAAATGAAGGTGATTCAACTATGGCATAGGAATTATGGATAACGGTCATCTGGAGGAGCCTATGGAAGTGGGGGTTTTTTCTGGGCTGAGCTTAGGAAGGGCTTCTCAAGGGAAATCCCTAGGCCTCCAAATCGATGGTGTTGGTAACAGTAAACATGTTGAATGGGGCAACCAAAGCATGGATGCTTTGCAAAGAAAAATCCATAACGAGGATGGTGAAAGGAAGGATGGTGGTGCTCGGAAGGTGTAGAGTGATCAAATGATTGGTTTGGAGGGTGTTCTTAACAA
This sequence comes from Sequoia sempervirens, assembly GCA_007258455.2. Classification (NCBI taxonomy): domain Eukaryota; kingdom Viridiplantae; phylum Streptophyta; class Pinopsida; order Cupressales; family Cupressaceae; genus Sequoia; species Sequoia sempervirens. The sequence goes on from VDFB02000015.1 coordinate 91,739,469, forward strand.
AGGGGGCACCAGAACTAAAGGACCCAAGTTACTTGTGCTTGGGAGGCACAAAATTGAAGCAATGACTCTTTTCTCACAGAGTCATAGGGATGAGGTTTGGCGTTCTTGGCAGAGGTCCTTGGAACGACAAACAGGGGATTGCTCAAAATGTGAAGAACGATGTGAAAAGAAAGGCTTCAGAGTGAAGGCTGGGGGAAGTCGAGCAGGGGAGGCTCAACACTAGGCAATGGGGAAGACGTCTGAAGAAGTGAAAGCCAACAAACTGTCGGTTTCCTTGTAGGAAGAGCTTGAAGAGGAGGTAATGCACAATGTTAAAGTGTTTTCACATTTAGGGTTGATAGGACGATTCAGGGGTTTTTGGCCCCATCTGTGTGATTTACATAAATAGATCTCTAAGCACTGGGAACCTATTGTAGATGGTTGTATCCAAATCTACCCAGCTTCCAGAGGATTTTTTATTGTGGTTTTTGAAATAGTGGTTGAGAGAAATAAAATTCTGTGTGATTACTTCTGGAGCTGGGAGGAGAAATTTGCTCTGTCCTTGAAGCCTTGGTATCTGGCTTTCAACCCTACAACAGAGACTTTTGATAAAGTTCCTCTATGGGTAAGACTCCCAAACTTACCTCTTCATTTCTAGTTTGAGTCCTGCTTAGAAGCTATAGGAAATTCTTTAGGGTATTTTTTGATGGTTGATGAAGGTTCTTCAAATCTTTTGCACTCCACCTATGCCTAGATTTTGGTGGAGATGGAAGTCTCAAAGGCACTACAAGAAGAGGTCTCAATTAAAACCTCCAAAGGATGTTGGGTACAACCCTTGGATTATGAAGGGGTACATTTTCAATGTAGGAGATGCTTTTAGACTGGCCATATTGCTGCACAATGTGTAAAACCCAGATAGTCCAAACCAACGACATGGTGGCAGGATGTCTCACACAAACATTATGTAGTAGAGAAATAGAGTGAGAGTAAGAGAAAGTAGGATAAGAACAGTCCTCAGGAAGGGGGAAACACAAAACTACCTCAGTCAAATAGGGGTTCAAAATAGCTGGGGGAATCGAGTCATGTTGAGATACCCATCTTGAATGGTGTTGAGGTAGGGAGAGCTATAGAAGTTGAAGCAAAGATAAACCTTCATGGTGCTAAAACTCTAGAATGTAGAGAGAAATTAGGCTCGATGAAGGTGCAGGAAAAAGGGGAGAGTTTTGGAGAGGAAGAAGGTTAGAATGGGCAAGCAATGGTTGAAGATTCATGGGTGCACAATGATGTATTTGAGGCATGGTAGAAGAAGGAGGCAGAAATGGAGGAAGGTGGGCTTGCTGTGAAAGGTAAATATTTGGACTGGCAGAAGGACGCTGCAAAGGTGGAGGATGGTTGGCAAGTTGTCAAGGGGAGGAAAGACAAGAATTTCAAAATGAGAAGTTTCGCTATGGTCCTTCGGTCTCAGACCAAGAAAAGACCAAGTTGAATGTTAAAATTGTAGACTTGTTATTAGGCCTTTTTTAAGGGTCTTATGGTTGTAGAGGTTTCTCTGTGGTGTCTGTATAAGAGCGAATTTGCACCCTAGGTGCAATTCCCCTTTTTTCCTTATTACACTTTAGAAAACCTAAGTCAAAGGCTTAATTCACTTAAGCCTGTTGATGGTAGTCCACTTGGCACCTGTTTTGTGTGTCGGTGGAGGCATTTCTGTAGGGGATGCCTGTACAGTGCATAGATGTCCACGTGGTGTGCTTACGTCCCTGGCAGATTCTTGCAGCTAAGCCATCAAAGGCGTTACTCTTCCCATTGGCAGCAAAGTTGTAACGCCTCCTTCAACCACCCGACTTGAATATGGCCGTTTCTTTCCTCATTCCTTCATATTCAAGCCTTTGAACTTGCTTTGGAGGTTGGAAAAAGGTTGGATAGAGGTTGGATGAAATATTGGAAACACTCTACATCACTTCAAGCTCATTTTGCACTCACATACCAACATTCCAAACATTCGATAGAAGCAATATCACACTCCATCACGTCGGTAGAGCAAGTTTGGGACCACGCCATTGTAGCAGAGGCTTGAGTTCCTCTCATTTCTCCCCCAAGCAGCCTTGAGTGCTCTTGGTGGAGGTGGTAAACTTCCCTCTCCTCTCCTCTATCATTTGGTTGAGTAGCATAGTACTATTTTTGTAGTGCTTGTGTTTATCATTCCTTTATCTTTTCCATTGGCTATCCGTGGAGGTGGGAACACCTAAATGGGGGTTTGACTAAGGTAGGCCCCTATACAACCACCCCCCAACATTCTCTCTCTTGTTGTGTGTAGGTGTGTGAGCTCTTGGAGGATCAGCTGGCGAACGAGTTCATTGGTGAGATTCTCCTCATCTTTATCACTTTTGTTTATTTACTTTATAACATTAGAGATTACTTGGTTTATTTAGTCACATCATTGTGGCCTTTTAGTTAACTGGCTAGGTTGATAAGTTATTTTAGTGTGTTTAGCCTTGTCTCGGCTGTTGTCTGACTGTACGGACCACAACATGTTTCTGAGATGCCAACGCATCGCGCTGTCATCCGAAGTCCACGCTTACATCCTCGGGAAGAGAGATCCCTAAGGCACATAGTTAAACCTGAAGAGTGACTCGCCTAGCCCTATTAGAAAATGTGCCTCAATCTTACTAGCATGTAAACTCCTGAAAGAGAAAAGTCGGTGAGACCCTGTAGAAGTCTTACCAACTAGCAACTATGTTCTAAACTTCTGAAGTGCTCAGGTCACCGAGACTTTGGTTCTGTCTTGCCGACGGGAGTCATCAGAAAGACATGTCGATCACTATGAAACTTCCATCTCATTCCGCCCGTGCAAATCTCTTGCCGACATGTTGGTTTCTAATGGTTAACGAGGAGACTCATGGTGACATAAGTCATCAAGGAGAAGCTTGAACATTCAGAATAACTCATTCCGATAGAGTATGCCTTACTGATGGTTATTCACAAGAATGTCATCAGGGTGACATGAAGGATCGATAAAGAGTCTAAGCGACAGTGGAGGTCTCACCGACAGTTTAGCTCTCAGTATGAACTCTTGGCAATAGCTTTTCTCTCGTCAACTATTTTGTGATCGTTATGACCTCTTGGTGATAGCGTTCCTCTCACTGATAGAATTGTTTGTGAACTGCTGATAGATCTCCACAAGATGAACTTCGGTGTAACCTCTTGCTGATGGTGTTGCTCTTGTCAATAGACTGGTCGAAGTAATATGAACTGTCGGGTATGCCTTCGGTGTGATCTCTTGTCGATGACTATTGGTCTCGCCGACAGACAGATGTTTTGGGTGATAACTCTTGCCAATGGTTTTCCTCTCACCGATAGGTATGAACATCAGTATGACATAAAGCTCTATAATACTCTTAGCGATAGCGAAACTCTTGCCAATAGTTCTACAAAAGCTGGATTTGTGTTTAGTATGATGTTTCACCGATAGCGGTGGTCTTGTCGATGGTTCTGTGATCGGGCATTGTGGCATCGGGGAGACACGGCCTAGTGTCTCACCGACATGCGATACAGTTTGAACGCCTTGACCAAATGTCTATCCTACATGGTCTATTTTCGACCAATCAGAGAAGCGGAATGTGTTCAAACTACTAGCAGTTGGACTATTGCAACCATTCCTATGAAGGAGATGAACAAACTGTGAGTGAATGGACGACTCTCTGGCAATGGTATATGACTGTGTACAGTTCGATGTGTGATCAATGTATATGAATTCAATTCAGAGAGCATTGTAACTGGGATGTTCTATACAAGGTTGATCAAGGAAATGTTGTTGCTATAAATTGACATCAAAAAAATAAGTCTGAACTCTGTATGTATTTTTTTTTACTGTAATACAAAGAGGCTTTTCTTGGTGTGGTGGGTTTTTCTCTTGTAAGGGTTTTCCCACGTAAATCTGGTGTCCAAATTATGTATGTTCATTTCTCTGTTTCATTTATTTCTTTCATGAGTATCTTAATTGAATTGTAATTGCAAAATTTAAAGTCACCTCTGCATTCTTCCCTGAGGTTTTGACGTTAGGAGAGTTTGTTCCGCACCTAGGCTTTCCTTACAAGTGGTATCAGAGCCTAGCCAGTTGTGCTATCCTTGTGGGTACATTGGGTTTTTTGTGTCAATTCTGTTTCAGTGGGAGTCTTGTAGAAGTTTGGTAATTCAAATTACAGATTAAGATGGAAAGCACGTTAGGAAAGATTGAAATTGAGAAATTCAATGGCAGAAATTTTGAGTTCTAGAAACTTAAAATAGAAGATCTGTTGGTTGATCATGATCTTTGGCTTGTTGTGTTTGGAACAAAGCCACAGGCATGAAGCAAGAGGATTGGGACCTTGCAGATCAAAAATCAAAGGGGATGATAAAGCTCTATTTAGCAGACTTTGTTATTCTAAATGTTCATGAAGAAAAGACAACATCCTCTTTGTGGAAGAGACTGGGAGCTATTTATCAAGGAAAGTCCTTGGTGAATAAGTTGTTCTTGAGGAAGAAGTTGTACTCTTTGAAAATGTAGGAAGGAGCATTTGTTGCTAATCATTTGAATGCTTTCAACATGTTGATTGCTTAGTTAGCATCTGTGGGTGTGAAGATTGATGAGGAAGATCATTGTATGCTGTTGTTATGTTATTTTCCAGATTATCGGGATCACTTGGTGATGGCTATTGGGAGTACTACTTCCTCTTTTAAGATGGAAGATATTGTTGCTTCTTTGTTATCAAAAGAGATGAGAAGAAAATCTTCTGAGATGGTGAAGGAGGTTCTTGCTGTTAGAGGTAGATTGAAAGAAAAAGGCAAGAAGGACAAGAAGTCCAAATCCAAATCAGAGGGGAGATCAAAGTCTCTTGGCAAGAAGTCCAAGGTGAAGTGTTGGAATTGTGGGCAACCTGGTCATGTCCGAAAGGATTGTAAAGAGGAGAAAAAGAAGAATAAGTATTCTTCTGACAATTATTCTTCTTAGAGTGATGCAAATGCTTTCATTGTACCCTTGGCTACACACGCATCAGATGATGTTTGGCTGATTGATTCTGGAGCATCTTTCCACATGACATCTCATAGAGACTGGTTCACTAAGTATGAACAATACAATGGTGGAAGGGTGTATTTGGAAAGCAATTCATCTTTGTAAATAGTTGGTCGTGGAAGAGTCATAATTCAATTCCCTGATGGAAGAGTGAAGGGAATCAATGATGTGATGCATATACGAGGTTTGGCTCAAAATTTAATTTTTGTTAGTAAGCTGAACGATATTGGAGTGCAAGTCACATTCTCTGGAAATGGCTGCAAGATGACTAGAGGCTCAATGGTGCTAGCAAGGGGTGCTCGTATTGGTACCTTGTATAAGTTGGATGCACATGTTGTGCAATGCAATAGTGTCTTTGTAAAGTCACAAAAGGCTACTCATGGAGAAAAAGAGGAAAAAGTTCCTGATTGTGCAAACTATATGGAAGTTAAAATTCCAGTAGAAAAGACTATGCTCTGGCATCATAGGCTAGGCCACATTGGTGAAAAAGGTTTAAAAACCTTGAAGAATAAAAACTTGGTTGAAGGGCTTGATGATTGTAACCTTGAATTTAAATTTTGTGAACATTGTATATATGGTAAACAACATCGTGTTTCATTTTACTCCAGTCCACACAAATCTTTTGATTTACTTGTTTACATTCATTTTGATGTTTTTGGTCTAGTAAATGTTCCTTCTTTGTCTAAATCAAGATATTATGTATCGTTCATTGATGATTAATCAAGAAGGGAATTTGTTTATTTTTTGGAAAGTAAAGCAAAAGTGTTCAGTCATTTTAAGGAATTTAAAAACCTTGTGGAAAATCATACTAGAATTAAAATAAAATGTTTAAGGACTAACAATGGCGGTGAGTTTTGTTATGATAAGTTTGAGAGGTACTGTAAAGATCATGGGATTAAAAGACATAAAACTACACCCTACACTCCGCAGCAAAATGGAGTTGTAGAAAGGTTCAACATGACAGTGATGGAAAGAGCACGAAGTATGTTGAACAGTGTTGGCTTGGAGGAGAAGTTTTGGGCTGAGGCAGTTGCAACATGTTACTTAATAAACCATTCTCCTAATTCCTCTCTTGTTGAGAAAACACCTTTGGAAGCATGGTTTGGAAAGAAGCCCTCTCTGAGACACATTTGTGTCTTTGGCTGTGAGGCATATGCATATGTGCCGAATGAAAAAAGATCTAAATTGGAAAACAATGCTGTTAAATTTATTTTTATTGGTTATAGTGCTGGCATAAAAGGATACAAGATTTTGAATTATGATACAGAGAAGGTTCTATACAGCAGAAGTGTTATCTTTTGTGAGTTGAAGCCATCTACTTTGGATCTGTAGTCAGAGGCAAAATAAGAAGATAAAAAGGATGTAGTTGAAATTCCTCCAACACCATATAAAGAGGAATTGAGGAAAATTCAAAATGTACCTGAAACTGAGGAGAGCTCAAGTAGTTCTGAGAGTTCTAAAGAAGAAGATCAACCTCAACCTCAGCCTATGAGGAGGTCAACACATGAAAGAAAGCAACCTGATAGGTATGGGTTTTCTTTGATAGATTCTACTTGTGCCTGTGCTTTAATTTCTAGCACTGATGATCCTAGGACTGTGAAAGAGGCATTTAGAATGTTTGATTCAAACTCTTGGTTGGAAGCCATGAATGAAGAAATGGCATCATTAGAAAAGAATGATACTTGGAGTTTGGTGCCCTTGCCTAAAGGTAGAAAAGTTGTTGGCCAAATGGGTATTTAAAAAGAAAATAGGTCTAGATGGTAGTGTGGAAAAGTATAAGGCAAGGTTGGTTGTGAAGGGTTATTCCCAGGTAATTGATTATGGAGAAATTTTTTCTCCTATAGCTAAGCTGACGTCTATCAGATTTCTCTTGTCACTTGCAGCAACGTATGACTTAGAGATTGAACAAATGGATGGGAATACAACATTTCTTCATGGTGATCTTGAAGAAGAAATTTACATGTCCCAGCCTAAGCACTTTGTGGAAAAAGGTAAAGAAAAACTGGTTTGCAAGTTGAAAAAATCTATATATGGATTAAAACAATCTCCTAGAATGTGGTACCAGAAGTTTGACACTTTTGTTTTGTCATTTGGATTTGTAAAATCAAAATCATTATGTGTACTACAAAGCTGAAAATGATCAAGTTCTTATTATTGCTCTCTATGTTGATGATATGTTGTTCATAGGCAATAGTAAGTTAATGATTTCTGATCTAAAATCTCAGTTGTCTGCAAAGTTTGAAATGAAAGATCTTGGTGCAACCAGGTATATTCTGGGAATGGAAATAACCAGGGATAGGAAGAGTAGAAAACTTTGTCTTAGTGAGAGTAAGTATATTAATACTGTTCTGAAGAGATTTTGTATGACTGATTGCAAGCAACTAGTTGTTTCAATTTTGTAGGGAACAAAGCTATCTGTTGAAGACTATCCAAAATCTCCTACTGAGATAGAGGACATGACTAGAGTGCCTTATGCTAGTGCAGTTGGCAGTTTAATGTATGCAATGGTCTGTACAAGGCCAGACATTGCCCAAGTAGTGGGAGTTCTTAGTCATTTTATGGAAAATCCTGGAAGGACACATTGGGATGCTGTGAAAAGGGTGTTTAGATATCTGAAGGGAACTTCATAATATGCTTTGTGTTACCATGAAAATTTGGTTGAATCACAGAGGACTCTCAACATTCGAGGATATGTGGATTCTAATTGGGCAAGGGATATTGATAGCAGAAGATCCACCAGTGGATATATTTTCATGATGAATGATGGTGTAGTTAGTTGGATGAGTAAGCGACAAGCTGTAGTCGCTTTGTCCACTACAGAGGCAGAATACATGGTAGAAACACATGCCTGTAAAGAAGCAATCTGGTTAAAACATTTGTGTTCTAACATTGGGTTTGATGCAAGAATAATTACAATTTATTGTGATAGTTAGAATGCTATTTGTTTGGCGAAAAATCCTACTTTCCATGCCAGGATGAAACATATTGATGTGCAGTATCATTTTGTACGAGATATGGTGGAGGATGGAAGGGTCTCTTTAGAAAAAGTGAATACTTTGGAAAATGTTGCAGATGCATTGACGAAACCAGTGAGCATAGACAAGTTTAGGTGGTGTGCCAGTTCGATGGGCCTCAGTGCCCATGAATTTCAGTAGTTTTTTTCTACTCTGGAGGTGTCAGTAAGATCTTCGTCAAGTGGGAGATTGTTGGAAAATGTGCCTCAATCTTACTGGCATGTAAAATCCTGAAAGAGCAAAGTCGGTGAGACCCTCTGGAAGTCTTACCGACTAGCAGTTGTGTTTTAAACTTATGAAGTGCTCAGGTCACCGAGACTTTGGTTTTGTCTTACTGACAAGAGTCATCGACAAGACATGTCGATCGCTATGAAACTTCCATCTCATTCTGCCCGGGTAGATCTCTTGCCGACATGTTGGTTTCTAATGGTTATCGGGGAGACTCGTGGTGACAGAAGTCATCGGGGAGAGGATTGAACATTCAGAATAACTCATTCTGACAGAGATGTTTCATTGATGGTTATTCACAAGAATGTCATCGGGGTGACATGAAGGCTCAATAAAGAGTCTAAGTGATAGTGGAGGTCTCACCAATAGTTTAGCTTTCAGTATGAACTCTTGGTGATAGCTTTTCTCTCACCGATTATTTTGTGATCGTAATGACCTCTTGGCGATAGTGTTCCTCTCACTGAAAAAATTGTTTGTGAACTACTGATAGATCTCCACGTGATGAACTTTGATGTAATCTCTTGCCAATGGTGTTGTTCTTGTCGATAGACAGATAGGTGTTTTCGGTGAGAACTCTTGCCGATGGTTTTCCTCTCGCCAACAGATAGGTGTTTTCGCCAATAGCGGTGGTCTTGTCGATGGTTATGTGATCAGGCATTGTGGAATTGGGGAGACACGGCCGCATTTCTCACCAACATGCAATACAATTTGAACGCCTTGAACGAATGTTTATCCTACGTGGTATGTTTTCGACCAATCAAAGAAGCGGAATGTGAACCGCTAGCAGTTGGACTGTTGCAACCGTTCCTGTGAAGGAGATGAACAGACTGTGAGTGAATGGATGACTCTCTGGCAATGGCAGATGACTATGTATAGTTCGATGTTTGATCAGTGTGTATGAATTCAATTCAGAGAGTGTTGTAACTAGGATTTTCTATACAAGGTTGATCAAGGAAATGTTGTTGCTGTAAATTGACATCAAAAATTTAAGTCTAAACTTTGTATGTATTTTTCTTTACTGTAATACAAAGAGGTTTTTTTTGGTGTGGTGGATTTTTCTCCCGTAAGGGTTTTCCCATGTAAATCTGGTGTCCAAATTGTGTATGTTCATTTCTCAATTTCTGTTATTTCTTTCATGAGTATCTTAATTGAACTATAATTGCAAAATTTAAAGTCACCTCTTCATTCTTCCCTGAGGTTTTGATGTTAGGAGAGTTTGTTCTACACCTAATATTTCCTTACAAGCCCCACATTAAAACTCAGATTGCAAAGTGATCGCAGGACCCTAAAAGTCCTCATCATTCTCATCCTCACACCCTAAACATACACTTAGCTAAGGTAAGTTAGGGCAGCTTCTCGCGTCTTGACCCTCAGTGACTTGGGGTCTTGCATGCAGTTGTCCCCCTCTCTACATTTTTGGTGAACCCAACATGAACTAACGTCCGTTCATCTGTTGGTGTTAAAACTCCCTTTAGATATTTTGTGGTTGTTGTGACCTCACGTGTTGTGAAGGTTTATGAGCACCACAACCTCGTCCACAACTTTTGGGCATATTGTGAGGAGAAGTATACGACACCTCCCGATGGATAGAACGAAGGTTTTGCTTGGTATCTCTACAGGTATTTTCTCTGGTCCCTCCATTAGTTTGGCCGCACAGGAATAGTTGTCGAGGAATGAGATGGGGTTCGCTGACGAGACCAATCAAATTCCCACTCCTCCTGTGTCTCCCACGCCATCTTCGGTGGATGAGTATGAGGCCATTCAGATTACCGCTAATTATGTGTCTACCCTCACTAAATTATTGGGCGACCTTGAACACCATTTGGAAAGAAATCTGAAGATAGCTAGGGCCACTCAGGTTAGCAAATTAAAACATATGATGGGAAAAGATCGAACAGGCATTGAACTTCTAAGTAGTCTCTTTGGTATCGCCGATGCATGCACTCCTTCGAGCAACTCTGGGTCTGCACAAGGAGTCACCTTTAGAGAGCCCGAGAGATAATTAGGAGTATCAATGCCTCCTACTTCAGTTTACATGACTGATGTTATCTCTTCCATTAGTATCCCTTCCATCCCTAATCAACCGAAAACTATCAAAGTGAATAAGGTCCTGTTGGGATTTAGCTTTACCCCTTCTCTCACCTCCGGGGGTGGAGGTTTTGGAATATTAGGTGGTGGAGGCTTTGGTAGTGGTAGTGGGTTTGGTAGCGAAGGTCGTTTCGGTGGAAGCAGTTCCGGTGGAGGTCATGGCAGTGGTTCCAGCGGAGGCCCTACCGGCAACGGTGGCTCTGGTAGTGGCTCTAGCAGAAGTCACACCGGTGGTGGTTCTAGAAGTGGACCTAGCGGTGGTTCTAGAGGAGGAGGATCCTCTAGCCCTCTATCTTCTAATGAACCTATTTTGAATACTCTACTTTAGAATATGGGTAAGATGCAAAGTCAATCAGTGAACCTCTCCTAGGCCTTGGTACAGCCCATTTTCTAGCCCTTCTTTCGACATAGTCCTTTGTCGGTCGCTATCTTAAACACTCCCTTCCCTCAGAGAATGGAGATTCCAAATTTTGAGAAGTTTGGTGGCAAGGGAGATCCACAGACACACGTGTCTACCTTTAACGCTCTTTGCACCAACTTCTTCCATCATGATGCTTTGATGGCTAAATTATTTCCTCGATCTCTCAAGGACACAACACTTGAGTGGTACTATTCCTTGCCTGACAATTCTATCTTCTCATTTGATCAACTTGTTAACCAATTCCTTAGATAGTTCCAAGAAAACATCAGGCCGAAGATGACTTCTCAGATCTCATCCAATGTAAGCAAGGAGACAATGAGAAGATCACTGACTTCATAGCACGTTACCAAGTGCTTCTTTCAAAAATCTCGTACCAGATGCCCGAATCTGATGTGCAAAAGGTATTCATAGGCAACTTACAAAGGCCTTGGCAAGAGAAGTTTTCCCTAATGAAATATCCTTCTTTCGCGCATTTGTGTGCAACTTTATGAGAGTACCAACAGACAATTGCTCAGTTCGGGGGATATTCCTCACACTCTCATTTTGAAGGGAAATCCATTGTGTCGATCTCCAGGAAAGGAAAATTCGTTGCGAATGTAGTAGCCATTGATAATGACAATGACCTCAGACATAATTAGAAGTTCATAAAGTTATCAGAATATTATACCTCCATCTTACAGAAGTTGTTGAGGGATAAGATAATAACTTTGTCGGCCCCTAATCCCGTTAAGGAACCTTACCCTAACTGGTATGACAGGAGCACTTACTGTCAGTACCATCATGTTAATGGACATGATACCGAATGTTGTATGCGGTTGCGACATGAAATACAGGACCACATCGAGGACAGTAGCATTCGTCTTGATGAGAATAAATAGAACACGAAGAGATTAGTGGCAAAAGAAAATAGTGAATTACAGATATACACGGACCAATTTCCATCACATTCTGATAACATGATTATCGACCCCAATGATTCTGCTTCTCAACCCAGGGCCTATGTAAATATGGTCACAGTAACTTCCATTGTTTCACCCGCACTCAGCTTGCTGGATGTTACATTTACAACACAAGATCTACCCTTGAACAAAAAGCCCTCACCTCTTTGTATTCCTGCTCGTATCAATGGTAACATTGTGACAGGAGTCTTGATAGACCTTGCAAGCCATGTGAATGTTGTTACTGAAGAAACCTTGGTATTATACTCACTGCAAAAAGAAAAATATGGAGAAACAAGATCTACCATCTGTACCCACGATGGTATGAATCTCAAACCTTATGGCTTGATCACCTTGTCCATCCTAGTAGAACCTAGGACTGTTCACACAATTTTTGACATTATTCCAGAGTCGAAACAGTTCAGAGTGAAGCTAGGCATTCCTTGGTTGGCTTCCATGAATGGGATTGCTTCCGTTATCCACAAATGCTTAAAGTTTTCCCACAAGGGTGTCATGCATGTAGTACATGATACTGGATATCAGCCTTTGGTATCTCACAGTGGGTATTCGTTGGATCACTTTTGGCCCTCTCCAGTTGGTCTGTTTCCTCCAAGAATGGACCTACTTTACAAGAAATATGTGAATTATAAAATTGGAGGAAAAGGGGATCCGAAGCTAACCATTTCTATGATAGAGCAGCTAGTTACCTCCTCTTTTCAGGAAGAGAAGAAGAAGCTCGTGCTTACAACTACTCCTTCTCTGAAAGAGAAAGAGAAATCCACACCAGTCCCTTCTCCTTCCCGTGAAGGTGAAGAGAAGGTTACACCGTCCACTCCCTCTTCCCCAAAGAAGGAGGAGAAGTCAATAGCAACTCCCTCTTCTTCCTGTAAAGGTAATGGGAAGATGAACTTTTCACATACTACCCTGTCCTTTCCCCTCTCCTGTGAAGAGTACTGGATGAGCAAGCCCGGTGGCTATCTGTTAAATCCGATGATTCCTCCTTGGCATAGGCCCAAGATTAGAATCACAAATCTTCCTAACGAATTTTTGAGACCACGGTACTACTTGTATGACAGAAAGAAAGGTTCTCACAGAGAATTTGATCCACGGCCTCCTACTGCTCCTGCTCCTAAGGTAGTGAGCGGAAAGAGGCCCGCTGCCAAGGCTCTAGAGTTGACTCTTCCTGTCACTCCTCAGCTTGCTCCCCCTGCTCCTACATAGGAACCTGTTCCTCTGCCTGAAATGGCCGTAGTCAACGTCCCTATGGTCGAGCAGGGAACTCCTGTCAGGGCCTTCTACAACATCATCTTCCTCTACTCCTATTGTGTCCCTTCTACATGATCCATTACCGGCTCCCATTGCAAGCACGAAAGCACCTAACCCTAATCGGGTACAAGTGTTTATCGCTCCTTCGATGGAGCCACCTTTGCTAATGTCCATTTTGGATACTCATCCCTTCCCAAAACCCGTGGATATGGTTAACACTTCAGTCGTATCCACTACGGTTTTGTCCTCTTCCTCCTTTGCACCTCTAGCTTTGTCTACAGGGAGTTCATCTCTTCCTGTGAAGAAGAAGGCAAGGGCTAGTCCTTCTCACGATAAAGGATGTAGAAAGAGCCCACCTTCGCAAGGTGGCCCTGTAATGACCTGTTCTGTCCTTGTGACAGAACAAGTCCTGGCCTCTCCTGAGTTTTTCACCGCTCCCGAATCGTTCGGTGAGCCTAGCGATGGATCTCAAGCACAACCCATCCCATCTACTGAAGTAAGACATAGCACTCCCATGGGGTGCATGTTCAACTCTGTGGATGAGGTCCCGACCCTATCGGCAATCTTCACAAAATCATTGACTCTGACTCGACAAGAGCTCGGTGGAGAGGACCTTGAGGGGCCCTCTTCCTTGGCCCTTGTTGCAGGAGGGTCGGATGCCCCTCCTCTTAACATTCCTCCTTTGCAGACTTGTCCTCCTTCCCCTTATGAGGATTTGGATTGGGAAGCAGACGACCTCTTGGTCGAGTAATGTTAGGAGGAGGCCCCCCTTTTTTTTCCTTTTCTTGATCTTGTGTGCATGTGTGTGTGTCTTGTGATGTGCTCCCCCGTACTTGTGCTATATGTTCCTAGATGACCCTCGTTACCCTTGTTGGTGCTTGGATATAGGCATGGTTTTTGTGTCGTAAACCTTCTTCTATTTGTACCTTCATTCTCCCATGTTTGTGCTTGATTTTCGGTAAATTGGGGATGATGCAAAGCGTTAGGGGCATTTAGGCTTCCCTTCCATGTTGACCCATTTTTTTATTTTTACTTTGTTTTCTATGCATTCTTCTTGATTTGGTTGGGGATTAATGATATTTTTCCTTGCGTTGTGGTTACCTACAATTATATGAGCTCAGACAGATTTGACCCCGCTAAACCAGATCCCCCTGTGCCCTTTGTTTGTGATTTTCACTTTTTCTTTATCTTTCTTTCTTCTTTGCTTGAGTTGTCCCTCCTATGTGTGACAACATTCTTTAACACTTCGGCTTTCAGAAAATGAATTCACCGCCAACAAATCTTTTCTTGAAAGTCCTCACAATACCTTTTCATTGGAAGCGCATTCTCAACTTGGAATCCTAATGGAATATGTTTCCTTCATCACAGGTTCATAAAGAAAGGACTTGAAGACCTTCCTCTGAAGTGGGAACTATTTGACTTCCCCTCACATGGGGGCATGACCTCCCTTTTCGAATTCCTTGATGAAGTGAACATCTTTCAAAAGGATCCCTTGATGATGAATCGCTCTAAGGTGGAGACTTTTGAATTGCGTGTCCCTTGAGTGGACCCCCTCTACTTCACAGTGGGTTCCTCAAGGACCCTTTCTTCAAAATCTTTTGTAACGAATGGGCTCTTGCATGTCTAGTCTGGGGGCAACCTGACTAGACTCGTTCCATTCATCCTTTTCATGTCTAGCTTGGGGGCAGCTTGACTAGACCTTACTGTTTGAAATTGTACGTCCCTTGAGTGGACCCCTCTCCTTTTGAAGGGTTCTCAAGGGATCCCTTTGAAAAAATTTTGGTTTGTGGGTCGACGTGTCACCGCTTTTAGATGTGTTCTATCTGTGGGTACACGCATCAACGCTTCTAGAGATGTTCTATCTATGGGTAGACGCATCAATGCTTTTAGATGTGTTCCATCTGTGGGTAGAAGCAACAACACTTTAGACATGCCCTATCTGCGGGTAGGTATGTCACCACTTTTAGATGTGTTCTATTTGCGAGTAGACGCATCAACGCTTTAGACATGCTCTATCTGTGGGTAGACATGTCACCACTTTTGACATGTTCTATCTACGGGTAGACATGTCGCCTCTTCCTGACTCTGTGGAGTCCACTTCCTTGGGGCTTCCTCCATGCGAGAGATCTTGGAGGTTGCCTCCTTGCAGGTTTGCGGGCCTGCAAGGCGCTTTGTTGTTTCAACTTCATAGTTTCAAGTAGCTATGGAGTCCTTTGTTTGCCCTACATCTTTGGGTTTGCCAAATTGTGGTCTGCATCCTCGACGGTTCAGGTATAATTTTCTAACCATACTCTCTTCTTGATCTACTTTACTGAGCACTCATCAGTACTCGTGCTCGCTAAAGTGGCAGAAAAATGTAAGAGTAAAATTGCACCCTAGGTACAATTCCCCTTTTTTCCTTCTTACACTTTAGAAAACCTAAGTTGGAGGCTTAATTCACTTAAGCCCGTTGATGGCAGTCCACTTAGTGCCTATTTTGTGTGTCATTGGAGGCGTTTCTGTCGGGGATGCCCACACGGTGCGCTTACATCCCTGGAAGATTCATGCGGCTGAGCCAGCAGAGGCATTACTCTTCCCATTAGCAACGAAGTTGTAATGCCTCCTTCGGCCACCCGACCTGAATATGGTTGTTTCTTTCCTCATTCCTTCATATTCAAGGCTTTGAACTTGCTTTGGAGGTTGGAAAAATGTTGGATAGAGGTTGGATGAAAGATTGGAAAAACTCTACATCACTTGAAGTACATTTTGCACTCACATACCAGCATTCTAAGCATTCGATACTAGCAATATCACACTCCATCACGTTGGTAGAGCAAGTTTGGGACCACGCCATTGCAACAGAGGCTTGATTTCCTCTCATTTCTCCCCCAAGCAGCCTTGAGTGCTCTTGGTGGAGGTGGTAAGCTTCCCTCTCCTCTCCTTTATCATTTGGTTGAGTAGCATAGTACTGTTTTTGTAGTGCTTGTGTTTATCATTCCTTTATCTTTTCCATTGGCTATCTGTGGAGGTGGGAACACCTAAACGGGGGTCTGACTAAGGCAGACCCCTATAAAGCCACCCCCCCAACATTCTCTCTCTTGTTGTGTGTAGGTGCGTGAGCTCTTGGAGGATCAGCTGGTGAACGAGTTCATTGGTGAGATTCTCATCTTTATCACTTTTGTTCATTTGCTTTATAAAATTAGAGATTACTTGGTTTATTTAGTCACATTATTCTGGACTTTTAGTTAACTAGCTAGGCTGATAAGTCATTTTAGTGTGTTTAACCTTGTCTCGGTTATTGTCTAATCGTACGGACCACAACACGCTTCTGAGATGCCAGCGCGTCGCGCTGTTGTCTGAAGTCAGTGCTGGCGTCCTCGGGCAGAGAGCTCCCTGAGGCATAGAGTTAAACTTGAAGAGCAACTTGCCTAGCCCCACATTAAAACTCGGATTACAGAGTGATCGCAAGACCCTAAAATTTCTCATCATTCTCATCCTCACACCCTAAACATACACTTAGCTAAGGTAAGTTAGGGAAACCTCTCGCATCTCGACCCTCCGTGACTTGGGGTCTTGCATCCGGTGGTCCCCCTCTCTTACATTATTTATATAATATAATATAATATTATATATATATTAATTAATTAATTTTAATATATAAAAGCGAAAAAATCTAAGTAGGTATGTGTTCTCAATAACAAATATCCGTTATGCAAACCTCCCAACATAGTAGGCTTGTTTTATGAAGGGGATGTTATTCTGCCCAAAATGGATATCTGTTATATCAATCTTAAAAATTCTATTATATATTAAATACTATATTATATTATATAGTATAACTTATATATTATATATTGTATAAAATGTATTATATGATATATTGTATATATTACATTTAAAAAAAATGTATAATGTCTATTATATTTATATATTATTGTATTTAAATATTCATATATATTAACGTATTCTAATATTTATATATATTAATGTATTTTAGTATATTTATATTATATTTTATATACTTTAATATATATTATATATTGTATTATTATTAAAAAATCTAGAAAAAGAAACGGAGATAGGGAGAGAGAGGTAGAGAGAGTTAAGGAGGAATGAAAGGGGTAGGTGGAGTTAGATGGAGGGAGAGAACACCCTCAACCCTCAACCCTATACCCTCAACCCAATACTTAAGCCCTAATCCCTAAACCCTATACCTTATACCCTCATCCCAACCCTTAACCCTATGACTTATACCCTCAATCCATACCCCAAACCCTATACCCTATACCCTCAACCCTATGCAAGTAAGCCCTAACCTTCAACCCTAAACCATACTTTCTCAAACCTTCACCCTATTCCTTAACCCTCAATCCATCAACTCTACATCCTATACAATCAACCCAATACTTAATCTCTAATCCCTCAACCCTTAATGTTATACCTTCAACCCTAAACCCTAAAACCTCAACCCTCATCCCTATACCCTATACCCTATGCCTTATACCCTCAATCCCTGTACCCTAGATACACTTAACGTTATACCATCATCCTTGAACACTATCCCTCAACCCTCAACCCTATACCTTAAAACCTAAACCCTACACCCTCAACCCCCATCCCTATACCCTATACCCTACCAATCCCTATCTCCTCTCTCTCCCTCCCACTTAACTTAAGACACTCAACCTTGAACATTATCCTTCAATTGTAAACCCTTAACCCTCAACCCTATACCCTATACCATCAACCCAATATTTAAGCCCTCATCCCTCAGCCCTTAGCCCTCAAGCCTCAACCCTATACCTTAAACCCTAAACCCTACAACCTCAACCCTCATCCCTATACCCTAAAACCTCAACCTTATATCCTAAACCATGAACATTGTCCCTCAACACTATACTTAAACCCTAAACCATACACTCTCAACCCTTCAACCTATTCCTTATACCCTCAATCCCTCAACCCTATACCATATACCCACCCCACCACTCCCTATCTCCCTCCTTTCCTCTTTTTCCCTCCCACCCTACCAATCCACATACCTTAATCCCTAAACCCTCAACCCTATACTTAAACCCTAATCCCTCAACCCTCAACACTCAACTGTATACCTTAATCCCTAAACCCTACATCCTCAACCCTCATCCATATACCCTATACCCTCAACCTTATAGCCTAAACCTTGAACATTATACCATCAACCCTATACTTAAGCCCTAATCCCTCAACCCTCAACCCTATACCTTAAACTCCAAACCCTGCACCCTCAATCCTTATCCCTATAGCAAATACCCTCAACCTTATACCCTAAACCTTTGAAATTGTCCCTCAACCCTCAACCCTCGACCATCGACCCTATACTTAAACCCTAAACCCTACACTCTAAACCCTTAACCTTATGCCTTATACCAAAAACCCATATCATAAACCCTATTCCCAATATCATAAACCCTAATACCTATACCCTAAATATATAATCTTCTACACTCAACCCTAAACATTACCCCTCAAATGTAAAACCTAAGCCCTCAACCCTATACCCTCAACCTTATACTTAAACCCTACACCCTCAACCCTCAACCTTATACCTTAAACACTAAATCCTACACTGTCAAGCCTATCCCTATATCCTATACCCTTGACCTTATACACTAAACCTTGAACATTGTCCCTCAACACTATACTTAAACCCTAATCCATACATTCTCAAACCTTCACCCTATGCCTTATACCCTCAACCCTATACCCTAGGTACATGTAACCTTATACCCTCATCCCTAAACACTATCCCTCAACCCTCAACCTTAAACCCTATGCCCTCAACCCCCATCCCTATACCCTATACCCTACCAATCCCTATCTCCTCCTTCCCTCTCTCTCCCTCCCACCCTACCAATCCAAATACCTTAATCCCTAAACCCTCAACCTTATACTTAATCCCTAATCCCTTAACCCTCAACACTCAATAATATACCTTAATCCCTAAACCCTACACCCTCAACCCTCATCGATATACCCTATACCCTCAACCTTATAGCCTAAACCTTGAACATTGCACCATAAACCCTATACTTAAGCCCTAATCCCTCAACCCTCAACCATATACCTTAAACCCCAAGCCCTACACCCTCAAGCCTTATCTCTATACCAAATACCCTCAACCTTATACCTTAAACCTTTGACATTATCCCTCAACCCTCAACCCTCAATCCTTGACCCTTAACCCTGTACTCAAACCCTAAACCTTGTACTCAAACCCTAAACCCTACACTCTAAACCTTTAACCTTATGCCTTATACCAAGAACCCATACCGTAAAACCTATACCCATTATAATAAACCATAATACCTATACCCTAAACATGTAATGTTATACACTCAACCCTAAACATTATCCCTCAACTATAAACCCTAAACCCTCAACCCTAAACCCTCAACCCTATACCCGATACCCTCAACTCTATACTTAAACTCTACACCCTTAGCCCTCAACCTTATACCTTAAACACTAAATCCTACATCGTCAACTGCCATCCCTATATCCTATACCCTTAACCTTATACACTAAACCCTGAACATTGTCCCTCAACACTACTTAAACCCTAAACCATAAATTCTCAACCCTTCATCCTATGCCTTATACCCTCAATCCCTATACCGTAGATACATTTAACCTTATACCCTCATTCCTTAACACTATCCCTTAACCCTCAACCCTATACATTAAACCATAAACCCTACACCCTCAACCCCCATCCCTATACCCTATACCCTACCAATCCCTATCTCCTCTCTCTCTCCCTCCCACCCTATCAATCTCTATCTCATTTCTCTCTATTCATCCCACCCTACCACTCCCTATCTCCCTCCTTTCCTCTCTCCCTCCCACCCTACCAATCCATATACCTTAATCCCTAAACCCTCAACCCTATACTTAAGCCCTAATCCCTCAACCTTCAACACTCAACCATATACCTTAATCCCTAAACCCTACACCCTCAACCTTATAGCCTAAACCTTGAACATTGTATTATAAATCCTATACTTAAGCCCTAATCCCTCAACCCTCAACCCTATACCTTAAACCCCAAACCCTACACCATCAACCCTTATCCATATACCAAATACCCTCAATCTTATACCCTAAACCTTTGACATTGTCCCTCAACCCTCAACCCTCGAACCTCAACCCTATACTTAAATCCTAAACTCTACACTCTAAACCCTTAACCTTATGCCTTATACCAAAAACCCATATTGTAAACCCTATACCCAATATCATAAACCCTAGTGCCTATACCCTAAACACACAATCTTATACAATCAACCCTAAACATTACCCCTCAACTCTAAACCCTAAAACCTTAACCCTATACGCTATACTTAAACCCTACAGCCTCAACCCTCGACCTTATACCTTAAGCACTAAATCCTACACCATCAGCCCGCATCCCTGTATCTTATACCCTCGACCTTATACACTAAACCATAAACATTGTCCCACAACACTATACTTAAATGCTAAACCATACATTCTTAAGGTCGTTCACCCTATGCATTATACCCTCATCCCTGAACACTATCTCTCATAACTAAATATTTACTTGCCAAAAAATTACAAAAAAATATGTGTCACATCCAAGCATGTGTCCTCTACTTATATTGAAAGATTCGAAAAAAGATATATATTTTTTCTCCCCATTAGGGCAGCCAAACAAACACATATTTTTTATTTTCACTAAATAGATTTATTTATTTTTCAAAAAAGGACTAGTAGCTTAGAAACTAGATTCAATTTGGTACAAATTTTGTTTTTATATATTTTTCAAATTATGCTAATAACCTATTCAAATTTTTATGTCAAGTTATGTAACTCTGTTTTTCTAAATTTTCATTGCCACTTAGGGACCTAGTTTGACCCCCCATGATCTTGCACTGAGCCAAAAATAAATAAATTGAGAATTAGATACACATGATCACTCGTGTTGGTTAGATAAAAGTGATAACTCAATAATATGGATGTGGTAGTATTTCATCTAATGATAGGTTCATTGAATTACTTTTTATTTTGGAGAGTAGAAGGTAGATGACAAGTGGACAAGGTTATCTTGGAACATGCTGAGTGATCTTGGAATGTGCTTGAATGTGATTTTGTAAACATGCAATCATTTTGTAGGGGGATATTTACTTGGTGGTTATTTACTTGTCGCATTGCTTCCAAATTACCATTTTCTCATTGGATGTTGTTTTTTAGAAGAGTTACCTGTCTAAGAACAATGAAAGGATAAGCATGTTGAGCAAATTATCTAAAAACTTATTTAACCAAGTATGGCCTTAATTTAATTCACATGCAATAAAATCAATAGTGACCCTCAAACTAATTAATTTTTAAATATTTGTTCAACTTAAAATCATTGTTCATTATTTATGTGTTTGCTTGAATGTTTCAAACACTAAGAATTCACTTGGTTGTTTAGATTGTTGAATGTATACTTATTTGGTGTAAATTATTTTTGTTGTTTTACTATTTGAACACAATAAATAAATCTAAAGTAATTAATCAACACAATTAAATGAAGTATTTTATTTTTGGTCTTTATGATTGTTTAAATGAAAAAGCTATTCTATTTTTAAAAAACTAAATTAATTAATTAAAAAAAATCGATGAGATTTCTCTTATTAATTCAACATAATCAAATAAATAATAACTAATTAAATACAATAAACTTGCTTATCTAACTAATGAAATAAATAAATGGTTTTTCTTTTGTATTTTTTAAGATTTTCTAAAATAAATTAAAGCAACTAACCAACCAATTAACTATAATAACTAATTAAATAACTATGATAAATTAATAGATTTCTCTAATTAATTTAACACCATAAAATAATTAATTTTAAATTTATTTAATAGTGCAACAAACTACAACACCAAAATAAAATAAAATTAGTAAAAACAACAATAGAAGCAATACAAAATTAGAATTTTTTTTCTTCTTCTTTTAAACATAAACAATTTTTTAAAAAGTAATATAAAAAATACAAACAAATTGCTCTTTTTACTTTGAGACAAAATATCTTTGAAGCTTTTCTTAGTATTTTAGAGAAGGTTGTTGTTTGCCTTTGATATGGGAGCTTAGATCCACTAAGGAAGTTCCTAGTGCCTCTTTTAAACCCACTTTGAGTGGATTAAAGGTTCTAAAGAGAGTCTTATAGGGAATTTATTTTGAGATTAACAAGAGAAAAAGTTGTACTTAATGGATTTATATCTCAAAATTATAATCTTGTTTGAAGAGGGTCTTAAAAATAATTGAAAATATACTTTAAAGAAAAAATTTGAATGAAGAAACTTTGAAGAGGTATAGATAGATAAATCCAAATTCTCCATTAAACCCCTAAATTAAGAATTGAACCTAATGTATTCATAGTTAATATTTTAACAAACAATTTAGAAAAAATCTAAAATATGAAGCTAAATATATATATAATTTATCTAACTAACTAAATGTGATCTACAAAACTAAAATAGAGATCCATGTTTGAAAATGGTAATGCAAGAAAATGTGGAGTAGGATGAAGTTGGAAATGACATACTCAAATAAACCTT
This sequence comes from Sequoia sempervirens, assembly GCA_007258455.2. Lineage (NCBI taxonomy): Eukaryota > Viridiplantae > Streptophyta > Pinopsida > Cupressales > Cupressaceae > Sequoia > Sequoia sempervirens. The sequence continues at coordinate 91,762,038 of VDFB02000015.1, forward strand.
AACTTTTTTTTCCACCTTAGACACCCAACTCAATGATAATTTCTAAAGTAGACTACTTGGGATTTACACAATAGAAAGAAGGGATGTAGAAAAGATGTGGAAGTTAGAGAGGCTATGATGTAATGGTGGTAACAAAATTCTCATGTCATAGGTGAAAATTTGCAAGAAATGAAGATCCTTAAATTATAGAAAATTAGGTTATTAATAAAGACTAATGGATGTTAGGGAGGAAGAGATAGAGTTTACAAGTCTAAATTGAGCTAATTTGAGGCTGGGACTAAAGAGAAAGTCATGTAATTAAGAAAAATCATACACATGATAAAAATAATAAATGCATTGGTAGATGACAAGTCTACCACTTTAACAAAGAAGAATTTGCCACCATAAGAAGCAACAAACTCATCACTATGAGAGGAAAAACAAGTTTTTACCCGAGATGAATAGATGGACACTTGACAAAGGACAAAGGACAAGCATGACAAATACATGGGGAATCTTAAGAAGTTGGCATGATATCCTACATTGGAGATACCAATTGAACACTATAGTTTTCACATTTTATGCCATGTAGGTTGATGCACTATATTTTTAAACATCATTGGATTTTCCATGTTGGCCCCTTTGGATGTCATTTCTTATGGTAACTAGTTATCAAAGGAATTAAAATCACATGCAAAGAGGAAATCAACACACATGCATATAAAATCAAATTTGGAGAAAGATCACAACAAAAAATGAAAATATGGGGAAACTAGATGTGAAGCCTTTTTAGATGCAAGGCATATATAAACAAGATCTAATAGGGTTGAATACTAAGCCTAAAGCACTCGACAAAAATCTATCGAGGAAAAACATAAAATAAATAATCAAGCTAGAGGTTATTTCAAGTTTTAATAAATAATGTCAAGAGTGAATAGGATATTAGATGTGAAAGACAAATAAATATAAAACTAAAGCCATTTCAATTTTGAAAGGGTGTCAAAGATAAACTAATAAAAACCTAGGATTAATCCTAAAAATAAATTAAAATATGAAGTTCAAACATGACACAAACCAAGATAAATAGGAAAAATCCTTGCAAGGGAAATTAGAGATGAACAGGAAACTCCTTAATTCCAATCCTATTAACACTAAATTACAATCTATGATAGCTTCCATTGAAACTCAGCTACGCAAGTTTGATATATACCGAGGGCAAGGAGCTAAAATAAGGGGTAGACTACATTGGATGAAAGATGGCAATAGAGGTTCCAAATAGTTTTTTAATTATTTAAACTACAAGCATAAAAAGGAGTATATTGGATCTATTCAAGATGAACATGGGCAGGTTTATACTAATTTGGATGATATTAAAGGAATGTTTCATCAATTTTATGAGAAGTTGTTTCAGGAGGATGCTCATTGGCAGGATGTACAATCTACACTAGAAGATATAATTAAAGACTACATACCAAGAAAGATTGCTTATGATTATAGTCAATTTCTAGATCAGAATTTATCCTTAGATGACTTAGAGCACACAATTTTTTCTATGGCTCCAAATAAGAATCATGGATTTGATGGTATCTCAATTGAATTCTATCAAATCATGTGGCAACATATCAAAGAAGATTTATATCTTGTCTACTTAGAATCATTAAAATATGGTTCACTAGGGCTTGAAATTAATAAAGGATTGATTAAGCTTCTCCCAAAAGGAAAGAATATGGATTCCATTTCAAGATGGCAACCTATTACTTTACTTAACACTTCTTACAAAATCATCGCAAAAGCCTTAGCTGCAAGAATTCAACCAGTGGCAAAAAGTAAAAGTATTGTTTGGTCTGAACAAATTGGTTTCTTAGAAGGAAGATATATTCTTGATAACTTAATCTTGGCCTGGGAAACTAGTGAATGGGCACAATAGACAGGGAAAAATGCTCTATTAGTTAAACTAGATTTTGATAAAGCTTATGATAGAATGAGGTGGAGTTTTATTATCAAAATGTTGTAGTGGTTGGGGTTTGGTCCCAAAATCTACAAATATGTGCAAATGTTGTTCAAAGATGCTACTGCTCAATTGGTGATAAATAATCCCTTAACTGAACCATTTCCTTTGTAGTGATCTATTAGGCAAGGATGTCCTTTATCTCCTTTTCTTTATGTCCTTGTTGCAGATGCTTTGGGTTATTTGTTGTAGAAGGCTTATAAAATGAGGTTGATTAAAGACATTTCTATTCCAAATAATGCAACTATTCTTAATTCTCATTTCGCTAATGATAATATGTTTGTCATTCAAAATTTTGAATCTGAAATTTTTAACGTCTTGGGGATTCTTGATCTTTATTGTGCAGTTTTGGGATCTATGCTTGCTTATCATAAAACATAATTTCTCATGATTCATCCTGATTTGGTCCCTCATTGGATTCCTAAAGAATGGAAACAAATTAAGCATGGGAAAATCACTCGTTACTTAGGAATTCCTTTTGGTTTGGGGGTATCTCTTTATGATATGTGGAATTGGTACTTGGTCAAGCTGAAAAACAAAATCTTCACCTGGGGAAACAAATATCTTTCTCTTGCTGGTAAAATACAGGTGGTTAATAGAATATTCTTGGCTTCTCATGTTTATTATTAGTCTTTTTGGATGCCATCTAAAAAAGGGTATGAAGACCTTAATAAAATCATCATATAGTTTTTGTGGTCTAACTGGGATGGAAAAGCTGGTTTCAGATCCTCTTCTTGGATTCATTGCATACAACCTAAAGATAGAGGTGAACTTGGCTGGCTAGATCCTAAAATGTAAGGAATTTTCTTAGCATCAAAATGGATTATAAGAGTGGTGTCTAGAGAGGAACGATGGAAAATAGTTGTTCACCATCGAATTGTACAAGATACTATGGACTATAAGTGGCAAGGTGTTATATGGTTGGATAAGATTTTATTGGCTCCATTCTTTCGTATTAAGGCTTCATTTCCCTTACAATCAATCTGGAAGGCCTGGAAACAGGTTTTCATTTTTTTGGATTGGAGAGGGGATTCATCGCAACATGGTTTTAGTTTTGCATCTTCGTCTATTTGGTGGAACAAACTTGTGCAATATCATGGTCATCATTTGGTTGTAACCTTCCCAAAACATATCAATTACCTTTTCAAGAAGGGTGTGCAACAGTTCAAGGATATTTGGGATTTTAACCTACATGATTGGAGTAAGTGACATCATATTAAAAATACCTTTATGCTAAACAACAAATGTCAAGGATTTTTTATTTTTGTGAAGTCTATAGTTTTGATGGAGCTTCTTGTGAAGCTTTGTACCCCTTTATGCTGTAACTTTTTTAAGGATTGGAAATGGTTCAATAATTACCAGTTTTACAGTTTCCCCCTGAAGAAGATCTATTTAAGATTACTTCTGAAGCTGTCATTCAATCCTAGGCTCAATAAAAAATGGAATTGTAAGTTTCGTGAAAAGAAATGGAGGAATTTGAGTGCTCAGATTTGGAAATCTAAAGTTGAGGCCAATGCTCAAATTTTGAGGTGGAAAATTTGGCATCATAAGTTGTGTATAGGGGATAGATTTAAAAAAATGAAAATTAATCTAGCCAATTGTCCTCATTGTCATCGTAGTGAAAGCTTGAAGCATATTTTTGGGATTGTATAGGGGTTAAAAGGAAATGGAATGTTGTCTTTGGTCACTTCCCTGTAATTTTTGGTCATGTTTTGTATTGGAAGGAGGTTGTTTTGGGTGTCGGTATGCACAGTAATGTGGTTGGTGATTCTATAAGACAAAGTATTTTACTAAATATATGGAAATGTAGATGTTCATCAATGTTTTCTAAGCATGTGATTCATCAAGAAGTTAAAATTCTAAAGCTTTACTCTGACATCATTTTGTAGTTCATTTACTTGTGTTCTTAGTTTAAGGATGGTGCTAAGGATGAGGTATAGCATTTGGAGGCTATCAAACTTCAATTTCTATAGCTCCATGATGAAGATATTTGTTGCTCTAGACAACTACAATGTCTCTTCAAATTCAAAATTTAAATTTTGTGTCATCTTTGTGATTGTAAAGACGTTAGGAGAGTTGTCTCCTTTATTTGTATGGTTGTACTGTACATAATTTTTTGCTTATGTTGAACAATTCTCCCTTGGTCTGTATGGCTATTATGTAATTTTCTTCTTCTTTTGCAATCCCCTTTTTGGACTACTTCATTCTTTTGTAACTCAGTTTTTTTATAATACAAAAAAAAAAGGTAAGTTCTAAACCAAAACAAACAAGGAAACATACACAAAACTAGATATGAAAATTATTTTTCTTCGATGTGTAAACTAGATAGGGTTTTATTTCTTATCCATACCCAAAAGCGACTAAAATGGGCAAAAGGGGTGCAGTAAAAATAAATAGATGGGATGAGGAATACAATTGGTTGTAATAACTTTTGACATTTGGATTTGAACTGAACTTAATATTTTGGAGAAAAAAAATGATAGCTCAAGAGATTGTGACTTACATAAAGATCAAATTAAAGAAGACATGGCTAACAAAACTTATAACTTGGGAGCAAATAAACGTAATCTGTTTGACAATCAAGAGGGCTAAACTAGAAAGAAAATTAAGATGACTACAAAAAGAAGATAAATTAAACTGACTAATACTATATTTAAACATCTCAAAAAAAATGAAAATTCCTAGAATTAGAGAATTATAAAGCACAAAAATGGACCCTTAAGTTAGCTAAGTAATCTTATTTTATGTTGTAGTAACGAGCCACAATAAGTACTTGCTTGAATCTCCAATGATTTTTTAATGTATCTGAGGTGTAGTCTAGCTTAATACAAACTCACTGATGGGTTTGAGTAGAATACAACATTTGTGAGTCATGATAGATAAATCAACTGATGAGGGTACTCCCCTTACAAAACCACACACACAACTAAACAAGAGAGATAAACAAAAAATGTAGAAAGAAACACTTGCTTTATATTATCTTGATGAAGTGAAATTACAACACTCGGAAAATAACATACTACAACCACATGGGCCTTCTCATTACAAAAATTTGAAAGCCAAAAACCACAATCTACACTACTAGAGCTCCCCTCTGTAACCCCTGTTCTCCCTCTTTATCCAAGAAGTGCAACTGCCTTAGAATATTCTGGAAGGTGTAACCCCATTTTGGCACCAGAAATCCCACCGTCTATTTCCCGCTCTAGAAGTTTTATATTTTTTTTTAATTTTATATTTATATATTTCCAACTTCTTGGGGTCATAATTTTCGATCCAACTATCAGATTTTCAATTGTAATATATTGATGGAAAGCTTGTGAAGAGATCTACAACTATATTTGGCTACATCTAAAAGATTAGAGATTTTGCACCTTGTTTCGGTGCTCCAATGGGCCTCAATTTTCAATTTTAAACTTCATTGGCAAAATTCCTTAGGATGAAAATTTAATATCTTCCAAACGGTACATGATTTTGAGAATGATTCTTTCACCAAAAATCTTATTTTCCCATTTCACTCCTTGGGGTCAAATTTTCGTGTCCATAGGAACCGAATAAGCCGACTTACTAAAAATAGTAGATGACTATTTTTTGTTGTTTTAAACTTCTAACTATCTCAAAGACTACATGATTCACCATGGGCCCCAACACAACTAAGGAAACTACAAACAAAATGAAAATACAATATTTTTGGGTGATGCAAGATTTCCCTTACACCACTAGATGCTCCTGCATCATCAACTTAGATGGTTAACGATATTTTCTATAAAAAAGCTCACAAAGGCACCGAGCAACCTATAAACTTGACCTAAACAAGCATCTTAAGTGAATGATGACTAGAAAATTTGAAACCATGGGTCTAATGAGGCAACACCAAAAGGTGCTTTACATGAGATATCCAATAGACCAATTAATAAACAAACACACATGTTGGAGGGTCTTTGAAAGAAAATAGAAAAAACACCTTAGTAAGGTTGTAGAGATCAATGAGCTTAATGTCACGGGGTTCCCAAGTGTGTTTAAATGAGATAATCAAAGATAACAATGAAAAGATGTGATTGACATAATAAACAATTAAAATTTCATACCACTAACATACACAATCAACAATATATATCAAAAGAACAATATATATCAAAAGAGAAATATCTATGAATATATGAATACTATTACCTCATTATAATCATTGAAAATGAATTGTGGAGCTCTCTTAAATGCCATCTTCACTCCCATTCACAATATAAAAATATCGAAGACAATAATTTTAAAAAAAACATATTAACAGCCTTAATCCACTTTAAAGGTGAGGTTAAAGAAAAAATATTAATGCAGAAACTTCTAAATTATCCCACAAACGGTATGAAACAGCGAGAATGGATAAACAAAACCCCTAAACTCTACCAAAGCCAAACTATGAGTTTGCACAAGCTAGAAAAGGGCTCTCACATAATTCACCGAGATTCAAGGTAAGAATAGTAATAGCCAGCGCAACGGATCTATGCCAAATCACAGTTATTGTATGGTCAAGACGGAGACCCCGTGGCTTCTTAATGTTTCTCCGTTTCCATAATGAAAGTCAAGATTGTGGGAAGGCTATCGCAACATACTGGTGCTGCTTCCCACGGGTGAAATTGTAATGGAAGCCAAGCTGAACATTGACAATAGATATTATAGGAGTTGTTCAGATAGTCAATTGAAGCTTGTCAATTATGGGAAGGGTCATCCAAGAAGGGGACGCATTTTCTTTTCTTCTTTCACTTTAGCCTTACCTACTGTGAAGTTCAGCACAACTTCACCGATTTTTAAATTCAGCGCATTGTCACCCATAATTAAGCTCAACACAAATTTCAAGTGCAAACGTATTTCAGCTGTGGCAGACACTGTGGATGATCAAGAAACGTTCTCCACCAAAGCAGTGGCAAAGCTTGTTGCAATTGTTGGAGGCGAGAGTACGAGTCCATTGAAGAATGTCCCCTGGGAAGATGTTATGATCCATACGGTACGCCACTTTAAACTCAGTTCTCAATTCTAATTTCAGTGTTGTATTTTTTCTGCTTTAAGTGAATGCGTTAAATTGTGTAGGCGATTGTGTTTTTCCTGAAAATAGGAGGAGGATGGAGGTATTACAGTGCATTATTTTTCTGCTAAAATGAATGTGTTAATGTAGGAGATTGTGATTTTTCTGAAAGTAGGGATAGTAGAATGTGTGGATACTGGATAGGGGCATTATCATGCTGTGTTTTTTGCTTAAAATGAATGTTGTTAGTGTAGGAGATTGTGGGTTTCCTTAAAGGAGTAGTTGTAAAATGTGTGGATAGGGCATTAGTTTGCTGGATTTTTCTGCCTAAAGTGAATGTGTTAGTGTAGGAGATTGTGGGTTTATTGAAGGTGGAAGTAGGAGATACTGTGGATGGGGGTATTATTGTGATAGATTTTTCTTCAGTAAATATGTCAGTGTAGGGTATTGTAGGTTAGATGGGGGCATTATAGGCTGCTTTTTTCTGCCTAAAGTGAGTGTTAGTTTTTGGAGATTGTGTTTTTCCCGTAAATAGTACTAAAATAATGTGTAGATGGGGGTTTATGTTAATGTTATCCATTTGCAGGCGGCAAAGCTCAAGTGGATAGACGAAGGATACAATTTACTTGTGCTTACAGAGAGTACTTTGACTAAACAAGAAAAAGAGGCCAAGCTGGTTCTTGCTCAAACTGATATTTTGATCATAATTCATGTCCAGCATCAAGATTCTGTCAAGTGGGTTTTGCAGAACACTGAAATGATCCCTACCATTGTCTGTTTTGATTGCTGCCCCGCCCTTCAAAACAAGTTAGGAGGATTAAAGGTCTCAAATAATAATCAGACCATGATTGAGAAATTTCTCCCTTTGCTGCAAGGAAAAGAGATTAAAGAGTCTCTTGAAGTACTAAGAACTGTACAAGAGGCATGGGGTCGCCACAACAGTGATGACATTTGGTTCTCGCTACTTTTACTGATCAATTCATATGTAAGGCCAGTGCCAGTATTGCAAAACTTGCGTGCAAAAGGATTCTCAACTCTCTATTGTATGATAAAGAACTGTCGCACTCAATTGGTAGATTGTCTTCTAGATCCCAACTGCAGAAATGCTCTTGTTTGTCTCAATAAGTGTGCTCCAACTGATCAGGTATGCAGTTATCGTTGCATTGCATCATATGAGAGCCCCAAATTCGAAGCATTTTCTCTATGTGTGTTGCAGAAACACAACTGTCTTGGCTTGAATGCTGAAATCCCAGTGAAACCCAATGTTCAACCTCTTTCCTTTTTCAGAGGGAGTCCTCTGAGCCATGAGGTTGCAGAAGACCTTTTTGTTGGATGGTTAGGGAAATTAAAATCAAGCTGGCGTGTGGTAGCTGGCCAAAATCCTGCATATGATCAGTTTCCTTGCCAATATCAACTCTTCTATCGAGGTAAAGCAAAACGGACATTTTGGTATGAGCCAGTATTTCAAGTCAAGACCTTGGATGGGAAGTTGGTTTGGAGACGAAGGCAATACAGGGTTAAAAGGGAAGCTATTCCTGGGACTTTTATATTCACTGTTTTAGATAATGGAGTTGTCTCAAGAGAGTTTTGGAGAATTGTAGATGTTACAGATGATTTAAGCTGGGGCTTGTTCTATTACGGTGGGGCTGCTCAGGCAGCAGGGCAATCTTACAGAGGGGCAGTTCTTGTCACTCCAGATGGAAGCTGGCCTTCTAAAAATGAGGCACAAAGATTAAATTCTGCTTTGGAAAGATGTGGTATCAAAGACTGGGAGTTGTTTGGAGTTGATAATACATGTTGTACTAATCCTCCATTAGGCATACCTGAAGGCTCAAGTTTGCATGTCACGCTCCAACTGAAAGATTCCAATGTTTTATCACATGAATGATAATAATTGAGAAACATCTGACCATAGTAGGTGCAAAATTAATATCTTCATTGGCATGCAGTTTCTCTCTCTATCTACAATTATTATGGAGAGGGTAAAGCAGAACATCAAAAGCAAGCTCAGTTTCTATGAATCTGCATTTTGATGGTAGAAAAATCTTGATGGCCCTTCCTTATAGATTGGGTGTGGATATTAGCATGAACAAGCAGCTTAAGTGGCCACAAAAAACATTTAATCAGCTACAGACGTTACTCTATTCTTTTTTATGCAAATCCAAGCTAAAGGGTGTCTTTGTGTCTGTATACAAAAAATAATGTGATGACTTCCAACAGTTGTGAATCTACCGAAAACTTAAAACCTGAAAATTTAGAGCAATGCTTGATAGCTAATCTGCATAAATAAAACGGCTGAGACTGAACGATGGTATTTTTTTTCCTCATGAATAATATATAGAGGCCTTATTGCCTCTATGGTCTGCTGCATTTACTACTTCCATTTGAGACCATGTTACACTGCTTATCTGTTTTCAGTTCATAGGTTTATGAAATGCTGGACTTATTATTTAATTGACAACTCTATTGATTCTTAGGTTTTTGGTAAATGAAACAATCTATTAGAAGTGTTTCAGAAGAGATATATTATGGATAGATATAATTCCGGATTACCTATTATGTTTTTCCTGATTCCTCAAACCAGTGAGAACTATTTCATCCCTGAAACTCCTTAAACTTCTGTTATTGCAATATGTTGAAGCATTTTCTTATTGAGGTGACAAACATCAGGATGAAGGGGAGACTGAATAAATTACTGTCTGGTATATCTGTTTTATTCCAAATGAATATAAAGCACTCCATGCTAAATATTTTAAGCTTCTACATTTGTCTTGAAAAGAGGGCTTCTGGTACAAACTGTTTGAAAAGAATTAGATATTTCAGACAGTTTATTTCAGAAACGCTTACTTTTCAACTTAAAGTATTCCATGGTTAATATTGCTTCAGAATTTCCTTATGGTCAACCAAAAATTCCAAGGATGTAACATGGAGCAATCTTTATTAAAGGTGACAAATATAAAGGCACGAATTCTCTGGAGAGTGTTAACTACTGCAGTAGATCTACATGTGACCATCAAGGATATGTTCTCTGAAACTAAAAGACAAGCCCCAAGCTGAGAGATTTCATTTTTAAATTAGCTTGCATGAATGCCTTCTCATTCAGCTTTGAACCTGTGATGATCATGTTTAGCAATGTCCGCACAGCCAAACCTCCTATACTGTCCCTTCTCCAACAAACAGTTCTTTATGGTTATCAGACTGCCTTATATATATGGATCTCACGTGACTCTACCTCTTCCCATACAACTATAGCTGCAGTATGTGTCATTTTCTAACCATAGTGCCTCAGAATACTTATGGTGTATTTCCATATGGTAAAAAGGGATAATGCCAATCCATATAATAGATGCAAGTCATCTTTCTCTCTATATCATTGAGTGCCTGGAAATAGTCATGAACATAAGTTGCTGGAGCAGAATCAGAGACTGCCTTCATCATAGATTAATAATGCTGCCTGTAATTGTATAATATAAAATTATGAAAGTTGAAACCCAAAGATTGCAAGTTGCAGCAACTGAAATGCAGATGGTTCTCTTTATCTATCCCAAATGCTATGGTATTGCTTCAGAGGCTATAATGGGCTAATTTGTGTGATGGTGACCTTTATATACTTTGAAGGCTAAGTGCACCAAGTTGTGACACAAAAATGGCTCTTAAGATGTCACTTTTTTTAAAAAAATCAGCAAAGTTTGATGTTCACGAGAAAATGAAGATAGTTATGCTCAAAATTTGAAAATGCAACAAAAACAAAAGTTGTAGTGCTTTGAATCTACTTTCTAAGCTACTAATTTTTTTTTTAAATAATGAAGATTAAGGGTTTCAAAAAGGGAGAGCCCAAAAGTGGTCCTATTTTGATAAAAAAAAATAGCATAGCGTCTGTGGGCCCCTCCTTTTTTCGTTAACTTTTTTTGAGAATTTCAAAAATCCAAATGGTGATAAATTAGCTAACACCATGTAGTTTATCCCAGTTATTTTGGCTAATTTTTTAATGAATATTATAATATTTTCTGAATTTTCAAAATGGACACATCTTGAAAAGCTAAAATTTGAGCATGCTCCCACCTAATTTTTTTGAAAACTAACTGAAAATCAATTTTCTTTTTTTCATTATGTGTAAAATGGAGTCTACTTTATAAAAATGTAATTTGTTTCAAAATTCGATGAACAAATAAACATCTATACTAAAACTAGCACATATTGGTTTTTGACAAAAAATGGAGGCACTAACATGAGAATTTATGGATGAAAACTTTAACATTTTGATTTTAACATAATCAAAATGTTAAAAAAATTATATGGTTATATAGGTAAGAGAACCTAACGTCATCACAATTTTTTTATAAACTTGCATTGAAAAATATGCAAACCTAATGGATAGCACAAGCAAAAATGTGTGAAATTTTTTTACCCTTTCAGAAAATCACATCCTTGGCATGAATTGGTCATCCAACCCTTTGGGTTGGTATTTCCCAATGCAAGCAATTTGGTGAGTGCCAAATTTGGCGCTCTCTAAATGAACTACATCATTTGGCGAGCGCCACCAACCCTTTGGGTTGGCATTTCCCAATGCAAGCAATTTAGCGAGTGCCAAATTTGGCACTCTCCAAATGAACTGTATCATTTAGCGAGCATCAAATGAAGTGCATGACTTTTTGGAATGCATTTGTGTGAACTCTTTCCTTTTTTTATTTCAATCTTTCTCTTTCTCTCTGTCAAGGAAACTATATACATGAAATAAACATTTAAGTTGACATTTAAATATGGACATTTACTTTCTTATACTTTAAGTTATATTTCATGTATATAGTTTTAGGATGTTTGAGAGTGGTTTCGGATCTCTTGGAGTTATAATGTAAATTATAGTTTTTGGAAGATTATATAATTTTTCAGACAGTCAAATTTCAGTAATTAGGAGGTCAAATTCTAGTAATCAGCGAGTTGTATCATATTTCTCTCAATCACTCATTTTCCTCTCTCTCTCTCTCTCTCTCTCTCTCTCTCTCTCTCTCTCTCTCTCTCTCTCTCTAATTTTCTCTATCTCCCCCCTCTCTCCTTCCATTTCTACTTGTCTATCTCACCTCTCTCTCTCTCTCCCTCCTCTCTCTAATTTATCTCTTTCCTCTCTCTCTCTCTCTTCCACCCACCTACACTCTACTTCTTGCTATCTAACCTATCCCTCTATACCTCTTTCTCTCTCCCTCCCTCCTTCCTTCCCTCTCTCAATATCTCCACCTTGCTCCTTGCCTCTCTACTTCTCTCTCTATCACCTACCTCTCTCTCTCTCCCCTTCCCTCTCTACTCTCTCTCTTTATCTCACCTCTCTCCATACCTATCCCTCCCTCTCTCCTTCCCCCTATACTTCTCTTTTATCTCTCCCTCCCTCTCTCTACCTACTTCTCTCTATTTCTCTCTCACCTCTCTCTCTCCATCCCTACCTCTCCCTCTATCACTCCTTCCCTCTCTACTTCTCTCTACCTACCTGTCCCTCTATACATCTTTCTTTCTCCCTCCCTCCCTCTTTCCCTCTCTCAAATCTCTCCACCTTCCCTCTCTACTCTCTCCCTACCTTTCCCTCCCTCTCTCTCTATCTCTCCCTCACTCCCCCCTTTTTCTACCTCCCTCTCTATCCCTCCCCCCTCTTTCTATCTCTCCTCACCCTCTCTCTACCTACCCCTCTCTCTCTCTCTCCTATATCTATCTCAACTATCCCC
>VDFB02000015.1:91776523-91900760 GCA_007258455.2 Sequoia sempervirens
AGTAAATGTTCATATGTAAATATCAACTTATACTGAAATGTTTATTTCATGTATATAGTTTCCCTAGCAAAGAAAAGGAAAAAGAAAGAGTTCACTAAAATGCATTGCAAAAATTCATGCTTCACATTTGGCGCTAGCCAAATGGAGCACTTCATTTGGTGAGTGACAAATTTGGTGCTCGCCAAATGATGAACTTCATTTGGATAGTGCCAAATTTGACACTCACCAAATGATAAACTTCATTTGGCTAGTGCCAAAATGATGAACTTCATTTGGCTAGCGCCAAATTTGGCGCTCGCCAAATGATGAACTTCACTTGGCTAGCACCAAATTTGGCACTCACCAAATATAGGGTGCCAAAACTATTTGAATTTTGAAATACCAAGCCACTTAGCGAGTGCCAAATGGTCATTTTGGGTAAAAAAGAAAAAGTGGCACCTTTTTTATGTCACAACTTGGTGCACTTACCTTCAATGAGAATGTCGATAAAACTAACTTTCCTTTTGTTGTCGGCCTTTAAGAGTTTTTTCACAATAGTCATCAGTGTTTGAAGAAGAGCTAACAACTTATTCAAAATTATCGATAAGATACTTGGTCAATGTTTCAAACATAATACATATCCTCCATTAGCACTTATGCATCGACTCTTAAAATAGAGTTGGCAACTTGCATCAGTGCTTGGAGCTGAGTTTTTAACCCATGCAAAATTTCTGGATTAATAGTAATTTTCTTTTGTTTGGCATTTAACAATCACTTCCCAACTTGTATCGGCCATTTGAGGATAGTTACTAAGTTGCATGTGACCACCGATGAGTGATTTTAATTTGTGCAGTTTTCCATGATCATTTCCTATTGGACCTTGGAAAGAGGTTATGAAGTGATATAAAAGTATCAAAAACCTTTAAACCAAGTGGCTTTTAACCTCTTCTTCTCATCAACATTTTAGATGCAACTTACAACTTCTTAAATTAAGAAAAACGGTTTCTAAAAATAGTTATGCTCATCAAAGTTTAGTGAGCTTGTCACAACTTTGAAATCCACCCAACCAACAATGAATGATTTTATCACAAAGGTTACAATTGTTCTAAGCATCTTCATTTGGATGACAATTAATATAGAAACAATCCATTTGATATATTGTGCAAAAATTGTAGAGATGCACATGATTGCTTAAGAGAAGGAGCCTTACCTTTCTACGTCTGATCGTCTCTATTTTCTGCAATCAGGATTAATGCATCTCTTCGCTAAGTTTTCTTTCATTATCCTTTTCTATATCCTTCCAAAATATGAAAAATATCTGACTTCACTTCACGAAATCTTCATAAAACTTGTCTTTAAGGCTTGCAAATGCGATGGAGGAGAAAACTAGCATAACTTTCTCTTGGGTACATATTTTCTCATGAAACTTTGTCACATTGTCAATATGGATGCCACAAACCTCATTTTTGAACCATTTTTCCCAATATTTTATGAAATCCCATATTTAATTGTTTCCATAAAGAACCTACCGAAAAATTGAACTTTTAAGATCTCAAAATCTGGATGGTGTTCTAACTCTAAAACTAGATACATTGCATGAAATAATGACAGGAACATGCCCATATGAGTATTTTATATCATATTGCATGGATTTTGAAATTTAAATATTTTTGTGAATCTTGGCAATCGACAAGACTGCTCTTGGTCCGAACTGGAATGGTGAAGGCTATCTTTCAGTCCGATTCTAGATATTAAATTTCATGTAACTAACCTATATGAACCTATTGAACATCGATGCATGGAATAAATTTAAAAAATAACAGAAGGAGAACATGGTATAGATGACCTTGGCGATGGTTTTCAAATTAAAATTTTGATTGAGTAAACAATTTACACAATGAAAGCCCATGAGGTATTTATATTTAAGAGTAACCCAACAAAAAAAATTGATGTGAAAAGTTTAAAAATTGGGCATGTTGAAAACAAGTGAAAAACTACAATAATTTTTTTGGGTCTATTGTGATCCAAATATACTTTAGGGCATCAATAGTTGTACATTTAAACTATGGATATGCTTTATACTAGCATAGGAAGGATTTTATATTGTACATATTTTGTAATGCTATGTCTCCATGGTTATTTGTAATGATTCAAGGTAATATTATAGTTATAATTATGTATTTCCTCTTGTCACATTTACTAGCACAAATGTAATGAAGGTTTGGTGTGTGTGGCAACGCCTAATGTATGGAAAATAATTTATAATAACCATTCATTAATTTCATATGGGTCATTGTAGTTCTCTTTATGTATCATTAAGTATGCCTATTGTATAAATGTAATCTATGATTTATATTTAAGTGTAAATATGGTTATGTGATGCTTTGCAAGACTTATCAACTTCCTCTTTATTGTTCATGACTATGTTTCCCAATGAAGTAAGTATCAATCCATATTCATTCAAGCTCAAACACTTTTATTTTAATCTATCTTTATTCTAGTTAGTTGTAGGAGTAGATTAGGTTTAGTTTAGAAGTGTACATGTTTTTCATAATTTGATATTACAAACCAGAGAGAAAATCATAAGCATACCAAAACTATTAGATCCTTAGAAAATTATGTACAGCATATCTACACCTTGTCACTATATAAAAATGATATATGAAGCTATATTTATGGATTATAATGAAGTTGATATTTGTAGGTGTATGTGCAAGGTGTTATCATCTATATATAGGCCTTATGCAACTAGTTTATCTCTATCTAGTGACAAATATGAGGGTTCAATATACATTTGGGTATAGTTTTTGTTTGTTAGAATCATGTTATATTATAACTTATTTACATTCTTGTTAAGGTATACCTCTATGAATACCCTCCTGAGTCTAATTTAATATCACAGTGGAGGATATATTGCCCACTCTCTGTAATGTCCCCAATTTCTTGATAAAGTGATTTAATTAATTTAAGTTGTCCAAAAATTAATATTATTTCAAAAAGATGACTTTAATTAATTGTTTTAATTGAAATAAAGTGGAAACAATAAAATATTAAAAAATGTCACTTTATTAAATAAAGTTTCTTCTAGAAGCTGGGGTTACTTAAAAGTTGGATTCTTCTAGAAGATTCATTGGAGCCTTTAAAAGAAATTATTGTGCAAGGCATTGGGCATCCATTGTTGAGTTGATATTTTTTATGCTTTATGCAAAGGCTTGAATCTCAAATTCAGCTAAATCTCTGACGACGAAAACCTTCAGTAGATTGGAAGGGTTGGATGAAAACCTAGATCTTTCTAGGAGTGGATTCACGACGAAGTTCACATTGAACTTGATTGTTTCAGATTTGAAGCTCCAACGAATATTTGCTGGAGAGCGAGTTCAGGGAATTTTGTGTGTCTTCTCTTAAGACAAAATTTCCAGGTTATTAGATAAATCAGGTGCATTGAATAGTTTGATATTTTATAATTATCTATCTGCATATTCAAGGTTTATGGTGATTTTCAGTATTAAAGGAATTTATTCTTATATTTAAGCCATTGTAAGATTTTTCATAATAAGACAAACTATAGAGGTAAGGGTGGATTTGTCTATGACAGATATAATGAATTGATAAAGAGAATATCATAATTTATTTGAACTCTCGTATCATTTGAAGTCGCACAGGTTTATTTATTACACCAGATTTCTATCTTGTAAAAGTTAATTAATCTTGAAAGGGTGAATGGAAGCTATCGGAAGCTGCCTAGTTGCTTGCTGTGGAATTTGATTGGAAGAAATCGTGGGTCCCAACTATGCCGAATTCATACTAGTCAAGGAATCGATATTCCAGAAATATTTGATATAATGATTCGGGCCTTTTTGTCTATATTGAAATTACAGATGGGACTTGGATATTTCATGTTTTAATCGCCACCTCATGCTAAGATACAATACAGATAAGACAAATATATTATCACCCATTTTCATATCATGCCAGCTATTTAAGGACATATAGGGAGTTCGTGAGTCATATACTCAACCAGGTGAAAGTCAACAAATTATTTCTGCCGCCAATGTGAAGGAGTCGATATTACTTGCAAGGCCAATATTATCTTTGGAGAAATCGAGCTTCCATCTAGCCGCAAATGATTTGAATTGCCGATCCTTTCCAAAGCCTTTACAAGAATTATTTGAGATGCCTATCATAGTTATGTGAATTACCCGAGTGATAAAGAATTAATATTATTTGAAGGGGTCGATTCTTGGTCAACATAAGAGTCACCTATATCTTTTAAGGGGCCGCTGAAGACATTTAAGTATTAAAACGATGAGAGACGGGTTGAATGGTTCGAGCTTGTTTTCCTAAGGAATAAGACATCGTGTGCTTCATTCCACACCGAAGCAACTCTTTGGCGCTTGAGTTACATTTGCCAGATCATTGCATGGGATTTTGGAGAGACGTCTAGCAGTGAGAAGGTATTTGAAGGGTTTTTGAAGGGCGAATGAGTCTTCTAGAGCAAACTGGGCATGTAAGAGTCCATTCCAAACAATTATCAATATACCTGGAGCCTTCTTTCTGTAATTTGGATCCATTGACATCACTGATTGTGTATATTTTCCAGGTTTGGGTGTAATACTGTCTTAGAGTCATTTATATGATCATGCTCAAGTGTTGTTTTGGTTATAAAAGGTCTGAGATGTATCTGTTGTAGTTTCCTAAGTACTTTGTGCATGTCAATCAGTCATACTTCACTCATAAATTGTTGTTATTAAGGATTTGATCAAGTTGCATTTGGGAACCTAAGTTATGATCTGAATATAGACACCACTGCCATATTCATATCTCTATTAGTCACTGTCATTGTGTCCCTGAGACAATTTATGAGCAAGCACTGAACTGCTATTAATTTTTGAACACCAGTTATTGTAGAATCAGAATTGTATTAAGTCAAAATTGTTTGCTTTGAATCTAAATATATGTTTACAATGAATTTGAAATTATTATGGAAATTGAGTTGCAAACAGTGGATTACATTATTCCACATATGTCAAGGATATCTCATTGTCTTACATCAGATAAGTTATATTAGTTTGACAAATATCATTGTCAAACTAGGAAGAGAAATCAGAAAAAATGTCGTCTACACGGGTAGGGGATATTACACTCTCCTCGTAGGTCTTTGATCGTCCATAATTTGTCAATGAACACATATTTTCCCTTCTTCACAATATATCCCTAGCCTTGAAGGTAGGAAGAAGTTATAGGATTGTGAACCTATGGCTTTGGGACCTACCAATGACATCGTTGTTGAGGAGGATTTGATCTCAGTTCATATTTTCAATACATTTACAATATTTCTAGTTGAAAAGATACTTTATATTTTTAGCTCTATATTTTGTTTGGGTGAGTTTTCTTAGCTAAAAGCTCACACCCAACAATAGCATCATTTTCAAGGAGAAGATAACTTGGTGTTTATTTTGGAAACCTTTGTAACATAGTCAGTAAAGAAATAGCCAGGTTGGTTGTACAATTTGTAACTATGATTTTGTTTGGGTAAGTTTGACAACACATCAACTTATGATTAATAATGGTGTAATAATGGTGTCAAGGAAGAAAGTGTAACTAAGTTAGAATGAATTAAAGAATCTAATGGTGGTTGAACTCAGATTTTTTGTTTGTCATGAATGCAAGTTTGCTTCAAGGATTTCCTCTTTTGTAAGAGGTGGCAATTTTTTTTCCAAAGAATAGTTATTGTTGTTGTATCTTGTTTTTTTATTAGTATTTGAAGAACACATTTCATATATATAGTGGTTGGCCATTTAAGGTACATGATTTTATTCCAAAAGATTGGCATATCAATTTATAAAACCTCTATTTTTTGTCATGCATGGTATTGTGTGATCATTCATGGCTAATTGGTATGCTTACTATTTGTTGGTTGACAGATTTTTCTTTTTAAAGATTAACTCAATATGACTATATTGCCCATAACAAAGACAAATAAGCAATAAACAGTTAGAGAGATAACCATTTCATTGGTGATCTTCCTCTAAATTTTAATGAGGTACAAATCCCTCTTGGATTTTCAATAGAATCCTGAAACTATGAACACAAAACCATGTATGCTTTTTACCAAAAAGTAGGAGAGGCATAACTAACATTGGTTCATAACTATGATACCAAAGCGACGGGACTTGAAACAAATATTACTAACACTTCAATTCATAGATTAAGGCATCAACAACAAATAAATGATCTTTAGATAGGGCCTCACTTAGTTCCAACAAAGAATAGATGTAGCATCAATAAACATTCAATTCACGAAGGAGAGAAAATGCATTTATATAATTTCAAAGATTTAAACATAAACATTAACATTATATCCAAATCTCCAATGTTCACAAACAATGAAGGATTTCTGAAAACGAGTGAGTCATAATGATCCTCCTTTATTATTTTCCCTTACATCACACTATAATCATAAATCAAAAGTTCGGACCCCCTCCATTGTCTTTTAATTGCATATTTATAGATCTCTTTTCTTTAAAATTGTTTTGATTTTCGTAACCGTCACCTTTGAAATGAGTGGTTTGTAATTGTCATCAAAATCATTTATAACGAGCTCCCAAGCATTTTGATTCTTTTGAAATTTCATCATTACATGATTCGCATCAAGTTGAGTATAGTGCACAAATATATCACTACTACATGTATGTAAGCCTTGTGGCTCTTCGTACATGTGAAAAACCTACAACTTCTAACCTTTGATTTAATTACATATTCAATTATGATCATATGTGTGTGGGTAGTTTTAATTAAAAGATTTCAGGCTAATGTTGAAGTTTATCCAACCAGAAATCTAGCAATCTCGTCACATCATTCGTTGTGCTTATTTAATTCAAGGCATTTGGTGGTGTCCTTGCTCATTAGTTGCTACTAAGAAAATCTTCCCATGCCTTACCTTACGGATTTACGAATCCATTTCCTTTTGTAGCGTACAAAAATATATCTCTTTACATTTTCACACTTGTTTGGGCCCGCCTTATTCAAATTTATGCTTCTTTATGCCTTAAATGGTCATTTTTCCCCACTTTTGAATTAAATAATTATTTCAATTATTTAATTATTCATTAGCCTTTTCTCTCTATAATTAAATAAATGTTATATTCATTTAATTATTTATTCTTTCTTTATCTCCCTAATTAAATAATTATTTTAATTATTTAATTATCCCTTCCCTCTCCATTAAATAATTGTTTTTAACTATTTAATGTTTAACACTCCACCTTTCCTCTATACTTAAATAATTATTTTTAATTATTTAATTATCTAATTATTTGTTCTCGCCTTTCTTTTTAAATAAATAAAATCAATATTTTATTTATTTCTCCTATGTTGGCCACCTAAATTAAATAATTTTTATTGTTTAATTTTCTCCAACAACCTCTTTTTCTATGTCAATCTTATCTTCCACCTCAAGTCTTTATCTATCCATGTCTTTCTTCTCTCAATTAACCTCCACCCTTGATCATGATCCTTATTCATCCATTCACCTAACTCTCATCTATAAAAGGAGACCTTTCATCCATCCATTATCCAAGTATCATCAAGCCTACATGCTATCAAGTCAATTCATCAATTCTGAGGCATTCAAGAGCAAGATTCTCCATCAATTGTTGCAACAATTCAAGATCCTTCATCATGGAAAGTTTCTAATTGCATTATTTCATGTTTCATGCTTTATTATATTATTTCATCATTTTGGTTTAATTACCTAAACGAGGTTTGACCAAGGCAAACCCCCAATCCCTAACAATCAACATTTTTTCTTTGTTCCTTTGTGTGATTGTAGATTTAAGTGCTTAGATGGCTTGGACATGATTGAAGAATAGGTTTCAAACTTGTTGAAGTTGTCTCCCTATTGGAAAGGTCAAAATCTACAAAAAAAGTCACTTACAGCCTCAGAAATCAGGGTTTCAGATCCAGACACCTAAAGGAATAGAAAGAGCAGACTGAGAGCTACAAATTCCACTTTTGAGTTTTTAGAAAAGCCAAAGTGGACTCATTCGCCATTAGTGGCGAATGAGTCCCACTGTACATGTTTTTTAGAGTTTTATGCAGATTTGAGTACCTAGTTCCCCGAAACCTATTATAGCAGATTTTCTCTGAAGTAGGACTAAGTCGCCTAGATTGGTGTATGAGTCCTAGTAGGTCAAAATTCCAGGA
This sequence comes from Sequoia sempervirens, assembly GCA_007258455.2. Classification (NCBI taxonomy): domain Eukaryota; kingdom Viridiplantae; phylum Streptophyta; class Pinopsida; order Cupressales; family Cupressaceae; genus Sequoia; species Sequoia sempervirens. The sequence continues at coordinate 91,784,708 of VDFB02000015.1, forward strand.
TCAGAAGCATTTCCAGTCTCCATTCCAACCTCTACAAGTTTCCAGGTACACACTTTCAATTTCACAGTTTTATGTTTTGTTTCATGATCATTTCTAGGTCATTTTGCATATCACATTGTGTTTTCAAACATATTACATTTTCTTAGTTTTGCATTAGTAGTTAATTTATTTTATCAATTTTCAGTATCTAGGACATTCCTCTTTCACAGATTTCAATCATCTTTGCATTGAAATCTCAAGGGCTTATTCTTGAGTGAGCCATTAAGATTTTTGGTGTACCTCTCTCCTTTTAGGTGCAAAACCCTAGAAGTGTAAGAGAGCCACATTGCCAAAAATATTTGGTTCAATTTGGTGAACTTGCATTTTGAATACCTTCAATTATGATTTGGAGTCCATCATCCTAGAATTAGCTTTCATTGACTTTGCATTGCATTTTGCATTAGTTAATTTGTATTCTAGGCTTTCATATTTTTGCATTAGTGAAAGTGCATATAGATTGCATTTTTGCATCTCAAATCATTGGAAAACATCTAAAAACTATATTTGCATTTAGTATTCAGGTTATACAACTTAAAAAGCATCAAAAACATTTCAAAAATTCAACAAAATCTATAAAAAAATCCCCCTTGGGACTCATTCGCCACCTGGGGTGAATCAGTCCCTTTCCACCCCTGAAACTGCCTTTCACGACACTAAAAACCCTATTTCTACATTTCTGTTTGCTGCCATTAACTATTTGTATCAGTTGGTTAAGTTCATGTTACATGCATTTCATTAAATCTAGCCTAATTTAGCTCATTTCATGCATTGCTTAATTTCATTTTTGCATTCACAACATTTCATTGCATAGCGTAATCAGTACATTGCCTTATTTGAAATATGAAAAATTGCATTGCATTTTGTCTTTACATTGCATTTTAAGTCATAAGAAATAACATTATCTACATTCATGGCAATTATGGATAACATTCAACTTTTGCAATTTTCATTTTCAGCATTAGTTCCTAGTTCATTTAGATCAAATTCATTAGAAAACGAAAACAAAAAACAAAAAACATCAAAAGAAACAATACAAAAAATGCTTAAATTTAGAAAAAGCATATCATCCAAGCCCTTTAGTAGTGATGGCTTAGACATGTTAGATGAAGCCCTTAAGGACTTCCTCTCACTAAAATCATCCACTAAAGCTTTGACACAAGACGATGCAAGCATCGATAATCATGATAATCATAATTGTTCTTCTCCTAATATCTCCCGCATTGGTGATGAAGGTATCTTGGTGAAAGAAGATATAATCATTGAAGATCATGAAAGTCTTGCTTGTCTTCCTCCTCCCCCCCCTTGGAAAGACGTTATGACACACGAAGTTGAGATCATGGCCACTACTTTCCCTAGTCTCTATTCATCTCCCAACACCTCCCCTACTTGCGAGAAGGCTTTAGTGAATAAGGATACAATCCTGAATGATAATGACAAACATATTTGTGTGGAGGATATGATTGAGAGCTATGAAAATCCTACCTCTCCCACTCAAGAAGACATTCTAGTACATGAGGATGTAAATGTAGATAATCATGACAATGAAACCTTTTCTTCTCCTAATATCTTCTCTAGATATGAAGACGATAGTTTGGTGTTAGAAGATATCCTCATTGAGACTCATGAGAATCTTATTCCTCCCTTTCCTGATGCCCCTACCATTTGGGACAACTTATTTGAACAAAAAAGTCCAATCATTGGTAACCATGAAACTCCTAGTTATCCTTCTCTTGATGCCTCTCCTATGAGCGATGAAGCTACTTTATCAAATATAACCATGAAATGTGATGAAGCTATTGTTTGTCACTTTCCTAAAATCTCTCCTACTAGGGTGGACAATATGGCACAAGCGAACGAGATCTTAGAGAAAAAGGATGAAATTATGGACAACAATCAAATTTCCCCCTCTCCTAACATCTCTCCTATTGGTGAAGAAGATCACAAATATCTTTAGGAAAACATCATGCATTCAATTTTCTATGAGCTTATTAGCAAGCATGATAGTCATCCTTCCAATCTCTTTCCTAGTTATGAGAGTTTCTTAGTGCAAGAGAATAACAATGTTGACACACTCCATATTTCCACACCTATAATATCTCTTCTATTTGTGGGAATGAAGTGATAGAATAATATGAAAGCATAGACAATCATGATAATCATAGTTCCTCTTCTCCCAATATCTCTCCTACATGTGACGAAGGTATTTTGGAGCTAGAAGATACACCCATTGAGAATCATGACAATGTTAAAAGCTCCTCTTCTATAACCTCTCCTACTTTGGAACATATTATGGCACAAGAGAATGAGATCATAAACACATCTCTTAACATCCCTCTACCTATTCTAAATTCATCTTCTAACTCCTCCCCTATTTGTGAGAATGTTTTTGTGAGCAAACATGACAATCGCATTATTTTTGAGGAGGATATGTTGGCATTAGATGATCAAACCTTTAAGACCTATGACAATTCTCTTTATTTTTCTTCCCCTATTTTGGAAGACATTATTGGAAAAAGGGATGTAATCACATATAATCATGATCATTATACTTGTTCTTCTCCTAATGTCTCTTCTACTAGTGAAGAAGATATTTTGGGATTAGACGAACTATTCATTGAAAGTCATGAGAATCTTCTTGCTCCCTTTCCTAATGTTTCCCCCATCCAAGAATACATAATTGAGCAAAAGGATCCAATCATCGAAAAACAAGAATGTGATGATTTTTCTTCTCTTGATGCCTCCTCTCCTTGTGATGAATTTACTCTGCAAAACCTATTAATGGAATGTGATCAACATCTTGTTTGCTTCTCTCCTAAAAACTCTCCTGCTAGTCATAATATCATGGTGCAAGCAAACATCAACACTATCATGTGCAAACCAAAAATTAACCTCACTCTGAAGCATCTTGAATTGCTTGATATATATTTCCCACCATCATGGGAATGCTTTAACAATCATGAAACCTTGGAGCAAATGTTAGGAGCTTATGACAAGTCACCTTCTACTCCTCAAACCAAAAAGGTTACATGTGCTATGATCAGTATCAAGCATAAGGATATAGAAAAACAAAATCAAATCAAAGATGCCACAAAGTTATTGGAAGATGCTTCGAAAACCTTTGATTTCATACCTATATCCATGGGAGAATACAAGATCATAACAAAAGAGTCCAAAAAGAGAACAGAGAAATTGGTAACAGTAATACAACATTCAATAGCATCCACTTCACCCACCTTAAAAGCACAACCAACATCCAAGACAAACTTTGAGGACATTGAACAATCATCCAATCCAAAACAAGTGACAAAATTTTTTGGACAACTTGGGAAAGGATGTGATGCTATAGAACAAGGTATCCATGTCCCTATACAACCTAATAGTCTTTGTTATTGTCCTTCAAAACAAAAACCTTCAATCAATGTCAACATTGTTACAAACAATTCTTCCAAGACAGCTTTAACCTTAGTACATCCAAAACTAATAGATATCTCATTAAATATGTATCAAGCAGAAACTTTATTTACTTATCAACATAAATAACATTAGTTGTTGCTCCTTTCCATGTAATAGTTGTAGATTCATAGTATACTCACTATTGCAAGGAGCAACATATCATTATCCATTTCAGACTCACCCTTGTCCTGCACTCAGTAGGGGAAAGGGGTTAGGAAGCCTTACCCCCATATGTCACTTGTCATTGTCTCTTTTGGCTAGTCTTTAACATTTCATGAACATATAAGAGCAAGCTTGGGATGTGAACGACATGCCTTAAAATTGACTCGCATGTGACATACTTATCCATGATGTAGCTTCATTTGGAAACATATGACTTGGCATAGGGCTTTCCAAATAAGCTCTCATATCATCTTCTACTTTAAAGCAATTGCTCACTGTGATGGTATAGCAACCGCTTTAAAGTGGGGGCATACATAGACGACATCTTTTCAAAAATTTCATGGCATGATTTTTTCTTTTTTGTGATGCATCCCCTTCTTGGTGGTGTCATTGAGCTTGATGTCATCCAAGAGTGTACGATCTACTAACATGGCATGATGCAAACGAGACATCCCATGGGCGACGATCTAACACTTTGACTTGTCCTCTCTTGGAGACATTAGGCACAATGCTCCCTAAGAAGAAGACCTTACATGAACAAAGCAAAATTCCCTTTAACAAAATTTTTACATAACATTCAAAAGAATTTACAAAATCGTTTTCATTGTGGTGCCTTATGAAAGTTATCAGGAGGTATAACTTTGGTATGGTTGAGTGGGAAGCCCAATCCGATGCATGACTTTCCCCATAGCCACCTGTGTGTGTGTGAGTGCATACCAGCCATGAGTATGTTTCTCACCTTTTTAGGACTTCTCACCCAGCGGACATCCAAGAGTTTCGTCGCCTCAAAGTGAGTATGCACTTTTGGACAAATAGCCTAGATATGATCCACATCGTGTTGGAAAAACAGTCGAAGATTGATCCACCTCATTCTTATTTCTATTTCTTCTCATTTTCCTTTCTTTTAGTTCTTACCATTGCATGTTCGTGTATCTTTTTTTGCTACATACTATACACTATTGTGTGTCTTCTTGTGCTTATGTTGGTTTGACTTACAATCTTGGATCCTAGGGGCTTGACTGCCTCCTCAATCTGTGTCATCCTAGACCATTCGCATCAATACACTTGGACCCCTCTTGAATGTCTACTTTAGTGTGAGTTTGACGCAAGTTCATCCTCTCACTAAATTGGGGGCTAAATGTAGCGTAGAAAAATGTATCTCTTTACATTTTAACACTTGTTTGGGCCCGCCTTATTCAAATTTATGCTTCTTTATGCCTTAAATGGTCCTTTTTCCCCACTTTTGAATTAAATACTATTTTAATTCAAAAGTTAGCTTTTCCCTCTTCTTCTATAAATAAATAATTATTTCAATTATTTAATTATTCATTAGTCTTTTCTCTCTATAATTAAATAAATTTTATATTCATTTAATTATTTATCCCTTCCCTCTCCATTAAATAATTATTTCTAATTATTTAATGTTTAACACTCCACCTTTCCTCTCTAATTCAATAATTATTTTTAATTATCTAATTATTTGTTCTCACCTTTCTTTTTAAATAAATAAAATCAATATTTTATTTATTTCTCTTATGTTGGCCACCTAAATTAAATAATTTTTATTATTTAATTTTCTCCAACACCCTCTTTTTCTATGCTAATCTTATCTTCCACCTCAAGTCTTTATCTATCCATGTCTTTCTTCTCTCAATTAACCTCCACCCTTAATTAAATTATTTTGTAAGTTAATATTGGTCTTTGATCATGATCCTTATTCTAGCCATTCACCTAACTCTCCTCTATAAAAGGAGACCTTTCATCCATCCATTATCGTAGTATCATCAAGCCTACATGTTTAGTCAATTCATCAATTCTGAGGCATTCAAGAGCAAGATTCTCCATCAATTGTTGCAGCAATTCAAGATCCTTAATCATGACAAGTTTCTAATTTCATTATTTCATGTTTCATGCTTTATTATCTTATTTCATCATTTTGGTTTAATTACCTAAACAGGGTTTGACCAAGGCAAACCACCAATCCCTAACAATCAACATTTTTTCTCTCTTCCTTTGTGTGATTGCAGATTTAGGTGATTGGATGGCTTGGACATGATTGAAGAATAGGTTTCAAACTTGTTGAAGTCATCTCCCTATTGGCAAGGTCAAAATCTACAAAAAAGGTCACTTACAGCCTCATAAATCAGGGTTTCAGATCCGGACACCTAAAGGAACAGAAAGAGTAGACCGAGAGCTAGAGATTCCACTTTTGAGTTTTTAGAAAAGCCAAAGTGGACTCATTCACCATTCATGGCGAATGAGTCCCACTGTACATGTTTTTCAGAGTTTTCTGCAGATTTGAGTACCTAGTTCCCCGAAACCTATTCTGGTAGATTTTCCTTGAAGCAGGAATAAGTCGCCCAGATTGGCGTATGAGTCCCAGTAGGTCAAAATTTCAGGATCAACAGCATTTCCAATCTCCATTCTAGCCTCTACAAGTTTCTAGGTACACATTTTCAGTTTCACAATTTTTTGTTTTGTTTCATGGTCATTTCTAGGTCATTTAATATATTTTTTGCATATCACAGCGTGTTTTTAAACATATTGCATTTTCTTAGTTTTGCATTAGTAGTTAATTTCTTTTATCAATTTTTAGCATCTAGGACATTCCCCTTTAACATATTTCAATCATCTTTTCATTGGAATCTCAAGGGATTATTCTTGAGTGAGCTATTAAGGTTTTTGGTGTACCTCTCTCCTTTTAGGTGCAAAACCATAGAAGTGTAAGAGAGCCACATTGCCAAAAATATTTGGTTCAACTTTCTCTATAAATTTCAGGGAATTTCCTTCATTCCTCACATCTCAATTTCATTCTCAAAATGTCAAGCACTTCAGGTGATGCAACTTTAAAAGGCGATTACCTTGCTATCGAATGTGTGGAATGCAATTCTATGAGGTGGTTGGTAGCAGACCAGTTGAGGGAGGATTACTTATAAGGAATGATGTTGAAGGAGCAATAAGGAGAATCATAGGGGAGAACTTTCATGCACAAGTCTGCATCCATAACTATGCACTCCTACAACATTTTATATACAACATCATTTGGACTTCCAGAAAATTTGCATGGGGCGCCAAAGCTACTGAGAGACTGATGTGGCCAGTGTACATAGCCAATGCGAAATCCGCCTTGGGATGTCTGAGTGAATACCCGTGAGAAGGCCTAGTATGGGATTCTATCTACATTTCCATTGATTTTTGGAATGAAAAATACAAAAAAGTTGTTACTCTCTTGCCCGTTGGACTCGAGAGGAAAGTGATGGAGACCTTTGCTTATTATGTTGAGTTTAATGAAAACTTGTTTTCCCCTGCACAAATAGAGAGAATTCAGGAAGTTGTGGAAGGCATCTACATCCTTATATTCACTCTCTGCGCATAAAATCTTGTGCTCACATCTCCTCTTTTTGACATAATATAATATATATATCGATTTCTATGTTTTAACAACTTCATGTTATGTGATGAATTTTGATGATCTCTAATTTTGCTTCATGTTCTTTCTGCAATGTACCATTTCCATTTTATGTACCATTCTAAGTAGAAATCTTTGAATGCAATATAGTGGTTTTAAGGGAAATATGTGTAACCAACGTCGAATCTCGACGAGGTTTTGAGAACTTTATCACAATCGACAATTCTACAAACCGTTTTATTTTCTGCTTGAATACCTTTATTTAAGGCACAATCTTAAGAAATTATGAAAACCCGAGACATCTCCAAAAGGGGGCCTCGAAACCAACTAAAATGTTTCCACTTAAAGGAAATCCTTTTTCGTTGGAATTAGAATGGGTTTTCAAAACTCTGTTGGGGATCAACAACGATTTTGAAACCTTTAAAAAGCTTTGAAACTACGTTTCTTTTGCTTGCCCCTTCACTCTTTCTTCCTTTCGTCAATGTTCACCAAGGTTGTGAAACCTATTTCGGACTCCGACATCATTTTAAAAACTTTTCAAAGAACCGATACAATGACCAACTTTAGGCTTAACTTCAAAACTTCAGACAAACATAGGGTTGTGACAACTAGGGTGGAATTCGAAAAATGCTCAAAAACCTTAGGAATAAAAAACTTAGGATCAAAGAAAAAATTTATTTGGGGTGAACATTATTTTGAGGGGATGACAAAAACCAATGTAGCAATTGGCTTTGTCTAGGGATGATGGACTACAAAGGATGAAGCAAGGGACCTAGAGACCTAACTATAGACCAGTGCTTAAAATCAACTGGGAAAAAGAGTTAGATGCATTGGAGAGGAGGAGCCAGAGCAAACCAAAAATAGGAAAAAGTAGTAAAGCACCTAAACTAACAACACAACAAAATTTCCTAAGTATGTACAAGGTAGGGGAAACCTACCTCTAAAAATGATCAAGATTATTCATGCAAAACCATTGACAAACTGTGAGAAGTATGATCCACTATGGAAAAGGAATTCATTTCCATGTAACACCTACAGACTCAAAAATAGCATGCAACTCCAAAGAAGACTTCTTATGTGTAAGGAATCTTTGCATGCAACTTCATTACCGAACAACCACTTAGCATCATATATTTCTATAATTTCTTGGACATAACTTTGCACATTACCAACCACATCTCCATGTGTTACTTCAAATAGTATAGCATCTCGTGTTATTTCTTCACTGATTGGAATAATGGTGGGTGTATTTGATATGAATCTGAACGAGGATCAATATGAATCATAAGTGACTAAAAAATGTGAACTTTACTATTGTCTTCAACAAATGTGAGCTCATCACTCATTGAAATAATTTCCACAGGTTTTGCAAAGGTTTTTTGAAGGACTGTATCATTCCCCATTAATAGAAACCTCGGGTCATCAATTTCTTTTGTTGCATGCAAAGGGGGTAGGATGACTTCACATAGAGATTCATTATTATAGATTCCCAAACCTTGACTGAAAATGTGAGAAATATTATTTGTAGTAGAAATACTCCCATCTTTCTCTTCATCTATTTTCTTTTCACTCCATGGTTCAATTTCTTTCTCAAGCTCTTCATTCATTTCTTATTTTTGAAGTTAACACCGCTAAGCATCATATCATTACAAGAAGCAAATTTATCCAGGTCATCCAATTCAAAATTACAAAGTTCAAATAAAGGATTGTCTATGACTTTGAAAACCTCACCAGGACTACCTGGAAAAAATAATGGATTAAATTTGTTTGACCACCTTACATGACTTTCATTTCCAAATTCTTCCAACTACTTATAATCCTCTACTACTGCTATAATGTTCTTTGACAATTCCTCAACATTTCCAAAGATGAATGCCTCAAATTCCATGGGTGTAAAGGAAGTATAGGCTAAACTACCCAATCGCTGCTTAAAAGAGGATATCAAGAGATTTTCCAATGGTGTGTGAGAAATGTAATCCTCTTTGTCACTTGAACTGTTAGAATCACTTATGTTTTCCTCCTAATCAAAACTATATATTTCAACTTGATGGGATACAACTCCAGGATCACTTTGAAAGTGTTCTTAACCTAGGACTGTAAGATTAGAACATTTAGTTGTGCAAGATAGAAGGCTTACCTCTTTTGTTTGGTCACAATGACCATTTATAGATTCTTTATTCAGATTTTCTCTAACTTGGTCTTGACTACACCATCCAGACAGTAACAAATCATCCTCCATTCTAATAGCCTCTTTTTTTGCAACTTCCAAGTCCCATACTTTATTGTGCTTCATATGAAATTGAACTTTAGGATGTAGGGTTGCAATGAAGATAGACAAAAAAAATTGTTGACTAGGTTGATCAACATGAGGAATTCATTTTAGAGACTAATCAAATCTATATACAAAATCCCTTTTTCATTCACATTCTCCCTTTTTTACTCTAAAAATATGACATAAAAGAGCATCCAAATTAACAACCGGTTTGAACCTTGCCAAAAAATTATCCCTCAAATCATTCCAATTGGTGATTCATTCATCTTCCAAATGCTAGAACCAACATGTTTGTATAAGAGATTCAATGAAAAATCTAACAAAAACATCTTCATTTGTAACCCCCAATATTCCACATACAATGGTGAAAGCTTGAATGTGGGTGTTTGGGTCTTGTGTGTTCTCTCTAGAAATTTTTGGAAAGTGTCTTCTTGATCTTGAAGGTAGGACTGTGTACCATAGTAGAGACAAAGGTCCAAAATGAGTTCCCCATGGCTAAGATGCAATGACAACCATAATTCAGACTGGAATGCTTTTACTAAAGAAATTTTTTGAAGTAACTTTCTATATACAGAGTCGCCAACTCCCATCCAAAGGAACTAACTTCTTCCTTTTTTTAATCTTCTCCTCATCTTCAAACTTCTTTATGAATTAACTTTTGGGTTGTTCATTTTGGTCTTGTGGTGGATTTTGGTTGCGATCTTGATTTTATTGAGGATTTTGTTTCCTTTGCGGGTTTCTTGAAATTATCACCCTAGTAAACCTTTCCATTACTTTTTCAAAAATCACCACTAGTTGTGGCAATTCCCCTTCTTCTAGAACGAGGTTCACTTTCATGTACTCCACGGCATTCCTCTTATGTCTCCAAGCTAAAGTATTCAGTTGGGAGATGATATCTTCGTGTTATGCATGAACCCAATCAATATATGGTTGCGGCACAAGAAAGATGTTATCATGTGGCAAAACCATATTTTTTCATAATAACTTTTTCAACTTCTTCTTTTGATTCCCCAGGGGAGTCGCCAAAAACCCGTTGGTTGACAGATTTGTCTTTTTAAAGATTAACTCAATATGATTCTATATTTCCCATAACAAAGAAAAATAAGCAACAAACAACTCGAGAGATCACCATTTTATTGGTTATCTTCCTCTGAATTTTAACGAGGTATAGTTCCCTCTTAGATTTTCAATAAGATCCTAAGACTACAAACTCAAAACCATGTATGCTTTTTATCAGAAAGCACGAAAGGCATAACTAACATCGATTCATAACTATGATACCAATGCGACAGGACTTGAAACAAATATTACTAACACTTCAATTCACAGATTAAGGAATCAACAACAAATAAACGATCTTTAGATAGGGCATCACTCAGTTCCAGCAGAGAATAGATGTAACATCAATAAGCATTCAATTGAGGAAGGAAAGAACACATGAATTTATATAAGTTCAAAGACTTGAAAATTAGCATTAACATTATATCCAAATCTCCAATGTTCATAGACAATGAAGGATTTTTGAAAACGAGTGTCATAATGATCGTCTTTTATTATTTTCCCTTACATCATAGTGTAATCAGAAATCAAAACTTTAGACCCCTCCAGTGTCTTTTAATTGCATATTTTTAGATCTCTTTTCTTGAAACCTATTTCAATTTTTGTAAGTCTCCTTTGAAATGAGTGGTTTGTAACCATCTTCAAAATATTTTCTAACGAGCTCCTGAGAATTTATGATTCTTTTGAAATGTCATCATTACATGATTCACATCAAGTTGAGTATAGTGGACAAATATATCACCGCTACATGTATGTAAGCCTCGTGGCTCTTTGTACGTGTGAAAAACTTGAAAATTTAATTAAAACCTTTGCATTTAATTACATGTTCACTTGTGATCATATGCGTGTGAGAAAATTCAATTAAAATATTTCACACTAATGCTAAAGTTTATCCAACCAGAAATATAGCAATATCATCACTTCATCCACTATTCTTATTTAGTTCAAGGCATTTGGTGACATCCTTGCTCATAAGTTTCTACTAAGAAAATCTTCCCATGGCTTACCTTGCTGATAGGACAACCATCTCCTCTCTATAAATTTGAGGGAATTGCTTTCATTCTTCACATATCAATTTCATTCTCAAAATATTGAGCACTTCAAGTTCAAAAGGCGATTACCTTGTTATCAAAGGTGTGGAATGCAATTCTGTGAGGCGGTTGATAGCAAACTAGCTAAGGGAGACATTCCTTATGAGGAATGACATTGAAGGAGTAAAAAGGAGAATCATAGGGGAGAACCTCCTTGCACAAGCCCACGTCCATAACTCTGCACTCCTAGAACGTTTTATATACAACATCATTTGAACTTCTGGAAAATTTGCATGGGGCACCAAAGCTATTGAGAGACTGGTGAGGCCAGCGTACATAGCCAGTATGGAAGCCACCTTGGGACGTCTGAGTGAATACTTGTGAGAAGGCATGGTAGGGAACGCTATCTGCATTGCCACTACTCTCTGAAATGAAGAAGTCAAACAAGTTATTACTCTCCTACGTGTTGAGCTCGAAAGGAATGTGATGGAGACCTTTACTTATTATGTTGAGTTTAATGAAAATGTGTTTTCCTCTACATAGATAGAGAGAATTCAGGAAGTTGTGGAAGGAATTTGCATCCTAATATTCACTCTCTATACATAAAATCTTGTACTTGCATCTCCTCTTATATATATATATCGATTTCTATGTTTTAACAACTTCGTGTTATGTGATGAATTTTGATGATCTTTGATTTTGCTTCATGTTCTTTCTGCAATGTATCATTTTCATTTTATGTACTATTCTAAGTAGAAATATTTGAATGTAATTTAGTGTTTTTAAGGGCAATATGTGTAACCCACGTTGGGTCTCATCGAGGTGAGAACCTCATCGGAATCCAACGTAGTTCTAGAAACCATTTTATTTTCCGCTTGAACATCTTTCTTAAGGCACAATCTTAATAAATTCTGAAAACCCAGGTGATCTCCAAAAGGGGGGCCCAAAACCAACTAAAATGTTGCCACTTAAAGGAAATCCTTTGTCATTGGAATTAGAATGAGTTTTCAAAACCCTGTCAAGGACCGACAACAATTTCAAACCTTTTAAAGCTCTGAAACTGTGTTAGTTCTGCTTCCCCTTAACTCTTTCTTCCTTTGGTCAGCATTCGCCAAGGTTGGAAAAACCATTTTGAACTCTGACATTTTCAAAACTTTTTGAATAACCGATACAATGACCAACATTAGGCTTAACTTCAAAACGTCGGACAAACATAGGGTTGTGACAACCAAGGCGGAATCCAACACAGACTCAAAAAATTAGGACAAAAACACTTAGGATCAAAGTGAAAATTTATTTGGGGTGATCATGGTTTTGAGGGGATGAAAAAAACCATGGTAACACTATTATCCTATGGTTGTTTCTTTACATGCATCATATGTTTCAATCCTTAGGAATTGCACTAAACTAGTTTCCCATGATATTATAATTATGCTTATTCCTACAATTCAAATAGACATGAATCTTACATAATCCCATGTCTAGAACTACATGTATCCATACAAGAAGGCAAGAAAAAAAGTAGTGAGCTTGCTAAAATGAAAGAAGAATATGAACAAAAAAATCAATACATTGCAATCTAGTGCCTAACTCACTATTATAAATCAATTTTGTCAATCCCCTATCATTCTACTAGATCTCATTTACAAGAAACTAGACTTCTCTTGAGTTGATATATAAAATGTAAATAATGAAATCTAAGAATAGATGCCTAAGTTTGATGGGTATGATAGCTATTAAGAGGATGCACATGTCACTACATATTTAGATTTTATGAATAAGTTTCATTATATAGATGAGGAGATGTAGATGAGATTCTTTATTAGGTCACTATATGGGAAGGCATATGAATGGTATCAATTTTTTGCAAAACATAATTTTTCTTCTTGGAATCACCTTCTAGTTGTATTTGAAGATGACTTTGTAGTTAATGTTGACACTATTATTTTTTTCCAACTTAGAAAATATCAAAATAAATGATGGAGATTCAAGGATGGACCTCAACTATAGGTTTTTTTTTGATTGATTAAGTAGGGAAAGGGCCTTGACCCATACAAAAAGTACAATAGATCAAAGAACAACATTTAGTCAAAACAGCACAAAGAGGAAGCAAAATAGAGAAACGCTTCCCCAGCCAACCAACGAAAAACTCAACCTATGCCCTTCACTTCAAACAAAATATCCCTATCATCCATAACAAAAAGGAAAGGAAAGTCCATCTTAAAATCCCACCACAAAAGTAGGTTATAACCGCATAACCTTACGATAGGGTCCAACTTTAAACCATAAACTCTAATATGGATATGAATAGAAATATTTAATTCCAAGCACCAACAGCCAAAGTAAGCATTAAAACAACTTAGACTAAAAAAAAAACCATAGTAACAAGCGACAAAAAGTGAGAGAAACAAAATCCCAAGATCAAGCATCCTCGACCAAATTCTAAGCCTTCACCAGGTTTTCGACAGTGTCTTCAAACTTCTCTTTGGGCTCCATCTTTCTAGAAAAGTCTTCTTCATCATCCATCGCCATTTTCATCTGCTACTTTTTAATTTTTCCTTGACCCAAAACTATGGACATCACAGCTTTCTTCATAACTACATCCACCACCCTACATAGGCTCTTAATAGCATTTTCAAGAGCTTGCTATTTGTTGTCCTTAGCTTCCTCTTGCAAAAAAAATTCTAACATTTCCATCCTTTCCTCCACCCTTTGAATTCTAACTGTGTCAGAACCCGTAAAATTCTCTTCCCCAGGGTTATTAATCTCCATTGCCTCCATGTTATTGGTGGCATCAACATTTTCCACATCCCTGTCATTGTCCTTATCAGCTTCCTGCATCTCCTCTTGTTGCGACTCCCCTTCCTCATCCTCATTGTTAGCATCATCCTCATCTTTTGACACTGATTTGTCCTCTTCAGTAGACACATCTTGTAAGGACCCAATTAGTTTTAACCCAAACACCACTATAATTTTTTTTTGTTCAATGTGTTCATTCATACGTATACTTAGGAACTTCTATCTATACGGGATAGGTATATCATTTGTTCATATGGAACAAGAATTCACTTCATCTATTCATATGGAATAGGAATACATCTATTCATATAATCGGAATAGGCATCCACCTAAACAAAGTTGGCATCTATCATACGATAGGTATGTGCTCTGGCCAAAGTCTTGGACCCATCGAGATCATCTGGATCATGAGTCGCTTCTTTGATGACCACACTACCTGTTGGGAGTGTATTGAGGTCATCATCGTCAGGGGTATGTAAATCATAATTCTAGGCTTGAAACCCGCCTCGGAATTTGGCCCAAGGCCTCAGGGAAATCAACAATCCATACAGGATTCTTCTAAGTATAGTTTAATAAAATTTTAATTGATTATCTTTTGAAATGTTTAGACGATCTCGCTTGCCCTAAACCCCGTTCCCAAATGCCTAAGTACTGGGAGAATCCTTCGTTTCCCAGACTACCTACATACCTTGCTTCCAAACAAGATCATGGCGTAAAATATGTAGTTTTTTTTTCTAGACTATGTTTTATGTGAACTGTTATAAAAAGGTGGGTATGCAACCCTTTCTAGGGTTCTCATTCCCCAAAAAATTCCTCTGCGGTTTCCACCCACGAAGGGAAGCGAGAATAACAAATGGTCGATTTGACCATTGTTTGTTTACCTAACAACAATCATCTAACCTATTTCCTATTAATATTCATCACCCTTGACCCGTTTGAACAATATATCTTCAATCTGAATTATATTGCACTATAGAAAATTCCTACTTGGAGTTTTTCCTAGGTTTTCATTAGCGGTTGATTCATTTCTTTATTATCTTGTTGGGTTATCACACCAAAGTGGATTTCCCTCCCTTTGGATTTAATCAACCAATGTTCCTTATTTCTCCCTAACGATTTATAGGGATGATGCCACATACATCATTGTTGCAATTGTGTTATGCTATAGATGCAGTAGCTCAAATGCAACAGCATTACCCATAAACGTGAGCCAGAGGCACCATTAATACCAAAAGTTGTTGGTTTTTTTATCCTTCTTTGATTAGTTTTCAAATCTATATCTAACATACTTAAATCTTAAAAACGAAAAATCATAATGCATAGTAACTTTAACAACGTTCACTAGAAAATAAACCCATGATGGTTAAATAAATCAACAAGAATTGGTCGATAATTTATAAAAATCTAAGTACCATAGACATTAAAGGAGTTAGCTAACCATTTATTTAGTAACTAAACCATACCTACTCATAAAAGAAATCTCATGCAACATAATTGAGTACTTAAATTAAATTATATGGTCCCCTACTTTCCTTACCAATCTTATACAAGAAATCCCTTTTGCCTAGAGTCAAATATCTTCAAGAATTGTTGTGAGGCTAACTTTTCAACTTATATCTCTATTGGCATACCATTCCACGTTTAACATGAGATAAAAGTAAAAGGGGTGGTTTATAGGTTGTGATAGATAGTGATCTTTCATAAGTTAGACTGAACTTAAGGTAGATTAAAGAATAGTTTTTAATAGATAGCTATTCTATTTATGTAATCATGATCAACCACTTATACATTATTATGGCATTTACTACATTCTTTATAGGCATCCAAAATAAGTTGCAGGCAACTATATAAGTGTGAGAACGGGTAAAATGATAATGAAGTTATAATTAATGTTGGATAAAATTTAGATGCCTAAACTAGGCTCTCATTAAAGGGTAGATCAAAGTGCATGTTTGGTTTGACAGAACACTTCAAGAGGTTTCTTTTTTTTAGTTTTCTTATAAAAAATAGAAATCCATCCAAGGTTGAATCTTTATCATTGTAGCCACTATTTAAATAAACAAGGAAATCATTTGTATAGTTGATATTCTAATAAATGAGATCTTCAATAACCAAGAACAATTAGAGTTATTGTTAACATAACGTGTTGGTCTTCCTTTTCATTGAAATACTAGAACTTTTTTAATAAGATTCATAGACGCTTGCCAAAAGAAAGGAAACTCGATTTGTAAATGATTTGACATCTATAAGTTTGTCAAAAAGGTTTATTGTGCTTCCTATCTGAAGCTTAAATTTACAAATCCCTTAAACCTTCAAGCAACGTTCTACACTTATAAATTTGTTGTAATAAATGCATTGAATTGAACAATAAAGTTCACGTACGTTTTCCTAATCATACTCTAAGTTTTGAAAAAAACCAATATACATTTAAGTCCATCACAATTCTGATTTATTATATGAAGACAATATTATCAGTTCTGAAACAATTAGTTGATTTTAGTTTTATGATAGCAATCTACAATATATCAAATCAATAGGACTAACCATCTAAGCCCTCATTTGGTTGAAGGTTTTATAAGAGACAAATGGATTTATTAGCTGACAATGTACATAGTACTTTTCAACTGTATTCTCAAGTTGTAATGTTGGTTGATTGAGGCGTGTTTGAGACAATATACACTACAGAGTTATTCCTATGCATGAGTGATTTCCATAACGATGGATTAGTAATGGGGTTCAAATCTAAAATTGACATGATGAATAAGAATACCCCTTAAATTCTATTTTGAATGCATGTAATTCACAGTTGAGAACTAGATGGGGGGGCGTAGTTGTAGATAAAGAATTTATAGTCAAATGTAGATCTTTAATATGTTATGGTTTGCACATAGATTTATTACCAAATCTAAAGCTACACATCTGAAACAGTATGAGTACATAACTAGTTTTCTTTTCATGGAATGCTTAATGTAATCAAATGAGTAACCGCCACCAAAACGATTTATATACACATGATCATTTCAAGAAGAAGGTGTGAACCTACCTGTTGCACTAATTCCTGGAGGAACTTTGAGATGTTTGATGGAAAAAGGAGTACCCAAGTCACCACGATTGCCTTCCACGCAAATCTGCAACACAAACTCTTCTAGAGCTCTACCAAGCAATTCCACGATCTAATCCACAGAACTATATCAACAACGTAAAATGAAACCTTCAAATGTTGAATGCCTACTCATCGATTTGTTTCAAAGGCAGAGCACAAACACACAATCTAGAACGCATAACATAGAATTGGAGTGTTGCCCGAAACGCAAGCCCATACATTCAATTTATAGATAGAAATGCATTAAATTCATTTCCATTGTAGTTTATGAATTAGATCTGTAATTTATTGAGGGCATTTGGAACGTAATCCACGTGAATAATATGGTGGGGTGAGAAGTCAATGTTGGGCGGAAGAATGTTGTCCTTGGTTAGCCAAAAAGCACATGCTATGTATGGCGCCTTCAATTTATTTGACTTCAACTCTTGATCTAAAGTTTTGTTATGTTTAAATTTAATGAATACTAACTCACAATTTGATTGGCAAGGACGCGGGGAAGTAATTTTCAGTTTTTCTATGATTATCAAATTCTTAACACGTGTTCAATGCATTCACCCTTTAATATTAAAGTTTATCAAAATGTGTAGCAAAGTTGGGGAGGAGTTGTGACATTCATCCCCAAGGCTATCCGGAATTTCCTCAGGAGAGGAAGCAATATCATTTCTTACCTTCTTCCCTTTACTATCCTAGGACTCGGTAGCACACTTTCATCTGAGCTTCTAAACTTTTTGCTGCTATCAGACCCTTTAGACGCCGCCAAAGCAAGCCTGGTAGACCTGTGACCCACTAGTGTAGAAAACTCAGGACTAATGTCCTTGTCGTCCAGAATCATCATAATGTTGGGATCAGCCCCCAACTCCTAGATAAGCATCTTTCTTTTTTTGTTCACAGCAGGGATAGTATGCGCAACATTTCATTTTTCAGGAATGACTTTATGTAGGTTCGACCAAGCAGAGTCAACAAGGTTGGGAGAAGTCTTAGCAGATTTTTTGGTCGGGGTGTGGGGACAGCTTTCAATAAGCTCAATTTTCACAGAGATTTTGGGGGTAGGGTTTTCAATCGAATTAAGGAGAAGATTTCTCTACTGTGAAGTAGCTAAAAAATATTTGCATATAGCGCGAATTAGACCCTAGTGTAATGGCGGATTAGGTCCATTGGTAAGACTCTGGGTCGGGGATGAAAAGAAGAAGAAAGGTAGGTTAATCTTCTCAAGGTGTTGAATATAATTCAGGATTGGGAAGTGGTAGCCATGAACAGATTGAAACCTACCTTCAAGCGTAAAGTATTTCATCTTAAAAAAACACATATTGTGGTATGGGGGAGGAAGCAAAACCCTAGAATAACCATTCTAGAATCTTTGTGCTTTTTCTTTATCCTCAAAAAATTTCTCAATATAAGATTGGTACTTTCCATCACTTACCTTTGCCACCTTCTTCACTTTGTATGTCAGCCTTGTTACCATAGCAATGAGCTTAGCATCCACTGTGAAATGTAAACCACCCATCTCCACTTCATCGTCCTTCCAAGCATTCACGAACTTGTAGCTCAACTACTCGTTATATCCTTCCATGGCAGCAAAGTACGGGGTAAAACTAGCCTTCTCAAACAAACCCCATAACTTTGAATTCTTCCTCAGAGAATCATACTTTCGTGGCTCCATACTCTTTCTGGGGCCTCCCATGGTGTTATCCTTGCAAAAGTAATTCTTTGGAAGGAGAATAAACTCATCTTTTTGTCCCTCTTCATTCACAACAGTTGCAACCAACAGTTCAAAATTATCAATATTGAGGGAGACCTTATAGTTTTTCATTTGAGAGGATAACGGTTCAAAACTTTTGGTAGGTTGTTTAAAATAATCACTTTTGAACCAAAGCCAATATTCACCTTTTCAATCCCCTTCATTATGAACTCTGAAAACTCTTCCACCCTTATTATTCATGATTATTCTTATTTTAATAATCTCCTCCCCGTCGGCACTAACACATGTCAATGTATCTTTTACAAAATCAAACTCAAGATTTTTAGCGATGCGAATGGTGCTCCCAAAATTATCATTAAAAACTTTATTTTTGGAACACTAGGTAACCCAAATAATCTATCCTTTCCATCTCACTCTTTTAATTTCTTTGGGATTTTTCATATCTCTAGACACGTACCACCCATTCCATCTTGTCAACTCGCCCAAATGCCACCGAGGATAAACCCACCTAACAGAGGGACGACTAATCACTCCTCTTTTAATTATTTTTATTCTTTCCATGATTAATCTACTCTCCCATTCTTCCCTTCACTCATAATCTATCTATAGCAATTATTTCTTTTATTTTATTAGATAGATTGGATAAATCCCAATATTTTAACACCTATCTAAGGCCAAAGTTTTCCATAGCATCGACAGCCTTATTTCCTTCCCTAAAAGTATGGTAAATCTTGTAGGTTTGAAAAGACTAGCATATTTTTACAATCATCCAATAGGTCTTTTATTTCCCAAGGTGCCTTAGATATATTTTTCAAATACTCAATAATAAGCTTGGAATCGCCTTCAACAATAACTTTCATATACCCATTGTCTTTGAGGTAGCTTATTCCTGCCCAAACAGCAAAGACTTCAGCAAAATTGTTAGTTTTTGTACCTAGGCCCTTCTTGTATCCTGCCACATAGATGCCTCGTTCATCTCTAACCACTCCACCTGCTCCTTCCAGACCAGGATTCCCTTTTGAACATCCATCGAAATTGCATTTTATGCATCCTGGATCCGAGAGAATCCAAACAGTGTTGCTTCTGATAATCTATTTGGCCCAATTAACATTATTAAGGTCATGGGAAATCCCCCATTGTTGCTTGATTCTCAGCTCACGATAGGAAGGCCCTTTCCTTGATTGGGTGTACCTGCATCTTTCAATGTTTTCTTGAATTTGTTTCCTTATAAGCATACATAGCTCCTTACTATTTTTAGCAACATCTCTAAATATTCTATTATTTCTCTCTTTTCACAAACCCCAGGTGAGGAATGGGGGAACTTGTCTACAGAGGTCAAGAATTATTTTATGAGAGTAAGGACATAAGCTCCACCCTTCAACAAACATTTTGATCAAAGCAGGGAAAACCCATTCCACCATAAGATTTTGTAGGAAAAAAGCCCAAACTTCTTGAGCATAGGGGCATTGAAAGAACAAATGCATAATAGTTTATTCTTCTTCATTGTAAAGATAACATTTATTGACTAAATACCAACCTCTTTTCTTAAGATTGTCAATTGTGAGAATCTTACCATGTATCACAGCCCACCAGGAGCAATTAATCTTGGGAATTAAGTTCTTACTCCACACCATGTTCCAATTAAAGATTCCAAGGTTTAGGGGATGCACCTCCATAGTCTTATAGGTTGACTTAACCAAGAACCTCCTTGCCCAGATCCATTCATCCTTTTTGTTTCTTGAAAAAAGGTCAGAATCCCCAATTAGTCTCAACAAAGAGTCCAGAGCAACATCCCAATTTGGTTGTCTAACACCCCTGAGAACAACATTATTCAAATAGTACTTGAAGTCAATCCATAGTGGTTTCAATCCTTCCCAATTTAAGTAATTAGAAACCTTTCCAATGCTTCTTTTTAACCTAATTCTTATTTGTTGAAGGTTTTCATTAGCAAAGGAGCACAAGTGGACCAAGCATCCTCCCAGAAATCAGTACTAAGCCCATTTCCAATTCTCAATTTTGCTCCTTTAGTGAGGGTTCCTCTAACTTTTAGCAAGTTATTCCAAAAGACAGAGCCATAAGGTAGCTCCTTTTTCTTGATAAAACAACAAGCATCCTTATTGTTCAGGTATTTAGCCCATAGGATCTGTACCCAATCCTTTTCTCCTACCAAAAGAAACCAACCCATTTTTGCCACAAGATCTTTGTTAAACATTTTTATTCTTCTAATTCCTAGACCTCCTTCTCTCTTCGGTGTGCAAACAATTCCCCATTTGATGAGTGCCATTATTTTTCTTTCTTCCACTCCTGACCATAAGAATTCCTTTGAATCATTTCAATTTTCTCGGCAATATAGACAAGGATGTTGAACAGAGATAAATAGTAGACAGCTATATTTTGTAAGGAAGCTTTTAGAAGTTGAACCTTCCTAGCAAAGCTCGGTAATTTGTCCTTCCACCCAACAAGTTTCTTCTGGATCTTTTCCACTATGTAATTCTAGTAGTTATTGTTGGGATTTTTGGATATTAAAGGTAGGCCCAAATAAGTAGCTAGAAAGTCCACCTCCTGGCATCCTATTATATTTATAACTTTGTCCCTAACAATCTGGCTAGTATTGAAAAAATGGATTTTACTTTTCTAATAATTGATGAATTGGCCAGATATTTTAGCATATATATCAAGGATAGCTTTCCATTGTTTTTCTTCTAAAAGAGAAGCCTCCCCCATGAGGATAGTGTCATCAAAGAATTGTTGATATGAAGCAGGGGGGAGGGAGGAAGCAGCACAACAACCTTTTAAAGTTTTATTAGCAAATTGTTTCTGAATATTATAGTCTGAAGCTTCAACAACAATAACAAATAAGTAAGGTGACAATGGGTCCCCCTGTCTCAGGCCATGACCCAAA
Source organism: Sequoia sempervirens (assembly GCA_007258455.2). Classification (NCBI taxonomy): domain Eukaryota; kingdom Viridiplantae; phylum Streptophyta; class Pinopsida; order Cupressales; family Cupressaceae; genus Sequoia; species Sequoia sempervirens. The sequence continues at coordinate 91,806,636 of VDFB02000015.1, forward strand.
GAGAAGAAGCCTTTAGGAACCCCATTAATTAGGACAAAATACTTCAAAGTAGTGACACAAGATTTGATAAGATTGAGGAATTTAACATTGAAGCCAAATTTTTCAAGAACAAATAAAAAATTCCAAGAAACCCGATCATACGCTTTAGAGATATCCAATTTCAATGCCATACCCTATTTTTTGTTGTGATCCATCGAATGTAAAAACTCATGGGTATAAATAGTTGCGTCCAATACTTGTCTTCCTTAGACAAATCCCTTTTGATTGACAACAATCATTTTATTCAAGACTAATTTCAGCCTATTAACCATAATTTTAGAACAAATCTTCTAGGTGGTGTTGCACAAATTTATAGGCCTATAGTCATTCATAGAAACAACATCATTAGACTTAGGGATTAGAGCAATAAAAGTGGTATTCATATGATTTAAAAGCCTTCCCAATCTGAAAAAATATCTCTGACCGCATTGAACAAGTCAAGAGAGACTATATCCCAATAGACTTGGAAAAAACTTGGGGGAAATCCATCCGGTCCTGGTGCTTTAAAAGCACCAAAAGAAAAAACAGCCTCCTTCACCTCATTCATAGAAACAGCTTTAGACAATTCTTTTAAATCCTGCTCTGTGATAACATGAGGGATGACTTGCAGAAAATCATCCAATTGAGAATTATCAACCTTTGGCAGTTCAGGAAAGTTTGAAAAAAAGGAAACTACCTCCCTAGCAATGTCCTCTTCATTAACAAGTCTTGTCCCATTAGAAGTAATTAAAAATATGATATTGTTTCTTCCCCTTTGTTTCAAAGTGGATTGATGGAAAAACTTTGTATTTCTATCCCCTTCCCTTAACCATTGGATTCTTGATTTCTGTTTCCAAAAAAAATCTTTCTTTTTGTTTATTTTATACCACTGAGATCTCAACTCCCTTTCTTTGTTATAGGTCTCATCATCCATAAATCCCAGCTCCATAAGATCTTGAATCTCCTTAATTTTTGAGTTTAAGTCTTTCTTAGTGGCAAAAATATTCCCAAACAAATATTTGTTCCACCCCTTGACCTTTTGTCTGACTCTTTTCAACTTCTGAGCTAATCTATACATGGGTGTGCCATCACAAGGTAGATTCCACCACTCCTCAACCAAAGATTTGAAGTTTGGAAGAAGCAACCACATTATTTCATATCTAAAAGGAAAAAGCCTTCTAGTCATTTTATCATCACATTTCAAGAGAAGAGCGCTATGGTCTGACCCTGTTCTTGGGAAAGTGGTAAGAAAGAGATCTTGTAGAATGTTCCAATTAGAGGAAACAAGAAATATGTCCAATTTAACCTGGATAAGATGATTGCCCTGCCGCCTATTTGACCAGGTAAAGAGAGAACCATTCAGAGAAATGTCCATTAACCCCACTGAGTTAAGGAAACCAACAAGGTCCATCATACTATCAAATAAGTCAGTAAGGCATCCACTTTTTTCAGAGAGGTATAATGGGGAATTAAAGTCCCCCCCAAGTGTCCAGAACTCATCTTTTCTATTGGCTATGATTCCTTCCAACATGTTCCATAAATCAAGCCTATCCATTCTTGAGTTAGGACCATAAATATTGACCAAATTTTGTTTTACCGAGGTAACATTATCTTCCAAACTGACTAAGAGACTATTTTTTTTACTCAAATTCACTCTTCCAACAAGCCTAGAAGGGTTCCAACAAGTTGCAATCCCTTCTGAGGTTCCCTCGACATCACTGACTTCAAAACTAGCACCAGGCCAAATCCATTTTAGCGCTTTCTCAAAACTATCTTTTTTCATTTTAGTTTCTTGAATCAGTAAAACATTCAGTTTCACATTAGCCAAACAAGCTTTTAACAAATGTTGTTTATAGGGGCCATTAAGTCCCCTTACATTCCAAGATAGCATACGCATCAGAGTAAAACACGAAAAATAAGTATCTCTTGATACTACTCAAAGAGGGAGAGGAACTCCCCTTCCTTCTTTCTGGATTTGCTCACTGCCAGGGAGTCAAGAGTTCTTTGCTTACCTATAGCCACATCTCTTGTTGTTTCTTTAATTCTTGACTCTTTTAATTGAGGTCTGCCCACTTTGGTATTTCCTCCTACATTTGGTTTCTTATTTTTCCTTGATTTTGTATTTATCCAATCTTCATCTACCAAACCCTCTTTTTGGGGACAACAAGAGTTTATCCATCCTTTATTGTTTCCATCTTTACCTTCCTTCTCACTTTTATCTTCTAGTGTGTGATTCTCCCCCAAAAAAGGTTCTGTTGTAGGGCGTTCAAGAGAGGGAGTCAGAATTTTTTCTCTTTGACTGACAATCTCACCCTCCTCGGGAAGCTCGCCATGTTGTTCACCTCCCACTAGAACTTGAGAATTTTCCAAAGAAGGCAGGGAGAAGAGCCCATCAGCAGTCTCCTCCAAAAAAGTACCAACCACATTTTCCTTTGAGACATCCTCATTAAAGGACAAACCTTCCTCCTCTTGTATCTTTAGAAGAGGCTTCCTTGCCTTATCTGATAGCATTAAATCCTTAATAGGAGTTGGGGTTTCAGGCTCCTTCATCAGGTTCAAAAGAACCATATTTTTCAAAGGGGAACTCTGTTGGGTTTCAATTTGAGGCTTCTTAGGTTCCAGAGGGGCTTTGTTGCACACATCCTGTAAATTTACAAACTTATTACATCCTTGGCAGAATACCATAGCTTTTTCACACTCTAACAGTTGAACCCATATTCCATTTTTTTTATTTTAAAGTAACAAAGGTGGGTAGAACTATGTTGACAACAACATTCACACATTCTAGCATAAACCAATCGAGTCTTAAGAAGGGTTACTTTATCCACCATAACCAAGGTCTCAAAAGAATCAGCAAGCCCTTTAAAAACATTTTGGTTCCAAAATTCTAGTGGCAAACTAGGGAGCCTGACCCAAGTAGGGGCGACTTTCCCCAAGTCAGCAAAGGCATCAAACCCTAGTTACCACTTACACAAAGACAAAATATTCTTAAAAAAATTATCAAGAGCCCACGAGCCTCCCGTGAGAACCTTTGTCATATCCTCAAGTATAATAAAGGTAAACAAAAAAAGTCCTTTAGGCATAGCACAAATAGAAACACTTCCCTTGAGATTCCAAGTTTCAATGGCCCACTTGCGTACCTGATCAATATTTGGACGGCTAGCAAAGAACTTACCCACCAAGGACAACTTCAGGCCCTCCAACGCATCATTCAAAATTACATCTGGGACGTCCACTTCATCCCCCACAACAGTACAGAAAGCAGACAAAAAGTCCTGAGGCACCTTTGTCAAAGCCCTTCCTCCAAAAAGCTTTTCCACATAAGAAGCATAGTTTTCACCAATTACCAAATTGTTCTTACTATTGAAAGGCGCAACACAACTGAGAGGGGGGGTGAATTAGTTGTCACCAATCTTAATCACAAATCTCAAACAATTATTAACTCCACATCCACTTTATTTTGTTATTAAGTATGAACATGAAATGCAAATAACAGAAAGCAAGATCAACACAAGAAACACCAGATTTACATGGAAAACCCAATAAGGGAAAAACTACGGTGAGGATTAACTCACAATATAAAGTGATTCCAAAACCGATTACAAAGAGGCTCACTATCAGAGGGCTCACTGCCCAAGAAGGAATCATTGTCAGGATACAAGGCTCATTTCCTACAAATAGGACTCACTGTCTAACAAGGAGGCTCACTGCCTACAGATACAAAAGATAACAGAAAATCCACCACAACAAATTACACACATCTGCAGCCTTTATCAGAAGATTGCAGACACCATCAACTCACTATTTTCAGGAGTCTAACACATTAAAGTATTGTTGCCTCAATACACTTTCACACACTCTTGCTTCTCAAACTTGTAGTATATCTGATACATCAATCCATAACATATCGATTTGTATTTATACCATCATCAACCCTAGAAACTTTCTCCAAGGTCGGCTACACATTCTTTATTTTACAAATTCAAATTAGGTTGGCAACTCAATATTCCCACGGTGGAAGAGAATCAGAGCAGACCAAGCCAACACTTAACCAAGACCCAAAACAACATATCGAATCAATCACATGCTTCCTCAATTGATACGTATCATTTGCATGACGTGTAGACACCAGGTCGGCCAAACCTAATGAAAACACCAATGAACTTTGAAGTACACGTTTCTGCAACAAGAAAATTACATGCAGACCACATAACACGCTTCATCATACACTGGAACACATCTCAGATGCCTTCATATTCATTCACAACAAATGCATCAACCTTCATACACAAAACACTTTCCATCATTCCATCCGGACTGTATAGACACACACAGCAACTTTGAAACCAGTCTTTCGGAGCACCAAACCACGAATACCTTTGATAAAACATAGATAACACCATTACAAGCCTTCTACCAGATCCGCAAGACCTGGAACAAAACAGTGGAGGACTGCAGAGCAAATACATTTCTCCCAATCACAGACAAACAACACTGCCAAACCATTTCACACATTGGTAAACACAACTTTCACTCTACATCAAACCAGAAGCTACAATCCAGGGTATATCACCAACAAATTCCCATAAACAATAATTCAGATCTGCACAAGCATAGGATCAACACAAAAGAAATGTGAAGCACATATTGGAGCACATTCTGAACATACACACAACTCTATCTTTCACTATTTCTCAAAATCACTTGGTAACTCATCATATCAACACACCTGCAACACCACAAAGATAGCTCCATGTACTCACAACATCTCTACAGTATATATGCACAACCTGCAATCACTTGTTTCCAACTATATATGCACAACCTACATTCACTTGTTTCCAACTATATATGCACAACCTACAATCACTTGTTTCCTTTCTCTACAACAATCTATGTTGTGTTAACATCAATGACAACACCACCATACTCATTCATACTTGCAACACTTACTCCCAAGAGAAGAAATAGTCGCGTTCAAACCCCCAAGCGAAGGAACATGTGAAGCACCAGGCATACTTTTAGTTCCCCCAAAAGGAGAAGGCATGCCATTCAGAGAAGGATTAGAGTGCTTAGGTGGGGGAGCCCTAATGGGGCCCCCTCCAGATTGATTCATCAAGCTACAGAAGATCAAAAATTTGAAAAAGGGAGCACATGCGCAATATTTTTTGTTGCTCTTTCCAAAATTCAAAATTATTTTGGACCTAACACAATTTCTTGCATCAACATTTTATCTAAAACCTATGAGGCTAGTTTGAGTTGAATGCAGATAAATTTTAAAATGACAAATATGAATTAGGCTTATACATGTCTTGATTCTATGGAAAATATGATGAATGAATATATTTCTAAATCAATATCCCTACATGCCATTTTTTCTAGTAATGAATAGGTTGTTATGAGCACTATTCAAATGGATGCAAAAAATAGAGTGAATACACCAAAAAATAGAGTGAATACACCATCAAATGATGATTGTGTATGCAAACAGGTAGCAAAGATGTCGATCAATCATATGACAACAATATAGATGTTGAAGGTAGTGTTTTCACCTACCTTTAACTTGATAGGTCATCCATGGGTGATTACAATGATGAAACAAATGATGACCTTAAGTTCATTAATGAGGTAAATGACTATTATTTGTGATATCCATATAGACAATGAAGATGTGGTACATACAAGTGAGTGGTTAAATAAATCATCTCATGAGTTTGATTATATAAAACTTGTATATGCATGTGGTGTAAACAGTAAACAAGAAGACAATCTCTTGTTTGATGTATTTCCTTCCTTTGTCCATGTTATATATGAAGCTACTAATATTTTTTCATGATGGTGAATGAGACATGGTTACACTTAGTGATATTATTACTAAAGTAGGTGTTAGTGCAACAAATAGTTTTTAGCTTAAAGACTTTTTTTGTGATGAATGTGAAGATGGTGATCATGTAGATGTATATGAGATTGTTTATTTAGTGTAAGACTTGTATTCCTCATACAAAATGTGCTTCAATAGGATCATAGAAAAATTCTTTTACATTGTTTGGGAAAGAATAAAAAGTGTGTCAAAGGTCTATTTGCAAGAATATAATGACAATAGATTTCCAAAGTGAGCGTGAAATAGGGATAAAATCTCAAGACAATGGTTCTTTACTTGAGGTGTATCATGAAAGTTATTTTTATGCTAATGATGATAGTGAAGATGTGGATCAAGTATGTGATTTGAACATGGAATGCATAAGCATATGTGATTGATGTATGTTGGTTGATTGTTGTCCAAGGGTTTGGTATGGATGTAGCTAATTATGAGGCTTTCCTTTTTGAAGTTCAAACCTCTTATTGTTGTGGATAATGGTAATGCCTAAATTTGAATCTTACTTTTAGGCCTAGTATATAAGTAATGATTATGTTGAGTAGAAACACATATATAAACAAGAAAATTAGTATGCTACTACCTAGCTTGATAGTGTACCTATGATTGAGAAAGTCCAATCTAGAATACAAATTTAATTCCTTCCTTGTGCTAGAAAATTTTGCAACTCGAGGTATATTTTTCTTTGCCTTTTGAATTTGAGGTACTCTTTTTACCTCAATTCAATTGAAGAGGTGACTTAGTATGAAAAAATTCTAATTCTTTTGATGCTAACCTATTTTTTCCAAGTCTCATCTCCTAATATATGCATGAATTAAGTTTCATTTAATAGGTCCATCATCTATAGCCTGCGGTTGTATTAGCACATATATCTTTAAAGTAAAAGCATATCATAATAGTCTTAAATAATTCTCATAGTAAATGTTTGTTGTCTAAAGAGCAACAAAAATGGGTCACAAAGATGTTGGGATATGAATTTGAGATTATATTTAAGAAACAAAAGTAGATTGTTGTGGTTGGTGTCTATCTAGGGAGATAAGCCTACAGAGTCACTATTGTATCGAATATCCATATGTTGACAAATTGGAATGATGAGCAACGAAAAGAGTGGGAGAAGAACATGAATACTCAAACTCTCATTGAAAAACTCAAACAAGATGAAAGTATGTTAGAAAAATTTGAATGAAAGGGAAATGCTTTATGGTACAAGGATAGGTTCTACCTATGTAAGAACTCAACCCTAAATTTTAGAGTTTTGGTAGAATTGCATGCTTCTCTATAGGTGGGAACTCAAAATTCTTGAAGACTTTTCATAGAATTGAGCAAGATTTTTTTTAGGATGTGTTCAAAGGGGATGTCCAAAAATGTCTCAAAAAATGCATGTTATGTAAACAAAATAAAGGGGAGACAATTAAGAATATGGATCTTTTGTAACCCTTATCTACTCCAAGACAAAATTCGAACAAGGCATATGTGGATTTTATCACAAGTTTACCTATGTCTAAAGGAAAACAATGTCAACATGGTTGATGTGGATCAACTCATCAAACATGGACATTTTTATGCTTTGTTGCATCATTTGTAGCAAGTATTGTAGCAATAACCTTTATGGATACCTTTTAGAAGCCACATAAGACTCCAAAAATCATAGCAAGTGATCATAAGCCTATATTTACAAGTAATTTTTGGACTTACTCTTATGTCTGGGAACTAAAATTGTTCATATTTCAGCATATGAGGTACAATCAAATGGGAAAACTAGGGTGATCAACAAGTGTTTGGAGGGATTCTTTGATGGTTTTTTTTGGATAAACAAGAGACATGTGCAATGGTTGCCACTAGGAGAATCATGGTATAACACTTATTTCCACATTTCATCCAAAATGTCTCCATTTTTGTAATATACAGTTACCATCCACCATCAATCACCTCCTCATTACGAGCACAATCAAAGGTAAAAACAATTGAATGACACATTCAACACCAACAAGAGGTACTCTCTAGTCTCGGGGAGAACTTGCCAATGAAGCAACAAATTGATCAACACTACAATGAAAACACTTTTTAAGCAAGAGATTAGATTTGTATGACTACAACCATCTAAACAAATGCCACTAAAACAACAAAAGAAGGATAACAATCTTGCTCCCCAAGTATAATGCCCCTTATAAGGTTTTGTAAAGGATTGTTAGTGGAGCATACACATTAGAGTTACCTAAGTCAACAATAATACATCTAGTCTTCCATCTTTCCTAGTTGAACAAGATTAGTGAACAAAGAGTTTCAACACAAATTGAGTTACAAGAACTTAACGAGGAAAGTTGAATATGTTTGAATCTAAGGGAATCCTTCAAACTCACACTAAGAGGGTACAAATGAAGGTGATTGATCATGCATTTGATCACGTGGAAGAAGTCTCTAATTGATCATGCATTTGATCGCGTGGAAGAAGTCTCTAATTGAATATGATGTGGAAAAATTAACATTTTGTGCATATGCATCCATAGTCAATTCATGTTGAGGACAACACTTCTCTAAATAGGGGTAGCATGCTACACCCTTAACCCATTGATTGTATTGGGATATGTGTAGCTGACTTGTGGTTGACATAATTGTTAAGTTATATAATCATTTGCATACTTATACAAGTAGTATGGTCAATTTGGTGACATCCAAATCATAACTATTGTATATATTTGAGGTAGTGAGTAGTACTTCATCACCATATTCCAAACTCTATTTGTTGTTGAGGGCTTTTGGAGGTTTTTCCCCTCAAATTTTCTTATTATTATCAAGTATTTGTTGCATTCTTCTATTTTGTGAGTTATTTGATTACATAAATATCAAGTTCTCCAATCCAATCTATTAGATCTTGTGAAAGTAAACATCTACATAGTTTGGAATGTCCATGCACAATTTGCCACCTACTCTAGAGATGGCCCTATATAATATACCCTTTTTCGGGTCTTCGTAATCTTCCTCCATGCACACTACAAGTGCCTCATCAGCACTCAAATATACATTTTCTTGTATTTGTTGAGCATTCTTAAAAGCATCTAGCCTTATTTGGAGGTCTCTCATCAAGTTTGTCATTTTTGGTGGTCAATTTCTTCCACCACATCCTTTGAGAGGAATCCCTTTGTCATTGCTTTTTCTCTAATTTTTGAGACTTCATTCACTACATTTTCTAACAAAATCGTTATTGAGCTACCACACATATTTTCTTTGGTGAATCATCTTGAACCGTTTGCCCCTCCTTGTGAATCAATGGTCTTGATTGTATTGAGACAACAAAGCAAGCGCTAATTATTTTCTTCTACTTGTTGCTTGGTGAACAACTTTGCTTGTTGTGGGAGTTGACCTTTCTTGAAAAATCTATATATAAGTAGAATTCCTATTGAACAAAGTTTCTAGGATTTGATCTTTCATGGTTGCAACAAGTTAGATAGTAAATGGAGGTGAGATACAATACAATACAATTGTGTTTGGATTTGATGTAGGAAGTGTTGAGCATGAATTCCCTTCTAGAATATGGTGCCTCTTAATGTCCAATGTTCCACCATGTTGTGAGGATTGACATTGTATATATACATATGACTAGATACATGTATAGATGTCAAAGGAGCACTTTCTATACCTCCATAGGCACTAAATTCCAACCTAATTATTCCTAAAATAGATTAATAAAATATGTGAACTAACACTAAAAGGTTACCCTTATTCATCGAGTGTTGCAAGAGCTAACCCAACCCACTATGTATAAATGTTGATGAGTCATGATTGCAGCTTCAATCTCTCAAGCATTTTTTAAGAGATTAAATTCTTCATACTACCACCATTAATAATGGAGTCCAAAGGTTACTCATTGACCCACATTTGCAATTGAAATAACCACTCTACCTCAACTTCCTTAAGCAAAGGGGTTGTTGCATATGTATTGTTGACTCAAATGTTGGGTTTTGCATCAATGATCTTGTCATAGGGATTAACATCACCATGTCCAACTTCTATTGTGAGAACCTTCTTTTGTGCATGGCATTCCTCATTGGAATGATTGCAACTCTTGTGCTTGTCACACTACTTATTAATCTTGGATGACTTGCTCTTGTCCAAAGATACTGGCTTTTTGGGTGTGTTGGCTAACTTTCACTTGACCTACTTCAACTCCACATTTTTTTGTCACATAGCTATAAGGTTCCCCAATCAAATTCACTTTGAATTGGATTGCTAGATGAAGGCTGCTATAGTATTTTAGGACTCTATGCTACTCTAACTTAAGTGATCCCAACCTAGCACAAAGCTCATGGATGTTGTTAGTATAAGCCTAGATAGTCTAGGTGTGTCCTTGGCACAACTGAGATTGCCACACATCTAATCAACATACACATTTTCAAGACAAAACTCATCCTTGAAGGCTCCTAGGAATTGCACCTAAGTTTTTCTAATTTTTGGTTTGATTGTTCCTCTACCCAAAATGTAAAGGCTTGCCACCATTACTCAATAGCTAAGAAACCATAAAGAAAGCAAGCTTTATCTTTTCCTCATTAATGAAATCATTCATGGAAAGGTAAGATTTAATCTAATCAATCCAATTATCTAGAATATTTACACCAATCTTACCCTTAAGGACTCATTTGTCCAAGTTTACACAAAACATAAGGAAACGCAACCATTAAAGGCTTTGCTTGATGAAGGGGTCAATCAAGTCACCCATTTAAGGACCTGTAGAAATTGTTTGAACAAGAACTTTTGTTGACCCATGTGTGCATCTTTAGTCTCACTTCTAAACATTTTGTGTATCTCCACTTGTGTTAGTTTGGCCATATTGACATAGGTTGGAAAATAGTTTAATAGACCCCAAGGTTCTATGTCAAGGCTCAAGTACTTTGACCACGCACGAAAGGACATCCAAGATGCAAAGGAAACTAGTCTATTGCCACTAATCTAGGGCCCCATGGTTTGAACCTAGTGAGCAACTCTCTAGATGAGAATTTGATTGAGTTATGGCCTATATAGAAGCAATCAAACAAAACTAAAAAAAAACAAAGATAAAAGGATAAATAACTAAACAAAGAATGTTTTATTATTTTTCTTTGTTCTATATATAGCATACCCTTGAGAAAGCATATAGATGTTTATCTCCTACTTGATGATATATATATATATATAGCGAAAGAGAGTTCACAAAAGATTGTCATGGAGATCAAAAGCAACTAAGGAGTAGAATTATCTCCTCGAGAAGAATAGTTTTAAAGGTTAGATGCTCATCTCCTAACAATTGCCACATGTAACCACTTGATGATGTGTCATTATTGGGCAAGTGAGTTGGCATGTCACAAGCCTTTTGGATGCCAACTTGGTTACCTTGTTGACAATTATATGAGACCATATAATCACATTCAAGCTCATTTAATGAGTTTGGTGATGGGCCTTGTTAAAGTTATAGTAGAAACCACACAAAAATTAGTTAAGGCATGTCTGCAAAAAATGGTTAGCCTCCAAACAAATTGTGATGCATTATATGTGTGGCATTGCTAGAGAGATGTTGATTTTTGTGTTCCCTAGAGCATCTAATGCATCAAGCATGTGTGGCATTGCTAAAGAGAAGAAGATTATTTGAGTTCCCTAGAGCATCTGAGAAGTGCATTGGTGTACCATAGACCTAAGAAGTTGCTCCAAAGTTATTGCAAGCCATGAGGATAGATTGGGTGTTACCATAGGTAGTCGGTTTGGTGAAACCTCCTAGACTGTCTATATTGGAATATTTCGTTATTTTCTACCCACACTCACATATGTGAAAAGCAAAAGCTTTTGGAAGTTGAACTAGATACTCTAATACCAAATGATATTGTCATAATTAGGGGTCCCCATTAAGGGAATCCTTAGGCCATGCAACTCTCAAAGTTAGCCAAAGATAAATAAAAGCCACCAAGGAAAACGCAAGAAATGACATGAAACGTTATATTATTTTATTATCAAATTATTGAGGATATACAATCTTACAAGATCCCACAAGGGATGTCACCAAATGAGTCTACATATACAACTCACAATGACACACCTTCTTTGCAACTCAACCCTCCTCTAACTTCCATCACTATCCCACTTGTGAATCTCCCCACTCTCATGGTTGACTCTAAATGTAATTGCTCAACTTGCTAGCCACCACCAAGCTTTGCCAACAAAATTTCCCTTTGATCAAAGTACAAGAAGTGTTGAATAACACCTCATAGATCTAAGTCAACACATAGACGACACCTTACGAATCACAAAGTAATTACACATGAACAATAATGATCATACAAAACATCATTGACCAAGAGAGTATTCCACTGCTCAATCTACACCAATGCATCAAGACAATCGTTAACACACACAATTGCACCTAACACACAAGTTCCAACATCCACACAAAGAACTTGTGTGCAAAATTTTTGGGACTGTTCTACTCCACGAGGTGCACAAAAAGTTTTGTGCGAGCAATTTATTCATAAAATATTTTTTGTTTACGAGGATTGCTTAGTGCCTAGATGATCCTAAAACAATTATATACATTGTCTGAAATTTGTGACTATGCTTTTTTGTTTGAGGATTGCTCAATGTCTAGATGATCCTACAACAATTATATATGTGGTATGAAATTTGTGACCATATATAATTAGCTAAGAATTGGGTGTGTTAACACCTAATCCAACGATCCAATTTTTTCTAAGTATGGCACCCCTTTGTTGCTTTGACCAAGCCTATCACATATTTGATCATTGATCTAAGAATTCTCTAATGAAGCCACATGGGTAAATGTATGCTTGGTGTTGTGCTTTGCCTCCCCTTATATGTTAGTCATCTACCCAAGTTGCAAAAAATCAAAAAACAATCTAACGGTGATTGTGGCTATTTCTAGTCTTTGTTAGGTTTTTGGGTTTGTACTAAGAGTATGCTTTCCCCTCATTCCCCAAAGCCTTGTGGTCTAACCTCCCTCTAAATCATTTGTCCATTTGGGGGTTCTTAAATTTCTTATTACCTAGGTACCTTGTCATGAAGTTTCTCAAACTCTTACTTCCCACCACCCTCCTTCACCTTTAGGCCCTCACCTTGTCCGACTACACTTTCCTACAACCCATACAAGTAATATTGGTCCCTTACAGTGTTGCAAATTCATTGACTAATACCATAGAATACACTCTTTGTAACCAATGCAAAAAATTAGCTCAAAGACTAACCTTTACAATATATAGCATTACAATCTCCTATGCAAGTTGGGAAAGAATGCTAGGGCGAGAATGCCAATGGTCAACAAGTTTGCAAGTCACCAAAGTTTACTTGCATCATCTCCACATGGCCATGTATACGCAACCATGTTCATTTGTTCCAAAACCATGTCTAATTATATACAAAACATGCCCTTGAGGGGCCCATGGGTACACAGGGGCATTGGAGAGCCATCTACTACCTAACTACCTTCATTCTAAGCCATTAATGGCATTCTAGGTCATGCATAGAGGTAAATAGGGTTTCTTGTTTGAATGTTGAGGTTATGCTTGAATATGTGCCTAAACAATGCCTTGAAGGCCTAACATCAAGGATCTAGGAAAAGCATGTTGTGATGCCAATAAGGAACAAGACATGAAACTTGGGGAAGGGAGATGCCCTAACAATTTTGTGCTTAATGTATGCCAAAATTAAGAATCTTAAAAGCTTGTAAGAAGAGGCACGAGGAAGAGTGGGAGTCGAGTGTCGTACCAAATACCAATACGAAAAAAGGAAGGTGGTGGAAGGATCTTCAAGGGCATGATGATGAAGATCCAAACAAGAGTGGGGATTGGGGAAATCGTGTACTATTCCACAAGGAGAGTAGAGATGAAGAGGAGACTTTGGAAACCCAAAGCAAATATTCATGATGTGGCAATGATCAAGTTTTGAGAAGACCACATACCCTAGGAATTTTGTGGAAGAGAGGATGGAAAAGCACAAAAGCACAAGATAGAGTGAAAGCCATTTAGGATTAGGGATGCACAATACCTAATGCCTTCAAGGTAAGATGGCAAAGAAATCTCTGAGGGTTTGTGATGTAATAAAAATCAAGAGATGGGGAAACATGAGGACATTGGGGTTTGAAGATTGAGCATGCACAGTGACATCTATACAATAAAAATGTGGAAATGTGGGTAGGATGACTTGGGGAATGGGGGCCAATGGAAGAAGTCTACAAGGAACCCACAAGTTATAGTAAAGGTGAAGAGCAAACCAAAATTGTAGGAGTGTGAGGTTTGCAAGGAAATAAGGAAAATTGAAGAGTCTGAAAGAAGTATGCAAGTTTGCAAAGTGGAGAAGGGAAGTGAGGACGTGAGAAATGGGATAAACCATAGATTTTTCCAAAAGTGCAGAAGTCTACAAACTCAAAAAAGGAGAAAGCAAACAAGAAGAAGACAAAGCTATGGGGACTAAAAATGTGAGATACCACATGGTAATTTAGCATGACAACAAGAGGAAACTCCATTTTATGATACTTCAACGAGGTTTTCAAACCTAGTTGTGGCACCTCTCTTGACACATTTGTCAGCTTGGAGTAATGCAAATTTGAGTAATGTCACAACAATATAAAGCATTGTATACTCTTTTGTAATGGTCTTCTCTTTATTACATGTGGGGTATTGTTGATGTAAGATGGATTATTAAGTATGTGTGATTATGTTATATTTCCCTATTTTTATGATTCCATTGCAATCCCATATGGCTATTTTTCCTCCTTACATGTTAATTTTTTGCCTAATGAATTTTGCATCATTCAATTTAACTTGGATTTCAATCATTTTCATTGAAGAACAACGCTTTATATTTATTTTTGCCTAATGAATTTTGCATCCTTCAATTCTACTTGGATTTCAATCATTTTCATTGAAGAAGAACGCTTTCTATTTATGTTGTAATTTAGTTTCTTTCCTTTCCCACATACATGAATCATCATTGTCACTTCTACTATAACTTAGAGGATTCATACTTGAAAGAGATGTTCAAGTTTTATGCATGTAGGAGTCCTACTCATCATTGCAACCTATTGCTTCAATAATGAACATCTATAGCAAGTTGGTGCCAAATAAATCTCTAGAGGGTTGTGTTGATGAGATCCAAGATGCATGTGTGGTATCAAATGTATAGAGGTACTCATCTTGTGTCGTATGAGTAATTTTACACCCTTAGATGCAAATGCATGCTTGTCCATATTTGTTGTTAGTGGGGTCTAATAGGCATGTACTAATTTCCATTAGGGCATGGTAGTCAAAGCCTTGTTCTAGTTTATATCCTAATAAAAGGCCTTAAGGACATTTTAGCAAAGCATAAAGAAGAGGAGGATTTGCCCTAATCCTATGAATTGGTCCAAAACAACAATCTCCTTGATGTATTACACTTTGTTTGTTCCCCTTGTCTCACTTTGGATTGTGGTGCTAGAGGAAAGGGCCTATGATTTTGAGCACCAACAAGGTGTGGGATTTATGGTTCATGAACATAAATGTCAATCTATATCTAAGAGTCGGTTTATTTTCTATAGCAATATTGACTCAAAAAGACAAATCAAGGTTGCAAGACATTTCAAATATAATATGATAGATATCCTCATTGATGGGGAGTTCAAATATGAGCTTGCTAAGAGGGAGAATATCAAATTGCACTCCACTAAGATTTGTCAAAATCAATTTTCATGGATCAAAAAAGGAAATCCTAGCCCATCAAGAGTGGGATGTGCACTAAGAAATGAAATAGGAGATATAATAATTATTGTGTACAGAAAATTGCTAGATGAAACTAAAAATGTGTTGGAAATATTGTCATTGATGTCAAAGGTGTACGGACAAGATTGTTAGAATTATTATCATTGATGTGAAAGGAAGACTTCTATGATGAAAAGTTCATTGATTGAAGACAAGGAATAATAAGAATTATTGATTTAATTTATTTATGGCTAGCCGACCTCCATCTACTTATGGCAAAGCTAGATTTAAAAGGTAGAAATTAAAATAGAATATTAATTAAAGGGCCTGACACCTTTATCTCCCATGGATGGTCAACCGCACATTAAATTAATATTGATCAAAGATGGTCAACCCACTTTGAAAGGTGAATTTTAATATTGAAAATAAATTTTGTCAAATCTTGGTTGACCTACTTTTGGTAAAGTGCATGATTTGGATATAAATACAAGTTATTTTGGAGGTTAGAAAGTAAGTTCTTTAATGCAAAATCATTCCCTTTAAGTGCAGAGATTAGGAGAAGAACAAATTTAAGAAAAAATGGAGAAAATTTATAACAAACCTTTAAGGCAAATTTATAGCAAACATTATGTCTGATTTGGAGCAAACCTTTAAGGCAGATTTATAGCAAACATTGTGTCTGATTTGGAGCAAACCTTTAAGGCAGATTTATAGCAAACATTGTGTCTGATTTGGAGCAGACATTGTGCCTCATTTGGAGCAGAACTTTAAGGAAAATTTATAAGAGACATTGTGTCTGATTTGGAGTAGACCTTTAAGGCAAATTTAAAGCAAACATTGTGCTTGATTTAGAGCAAACCTTCATGGGAGATTTATAGCAGACATTGTGCCTAATTTAGAGTAAAATTTGGATCAGAAATTGCATCACTTTGGAGCAGAGATATAAGGTGAACTTGAGCAAAGATATAAGGGAGATTTGGAGCAAAGTTTATGGCGAAATTGGAGCATAAATAAGTGAAGTTTTGGAGCAAACATTGGAGAGGTTGGTGCCTTCCAATTTAGAAGAGATTGGTGTCTCTTACTAAGTCGGTACTCAGTTGTGGGGATTGGTGTCTCCAATAGGTTGGTGCCTGCAAACCTTGTAAGTGGGGATTGGTGTCTCCAATGGGTTTGTGCTTATGAAGATTGTAAGAAAAGTTTTATATAAGCAATATTTTGTCGTGGTTTTCTTCCATAAGGGTTTCCACATAAATCGTGTGTTCCTCTTGTGTTGCATGATTATTAGATCTTAGGTTAATGATATTGTGCAATTGATATTATTGTGGTTGTTAATTTGAAAGTAAAAGATTGTATCATACTAAATCACCCCCCCCCAATCTCACTATAATCATGTGCTCATCAAATTAAGTCAAAGCTCACACCTTCATTCCATGCCTTCAAATGGCTTTCGTGGCAACTCAAGAAAGATATGCATTGAATGAGGTTTCATAACATTAATGCAATCAATAAGTGGTCTTTCCCAAACTAGAAGATTAACAATATTCACCAAGATAGTTCAATTTTTCACTCCAACATTCTCTACATGTTACATTGCTTTTGGGAGGAAAACTCAAATGTTGACTTTTTGGCAAAGCAATGTATTAGGACTAATAACACCACCAAAATAGCAAATTTATTGTATAAGTGAGCAAATCTAAAAAATATTTTATATGATCACACATAGTCAAAGGTATTATTCTCTCATGATTTCCTACTCATATGGCAAAGTACAATTGACCCTCTATCTCATTATTTCTTGGTATGTGAAATGAAATTGGCATTGCATAAGCCATAAATGAAATAATTGATTCACTAGAAGTTGATATAAAGCAACACATCTGGATGGTTTCCCACCATTACTTTCATTTCTTTGCACTCTATAGGGTTTCTCTATCTACAATGGAATCTCTCTTTTTTCGACAAGTAGACAATTGTGAAATGGCCTTCCATGGCTCAATAACAAAGGATCATCTCAAAAGGATTTGTGTTCTAGAAAGTGATTTGGTTGAGGTTTCCATCAAGAAAAATATATCTAAGAAGCCATGTAAATTTAAAGTTGCCTTGTTCTTTTCTCTCAAATCTAATGTTGCTAGCAAATGATCAAGATATAGTAATGTGTTGCTTTGTGTTATATTCATAACAAGATTGGAAGATGCTTTGGCACTTGATTGGGACTTCATATGAGAAGTTATCCCCATTTCAAGGGCAAATTTTAGAGGCATTTCCACCATGGGTGCATTTAGAGAGCTAGAATATTGTTTCAATGTGTCGATTAAGCAAATAGGAGAAATGCAAGATTTTATGCTATCTAGAGGAGCCATAAAATATTTTATGGAGTTTAAATATGAAACTTTGACAGACCCTTTCCTTTCAACTCACACACTAGTGGCTTGTAAAAGCTACTCTCAAGCATACAACACAACAAGTGCCCTCCTCCATCTTCTTGTTTCTACTTTGATCCTCCCTCCATTGCAAGAGGAAGGTCCTTTTGGTGATAGTGTTAGCTTCACTAAGATGGTGGGCAAGAACTTTGTTAATATATATATATGATTAGTTAGTTTATTGTACTATATTTGCCCCTTTTTCATCTTCATCTAGGATGCAGTTTTCTTTGCATTGCCTCGTACATACAAATATGGCAATTACACTGGTTAAGTATCTTACTCTAAAAAGTCCTACTAAACTACATCACTGGCATTTTGTAAACTAAACTAAATGTTAAAAAAAAAAAAAACCTATTTTAATATAAAAGGAGAGACTCACTTCCCTCACTTATCAAAAGAAAGTTGAAAGACCCAAAAGGAAAGTTTGAAAGACTCAAAGGGAAAGTTTAACTCATTAAATATATGAGCATCCAATAGTTGTCCTGTGGAGGTAGAAAAATCTACTAGAGGCCATTTACTATGCACCATTTTAGCACATATGACATCAAAATTCATCTATATGATCATGCCTTTACTAAGACAAGTAAATTCCTATGTTACCCAGGGATGCGTACCCAACATATTTAGGGGTGTCCCAGGTCGAAAATGTCTCAAAGATTCGAGGACACCTCAGAAACGTCCCTGCGTCGTCCCCAATTTGACAACAAAATTTGGAAACATCCTAAGGACGTCTGTCAATAAGCCAAAAACGGCAGGGGACAGCTAGTTGTCCCCAAGACGACCAGGGGATGTCCCTAGACTGTCCCGAGGATGTCCTTAAACTGTCTCACAGACGACTAGCCATCCCCTATGGCCTAGCAAGTTATGATTTCATTTTAAAAGAAAAAACACAAAACTATTAAAAATATTATGTTCAGAACTTCTCTGTAGACACATCTCACTATTAATCTATAGTTTTGATAACAACCATTGTAAGTCTACAGTTTAACAACCTGCACACATCTCATTAGAATCGGACCCAACCTTCTATTGATCCTACTCTCTTATTATTGTAATATTGGACAGCAATTTTGCTTTAAATGTCAACCAAATGTTTTATCTTTGCTTCAAATTTGACTATTGCAATGCTTGTGATGCAACCTTCTCAATTGATGTACTTATTCTCAAAATTTCAATGTGGAAGACATAACTAGAGAACTAACATGCTATAAGGAATGTATGATAGAATGTTTCTAAATGATGGATAGTGAGAAATTTTAATAGAACTTTTGAAAGAATATTGATGTGAAGTTCTATACTATTCCTTCATGAGCACATCATCTCAATATCAGCCAAAACAGTTAGATTGAATATGAGGGCATGAACCTGATCAGGGAATTTGAAACTACATGACCTCCAAATTTTTTTCAGTAGGAGAAGAATCAAGATTGACTACCTAATAACTAAGTGAATGAAACTAAAATTTAGAGATAAATTCACAAGCTCAAGTGAATTTTCAGAATAAGCACAGACAAAGATGAGGCAAAGACAATTTATTATGTTGCATTTCAACACATTTCATCCAGCTTGAGGCAAAGACAATTTATTATGCTGCATTTCAACACATTTCATCCAGCTTGTGGCATGAAATAAAACTTGAGAAGCCAAAAAGGTAATTTTATGTTGCTTTCTATGAAATGAAAATATCAATTGAACTCTAATATTATCAAGGTTGCCAAGAGACCGGTACTGGTACTAGTACGAGAGACTGGTACCGGTACCAGTATGGCTTTTTTTGAAAAATAGGAGACATGGGTACTTGGAGACGCCATCATTTTTTAATATAAATAAAAAATTAATAAATTAATAATTTATAGAATATATCATGACATTGAACTTTCAAAACAAGAGCAATAGTAAAGTTTTAACAATGAACATTAAAGTTTAAATACACAAATGTCATTATGTTAGAGAGTGACAAAACTTTATGCTTTCACGTTATACCTTTTTTATGCTTTTAAGTTTTACGGGAGACGCCAAGTTTTCCGTCGCGAGATGTCGAGAGACTCGGGAGACGATGCGTCAAGTTTCCGAGCTGCTGGAGGCGTTTCTGGGGATGTCTTCAATACTAGAGAGGCATACTAGTCCCCAAGACGCGTCTCAGGGGGCAGGAGACGTGTCTCCCGGCAACACTGAATATTATGTGTTTGGGTTCTATGATGTATACGATGATTCCCTTATCATATGAATATTTGAAATTTTCTATATTTTTAAAAATTTTCCATTTTTTAATAGTCGTCCCCTATCATCCCCTAAAAATTGGCCTCCCTCCCATACCCATTCCCAATACATGTCCCCCATCCCTATCGTCCCCATGCCAAAAACTTGGGGTAACATAGGTAAACTCTCAAGATACAACCAACTCAAAAATGATAGCCAAAAGAGCCTAGACTCTTTGCTAAAAAGTCCAAAGAAAAATAGATACATGCTACTTCCTCAAGTGCTCTACCATTAGTGACAAGGGCAATTTTTAATATTTCCCCCTAGATTCTACTATCCGTAACCAGTCTATGAGTGAAGTTCTTGAGTCTTGCAACTACCCAAAAATTTAAAAAAGAAGAAGCTATGTGCTACCTCTTCAAGTGCTTGACCGTTAACTGTCCTACCACTCGAGGACGTTTTTAACATTTTCCCATTAGATCTCACCGTCCCTAACAAAAGTCTCACAACTACCCAAAAATGAAACAGAAAAACAAAAACTTTTTGGTTCATTTGATAAAACTCATTAATTTTCCCATAAGCGGTGTAAAAAATTAAAAACTAAAAAGAGCATTAACATAATTTCCAAAAAAATCCATTTGACTTCATAACCCTGAATTGGCTATAGGTCTTAAGTTTGAGTCTCTCGGCTTTACTTTATTACAATGCTCGTTATAAGAACGCCAACTGTAAAATAAAACCAGCACTAAACAATAAAAAATAACCTTTCACAGCTCTAAGGTGGCTAGAAGTCAAGGGTTCGAATCCCACAGCTGCCAGTGCTAGTTTTTGTCCACTATTAATAAATTTAGGTCGGTACAAGAATAATAGCACTGTAAATTAAAATAAACATTAATCACAAATTTTTAAGCATTTTTTATTATTAGATTTCATAATCCTATTAAGGCTACAGGCAAACATTCAATTGATATAGCCATCCAAAAACAAAAAAAAAATTCAGCTCAATATAAGAATTTTAACTATGTAAGGAAAAACAACAATCAAACAGAAATCCTTCAACACTTCTCCTTCAAATTTTATCACCCTAAACTGGCTACTGGTAAAGGATTCAAGTAAAACAAGATTGAAAATGAATCATGTTTGTCCACTGTAGATGTATCTATTGTTTTCATTGTAATCAATCAAGCTTATATGCTTTGCATTCCGATTGAATAGAGTACAGTTTATTCTATCAATTTTGATTTCATGTTTATGTTTTCTTTCAATCATTTGCATTCCGGGTGGCTTCACAGCCAAATCTTACAGTAATCCATCTCAATAGAAGACTATTAACTATGAAAACATAGAAAAAATTAATAAATAATAATTCACACATTTGATCCTTAGATTTTATCAACCTAAGCTTGCTACAGGTCAAGGGTAATTTTGTTCACAGCTAATAAGTTCTACCTCAATATAAGAAAAACACGATGTAAAACGATTAAACAGAAGACTTGAAAATCTGAATATATATAGTTAATTTTAGGTGATCTTACAATGGCATTATAGGCAGGAAAATGACCTCCATGCACTACTTTCTAACTCTGTCTCTCTAATGCCCTGCAATTGACCTTAGAAAAAGGATAGTGTCTTTGAGCTTCACAGGCTGAAACTGAAATGCAGAAAAAATGCTGCTTTAATTTTCAACAGCCAGTTTAACAAGAGCAAGACCTCCTTGAAACACAAAAGAAATGAAGTGAAAAGATGTAATGAGTGACAAAGAAGAAAATAAAGAACAAAAACTGATCCCCAATGCAATCACCTCAGCATGGCCTGCAGAGGAGAGGGGATTCATTTTCCAGTCACACTCAGACCAGGTAGTTTGAAGCTGACTTTGTTGGGCGAAACTGCATTCTCTTTCTTGCCATTAATGCATGTACGAAGATCATAACATGTGGAAAGGAATACTCTAGTTTCTGCTGCTATTTTCAGAACTAGATTGGCTGATGTCATGGGTCGGTCACAAACAGCTTGCAAGCCAGAATAAACCATCCCAGCTATTCATTCATTTTAGTGTCCCATCATTTCATATATTTAAGTATTTTTTTCATTTAAGAATGGCTGTCACCATGTTATTGGTTCAACGGTCATTGAACATTAAATGTTTTTATTCCATTGATTTAAACAAACAGTTTAATAATTACTGCTACAGTATATGCTAGGTTCACTCCGTTGAAGGGAAAGCCTATCAGTATAACTATCTGTTCCAAAACAGGTTAGGCATAACTTCATCCAATTTGACTTTATTCAGTTTATTTGGTGCTTGCCTTCACACCAGGCCCTGACTAATTGGGAATGATTCTGTTTTTTGGTGTAAAGGACCCCTGTAAAACCCTTACTCTACTGTCAAACCAGAGAAGAATAACACATAGCCACTCAAAATGCAATGAATATACATAATTTTTCTTCAAAATAAACTGAGTACATGGTAAAAATATGTATAAACACTTGAATATTAAGCTAGTAAAGCAAAAATCATCTAGCAGATCTCAAACACAAGGCATTAGAAATGCCCAAACGAAATAAGCCAAAATAAACTCAAAATAGAGCTAGTCTGACCATTTTTAAAGCATTAATAAAATCATTACTAATTGTAATAATCTAATTGCATCGAAGGGGTTGAGATCAAGTGGTTAATACATTAGGTTTTCATTGTGGAGACCCAATTCCAAATCCTCAAAGTGACATCTCATGTGCAGTTCTAAGTGGTGATTCTTGGTCTCCCATTGTTTGGCTTCTAGTAGTAATTTCCTAGTTGTTGCTCTTAATGAGCTTAGTATTATATTGCTCATCAGAAGCTAACTATGTGTATCAGTTGGCTCAGATGCTCATTTGAGCTATATTTGTCAACTATAAGAAATATTAAAATAATAATAATCTAATTGTGATAACAAGCTTAGCTTTACATGTTAATGACCTATGAAACACTAGTCTATCAAATTCTGAATTCAACTAACATATGTCAACTCTCGAACATTAGAATACAATTAAACCCATGATAAATATGTAAAGAATAGCCTTAATAAAAGTTAATAATATAACCAATCTAGATATAGAAAAATAACAATATAAATACAAAGTAAATTAGTAAAGTTATAACTAGATATAGAAATATGCCTAGTTAAAAAAATCTATTATGATATGAAGAATCACCCTATATGCTAATAAATAGTCAAATACTCATTCCGAACTCAAAACAGAGCTTTTATGGAAATCAGCCTCATTGTCAGAAAGAATGTGAAATATACAAAAGAAATAAATATACAAAAATTAGGATAAACTCTTGCAGAGGCAGGGAGAATACACCCTATTCTAAAATCTCTCAATGCATTAAGTGTTCTCAGGTAAAATGAAGTAGGATACGTTCAATAAGAGCATCTGAATAAAGATGGCTTTCACGGAATAGACAACCAACAAAACACCAAGAATTGCCTTAAAAAGTAATGCAAAAGTTAGTAACAAGCACGGACAATCTATAAATAATTGTACAGTAGGTTATCACACCAAAGTGTAGCAACACTGTGCAACCCATTCAACAAGTAAGAATAGATGCTTGAGAAAGAGCCAAATTTGATGGCATACCTGAAGCAGATTTGTTATACATTTAAAGTCAAAACTTAAATATGCTTTCCATAAATAGCTCCAAGCTCATGAGAACATAAAGAAATTTAGATATTGGCATCAAGCCATGAATGTCAGGAAACCATTTTCTTAAAAAATAGCAGCATTGCTGGAGAATCATTTCCATTCTCAAAGAAATTACATCCAAAAATAAAATCAACTTTTTATTCTTTTCTTGAATATCATGTTCATGGAAACCTTTGACAAATGACATGAGATTATTATAAGAACTCTTTTTTTCTTTCCTTCTTCCAAAATAGTCATGATAGCATGTATGATTTATCAAGGTACTTGGCCTATGGCTGATTTGCTTCTACAAAACAGAATGTTTCAACCCGAACAAGAACACATGTCTAGAGAAAATGAACAACTTTTTTGAATGTACCAACTAGGGCAAATATGAACAGCAATTTTTCAAAATGTGTTGACTAGATAATAACATAAATCACAATTTTCCAGCGCAACCTTTAACTATGAAAGCAATGTAATTTTCTATCACAAATTTCAACGCAATCTTTTTCTGATTTTTTGACCATATTTTTGAAAGATTCAGCACTAACTTATAGCACTTTTTGCCTTACACATTCATGACCTCTTTCTCCCAAAAATTCTACTCAATTTGGTATTTACTCTTGTGTCCAGGGTCCAATGAATGAAATCTTTGGATTATTTGCTCCAAAACCAAATGTTATCAGAAATCAGACATATACAACAAAGGTGTGATGGAGTTAAAAAACTCACATATGGCATATTCATTTATCAATAGGAAGGGGAATGGGGGCGACCCTTTGGTGAAATGGTGGGGCTTCTTGCCTGTAGAGCCAACAACCAAGGTTCAAACCTTGCGGGGTCGCTCTCTACTGTGTGAACAATGGAGTTTGTTGTTTACCCTCTATTAAGGGGAGGCTCTTTGGTGAACCGGTGGGGCTTCTTGCTTGTAGTGCCAACAACCAAGGCCCAAACCTTAATATTTTAATGGGGATAGCCCATTTTGGTGAATGAAGCGGTGTTTGGCATCCTGCGCGAGCTAGGATTCATCGCCCTAGCTCGGCTCTTTCTTTGTCTGTCTGTGGAGTGTGTTCGATCTTCTTGGCAAGGGCGGGTGTTTTTTGTGGTGCGGGGAGTCATCAGCTAGGCAGGCCGTCTTTGTTTTTGTTCTATTTGCTCTCTTCTTCGGCGGCCTTTTTTGGTGCAGGGTTTATCTATTGACAATAGCTTGTGCAGTGTGCGGGGCGTTGGGTGTTGGGGAAGTGTGAGAAGGGGGTGTGCATTGGGTGGAATCAGTGTTGAAGTAGTGTGGGAGGTTTGGAGTTGGGTTTAAATTTTTCTGGGTGTTGGGTGCAGTAGAATGAAAGGGGTTTCTCAAAGCCTGGTGCTTGCTAGTGTGAAGCTGTCTCAGGGCTTTTCTGGGGACATGCATGCACGGGGGACAGATTCCTCTTTTGTGGGAGAGAGCTCTAAGCTTAAGAAAGTAAATGGATGTTTGTCGCGGACTCATGATCGTCCCATCCTGGTTATTTCTCCTAAATCAGTGCAAGAGGACATTTCTTATTGGAGCCAACATGTTCTAATTTGTAAGTTTTTGGGATTCGTGTCTCTTGGCTTTGGAGTCTTGGATTCGTCAGTCCTAGCAGGTTGAAGGAGATTTTCAAATTTTGGTGGTTGCGAATGGCTATTTTATGGTGGATTTTTCTTGCATTTCGGATCGTAATCGAGTTTTTGATGGAGGGTCGTATTTTTACAATCATGTGGGCTTGTTCATGAAGCCTTGGCATGGAGGATTTAATGCGGCAGAGAATCTGCCTTCACAGGTTCCTATTTGGGTCTGTCTGCCATGGCTGCCGTTGGAGTTTTGGAGGGAGGATATTTTGCACCGAATTGCTGCTTTGTTGGGGAAGGCGGTTGCCATTGCTCATAATACTCTTGATAAAAAGGTATTCTCTTATGCTCGTATTTGTGTTGAAATTGACTTAAATAATCCGTTGTCAGATTCTTTAGAAATTTTTCTTGGCTTTGCCTCGTGGGTTCAACAGTTAGATTATGAGTCCCTTCCTTTTTGATGTCATTTTTGTCATGAGTATGGACACCTTCAACGCCAATGTCCTCAGGCACCTAAAGCGGCTAGGGTTTCTTCTCCTCCTTCATCAGGGGCTTCGGTGGAGAAGGGGGATAAAGGAAAGGCACTTGTGGCTGTGGTTGGGCTTGATAAGGATGGCTTTACTCCTGTTAGGCCAAGGGCTAAAGGGAGGAAGAGGACCTATAAGGAGGATAGACAAAGCAATCAGGGATTCAACCGTTTTGAGGTCTTGGAGCCTTAGGCCTTGGAGGAGGGGAGTCCTGTTGAGATTTCTTTTGGGGTCACTGGTATGGTTACAGGGCTGGAGCAGGCAATTGTTGATACAGGGCTGGAGTAGGCAATTGTTGTTAAGGATAATTCTTCGGCTTTGGAGCAGGGGAATTATGGGCTTCCAGGTGTCTCTGCAGGTTTGCAGGATGATATTGTATTAGCGGATTTAGCTAAGGAGGTGTTGTCTTCAAGATAAAGGACGGGGATCGTCTTCTGTTCTAGGGGTGCTACAACGCCCTCTTAAGAAGGCTCATTTTGAAAATTCCTCTAAAGTTGGTCGTAAGAAGGATGTGGACAAGATTAAATCTACTGGAGATTTGTTGGTGGAATCTGGGTCTGTTAAGACCATTGATGCTCACTTCTCTCATCCTTCCTCATGATTATTCTCTCATGGAATGCAAGGGGGTTGAATTGCACCTCCCGTCAAAAGGCTATTCAGGATTTGATTATGGTTCATTCTCCAAATATCTTTTGCGTTCAGGAGACTAAGCTTCGAGTGGACTTCATGCTTCAGTATGCTTCTCGTATTTGGTTTTCTGGTTAGTGTCAGTGTATTGGTTCTAGGGGAACTCTGGAGGTTTGGCTCTTTTCTGGGATCCACGTAAGGTTGTTCCTCGCTAGTGGATTTCTAGCCATTCCTCTATTTCTATGGTGACTTCAGTTTTAGAATCTGGTGAGACTATTTTGGTCAATAATGTTTATGCTCCGATTGACATCTGTGGTAAAATTCAGCTTTGGGCCCACATCAGGTATGTTAGGTCCTGTGCACCCTATCTACCTTGGATCTTAGTCGGAGATTTCAACTCGGTGTTGTGTTTGGAGAAGAAAAGAGGGGGGCTGCCTAGGCTTGGTCCTGCTTCAGATCTTTTTCGGTCAAATGTGGATTCTCTTGCTCTAGTTGATGTTAAGCCCTCTAATGGAATATTCACTTGGAATAATAGACGGAGTGGGCCAAAAGCGATATCTGAGCGGTTGGATAGATTTCTTGTTTCTAGTTTTTGGGTGGGCAGCAGCATTGTCACTTGCTCCAAGATTCTGGACTAGTGCAGCTCTGATCATTGGCCAATTAAGTTTTATGCTTCTTCTTTTACTATCCCAAAGAATCCTCCTTTCAAATTTCAGCTTGTGACTTCGAGATTCTTCTTTGCATGATCTTGTTGCTCAGTGGTGACGGGATGGATCCCCTACGTATGGTACTGCTATGTATTCTTTGGTTAAGAAGCTGCAAAATGTCAAATATCATCTAAAGCGATGGAATAGGTCGTCTTTTGGGAATCTTCGGGCCAAGAAAAGGGAAGGGCAGCATCGTCTTGCTGTTATAACTCACCAAATTCGGGATTTGGGATTTTCGGAGGCTCTTGGTCATGTCGAGTCCCAGGCTCTAAAATTGTTGGAGTGGGAGCTTCGTGAGGAGATTCTCTAGAAACAAAAGGCTAGAATTGACTGGCTTCAAAAGGGTGACAGGAATACTACTTTCTTCCATCATTCTGTGCAAGCTCGTCGGAATAAGTGTTATATCTCTTCTCTTGTTAATTCTGAGGGTCTTTCGATTTCTTCACAACAGGCTTTGTCTAGAGAGGCTCGTCAGTTTTACTTTGCTTTGTTTACTGAGGATTCACTTCCTGCTGAGGCTGATGAGAAGATGGTCCTTGTTTGCATTCCTTCATTGATCTCTAATGATTTGAATGCTTCTCTGACTCGTCCGATTACTCTATCTGAAGTGGAAGAGGTTGTGTTTGGGATCAATAAGAGGAAAGCTCCTGGCCCCAATGGCTTCCTAGTTGAATTTTTCCAAGAGTTTTGGGATATTGTGAAGCTGGATTTGTTGGAGGTTGCCTGGGAGTCTCTTCATAGTAAGCAAATGCTTCGAGCCCTAAATGCTACTTTTTTGGTTCTCATCCCTAAGAAGGAAGGTGCTGATAGGCTTGAATTCTTTAGACCTATTGCGCTCTATGATGTGGTGTATAAGATTATTACGAAATTGATTGCTGAGAGGCTTAAACCTTGTTTGCCTATTGTTATTTCTGAGGAGCGAGGAGGATTTGTGGTGGGTCATCAAATTTTGGATGGGGTGGTAGTAGCCTCTGAGGTTATTCATTCTATGGCGACCTCTAAGGATAGGTCTATGTTCATCAAGTTGGATATGGCCAAAGCTTATGACAAATTAAATGGAGTTTTCTACAAAAGATTCTATTGGCCTTTGGGTTTTCTTCTGATTGGGTGAGTTGGACTAAGAGTTGTGTGACTTCTTCCGCATTTACGATTATTATGAATGGTGAACCTTCAGAGCTTTTCGGTGCTTCCAGGGGCCTTCATCAGGGGGATCTGCTCTCTCCTTATCTGTTTATTATAATGGCAGAGGGGTTGGGTTGGTTTCTTATTTTTCGGGTTTCTTAAGGCTTGATTCAGGGCTAGCAGTGGGGTTTGGGTCTGCCAACACTTTCTCATCTCCAGTTTGTGGATGACACCTCTCTTATGGGGTTGGCTCACATTCGGGAAGTTGAATCCTTTAGGCATGCTTTGGATATCTACCTTGTTGTTTCGGGTTAGAAATTCAATGAGCAAAAGTCTTCTATTTTCTTTTTTAATACTCCTCACGCTATTTAGCGGTAGATCGCAGCTATTTTGCGGTTTCAAATTGGATCTCTTCCCTTTGTCTATTTGGGTATTCCTCTTGTTGTTGGTCGTCAACCTAGGTCCTCCTGGCAAATAATGCTTGATAAACTGTAGAGGAAGGTAACTCATTGGACTCATCAATGGTTGTCTACAGCTACTAGAGTGACTCTTCTCAAATCAGTTATTCAGGCCCTTCCCATCTACAGATGCTTTGTTCAAGCGGCCCCTATGTATTTCCTTAAGGAATTTGATGCTCTTTCACATCAATTTCTTTGGAGTGGTAACTGGTTGTCTACTAAGTGGAGCCTTGTTAAGTGGGAATCTATGTGTAGACCAAAGCAGGAGGGTGGTCTTGGTTTACGTTTTGCTATTTTGAACGGCCAAGTTCTTGCTGCTAAGATTTACTAGCGGTGGTATACCAATCAACACCAGTTATGGGCCCGCATTCTCAATCATAAATATCTTAGGGGTGTTGATTCTTTTGAGGTTCCTCGCTATCCTCTGGAGGGGAGTGGTTCTATGATTTGGCAGACTTTGAAAGTGGGGGCAAATTTGATTAAGCGGGCGCTTTTTGGGATTTGTCATCCGGGATCACAAGCTCTTTTTTGGTTAGATTCTTGGGATGGTCACCCATCTATTCTCTCTACTTTTCCTCACCTCCAGTCCCTTTCTGATGTTTTTACTGCGGCTGGCTGGGATACCGTTGAGCATTATAAGGTTGTGTTGGAATTGTGTGCCTCAATCCCACTGGCCTAAACATCTGAGAGAGCGATTTCGGTGTGACCGCTGAGATGTCTGGCCGATCTGCTTGGTGATCCTGAACTGTCTATGAGATCAGTGTGACTCAGCCTGATCTGTGTTCTCCTTGTGAAGTTCCTTTATTGGTGTGACCTCTGGTATGTTCTAGCGATGAAGGTTATCGGCATGACCTGAACTATCGGCGCAAGTTTCCTAACTCCTTCCGACAATAGAAGTCTAGCCGATATCGGTGTGACCTTTGGTCTGCCTTGCCAACAGAAATGATCGATGTGACTTGAACTGTCGATGTGACTACCTGATCTCTTGCCGATAGTGTTGGTCTTGTCGATGGATTTGCTCGTGATGAACATTGGTGTGACTCTGGCCAATGGTACTTGGTCGGGGTGACATGAAGATTTTGAAAGAGTCTTAACGACAGAGCATGTCTGGCCGATGGGTTTGCTTTCGGTGTGACTCTTGCCGATGAGGTGTTCCGAACTGTAGCTAAGCGTGAAGTCATTAGTGTGACTTGGGACTTCGGTGAAACCTTCTCCAATAATGGTTGTCTTACCACTAAGGACAGTTGGTGCTCCTGTTGATCATCGAGGTGACTCAGGCCAACAAGATGGTTTGAAAGGTGTGTGAGCTTAATGACATCGGGGAGACTTGTGGGTTCGATGTGACATTATGAACTCTTGCCGATGGACTTGGTCAAGACCTCAAGATGATGGACGACATTGGGGAGACTTTGATGATCGGTGTGTTTTTCCAAACTGTGGCCGATAGACAAATTCATGCCAATAGACTCGAAGGCGGACCATGGTTGAATAGGTGCTAACTTGGTTGAACTACTGAGTTGTAAGATGACTGTACAGTTTGCTCGTAACTGTTCGGTCTGGTTGGAAATTGGAACGATGACAGTTGGAGAAGTTTGTGAGATGTCCAAGACTGTTGACAGTTGGTCCAACAGAAAGAATACAAACTAATCTACAGAGGAAGTTGAACTGTTTCCTATCAGTTGAGAACAAATGTATAAACATTGAATGTTCTGCAGTAATGTTAGAGAGAGGAAGATCTGAGCAAGGTTATGCTACCGAAATCTCTCCTGATAGAATGTCTTGATCGATCTTTTTGTTGTTAATATGCACTGTATATTGTGTGAGAGTATTGTAACAATGTAAAGGTTGAAATGGACTAAGAGGTTGATCAAGGAAATGTAAAAAGGGAGAGAGGGAAATAGAACAGGGTTTCTGCCAGTTTGTCTCCAAAATGAAACAAGTTGTAATCTCTGTGAAAAGGCTATGAGCCTAACATTGTATTGTATCTTTGTTCGTTGTTGACTAATACAATGGCTTGGATCTTTTGGAGTGTGGGGTTTTTTACCCGAAAGGGTTTTCCCCATGTAAATCTGTGTGTTCTAATCTTCTGGAAAGCTAAAAATAGCCTATCGAAGGGCAATTTTCACAGAAAAATTGAGACATGGGTTTTGTCCAAAAAAAGATTCTAGACAACCTAGAATGTCAGAAATGCGAAAATCTGACTTCTACTCGACCATGCAAGGAATTTTCAGTTGAGAAAATCAGAGCCTCGAGAACTGATGCTCTGGAGTAAAATTTTCCTGAAAAATTCTAGCACATGGATTTTACTGAGGAAGCTACGTAGAACGATCCAGATGATTTGTTTTGCCAAAATTTTCCTGTTTCTCGAACATGCGAATGGAATCTGAGAGAATTTGGAAGAATTTGAGAAGAGAAAAGACGTTTTCATATTGCTCTCCTCTATCAAAATCTCCACTTAATCTTCAAATTCGCTGATAATTGTGAACTTGTACCTGCAAAAGGAATTTCTCTTATGCCTTTACCACTGATTGCTGATAAAATCGCCCAACTCTGAAGAAAATTCGCCTCTGCCTTGAAAAGAATTCGATTTTTTGAAGCTGGATGAATGAACAATGATAGGCGCCATGATTAAATAGAGCAAAATCGCACCATAAAAAGGATGACTGCAAGATTTCAAAACCCTGCTTGAAAAAGAATGTTTCTGATTGGACCCCCTCCAGTTGAACTGATACTGACTCGGAGTCCCAATTAAAATATTAATAAAAATATTCATCTTGCCTTTACATGCGATTTTAATCCTTCAGCATAAAGAGGCGCCAAAAATGAATTAATTGGGCAAAATCGCCACCTTTCATGTTGGCATGCAAAATAAATATTTAGTATTATTTTATTCAGTTGACAAAAAAAAAGTCAAGCATTTGAATACACTCAGCAAACTTCACTGATTCTGAAAAGTCATCACTTGACCCTCTAGGCGTCCATTTGCAAGAGTTATTAACTTTTTTGCTAACTTCCTATTTTATAGCTAACTGCAAAGTTACAGTTGACCATGTTTAGCACTAATTTCCGGGTGACCAAGTGACGTTGTGACCAAGCTAAGATATCCACCGCGAAGCCTGTAGAGCAAGGATGAAATGTTTGTTGGGAGCTACAACTGCTAAAATCAACATTTGACACCCCAAAAAATTAGGCACCTTTGATGAAATTGATGTTTAGGCACCAAACTTAGCCATTTCTCCATTCTGCCATCTAACGCTTCAAACTGTTACTGACGGTGAACGATGAACCCTGCTAACTGGATGATAGGCTCACTACGTGACTAGAAGTATTATGCATCCAATGACTCTATGTAAGGTACCTAAAAGTTGTATTAAGGACCCTAAATGCAAGGGCGCCCCTAGCCTATGAAGGCTCAAACACCATTTTGTCAAAAATGTAACTTTCATCCAGATACCCGAGTTCAACCCTTGATACCAAGAGCTAGAGTGCTCTAATTTGCGCATCGCCGGTCTCATCGCGTAGCTAGATCAACTTACAAGAGATGTCTCTGGAGGCGACGAAGCGAGAAAACTGCTTCTAAGACCTCAAAGAGAAGGGTGCCCTTTCCAAGGTGAAATGTACTCTCCATACTTGGCCATTTTCCAGTTGTCTTCACTTTTCAGTGTTCTACACAGACCTTGCACGTACAAGCGTTTGCCAAATCCCGGAGGCTGACGGCTAGGCTCATTGTAAAGCTGGAGTAATTCCTCAAAAGTCTTGTGAATACTGCGAAAGCTAAAAACTCCATCTGACAGACCTAAAGGCTAGGCACCCCTGGCCTACAGAGGTACAAGCGAAAATACTACATTTCTCCACCCTCTGATTTACGTGTCTGGTAGAATCTTTGCCACGATCACTCAGAATGTTGGATTGACTCACGAACTGGTGCGTTGCAAAGCTAGACTAGATTAGAAAAGATCTCAAGAAGACCACATCTACAAATTCAAACATATGAGAGGTCATATTGAAGGGCGCCCCTAGGCTATAGGGGCACAAAAACTGCAAACTGACAATCCTCTATGACATGCAACCTCTTGTACCTCCAGCTTCTAACCTCAGTTGTCGAAATTCTGCAACTCGGATGACTTTGCCAGATAGCTCGTTGAATAATTGGGCTAATTCTGAAGAGATTGAATGTATTTGCAAGCAAAAGTAACAAGATCTGGGCCTTCAAAGAGAAGGGAGCCCCTGAGCTACAGGGGCGCAGATTTACTTTCTGCTAAAAATCTTCATTTGTAAACACCTTTCTAGCCGCTGAAATGACCATGCAGGGGTATAATCTCGTCGTGAAACACTTCTCCATCATGATATATCTCACTCTGAGTCCCAGGTTAAGGTTCTGAGCTCCAAGTACTGACTAATTGTTGCTAACGACTAACATGATACTGACCAAAGTCCATGCTTGACTTGCCTAAAAACTGTATTTTGACATCATTCGACAAGGTTTAGACTTTTTTAAGCAAAATGCCTTAATGAAGCAAAAGAATTGGTTTGGGTACAACAATGGTTTTGTTTGTTGAATCTGTTTATGCATGTTGTTGAAACTGAATTTACTTGTGCTTCTCTCAGAAGGATTAATGTGGGAAATGAACTGTGTCTGATTCCGCTTTGTAACATAGTTGTACATGTTTTTGAGCCAATCTAATTGAAATTAA
Organism: Sequoia sempervirens; assembly: GCA_007258455.2. NCBI lineage: Eukaryota > Viridiplantae > Streptophyta > Pinopsida > Cupressales > Cupressaceae > Sequoia > Sequoia sempervirens. The sequence goes on from VDFB02000015.1 coordinate 91,840,252, forward strand.
AGTTACCAAAGGCACTACTGTTCTTAGATGTTTCATTCTAAGATGACCCGAAATTTCCCAACAGGTTGCACAACATTGTGGATCAGTTGTAAGCTTTCGTTGGAAGCATCCTTCTAAGTGGCCACCTGGGGGGTCTAAGGAGGATAGGCATGAGCTAGCTCAGCTTTTGGCTTCCCGTGCTTGTAACTCTTTGAGGGGACCTAATGTCCTGGCTTGGGATGGCTTTGATTTGTCCGGGAAGTACTCTGTGTCTACTGGTTATAAGCAGCTTGGTAGGCAATTGTTTGGGGATATTGAGGTCCCTTGGTGGAAGCAAGTCTGGCACAAGTCGTCGTGGCCCAAGTGCAATTTTTTCATGTGGTTAGTTGCTCAAAACCGGTGTCTTACTTGGGATAATTTGTGTAAGCGAGGTTTCCAAGGCCCTTCAATGTGTGTTTTGGGTCGTAACTGTGAGGAGAGTGTCTCCAATCTCTTTTTCCAATGTTCCTTTGCTAGGGAGATTTGGCATTTTTGGTGGGGGGTGTGGAATACGCCCTGTTGGCATGTTTCCTCGCTGGTTGAGTTTGTCGATCAATGGGGCAAGGCCCCTGTTTCTACTTCCTTCAAGTTGTTTGGGCTCTTGGCCCATCCTTTATTATTTGGAACCTTTGGTTGGAGAGGAATCGTCTTTTAGGATGTGATGTCGATGGCCCCTCGCTTGTGGTGGAAAATTTTGCATTCTGTGGGAGAGACTGTCGCGGCTTAGTGTGATCTAACTACTTCAATGGATCCCTGTGATGTTGGTTGTTGTAATCGTCTTCATCTTCCTCCGCAACGATAGCTCATGCATAATAGATGTAGACATCCTACCCCAAAGGTGAATAGGGAGGGGAGATGGTCTTCTCCACCTCAGGGAGTCTTAAAAATTAACATGGATGGATCTTCCCAAGGAAACCCGGGTCATGCAGGAATTGGTGGGGTTGGTCGGGACAGCTTTGGAGATGTTCAGTTTATCTTCTATGTTTATAAGGGTCTTCATACTAATAATTTAATGGAGGCTCAGGCCATTTTATTGGTTGTGGAGCGTGGAAGTCAGTTGGGGTGGCGCAGGATCATATGTGAGTCTGATTCCCAAGTTGCGGTGAACTTGTTGAATAGGCGACATTTAGAGGATGTTAGCTGGCATCTAGCTTTGATTGTTGAACAGATTTTTAACCTTTGTGCTTCTTTGGAGTTTGTTACTTTCACTCATAGTCCTAGAGATTGGAATGTTGTAGCTGATTGTTTGGCTAAATGGGCTTTTGATCATATTCACGATTGGAATTTGGTAGACTGGGATCAGTTACCCCCAGATTTGTCTCAACAGTTGGATCACTTGGTGGGGCTTGATAGGGCTATGTAATGCCCTTGCTTTGTACTTCTTGTTTTAATAAAAAATTTACCCCTCCTTTATGTTCATCAATAGGAAGGGGAAGAAGTTATATGTAGTGGTTATATAAAGTTAATTCGGACAAGTAGTTATTGTGTGTTGTAGTCAGTTGATAATTTTGTTGTATTTTTCTACCTTGGATATGATAGTGACTTTTCAGTGTTTATAAACTTTATACCACAATATCTCCTCACAATCCAGCCCAGCAGAGACCAACACAACCCTGCCAATATAATTTGGAATGCAGTGTTGTTAGTAGCATTTTACCACCCGCTCACATCAGACAACAAGACTAGAGGTTTACTCACATATCATTCAAATAAATCTTTTATTGTTAACTTAGCAATAACTTTATCAACTTCATACAGAACTGTTGGAAATATTGTCATTGATGTCAAAGGTACAAAGACGAAGTTTTCTATCATTAATGTTAAAGGAAGAATGAGGAAATTGTAGGATATTGTCATCGATGAGTTAAAGTAAAGTGAGAAGACTAAGCATGACTGAAGATAACATATTTAAAGAACAAAACGTGATTATGAACAGCATTTCCTGAAACAATACATTCAGATGTATAACCTATGGTCTGATCTGTGCATATAAACAGTGTGCACTTTATGCATCGAATTGAGGAAACTATATATTGCTGGGCAAGTGTGAGAATCTTGGAATTACTATGAGAGAAGGTTACTATCAGGCTTTGTGGTATTTATTAAAGCTTGAGCCATAAGATGGATATGAATGATAACGTGGGCAAAGATTTCAGAAGAACAAATGTCTATCACAGCCCCTAAGGATTAGAGTCGGGATTAATTGTAGGAAGATGCGAAAATATTATTGCATCATAAAATCACAAGGAAGGGAATTAGACTTGGACGGTGTCATCATTTAAAGTATCTACTATCTCTGATCTTTAGAGTGAACATGGTAATGAAGTCATAGAAATTGATAATAACGTTGGGTGCTTTAATATTGAAATAGGAAGCTGCAATGATACTTATATTAAAGAACAAATGAGACAGAAGCTTTTTCCCGTTCCAAACAATGCAATATCATTAATCGACCTAGTTAAAAGTAATGATCAAAAAGGGAGAAGAAACATATCATAATACGATATCATCACTAATAGTATATGTTAACTAAAATGTGCAACTAAAATAATGAGATGGTGTGATGGCAAAAGATTTATAAAAACAAAATCTTAAGAGGTGCGATTATCTTCTTAAAGATAAAAATGTCAGATTTATTAAAAGTCTAAATGGTGTGACTTTTTAAAGGAAAACAATAAAAATTAAAGTCAGATTTCAAAAGGTTCAATCTGTTTGAAGGCAGCAGTTCAAAGAGACATGTTGCTCAAGTAAAAGGTTGCAATGTTTGACCATAATACATATATGATTCAAATCAGATTTGCAGAAAGGAGAGTGTGAGAATGGAAATGTGAAATCAGAACAGAAGATTATATTTCTTGTGTGGGCATTAAAGTGACAGCATACATCACAAAGAAAGGATTGAAGTGAAGTAAAAAGCAGAATTCAGATTTTCAGTTTATCATAAGAGGTTGGTGCCTTCGAAGAGGGAGTTGGTGCTCCTTGTAGGCTGGTGCCTACTAAACCCAAGTTAGGGAGTTGGTGCTCCTTGTAGGTTGGTGCCTACAAAACAGATTAAGAGGTTGGTGCCTACAACCATTGTTAACTTATATAAATATAAAGTACATTATTTGTATTGTGATTTTCTCCCATAAGGGTTTCCACGTATGTCAGAACCCTGGTGGTTCTCGTTTCAAACCCTAACTGATGTTTTTGTATTTTTGCAATTTTTTGGTATTTTTTTGTATTTTTGAGGGATTTTGATAAAATGCTGAAAGCTGCGATTTAACTGAAAATGCTTGGAAAAATTTAAATAAAATTCTAGAACATGATTTACACTAAGATCTTGCTCAGGAACAATTGGCGCATCATCTATTATTGATTCCAGAACGTATACAATATTAAATACAGAGATCTGAATGTAATACAATAAATTTAATGAAGAAAACCTGATTTCACACAGCCGCCTTGGGAAAGGTGTAACTTGTACGGCCAGCTCCAGATGTTCAAGTTCCAAGCTCAAACCCCGGGGGGAATCTTCTAAATCCTTAGGCGCCCCTTCTGCAGAAGACTGGAGACCAAAACCCTGAAGGATTTCCTCTGATGAAATAGTACGGCCTTTGCTGGTACGGCCTGACAGCTGCAATTAATGATAAAGTACGGCCTCTTGGAAATCGAGCCAGAACTCAGATGAATGATCCTTGATGAAGTCGCCCTTATTAATTTGATAGATATCTCTGCTAAATACTGATGAATCTGTCAATTAATCCAATCTGTAACTCCTGAATGAAGTCACCCAGATGCAAGCTTAAACTGGTATTTCACAGCCTCAGTCTGCCTAATCTCTGAAGAGGTTTCGTTCTCCAGAAACGATCGTCTGCCAATAACCCTAGGGTTTGCAAACTCCAAAGCTCAGATACAAGAAGACAAAATTGAATAATAATCAGCATAGTTCGATTTTGCCTTGAGAAGAAACATATATTCTTCTTTGAAAAGTTCGACCTAAATCTCCTTTAAAATAATCATTTAAATAAATGATTTAATTTTCACCTTTGACTTAGGAGAAATGATTAATTATTGGCGTCCCACTTTTAATGAATATTAAATACTCATTAAGTCACATTTTAATAATATATTATAAAGTATAATAAATACTTTATAATTTTAAGCCGAATAATTAAATATTTAAATATTCCAATAAAGTGACTTTATTATAAAGTCAAATTATTAAATATTTAATAACTCATCAAATACCCCTTATTTCTCCGTCAAATCAATCAACTGCTGAACTGGGTCGAAACTGAGCTGAATAATTGCACCAGGTGCCCTGCCCGAAATAGCAGCTTCCGCCTGACCTAACTTTCTAAAAATAGAAAGTTCTCTGAAAAAGCTCTCTGGAAGATTCTGCGAAGGCCCAACCTGACACACTGCAAACTGGAGCTATCAAACACTGAGCAACTGCCAAAAATGATCCTCTGAACACTCCTGTCAGCCTACGAGGATCGAATGATAGGCTAACCTCGTCACCAGCTGTGCTGACTAGGATGGGGACATGACAACGTACAATCTTGGTGTCAACTTGTTCTTATTGTTATATTCTTGCATAGTTGAGATTGTGATTGATAAAGTTATAAATTGGTAAAAGTTGTGTTATACTGATTCACTCCCCCTCGCCCTCCTCCCCTCTCAGTATAACTGTGTGCTCATCAAGAACTTACCAAAAAATCATTTACTAGCAAAGCTTACATGCTACATTGCATTGTGCTTTTTTAGACAAACTTTTCATTTGGAGAGACTAAAATTTATGATTACTGGCTCAAAATCTGCTTTTATTTATGATTATTAGCACAAAAATCTGTTGTTAACCTTTTTCTTTCAAACCACTGCAACAAAAAAAATGCCTACTAGTTCTTTCATGGAAAAGCATCATGCTTAGGCATAGCTATTAGCCTGAATTTGCAGAAACTAGAAACTATACTTTGAAATAAACAAAAAGTAATCTCCCACTACATGTCTTTCAACTCTTATCCATTCCTTCCTTGTTATCAATGATTATGTGTGTCTAATATGATTATCTATATGCTCTGAATTAGTTACAATTGAACTATATAAGTTATCTCACAACAACAAAACGCCTTGTGAAAGAGAATTAAAATGAAATTTGCAAATTTTCCTCAAAAAATTATTCATGCCTTCAAACTTTCTTGTGACCTTTGATGTCAAACTAGATTATAAAATCATTTGGATGAGGTAGTTAGCATCATGAAAGACTGAGTTAAAATGCTTTTGTAGATTTGATAATAATGCCACATCAGAAAGACTGTGTGGACACATTGCACATCAATCTCAGGTACAACTAAAGTTAAATGCAACTGGTGTTTGGATGATATCAATGGTGGCATTTATCGCTTCAAATGGCATTTAGCATAGGATGCATGACATAACACCACTAGTTGTACAGTATGCCTTGCAGATGTCACATATCAGGCAAAACAAGCTCTTCAAGTGATTTTTGAAGGTAAGACAAAAAAGGCAAGAATTGAGATAAAAATAGCATTTAATTTTGCAAATGCTAGGAGCAATCATTTGGATGAGAAAGATGGTACACAAAATTCTTTCAAGGAATCTAGGTCAACACCTCTTTTACAGCATGTGGCCTAAACATGGGTGGAGGAAACATTTTATTTTTTTTCACACCTCATACTACACTAGGATCACAGACCACTTAGGAGAGTACATCATGGAGCAAGAATATCCATGAACAAGCAAAGAAGGTGATTGCAAATTTTTGTTACTACTCTAGCTTGTCACTCCATGTTGTCAGGTCTCCATACTAGCAAAGTATGATGGATGCTATTGTAGCTGCGAGTCCTAGGTTCAAAGCCTCATCTTACTAGATATTGAGGGTTGGTATGTTCAATGATGCAATAGAAGATGCTAAGGATGTTGTTAATGAACATCAACTAAAGTGGGCAAAGACTATTTACATCATAATGTCAGATGGATGGATGGATAGAAGGAACTGAACCCTCATCAACTTCCTCGTCTCTTGTGATATTGGCACAATATTTTTAAAAACCATGGATGTATTAGATAGAATCAAATTTGCAACTACATTGTTCGAGTTTTTTGACATCATGGTCAAAGATGTAGTGCAACCAAATGTGGTTCAATTTATTATAGACAATGTTGTTGCTTGTGTTATTGTTGAGAAACTCCTAAAGAACAAATACCCCTCTATGTTTTTTAACATATGTGCAGCACATTGCCTTGGTCTAACCCTAGAGGACAATGGAAAACTTGAATGGGTTAAGGAGGTATTGAAAAAGGCTCGCATAATTACCAAATTCATCTATAACCACACGAAGGTTTTGTGTATAATGTGCTCTTTCACAAAGAGCAAAGAGCTAGTTCGACCAAGCATGACAAGATTTGCAACACACTTCCTTGCACTATAGACTCTTTGCCAATAAAAAATGAATTTGAAACGAATATTTGTTTCGTATGAGTGGATGGAGTCTGGCTTTACAAATCAAATAGATGCTATAACAGTGGCAAAGTACATTTATTTTACAAGTTTTTGGGATGCGGCTAAACAAGTTGTAGAATTTCCAGAGCCTCTAGTAAAAGTCTTGAGACTAGTGGATGGGGAGAAATCCCCCATGGGCTATTTGTATGAGGCCATGGATAGGGCCAAAGATGTGATGAGGGGTACAATGGAAAATAACAAGGACAAGTATATGCCATTATGGGGCATAATTGATAGAAGATGGGATCGATAGATGCACTCTCCTCCCCATGCTACAGGATACTATCTCAATCCAACGTTGTTCTACAGCTCTTCCTTCAAAGATGATGATGTTGAGGTCACACAAGGCTTGTCAATGTACAAGCAAGAAAAGGGTTTTCTCTCAACTAAGGTTGTCATGGAATGAAGACCTTGAAACCAGGTAAAATCTATAAACTTTTTATAGTCTTTCTATATTGTGGACATGTAAACTAAAGGTGTTAAGATTTTAATATATTCTTACATTATATCATCTCCAAATAACGTGTTTTTCAACACAGTGGTGGAATATTTTTGGCCACAACCAAAAATCATAGATGGATGGCTAGATGCATTTTGAGCCAGCCATGCAACTCATCTGTTTTTTAACATACTTGGAGTGTTTTTGAACACATACATTCCCAAAAACACAACAAATGAATAACTTCGTGTTTGTTCACCACAACCTTCACCTACAGCTAAAAAAAGCTCAAGGTTAGACTTTTAATATACTTGCAATCATAGTTATAATTGTATTCATTATGTTTTTCACTTTCAATTGCCAAGACTAATTTATAAATAAGTTAGATACTGTTGAGGATGATGAGCCAATTGACTTTATGAAATTGATCCAAAGCCTAAGTGGATTGCAAATGATGATGACTTTCTTGAACCTGAGAATTATGACATCCTAACAAAGGCCAACTTGGATAATGATGAGAATGAATGACTTAAGAGAGGCTCTAACCTAAGAGCTTCATCATCGGGACCTACAACCCTCTAGCATAGCTCTATTTGTAGTAGCAAGAGTCATTGGCTAGGTTTGATTTTTTGGAACTTCGTACATAATTTATAGGATAACTTTGTACAAACTATATCGTAATTGAAATTTTGTCAATTGCCAGCATCTACTTATTATTTATGCACTATGAAGTACGCTTTGTGCAATACAATGTAATCAAGGATATGAATATAAACAACAAAAACCTATTTTCTACAATTCATGGGTTAAACTTTGTATTTTATTTGCTCTCTATATCTCTATGCTATGGAAATGTCTTTAAATTTCAAAAACAAATAGTTTGTCTATTTTTGTACATTTTTTACTTTTTTTAAAATGCGATCTTTTCCCCATTTTTTCAAAAAATATTATGCTTTTGGTTTGTCGATCTTTTCCCCAAAATATTTTTGATGCTATGGTTTATATTCATATCGCTAATTACATTGCATTGCACTTAGCATACTTCATAGTGCATAACTAATAACTAGATGCTGACAATTGACAAAATTTCAATTACAAATTTACAATATAGTTTGTACAAAGTCAACCTATAGACTAGGTACAAAGTTTCAAAAAATCAAACCTATCCAATGACTCTTGCTACTACAAATAGAGTTATGCTAGAGGGTTGCAAGTTCTATTGATGGAACTTGTGGGTCAAAGACTCTCCTAAGTCATTCAACCTCATCCCTATCCAAGTTGGCCTTTGTTAGGATCTCAAAATCTCAAGTTCAAAAAAATCATCATCATCTACAATCCACTCAAACTTTGAATCAATTTAATCAAGGTCAATTGGATCGTCATCCTCAATAGTGCCTAATTTTGTCCATGTAAAAATTAGTCTTGGCAATTGAAAGTGAAAAACATAATGAATACAATTATAACTATGATTGCAAGTATATTAAAGATCTAACCTTGAGCTTTCTTTAGCTTTAGGCGAAGGTTGCGGTGAACAAATACCAAGTCATTCATCCATTATTATGTTAAACAATTGTGTTTCTTGGAATGTATGTGTTCAAAAACACTCCAAGTACATTCACAAGCGGATGAACTACATGGATGACTCAAAATGCATCTTGCCATCCATCTAAGATTTTTTGTTTCATGGCCCAAAAAATCCCATCATTACACTAAAAAACACAAATTATTTGGAGATGATATCATGTAAGAACTTAAAATTTTAACACCTTTAATGTGCATGTCCACAATATAGAGAGATTGTCAAAAATTTATAATGTATCTGGTTTGAAGGTCTTCTTGCCTTCCACGGCAACCTTAGTAGAGAGAAAACCCCTTGCTTGCTTGTACATTGGCAACTCTGTCATAGCTACCTACAATTTTTCTAAGCTAGGAAACATTTTCTCCATGCACATGAACAAGCTCTGTATAACCTTAACATCATCACTTTTGACCAAAGAACTATAGAACGGCATTGGAGTGAAAATAGTATCCAATAGTATGGAGATAAGAGTGCATTTGTCAATCCTATTTTCTATCAAATATGTCCTATAATGGCATATACTTGTCCCTATTATTTTCCATCCTACGCCTCATCACCTTCTTGGCCCTATACATGGCCTCATACAAATAGCCCATGGGGGATTTCTCCCCATCCACTAATCTCAAGACTTTTACTAGAGGCTCTAAAAATTCGTCAACTTGTTCAATCGCATTCAAAAAACTAGTATGATAAATGTATTTTGTCACTGCTATGCTTTCTACTTGATTTGTAAAGCTAAACTCCATCCACTCATTTGAAACAAATATTCATCTCAAATTCATTTTTTGTTGGCAAAGAGTTTGTAGTGCAAAGAAGTGTTTTGTAAATCTTGAAAACCTTCGTCGAACTAGCTTTTTGCCCTCTATGAAAGAGTGCATCATACACAAAACACTCGTGTGGTTATAGATGAATTTGGTAATTGTGTGATCCTTTTGCAATACCTGTTTAATCCATTCAAGTTTTCCAATGTCCTCTTGGGTTAGATCAAGGCAATGTGTTGAACATACAATAAAAAATATAGAGGGGTTTTTGTTTGTTAAGAGTCTCCCAGCAACAACACAAGCAACAACATTGTCTATAATAAATTGAACCACATTCAGTGGCCTTACATCTTTGACCATCAAGTCAAACAACTTGAACAATGCACCTGTAGATTTGATTTTATCTGATGCATCCATGGATTTCAAAAATATCATGCCAATATCACAAAAAACGAAGAAGTTGATGAGGGTTCGGTTCCTTCTCTCCATCCATCCATTTGACATTATTGTGCAACTAGTATTTGGCCACTCTAACCGGTGCTCATTAACACCCTGTACTACATCGTTGAGCATACCAACCATCAATGTCTCATAAGATGGGGCTTTGAATCCAAGGCCCACAGCTACAATGGAATCCACCATACCTTGCCAATATGGAGACCTAGCAACATGGAATGATAAGCCAAAGTAGTACTAAAAATTTGCAATCACCTTCTTTACTTGTTCATGGACATTCTGCCTTGATCTTGTACTCTCCAAAGTGGTTTGTGATCCTAGTGTAGTAATAGGTGCGAAAAAAGAATTAATGTTTCCTCCACTTGTGTTTGGGCCACATGTTGTGGAAGGTGTTGACCTAGATTTCTTGAAAGACTCTTGTGCACCACCTTCCTCATCCAAACGATTGCTCCTAGCATTTGTATAATTAGAAGTTATTTTTATCCCAATTCTTGTCTTATTTGCCTTACCCTTAGAAATCATCTAAAGAGTTTGTTTTTCCTAATATGTGACATCTGCAAGGCATATGCAATGTGTCCACACAAAGTCTTTTTGACATGGCATTATGATCAAATTTGCAAAAGTATTTTAATTCAATCTTTCATGATGCCAACTACCTCATCCAAATGATTTTATTGTCTAGTTTGACATCAAAGGTTACAAAAAAGTTTGAAGGCAAGATTAATTTTTTGGGAAAATTCAAAAAATTGCAAATTTCATTTTCTCTTCCACATGGCATTTTGTTGTTGCGAAAGAAACTATGTAGTGCAACTATAACTAATTTGAAGCATATAGATAGTTATATTAGACACACATAAACATTGATAGCAAGGAAGATATGGATAAGAGATGAAAGGCATGTATTGGGAGACTACTTATAGTTTCTTTTCAAAGTATAGTTTCTAGTTTCTGCAAATTCAAGCTAATAGCTATGCCTATGCATGATGCTTTTCCATGAAAGAATTAGCAGGCATTCTTTTCTGCTGCAATGGTTTGAGGAAAAGAGGCTAACAACAGATTTGTGTGTTAATAATCATAAATAAAAGCAGATTTGTGGGCTAGTAATCATAAATTTCAAACTCTCCAAATGAAAATTTTGTTTAAAATAGCACAACGCAGTGTAACATGTAAGCTTTGCTAGTGAATGATTCTTTGGTAAGTTTTGTATGAAGTTGATAAAGTTATTGCTAAGTTAACAATAAAAGATTTCTATGAATGATATGTGAGTAAACCTCTAGTCTTGTTGTATGATGTGAGTGGATGGTAAAATACTACTAACAACACTGCATTCCAAATTATGAGGAGATATTGTGGAATAAAGTCCATATTTTGCCCTAGTTGGTATATTCAAAAAAGTTGTTTTGCTCTAGACAAGTGCTCTTGTCAGGGTTGAGACATTCAATTTTGTAGAAGCAGATAAGCTACATTTTTGCAACATCTTAGTTATCCGTAAAGATAACTACAAATCAAAATTTGCAATATCTATTGATGAATCCAATAAAGGCTCCTTTTTGAGAGAAAATCTTATCAATGAAGCTGCAAATAATTCAACACAAAATAATACATGCTTCACTTTATTTTAATTCAATACATGGCTAATATATAGCCACTTACATAGCTAAACAACCTCCTATTTAATAGGGAGGTGTTATAACAAATATCCCAGAATACCATTCATGGGTATAACACACTAACCACTAACTATATTGTTATTTTAACAATATACACGGCTAACCTTCAAACCTATACACATGACTAACAAACCTAACAAATAATTTAATATTACTACCTATGTGAACACTAATTTCCAACACCCCCCCTTAGTGTGAACATGGGGAGAAAGTACATCACAATACTTGATGATCACACTCAGTAGCTCACCAAAAATATAAGATAAGAGTAGGAACATACACATCTACTCATGTCAAGAAATAGTGGAACTAGCCTCACTATGCTTAGTACTTCCATCCAAGGATAGGGACAAACACATCTACCCATGGAACCGAGGGTAGGGACTAACACATCTATCCAAGGTCTTACATCAAGTTTGGATAGGGACAAACACATCTATCCAACATCAAGGTTATGAATAGGGACAAACACATCTGCTCACAACAATTATGATTGGGGACACACACATCCAATCATAATCACCAACTCCTATGACTGGGGACAAACACTTCCAATCACTTCACTATCTCGTGAATGGGGACAAACACATCCATTCACTAACAATCAAGAAATGTGATTGGGGATATACACATCTAATCACAACTTACATAGCTTGTTGTCGCGTATGTAGCCACCATTGTAGATCATTGTCACTTTGATCACAAATGATATGAGACGGTTGTCGCTGCCACCTGGAAACCAATCTTGGCTTTAGTCATTTTGGCACAAGTTGTTTTGTCACTAAAACAATTTTGCAACCCCATCACTAGTGACTCACGAGAGGTCGTTGAGTATCCTCCAACCTCCGGTGCCTCCATCCTCCAGTTGGTTTGCTACTTAGCAAATTTGATTTTGAGGTTCAGTTATAAAATGCCTCCCTGAATATGAACGTTGCGTACAAGTGATAATGCGTTCATTTACAATTGAAACAATTTTTATTTTATTTTATTTATTTATTTATTTGACTCCTTTGGACTTTGATAGAAATACTTTTGAAGACACAAAATTTGATGACTTATGAAAATGCACCCTATACATCTTGACCTTGACTATGACACAAAATACATTTTGAAATACTAAAAGAGAATAACTGAACAATAAATTAAAATGACAACCTACAACTTAACTTTAATCTAAAAAAAAAATAGAAACTCAATCTACAAATGTAGACTTCAAAAAACTAAACTCAACCTAGTTAACATATAAGCCACCTAATAATTATCGACACCACAATAAGGATGTGAGATCAAAACACTCGGAAAACAATCTATAATTGGTCAACACAATCACCTTCTTTTATTCCCCTTATCTTCTTCTCGTTCCACTTCACTCCTTCGAGTCCTAGTGCGCGCCTCAGTGAATCAAACCCCAAATTAGGGCTTCCGATGCTAGAAATAATGAAAATCAAAATCCTAACAATGAATGAATGTCCCAATGGTGCGTCCTCCTGGCAGGCCGACATCTCTCCTTGCAAAAACAGACCCGCTAAATAGAAAAATGCTCATTGAGAAACAACGCAATGGATCACACGATGGTTGAATAAAGGCTAATGGTACTGAAGAAGACAAAGCACATCAACACAACGCAATCTCAAGCAATGAGCCTAGAATTTCAAACGCCCCTCATGCCCTCAAAAATGAAAATCAGGCCTATCCCTTCAAACGTGCCTTTGGCCGATTTCCTTGCAGCCTTTATTTTAGACGTTAACACTACAACAGATAAGCGTGGCTTGCACAACTAGATCAGTCCGCCTTTTCTCTCTGCTTGTGGGCCTCAACGATCTTTGGTTTGAGGATTCGATGTCATAGTTTCAATTGTCCACTCATAGATTGCATAGACGGCCTCCCCCTGCCAATAGATAGACGAATCAAGCTTTCCAAATGTGAAATTGTGACTAGCAGCAAAAATCTTGGTAAAATGAACAGATCACGGCTTCGAGGTTCTATGCAGCCTCTCACAAAAGATTCTCACCTGCAAATGGATGGAGTCGCGGTCTTTGGCCTCTAGATAGTAGAAACCACACGTAGAAATCACCCTCAAACAATTCACGTCCTTCAACACAATGAAATAGCACTTAAACAAAGGACAAACTAAAACAGAGGATTATAAATGGAAATGGCAACGCTCCTAGAAGAAAATCGCACCCAACAAATAGCAAATGGTGCCCTTGAATGAGATTCACGGCCTCTGAAGCTCTGTAATGTCCCTGTTTTAGCCATACGCTCTTTTTGTGTCTGATAGTCTATTTCCGGAATCCTGTAGGCGAGTCAGAAGCTGAAATTAGGGTTTCCACTTTCAGAGGAGGTTTTGAGGTCTTACATGCGAATGTTTCTAACGCATGTCTAGTGGAGCTTTCTAGGTTTTTGGAGAGCTTCGCAATGAGGTAACATGCATGACTGAATATTGACTTGCATTCTCGGCTACTTTTGAGGGCTTGCATGTTGGAGTTTTGCAGTTTGGATTTTGGATTCCTTTTGGGTTTTCAGAGAGCTTCGCAGTGGTGACATGCAACTGAATCAGAGAACTTTTCCAAATTTACTATTTTTAGTAAGTTGCGATGGCTGCTCAAAATGTGGAGAAAATGAGTTTGGAACAACTTACTATTTTTAGCAGTATGCTATTTTTAATAAGTTCTATTTTTGGAAGTGCTATTTTTAGCAGCAGTTCATCAGTTCAGTGCAGCGGCTATTTTTGGCAGGTCAACTTGAGCAGTGGTCTCCAGCATTTGAGGTGATTATTTTGGCAAGTTTGATATTTGATGAAAATAATGTTTTAAGTGAAAAATATTTGGCTAAGGCATGGAGGACGATTTTGGAGAGATAAGTGATTTTTATAATGTTTATTAATTAAACATTTTGGAGGCTTTATTTGGAAAATTATAGTGTTTTAAGTGAAATATTAACTTAGGCAAAATGGACGCCTAGTTTGGAGGAATATTTGCAAATTATAAAGTATTTCACTTAAATATACTTGGATGCCTATGTTATGAAATATTTGCATTTTGATAAAGTATTATTCCTCATGTGTTTTGGATGCCTAAAGTCAAGGAGGAAAGGGTTGGAATTTAAATGAAATGCAAATACAAATTGGGCACCCAAATGAGACGGAAATGAAATTGAATTTGGAGACAAAAGGCAATAAATAAGAGTGTTAGGCTCATTGTTTATCATCCATTGCTTATCATAACAAAATGCTGCTGAAATTATTTCAAAACCCTTGCTTCGAGGAATGCATACCTCCTAGCCTATATCAGTTTCGTACTTGAGAGATAGTACCTAGCTGGTTTGAGATTGCTTTTTCATTCAAAGGTTACAGATAGAGCTTCACAAACATGGCTTCATTTGATATTTGCTGATTTTGGAGAGTTTTCATCAGTTTTGGTGATGCTGGTGTGGTGCTTGGCTGAAGCACATTTTCGATCATAGCTCCTTGCTCGAATTTTTGTTGGTTCTGGGTATTGGCCCATTGTTCAAGTCTACCTTGGGCGCCCCTTCTAGCTAAGTTTCAGACTTTAATATGCAGATTTGGATTTTATATTGCAGAAGTCGCCCTTTTTCAGGCCGTACCACTTCATCTTGCCTGGAAAGTGTTTAGATAATTCATAGAGTTGTTGTTGCAGCTATTTCTTGGTTTGTACTTGGTCGCCCTTCTCATATGCTTCATTTGCAAGTGGTTTGACATCATTCGGAGAAGTATTGACGAAGTTACAAGCATAAAGGTGAAATCTGTACTTGCTGGTTTGAGTTTTCAGTTTGCTGCAAATTTATATCAGACCTGTTATTTCAGCCATTTTGGCCATATTTCATATGTTGGATGTCAAGTACTTGTTAGGATTTATGCTCTAACCATTTGGTGGTCATAGAACATCTATATCTCATTGCTTTTGCAGATTATACCTCATATTGTAACATTGAATCAGTAGTACTAATCAACTCTTTATATTTCTGCAACTTACATTTTGTATTCCCACTTTTGGTGGAAGAGGCTGGCCACGCCGCCTATTTTACTTATTTGCAAAATCATATTCCCACGGCTGTGGAATAGACTGGCCATTGCTCAGTCTTCATTGTACTACATTTAGATCCTCTTCACCATATGTTAGCACCTCACCCATCTTGGGTCTTGAGTGCACATCCTTGGTGTTGAGTTACTTTTTTGCATTGCATCTTAATCAATAGATTCTCCGCCATATGCTAGCGCCTTACCCACCTCGGGTTTGGAGTGCACATGCTTGATGTCGAGCTTACTTTCTAGCATTGCATTTGTTTCATAGTACCTCCGTCATATGGTAGCGCCATTCCTACTTTGGGTTGGAGAGCACATTCTTGGCGTTGAGCTTCTTTCAGCATTGTAATACTTTCAAGTTGCTACTGACGACCCTCTTGACATATGACAACATCATTCTCATCTCGAGATTGAGTGCGCATTCTTGGCAAAGAGTTACTTTCCGATTGCTGGTTTTGGTTTAAGCTAACCTTAACGGGTGCTTATTGTGCTGGTGTGCTCATTCAAAAATTGAAAAAATTGGCCGGCACATTACAATGGTATCAAAGCCAAGATCCTGCCATCCTGTGGAAAAGACAGAGTCAGTTGACAAATGAGTGACAGAGAAATCAAATTCTTCCCCTGAGTTCAGTTTAGCTTTCAGAAGTTCTGAAGATGTTGCGTTTTCTGAGGTCCACGAATCGTGAGAAGTCAGGTTTGATTGTGGCTTCTGAAGAATGCCAATTCAAGAGGCAATGTGAACATGAGGATGCCATACTCTGTAAAGAATATCAGAACATGACTGATGAGTTTAAGAACGATGTTTCATTTGACACCTTTTTGAATTGTGCAGTGATTCATAACCCTGGAAGGTTGGCTATGGTCAACTACATCAAGACAATGATTAAAGAGGAAGCAGAACATGTCATGGTTGTAGGTGCAAGGAAGGAAGAAGAAGTGCCTGTTCGTGGATTGCAGCCCACAAATGAACAAGTTGTAGAGAAAAATCAGTCAACTAGTATTGAAGAAGGCACAAGCAAGGTGCACATGTCACCTCAAAATGATTGTGAGTTTGATGAAGATACCTTGACAGATGAAGAGTGTGTGGTAGAGCCTCAAAATACTCCCTTAGACTTGCATGTGATAGGAAGTGATGAAGATCAGTTCTGTGAAAAGAACATAACAGCAGTCTTGAGTTCTAATGAAAATACATCCAATGAAGGTCTTAAGGCTAAGGGCTTCACAGAAGATGTTGGTAGAACTATTGTGTGGGATGAGTTCGTTGAAGAAGAGCAAGATGAAGAAAATACTAGTGGTGTCTTTGAACCAGCTTATGATCATTACCATGGTGATGTTGTTGATGGTGATTCCGATGTGTTTATACCTCTTCTTGTTGAAGATTTGGTGAAGGATTACTCCCATCTTGTTGCTGTTCAAACCTCTCAAGAGTTTTCACAAGACAAATTTAGGACAAGTAGCCAAGAAGACCTCCTTGGTATTCATTGGGCTGCTAATGAAGAAATCAATAACATACCCATTCATGGTGGGTTCGTTGAAGATAAAAATGATAAAGTAATCAAAGCAGCCAGCTTTGATGACTCTTATTTCCAGTACAATGATAGTGACATGGGTGGTATTGGGTTTGATCATCAAACTAAGCTCTTGGAGGAAGCTACTAATGAAGATATCAGTTTAAGTGAAAAGGGGAGTGACTCATTCAAAGAGTCAACACTTCAAGAGCATGATAATCTTTTTCCTATTGATCATCTTAATCAACCCACTAGCATTTGGGATCCGGGTGTGTTGGTATCAAGATATGACAAAGAACTTGTGTAGGATAAGTTTCCCTTTGATCCTAATGAAGACCTTATGCTTCTTGAAGGGGAAAGATTTAAAGAGGTTTTGAAACACAAATCTGATTTTCCAATTCAAGAAACTGATTGCAAACTTAGGGTCGAAGAAATTGTGGAGTATGTTCCTCTCCATGACAATGAGCATTCTCCTCTAGTTGATGGTGAAAGACAAGAAGGTTGGAGCAGCTATTATGGCAGCGAAGACATAAAACAAAGTTCTGATTTTGAAAAGCAACCAACCAACAATTCACCATCTTTGCATATTCTTGAGTGGGAAGATCAAGTCAAAGAGTCCTTTGAAAGGGAAGTGCAAGTTCTATCCCAATTTGATCGCACTCACAATTTGATTGAAGAGCTCTACTAGAAGGCTCAACTTGACGAGAGAAGAAGAGGAGTTAAGGATGAAGTTGCTCTTCCCAACTTGCAACTTATCAAAGACTCTTTGGAGACATTGAAATCAGATTGCATACACTTGATTGAAGATCGGGATCATGCCATTGAACTTGCAAAAAAGACCTTCAGTGCTTTCCAAGGAAAAGAGAGAAAGGTTGATGAACTTGCTCATGAGCTTGAATCAACAAAGGCTATGTTAGAAGAAACTCAAGTAACATTAATGGATGTAGAAGATCAGTTTGCTGATTTCAAACTTTCCAAGGAGCAAGAGAATGCACATAGAGCTGAAGAAATCAAGCAAATGATTGAAGGGTTTGATAGTCTTCAAGAAGAGTTTGATCTTGAGAGTGTCTCAAGAAAATTAGAGGTTGCATGTGCTGATTTGGAGCAGCAAGATGAAAGGAATGACTTTGAAGTTTTTAACAATCCTCTCTTTGAAGTGGGTGTTGAGGAAACTTATGATAATCCTCTTTTTGTGATGGAAGTTGAACCAGAACATGGTGTTTGCACTTGTGTCAATCCATTCCTTGGGGTGAGTGATGCTAGTCTCTTAGGGGAGTTGGAATTGAAGCCATCTTATGTTTCATGCTCCAGTGTTGTTGAAGCTTCCATGGATTGGTTTCAAAGGTTCATCAGTGGGGACGCCAATTTCACTAGTATGATTTTGACCAGCACACAGAGATGTGTTATGTTTTATTTTTGGAGTGTTGGAAATTATTTTCAGTTGGGTATCCATGCTTGGGATCCCCAACTTGGATGGATGGAGCTAAGTACTTGTGGAAAGATGAATTCTTGCAAGGATAAGGATTCAATTTTCAGACTCTTTGGTGTTGTTCCCATCTTTACCAACCATCCGTTGGTTCCTTTTGCTCAACAACTGGTGGATTGGAGAGATCTTTCGAGCAAAGGAAGGATTTATGTGGGGTTGGAGTCTATTGAGAGAATGTTTCCAGCTTTGGATATGAGCAGATGTGATATTATGGATGCTGGTTTGCAGTTTTGCAGCAGCTATTTATTTCCTTGGATGTTGATTTTCCTTAAATCAAATCTCAAGTTGACCACTTTAGTCTTGCCTGGCAGCTGGTGCATTCATTTCCAGACTTTCCAATCTCTTGTTAGCAATTATTTTTGGCCTCCATTGGGTGAGATGAGGATTTGGAGTGATTTGAATCTGCATTTGGATTCGTCTCAGTGGCTATCTTGATACTTCTTCTCATACTTATCTTTGGGCTGGCAAACCAATGCTTGATTTGGTTCGACTTTTTGAGACTCTTGGAGAGAGATTGATGAAAGTTCTCAGAAGTCTTCTTGATTATATCAGTATTATTTGGAGGAGGCATTGTACTTCTTTGAGAAGTTTTGAGGACGCAGCTGCCATGATGCTGCAAAGAGCTACTTTTTCCTTTGCAAATTGTGGTGATGGAGGCACTCTTGCTGCTGTGACTCTATTTGATGCTTTGAGAAGTTATACCGATGAGAATAATTTTGAGTTGATTAGATTATTCTTCTTATTTCTCAGAATAGCAATTGATATTGACATTGCAGATGTTAACTCCTCAGATCCTTTTGGGCATGAGATGTTGCATGATATTGATTTCAGTCCTTCCGGAGTTTTCAATTTGAGTCTCATGGATGGTAACACTTTGGAGTTACAAGGGAAGTTAGTGCAACTTTGGCATGATGTTTTCACTGATGTGATCAGAGTGGTAGAGCATCGGCATGGTGGGTCCTTCTTCAAACGAACATGGGACCCTGGGATTGTGCTTGGTTTGGTATGGATCAGTTGGAGTATTGTGCAATTGCTTGAGGACAAGCAATTTTGGGAAGGGCGGACTGTAATGTCCCCATTTTAGCCATACGCTCTTCTGTGTCTGATAGTCTATTGAGAGAGTGTTCACAACAATTTCTTACAAAGCTTTAAAGGAAAAACTTTCCTTCTTCTTCAAACTATTCTATCAATCTATTAGCTATGCTAACTCTAAGCTATCTCTTTAATGCTCTCTATGTCTAATCTAATCTAATGAGATACAAATGAGGGGGGATGCCCCTTTTATAGATGGCCAAGTCCAGTGGACGGCTCAAATTACAATCAAATGGAGGGCTTAGATCGAGCCACATAAGCCCTAACCCTCAAAACCACCACCAAGAAGAGTGGAGTAATAAATGAGCAATCAATGTCCACCATCTTCTAGAAGATTCCTGTCTAGAAACGCGTTCACATTGTTCTTGTTCTTCTTCTTGACTGCAAACTGGATGAGTCTGATCATCATGGCTTCAACTTCTTCCTTAGTCTTGAGGGCATTTCAGTGCTTGAGGATGATCCTTAATGTCTGGGCCTTCATCTTTTCTTTCATTCTGAACTTAAAAGATTTTCTTGTCTTGGACTCGAGCATTTCTTCACCTGGGTTGGGCACAACACTTAGCCATTTCAGATCACATCTCCCTCCATGGTTTGGGTGCAACTGAGATCTCGTGGAGAAGCTCGAAACACAACTTTATATCGTCTTGGATTACTTGTTTCATTGCTTCAAGTCATTGTGCTCTGGCCCCGATGTTCATCCTGCAAAACAAACAAAGAGGACATCAAAACACTTTACAA
This sequence comes from Sequoia sempervirens, assembly GCA_007258455.2. Classification (NCBI taxonomy): domain Eukaryota; kingdom Viridiplantae; phylum Streptophyta; class Pinopsida; order Cupressales; family Cupressaceae; genus Sequoia; species Sequoia sempervirens. The sequence continues at coordinate 91,860,549 of VDFB02000015.1, forward strand.
TATAAATCCACTTTACTTACCTGATATCCATGTTCTGATCTCCAAGGTCTGAGTCATCTAGTTCATCCTTTTCCTCTAGCAAACTTGATCTTCAAATTCGTCATGCCTTAGCCAAATTTCCAACCTATCGGCTTTAGAAATAATTTATTTCCTCTAGAAAATTCATCGACCAGGCGCCCGAGTGAAATTTCCATCTTGAAGTCCTTGGCAAGGTGTGAAAAGTTTTAAAATCAACTCCTTGTTGAAGATATCCAGTACCTAGAAGAAAATTTTCCCCAAAAAGCATCAAATTCATGGGTCTACAAATGAAGGGGTAAACATAATTTTTGAATTTTATACCTTAGAAAAAATGTTTTCTTCAAAATTTATCTTTACTCTTCATCTTTGGGCATATTTTCTTACTTTGTCTTGACAATCCTCTTCAAACTCATGAAGATGGCACATTTTGATGTGTCTATTACCAATTCATACATGCCTCAGAAAATTTTATCAACTCCTCTCAAGCTTAGGCGTATTTTCCTTCAGAAAAACTTTAAATATCATCACCAACATGGGCACATATGAGAGGTCTATTGTACCCCAAAATTAAAATTTTTGTTAAGACATTTTGAAGAAATGAGTAAAAGTCTTGTTAAATCTATCAAAAAATGTCAAAATTTGGGTGTGCATGTCTTGCATGAGGGGTTAAAATGTAAAATTTCCAAAATCTGACGATCTAGGTCTGCTCAGAGTAGCTTAATCTACAAAACCCATATCTCAGTTTTTCATCCCTACTTTTTAGGAAAACTGCTATTTTTAGAAATTAGTAACTTTTTCTGGGTTTTTCTGGGTTTCTTTGGAAACGGATACTGGCAAAACTTTCTATTTCTAGAAAGTTTCTAAAAATAGAAAGTTGGTCCGATAGGGTTCAAACTAATTTTGATTGGCTCAAAATACTTCCATATTAGGCCGGTACAGTCAGAATCTCAAAATAATCAGTTTTGCCCTAGTGTGTCTATTTTGCCTTTTCGGAAGCATTTCAGGAGCTCCAAAGCCATCAATGGAGGACAGTCAGCTGCTAGGCATCAGATTCAACACTGAAGCGCTAAACAAAAGGTGAGTTGACAAACATGCACGAAGAACAAAGAAGGAAGTTGAAATCTGTAAAATTTTGGCCAACACTGCTTGACATGGGCGCCCCAAGAGGGAATAGGCGCCCATCTTTTTAGGGCATCAAATGTTGAAATTAGGGTTTAAGTCTCCAGGCAAAGTTACTCAGTCTTCTTCCAGCTTCACAGTGAATCCAACGGTGCAGTCATCAGATCATCTAGTCGTCCTTGATTCGAGATCAAACAGGGAGGATCCAAACAAAAGTCAGAATGAAAAAAATGAAAATCACCAAAATTTGACCAAGTCTGGGAACTTTGGGTGCCCCTAGTGAAGAAGGGCGCCCAGCTTTTTGAAGGGGCAGATCCAGCAATTAGGGTTTGCTAAAATGCTCAATCTCTCCAGAATTCAGTCTGCTTCGCAACAAATATCTTTGTTAGGGCATCCGACTGGCCAATCTCAGGCAAATCTAGATCAGAGTTGAAGGTACAGAATGAAGGTTTGAATCTGAAGATAAAATCTAATGAAAATTTTTCTAAATCTATAGCACATGGGCCCCCCTGAAGGAGAAAGGCGCCCAAGTTTTTGAGTGTCCAAACAGATGAATCCGCCAATGAAGCTCTAACGTGACTTCGTCAAATTTGATCAAGCTTTCCAACAAGATCTCCAGCACGTCAATTTGAGATGGTAGTCATCAGATGCAAAAGGTTGAATAGGTTTGATAAGAGTGAAATTTAGAAAATCAAAAGCAAGGTGAAAATGCAAGAAAATATTCTAAGTATGGTAGAGTTGGGCGCCCCCAGCCAAGAAGGGCACCCAAGCTTTTGAAGGCCCAAATCTAACTTTTTGGCAAAGTAACTCCCAGAGAACCCCCTCCAAAATCTTCTCAACTTCGCGACAAGCCTAGCCATCAATCGATCCGAGCTCTAGAACACCAAATCAAGTAGGATCATCTGTAGAAGAGAAAGTGGCTAAGATATCATAAAAATGGCTAAGTCTGGTCGAGTTGAGCGCCCCTGGAGAGAAAGGGCACCCAAGATTTTGAGCTCTGAGATGATGGAATTCGTCAATAAAGTGTCTAAGATCATCTCGTTGGTTTCAGCCAGTCAATCAGATCAGCGTAGCTCCCGGAATCAAGATTTCATTAGAAGATCAAAGGGAAATGAAGAACTTGAAAATCATGCAAAAATGGCTAACACTGTGAAAGTTCGGAGCCCCTGCAGGAAATAGGCTCCTGTTGTGACCTTTTCACACATCGCCCCATTCAAAATGGGGACCCCCTAATTTTTGCTCCATTTTGGTCTTTTGGCTTGGGTTTTTCTGTCTCTCTCTCTCTGTCTCTGTCTCTTTTTTGATGTCTGCCTTTCGGGGTTGTGCCCGTCATTGAGCTTAAACGTGAATTGACCAAGTCTAAAAATTAGGGTTTCATTTTTCTTGGTCAGTCCGAGGTTGAATAAAGTGAATAAATTGAAAACAGAGCTTAACATTGTTGTCAGTATGCTTCCAGCAGGCTCTCAACAAATTTTCATCAGATTCTGAGGTACTTACTATTTTTAGTAAGTGTGAAATTGCAAGCAATCCTTCAGCATTTTTGAGATTCCGACAGTCACAGCATTCAGAGTACACCAAGCTACTCGTGTGCAAAATTTGAGCAAAAACAGACAACTTACTATTTTTAGCAGTCTTGCTTCCGAGACAAATTTCAGGGTTCAAATGCAAAGTTTTTCTTTGCATGTTGGCATATTCCTTCTGGGTTTTTCGAGACCTTCGCAATGGTATAACATGCAAAACGAGATAACTTTTAAAATTCAATCTTTCGAGGCTATTTTTAGGGTTTGCATGTCAGGGTTTATTTTGCATGTCGGATGATTCCTGGTGGGTTTTTCGAGAGCTTCGCGATGGTGTGGCATGCAAATGAAGATAACCACTCAATAAGGAACTTACTATTTTTAGTAGGTGTGTCCCGGCAGCAGCCTCCCAGCAGTTCAGAATCACGAGTTGATCGCAATGCAACAGAAACGAAGACAAACAGAGATCATTTGATATGCATGCAAAGCAAATTAGGGTTTCGACTTCGGAGCCTGAAAAGAGGGGTAAAAAGTCAATTTTCGAAAACCGATGTAAACCACTGCAATCAGCATCCTTCAGGCTATCTGCTGGTAAAATTTCAAGTCAAACGGAGCACTTACTATTTATTGTAAGTCAATTTGGAAACAGGCTAAAAATAGTAAGTCAGGTGCATGCGTTGATGTCAACAGACAGGTCACGTGGTGAGGAGCGCCTCATTCAAATTTCAAGTCAATCGAAGCAGTGGAGTTATCAGAAGCAAGCAATTACTATTTATAGTAAATCATCCTCAGAAATGGGCTATAAATAGCAAGTCAGCTAAAAATGGCAGTGTCGACAGGACAATAAGGTCATGAGGATGCAGTGTCCAAAATTTTGAATCATTCTAAGCTTCAGAGATGCAAATTCAAGGGACTTACTATAAATAGCAGGGCATGAAAATTGGCAAAAACGAGAAAAAAAATTCGAAGTCCGGAACTTCATCCTGCAGCCATGGCAAAATGCGCCCAAATTGCAAGAGAGTCAAAGTGGTCAAACAAATTCATCCTCCTCAAGGGGCAAAATGCGCCCAAGCTAGAGAAAGTCAAAGAAAGTCAATGCTTTTCATCCTACTGCCAGGCCAAAATGCGCCCACCTTGAAGCATGAGAGCTAGAAAAATTCTAAGTGTGAGGTTTCATCCTTCATCTAGGCCAAAATGCGCCCAAAGTGCAAGTGGTCAATGAAAGTCAACACTTTTTATCCTGTTGGCATAGCAAAATGCACCCAAGGGAAACTCATGGAAGTTGAAAATTTTTCTAAGTATTGAACTCGTCCTCCTCACCACTCCAAATGCGCCCATCCTTCTCAGGGGGTGAAATGCGCCAATTCTAGAAGAAGGTCAAAGGAGTCAATGACTTTCATCCTCCTACATAGGCAAAATGCGCCCAAGGACATGCATGTGAAGACAAAAAGAGGGAGGTGAAAGGCCACAAAGGACGTGGTAAGAGTTATCCACCAACTATGCCAAAATGCGCTCAAGAAGGAGGAGGTCAAACAAGTCAAAGTTTTTTATCCTTCACCTACATGGAAATGCGCCCAAATGAGGTCAAGTAAGGACAAAAAAATAGAAGTTGAAGGGTCATCCTCTTGCCCAGCTCAAATGCGCCCAAGTTGAGGTGGTAAAAGTGAATGTAAGGTGGTAAATGGGGTAAAAGATACTTCAAGGCGTGGTCAATACAAGGGTAAATCCTAGGCATGATTTTTTTTCAATTTCCTCTTGCCCAGCTCAAATGCGCCCAAAGTGATATGTGTGAGGTGGTGAAGATAAAATGCTAAGGCGTGATTTTTAAATTCTTCTAAGTATGATATGCGCCTAAGGTGGTGAGTAAGGAATTTCTTCTAAGGCGTTGGAGTTTTTAAGTAAAATTGCCTTTCAAGTGTGAAGTAAACTGCAAGTGGTGAGTGAAAAATAAAATGTGCTAGACACCTCCATGAATAAAATTTTCTAAGTGAAGTTGATGTTTTTCTCACTAGCAAACGAATAAAATTTCCTAAGGCAAATTCTCAAAGTGCAAGATGATTTAAAATATTTTCTAAGGCAAAAATATTTTCTCCCTTAGAAAATACGCCTAGAGCTCAAGGTGGTGAAATTTTTCTTCTTGGAGCACGAGCAAAATTTCTCAGTGATGGAGTCAGAGAATGATGATAATGCAGATGGATTGATAGAATTTCTCAAGTGAGAGCAACACAGGATGATCACAGGCGAAGAATGGATTTAATTTGATAGAATAATATTTTCTAAGGTTCAAAATTTTAAAAATTAAATGAACCCGTTCGTTGGGTACCCATGGATTCGAAGCATTATGAAGAAAATTCTCTTCTGGGTACTGAACATTCGCGATGATAGATGGATTTCCAAGTCTTCCGCACTTCGACAACACTTTTTAAGTGAAGAATTTAATCGGTGCTTAAATTGTGAATTTTCCTAAGGGAAATTTTAAAATCTTCTAAGGCAAATTTGAATAAAATGTGTTTTCAAGATGAATTTCTCCAGACAACGAATTCGAAGTGGGTTGCCTAGATGATTTTGATTGAATTCTTCAATGATGAATTTTCCAGAGCTAAGGAGGAGTTAAATTCGAATTCAAGTGACAAAGCTCCGGCTGGTGAATTAAAAAGATGAATTTAAATTAAATTTTTTGAAAATAAATTCAAAAGATGCCAGTCAAAGTTGAACTTCTAGAAGAATAAGATTCCTGACATCGAGAGACAAGTGTCAGAAATACCATAGAGGGAAAATTCGAATTCTTGAAGTGGAGTAGTGGAAATTAAATGTACTGGCTGTAATTGGCTCCTTCTAGAATCAATTTTTGGCTATAAAATGAAGAAGTTTCTCACTTCCTTTTCACAGTTGGAGAAGTCGAATTTGCTCTAAGTGAAGATTGTTGCTAAGAATTGCTGAAGCTTAAAGAATACGAATTCTTGCTAAGGCTGAAGTATTGCAGAAAAGAAGCTGAGAGGGACGACTTGACTTGAGTTGCTTTCCAAAATCTGAAGTGAAGGGGATTTCGAATTTCAAAGAGGAGTTTGCTAGAGTTCGAAGTTATTGCTGCAACTTTTGGAGGGGCGCACTTGCTGATTGTGGCTGAAGTTTGATTTGTTGAAAGTTGAAGTTGCCAGAGCTAAGAGGGGCGCACTTGCAAGTTGCTAGAGGTATTCAAATCTGCATTTGAAGAAGGACGCTTGGAGGTGAAGTTGTTGAGAATTGTCTAAAAAGTGCGAACTTGCTGATTGCTGATTGAGATTGCTGAAGACAAGGCTTGCTTGGAAATTCGTTTCTAAGTGATTGAAGCTCGAATTTATTAGAGAAGAAGCTGAGGTTTGCAAACAAGAAAAGTTATTGCAGCTTCTCAAGTTATTAAAGTCGACTGGCAGCCCTGCAAGGTATCTTATTTATTTTTCTAAGATGAATTGCTGATGAATGTTTATTGTTTGCAGACGACTGATGCAAGGGCGACTGGCAAAGACAATGGTGCATCCAGGCAGGCTGTGATCAAGAAGCTGAGCAAAACGTTTATGCCAGAATCGAAATTTATTTCAAAATTGGGCAAGCTGACAGACACCAACTTGGGCTCCGTCAACCTAGAGACCTTCAAGAACAGGATGTTGGGGATTGGAAATCATCGACCTTCGACCACTTCGCACAACATTGTTCGAAGCGGATTATATGCAGCTGCTGGTTTCCCACCAGCCATTTAGTGTTCGGAGCTGATGATGGAGTGCGCCAATTACTGTGAGAAGGATCATCGGTCAATCATGTCACCAGATGGCCAAGTGCTAGCCAATCTTACTCCTACTGCCATTGGTGAAGCTTTCGGAATCCCGGTGCACAGGAACATGGTTTACAAATCCTGAGAGCGAGCTGAGCAAATGTACGCTTCTGCTTTTGAGAGATGTACGGAGACAATTAACACTCACTGGATGAGCACTCCCAAGCCTTCTCGTACAAAGTTGCCGAAGCAAATCATAGCGGAGGACTTGAAGCAAGAATATTGTGATCTCATCATGATGCTGAGCAGAGTTGGTGGTTGTGCACAGTCATTTATGTTCGAGCCTTGGATGTTTTACTACATCAACCTCGTACTAGAAGGGAAAGATTACGTCAATTGGGCCGAGATGATCAGTGATAATTTGCATGAGCAGCTCCTGAGCCTTAGAAGGACGAAGACATTTTACATGAGCTCTTACATCATCTATATGTTGGCTCGTATGACGAAGTACAGAGGGATCTCTTACAAAGAGCCTGTTGGTTGTGGCTCTCACCAATTCAAAATCTATGACGCTTGTCCGCAATTGCACCTAGCGAGTACTACCCATTACAAGTGTGTCAACGATGCCTTCACCATGCATATCAAGAGATTGCTTCAGGAGCGGTTACATCACAGAATCTCGAGGAAAGCCCAGGAGCTGATTGAAAGGTATGGGTGCTAGTTTATACAGTTTCCAAGGTTTTCTTACATAAGGCTACAAGGCTTTTCATCATACCCATATAGGTTGCCTAAGTACCCAACGGATAGAATATTAATGCTAGAGATATCTAGGCAATTGCTTGCCTATGATAAGATTCAGAAGAAGAAGGGAGGAATTGAATTCCCAATTGTCATGGGCAATTCGGATGAGGTGTGTCCTTCAGTGCAGGCAGCTAGAGAAGCCGAGAGTGAACTTCAATTTTATCACTTTTCCTATCACACCAGCCGACAGCACTATGATCCACATCACAACATCAAATGGGTACTGTCAGAGGAGTTTAAGCACAAAGCAAATATTGAGGATTATTGGGCTGATGCAGCTGATGAGATTGAAGTAAGGAAAAGGATGTTCTCTCGGTTGCCAATTACTTTGATCAGGGAGTGCGAAGTTGTTCCGGTTCCAGACCAGGTGAACGAGGATATGGATGTTGTGCATCCGGACTATGCAGCAGTAAGAGATACCCCACTTCCGCTCCCAAATTGGTCAGAACCAGAGGTGGCTGACTTGGACACACTTTCTATTCTAGTCCTGACATTCACTAGGGCATGGGTTGATAGGCGAGTGAGTAGGTTGAAGAGTAGGTCAATTGCTTTGACTTACAATTTGATGGGAGATCACAGGACACCCACCACAAGCAGGAAGAAACAGATCACACGAGGTCCGGAGTCCAAAAAGAAAGAGCTAGTTCGACAGGAGCTTGTCTAGCCGGGGCCTCCACGAATTGTAGTTGAAACGCCCACACCATTGGAGACACGTTCTCCAAATATACAGGAGGTTTCCTTGTTTGCTGATCAGAGGAATGCACTAAATCAGGTGCAAGTGGTACAGGATAATAATCAGCCACCACGGAGAGAGTCGGTTAGCCAGAGCGTCAACGCACCTAGTAGGGTGGATCAGCAGGATGATGAGGGGACTATTACTGACTCTTAGTTTCAGCAAGAGTTAGAGGCGGCTTTGAATGATGATGATGATATAGTTTCTGGAGACACTCAGCCACTTGAGGATGATGAGCCTCACCAGAATGATATAGAGGTCGAGCAAGTTAGAGAGGTAGAGGCACAAGAGCAGCGGCCCTTTGATATACAGTACGATGTGCCTGATTGGCTTAAGGATAGAATGAGGAGAAGCCCCAGTGAGGAGATTGATCCAGCAGTTGAGATGGAAGAATTTTTGAACAGGATCAGTGCACCTCCACAGAAGAAGAAGGCAAGAAAATTTTCGAAAATCTCCACTGAAGAGGATGGCTCTCGCACTCTTCACGTTGCCGTGCCTCAAGTTAATTGTGACCGAAATGAAGCAGTGCCTGAGAATTATGTGGTCACGACTTTGGATTTAGGACGCCCCACTGGTGCACAGATTGTGGAGGAGTGTGACAACTCCTACCTCGCCCTCAAAGATAGGTTATTCAAGAAGGAAGGAAAGTATAAAAGATTGAAAAGAGAACACAAGGCCTTGATTGGATATGTACAGCAATTGTCTCATTCTCGAGGGCAGGAGATTCCAGTGATAGAGCCTCTAGCAGAAATACCTAGAGAGTCAATCAGTGGCTTGGTGGAGCTAGGAAAGATGGCACAGGAAGCAGACAAGTGGGTCACAGGAGTTCGTGCTGAGACAGAGAAGTTTATGGAGGACCTTTCTTTTGCTTTTCAGCAGGCCTCTAGTATTTTGGCATGGATGGAGGCAGTTGATCATGCTTGGGGCGATGCTTTTATCTATCAGAGTAAAGTAATTCAGCGTCTTGAAGCATTGAGGCATGTTCCGTTGCGATTGCTAATTGATGGAGGTGTCATTCAAGAGAATGACCGATATGATTTCTCTCGATGGTATTCTTCAGCGATCATGGGACGTGGTTTCTTTGACGCTGCACAGGCGGATTCAGCCAGGATACATAAGGCCATGGCCAATATTATTGATGGAGTTCAGAATACCTTTGAGGCTATATTTTCTAGGCAGTTGAATCCAGATGAAGTAAATGTTGATAATTTGAGGGGTAGGCTGGCACCTTTCTTCTCAGAGGTGAAGTCCTTCGTACAAGATGATTTCGAGAACACTTCTACTTTCTCCACTTTGATCCAGAACACGCAGGATTCTTTAGTTGCTTGGAGAAAATCTTTTACAAGGCATGAACATTCAGTCACAGTATTGGAGTTTCAGTTAGATTGTATTCCACCCATTTCAGTTCAGGAGGTTGAGGCTGTACTTGGCAAATTCGTTGAGTTCGCAGCCAGAGAGAAGGCAAATGGGAATGCACTACTGGACGAGGATCTTCTAGAGGACTGATTGTGGGCATTTATTGCCTTTACTATTTTTGGGAGTGAGTGGGAATCTTTGTTCATTTATTACACCACTTCCCATTCTAGCAGTTTTTAGGGTTAGGGCTGAGGTGGCACGATTTTAGCCACTCTATTGATTGTAACCCTAGCCGTCTTTTGGGACCGGGCTAGCTGTATAAAGGGGGAGTCCCCCTCATTTGTAATTCATTAGAAGATTGGAATAGAGATTAGAATCAGAGTTGAGTTAGAGCTTAGAGGCTAGAGAGTAGAGCATTGTAGACATTTTGCATAGTGGAGAAGAAAAAAAGTTTTCCCTTTGAAAACTTTTGTGGAGATTGTTGTGTAACACTTTTCATGATAATAGATCTTTTCATTGATGGTGGAATTTGTCTTGTCATGAATAGCTAGCAAGGTCTCTTCTTCCTTTCGAATCCAAGTAGCTTAATTTTCATGCAAGTAGTTTACTTTGATGTGTGGTGTTCTATTGAGGTAGCTTCTTTCTATTCCATACCACTAGCGGCTTGTTGATGATAAGTTCGCCTTGCGTGGTCGACTAGAAATTATCTTAAGTTTAACTTCGATTGTGATTTGTATACTTATATGCGTCGTTATGATGGTGTATGTATGCCAAATTATAATTTGAACATCTTTTGCTATCCCTTTGAAGATTGCACTGATTTTGCTGAGGCTGTCCGACGTGAGGCTAGGTGAAATTCGGTTGAAGTCTGCCAAAATTGAGCTCCACATATCCTGCATTTAGAATAGAATATAAGTTTCTTAGGCCCTACACTCCTTTACTTTCTGCATATTTCCGATTAGCTTTAGGAAAACGAACTATATTGCCCAATCATACACACAAAATCCCCTTCGAATCATCTGTCTGTTGTTAACTGCAAGAAGCCTAAACAATTGTGTAAGTCCCCTCGTAAGAACACAGCAATACACATCAACCAACTGAGGGTGTTCCAAGTATTTCGGAACCTTGGAGTTGAACGTGTGATCTATCTCGCAATCTTAGCACACGGAATACTTTGATCAAGAGAGAACGGAGTAGCCTTCGGACTATTTTGTTCTGCTGTTTGGTGTGGTCACAAAAACCACCTCAACAGCTCCCATGAATTTGAAGGTCAAAACGAAGTTTTTTGCCAGAGTGCCTCCAGAACAATATTCTCAGAATCAGTCAGGCTACGCGATGAATCATCTAGCTCGTTCATCGGATCAATCTGGAAGCCGGAGATCGAGATCAAACCAAGGATCAAAATGGAAGAAAAGTTGAAAATTCTCAAAAAAGTGGCTAACTCTGGAGAAAATGGGCGCCCCTAGCCAAGAAGGGCGCCCAACTTTCAATGCCTTAGTAGAATTTTCAAATTTTTCAAAATTTCAAAGATGGTAAGAGGAAGAGGATGTCCAAGTTCATTGAACAGGCCAAGTTTAGGGTCTTGAAGATAAAAGCAAAAGAAAGCAAAGCTATTTCAAGCCCTAAATCTATTTAAGACATCTCTTCCATTCAGTTTTCATCATTTTTGCAGGTGGCGTCCAAAGAAGAGAAGTGGAGCAACAACTTTGAGGTTTTATTTCAAGATTCAAGAGCTCAAGGTTGCTGATTTTCATGAATAATTTTCAGACCAGCAACATAAGACCTTGCTTTTTCATGCTTTTTCCATCCAGAAGATCAAATTTTTTGAAGAAGAAGGTCAAGGGTTTTAATTTTCAGTCATCTGGGTCTTTTCAACTCATTCTTCTGAAGAAATTTTGAGGAAATTTATCAAATTGCAACAGCGGCTTTTTCCTTGCATGTCAGTGAAATCTTCAGAGTTTGCAAATTTTGATCATCTGGGTCCTCTCAAAATAGTCTTCTGAAAAAAACCCATAACATAGCTTTTTTCAAGAAGATTTCAAATTCTAGGGTTGGCTGCTTTTTCGATCAGCCCTCAGTGTTTTTCAAATCTGATCAACTGGTTCCATTTTTGTATTATGAACAAAACCCAAGTGCCAGCTTTTTCGGTGAAAATTTGAAGAAATTAGGGTTTGCTGCTTTTTTAGTCAAAATTCAAGATTTTCAAAAACGGACGATCTGGCTTGTCTTGCATCGAAATTCTAAGCAAAACCCATATCTCAAAAAAATTTCCAAAAAATTTGTTCGTTTGAAGACGAAAAACCAGTATTCTAAAAATAGAAAGTTGCTCAAAACTTGTCTGAACATAGGCGAGTTTACAGTCATTCTTCAAGGTTTTCAATATGGAGTACACTCCCCTCGAGTTTAAGACCAAATCAGCACTATATCAAAACTTCATCATCTCAGCTGAAGAACATGAGAAGGTGTGATATGAGAAAAATGAAAGGTATCAAAAAAGAGTTGTGCAATACTCTTCTATTGGAAATCAAGAGAGGTGTCAGAAACATAAAGTTGCAGAGCCGCCAAGTTATCAATTAGTGAGTCATCTTTTCGGGCAGTGATGTTTTTCAAGAACAAAACTCATAAAGTAGCCAAAGAAGTGAAGGATTCTCTAAGTTTGATCACAAAAGGCGAGGAGATCTTGGAGAATTAGAATATTGCCTTAGATGGTATCAATGCACCTGACCGGGCCATAGTTTCCTGCTTTTTAGCGGGATGTGATCGAGATTTAAAGCAGCTTTCTTCTAGAAGCTTTCTTTCCGCTTTCTTTCTCTTCTTGGCACAATTCTTATCCATTCTTTGAAGAAGAGAAAGAAGCTAAATGTAATAGTTGGCATTTCCTGCTTTTCCTGCTTTCTTAGGTGTTAGATGTTATCTTCTTTCTAGATTAAGAAATAAAGCTTGTTTGCTGAGCAGGCCCCAAATTGTGAAAGCAAGGAGATTTTAGGGTTCCCTACTCCTCTGCTTGCCTATAAATAAGAGTCTTTGCTCATTAGTTTTCTTTAATGGTTATTGTGATAGCAAATTGTTGAGTCTCTTTTAGCCAGCAAGCTGTTATTCAATGTTGTTCAATTGTGTTTATGACAGCGAATTGTTGAGTCTCTTTTAGCCAACAAGTAGTTGTTGTAATCGCTGTCCCTTTTGTGTAAGAACAAGTTTGCAAGCCTCTTTAGCTGCAAGTTCTTGTTCCGTGCATGTGTTTAGAGTAATCTTTTGTTCCAAAAGTTTGAGAAATAAAATCATGAGCCTCCTTTGTCTTGGTATAACATCTCAGATTTCCGTTTATTATGTTATGCTTTTGTGATCTTAATTTCAGCTTACATTGAAGTCTGTAGATGTATGTTGAGAAAGAGTTCTCTTAAGCCTTTGTCAGATAATCAACCTTGTTCATTTCTAATTTCTCTTGCTCTGTGTATTATTTGAGAAGTTAGAAACGTCTTTAGCTTAAGTTAGTCGTAGTTGGAATTCTTAATCAGAAAATCTTAGCTGCAGCGTTTGTGTTTTATAAACCTTGTGCTCTAAGCTGATCAAAAAGATAGGCAACTTAGTTCTTAGTTTACTTTCTTTCAACACCATCAGCAAGAGGGAGCTTCCCCTCCTAATTTGAAGAGCAGTTTTACTGTGCATAGCTGTCCGTTTCAAATACTCATTCCAGAGGTGCAAATTTAAACGCCAACAAGGTCTAAGAGGAAATTTAATTTTGCACACCTTAGATAATTTTTCTCCCATCCATCTTTCTCTAGTCATGGGCGCATTTTGCTTGGGGTGGAGGAATTTCAACAATACTTAAAATATTTCCTAGAGTAATCTTGAACTTGGGCGCATATTGCATGTCAAGCAAGAATTAGCAACACTTAGCAACTTTTTCTTAACACCTCTAGAGATGGGCGCATATAGGGGGCTAGGAGGATTTTCAACACTTAGCACATTTTCTAGAGCCACTTATGACTTGGGCGCATTTGGAGACCCCTGCAGGAAGTAACGACACTCAGAAACTTTGTTTTTAATCCATCCCCAACAGTCTAGCAAGTTGGACGCATTTCAAGTAGGGAGATAACCCAACGCCTTAGAAACTTTTCCTTCACACATGCTGGAGATGGGCGCATTTGAGGGGTCAAGGAGGAACTTTGACTTGCCTTGGAAACTTTTCAAAGAGTCACCACCTTCAACATGTTTGGGTGCATTTCAAGTAGGGAATAGGAATAACCCAACGCCTTAGCCACTTTTTCTTTACACCTCTAGAGATGGGAGCATATAGGGGGTCTAGGAGGAATTTTCAACACTTAGCATATTTTCCTTCACACTCCATAGCCTAGCAAGTTGGGTGTATTCAAGGGGTCAAGGAGGAACTTTGACTTGCCTTGGAAACTTTTCTCAACCTCACTTTACCTTGGGCGCATTTCAGGGTAGGAGGAGGAATAAACCAACGCCTTAGAAACTTTTCTATGACCACCTTGAGATGAGGGCGCATTTCATGGGTCAAGCAGGAACTTAACACTTTTTCCTCACTTCCCTTCATGACAGAGCGCATTTAGGGGTATGAGCAAGAATTTTCATAGTTGAAACTTTTTCCATCCTCCTGCCAGTCTCATCTTGGGCGCATTTGACAAGGTGAGCGGGAATTTTAACAGACTTAAGACATTTTTTTGCTTGCTTGCCCCAGTTTACTATATTTAGTAAGTCTCTGGATTTCACCTTTCTGAAGCTTGGATTGATTTGGAATTCGTGCCATAGGATCCTCATGACCTAGTTAAGCTATTCACACTGCCATCTCATGCTAACTTGCTATTTATAGCATGTTTCTGGAGGTGATTTACTATTTATAGTAACTGCTTGTTTTCAGGACTTCTGCAACTCCATTCAACTTGAAATCTGACTGGTGTGATCCTCATGGGGTGACTTGCCTGTTCACACTGGCGCCTGCTGCTGACCTACTATTTATAGCCTGTTTCAGAAATGCCTTACTATAAATAGTAAGTGCTCGGATTGCCTTCAAATTTCACCAGTGGAATCCTTGAAAGATACTGATCGCAGTGGGATACACCAGTTTTCAAAGATTCTGGCGTTTGACCCCTCATTTTGGGTCCCAAAGCTGGAAACCCTAATCTGACTTGCATGTTGCTCAAACGATCTCCGTTTGACCCGTTTCTGTTGCACTTTGCTCTATTCATGATACTGAGGTGCTAGGCAGCTGCCGGAATGATCCTGCTAAAAATAGTAAGTCTGAGAAAAACTGATCAACTCTGCTTGCATGTCACATCACTGCGTAGCTCTTGAAAAACCCATAAAGAATAACCTGACATGCGCTGAAAAGTCCTGCATGCAAACCCTAAAAATAGCTTTTGAAGACAACTCTTAAAAAAGGTCCCGATCCTAGTTTGCATGTTACACCACTGCGAAGCTTTCGAAAAACCCACAAAGAATATCCAGACATGCGTAGAAAATTCCAACATGCAAACCCTAAAAATAGCCTCTAAAGGCTGAGTGTTGAAAGTCATCATTTCATTTTGCATGTTATATCATCGCGTAGGTCTCTGAAAACCCAGAAATATTCTCTAGACATGCATTGAAAAATTTTGCATGTAAACCCTAAAATTTGCTCCCGAAGGTGAACTTGCTAAAAATAGAAAGTTGTCAGTTCTGGCTCAAATTTTGCTGACGAGTAGTTTGATGTGCTCTGGATGCAGTGTAGTAGTCAAAACTTTGAAAGGTGCTGAGAAAACGTCCCAAATTAGGCACTTACTAAAAATAGTAAGTCGTCAGAATTCAATGAAATTTTGTTGGGGACCTGTTGGAAGCATGTTGAATGCAGTGTCAAGCTTATATTTCAATTTACTCACTCAATTTGACTTCAAACTAACCAGAAGATCCAAAACCCTAATTCTCAGACTTAGCCAAAATTCCACATTTAAGCTCAAAGACGGGCACATCCCTGGAAAGACAAGCAGCAAAGAGAGAGACAACGGGAAAAACCAACCAAAATGAAGCAAAAATTAGGGGTTCCCCATTTGCAATGGGGCGATGTGTGAAAAGGTCACAACAAGGACATGTCACACTTGGTGAGTGGCAATCGTCCAAGGCTATTTGATAATGAATGTATAAGTGGGTTAGAGGATAAAGTCTCCACAAGGGAAGTGATGATTCAAGGAGATTTCAACATCTTTGACATCAAGGTGTTGCCCAAACAAGTCTTAGTAGCTGTTGGTAATTTCATGACAGCAGCAAGGAGTGAAGAATTCAGACTTGTTACTCAGGGGGAAGGGGAGAAAGAAGAACCAAAACAGACTGTTTACTCCCTTGACAATCCATCCCTTGGGTTGAGTGATGTCTTGACTCATACTAGTCCATTTTTGGAGTTGGGATTGACGCCAACATTGGTTCCATGCTCTTCAGATGTGAATGCTTTCATGGTTAGGCTTCAGGGGTTCTTGAGAGAAGACAGTAATTCCTTGGGAGTGCAGTTGGTTATGATGGACACTTGGAGACGTGTTGTGTATTCTTTCTGGTGTGTTGGGAATCATTCTTGGTTGGGTATCCTTGTTTGGCATCCTCAGCATGGTATGACACAGCTTATTGGGTATGGTTGGACGGATTCATGGAGGAATAAGGATCAAAATTTCAGAATTTGTGGCGCTGCTATCTTCCTTACCAGCCATCTGGTGGTCCCATTTGTACATCAACAAATGGATTGGAAAGAAATTTTAAGTGTGGATAGGAGAGATGAACAAATGGTTACTCTTGGGAGTGATCCTTGGCTTAGACAGAGACAGATTTTGAGACACGAGCTTGCTGGTTTGGGACAGACCAGCCACCTTACATGGGGCGTTACTCTCGTTCAAGAGAGTTGGTTCATCATTTCTTTTCAAACTGGTGGGAGATATCAGTTGGAGATTTCTTGGGTGTGTTTTCCAGCCACTCACGAGATGATTGAGTGTGACAGGATGCTCTTTTCACATGCTCATACTTGGGGATTCCTATGTCACTGCTATTATTCCTTGTGTAGAGTGTATTGTATTTCGCTGATCCCAACCTTGAACAGCAGTGGTCATTGGTTCCTTCAAACCTTTCCTACTCTCCGGGTTCATTTTATGGAGGTTTGTGATGCAAATTCTAATAGTTTTCTCACAATATTGGTTCGGGACAGCAAACCCCCACATGCTTTGGTTTATCATCCGGAGGCTGTTGGAGTGGGAGCTATAAGAGTTTTCAGTAGTCCCCATGGTTGTATCAGAATAATTCAGATGAGGCATGGTAGATTCGTGTGGAGTTATGGGGATGAGTTGGTTGAGCTCTTGCACAGGATTGTTTTCCTCTTTGCAGGGAGATTTGGAGAAGTCACCTATGCAGTCGTGGCTTTGTCAAATACCATATGGAGATTTGCTGAGGAGTTTGATTTTGAGTTGGGTAGATTATTTTTCTTATTGCACAGGTTTATGATAGACCTTGGCATTGTTGGTATTGACTACTCAAAGACTTTTGGGCATGCGATACTGCATGGTATTGACTTCAGTCCTTCCCGTCTCTTCAGCTTGAGTTCCATGGATGGCAACATTTTGGGATTACAGGAGAGCTTAGTACAGTTATGGCATGATGGTTTCACTTATGTGATCAGAGTGGTGCAGCATCGACATGGTGGGTTCTTCCTAAGATGGACATGGGCCCTTGGGATTCTACTTGTTCTAGTGCGGATCAGTTTAAATTTTTCTGGAGTTGTGGAGGTATTGCTTGAGGGCAAGCAATATTGGGAAGGGCGGACTGTAATGTCCCCATTTTTAGCACTACGCTTTCCAGTGACAATTAGCCTATTCCCAAATGCACGTAGGCCAATCAGATGCAGAATTAGGGTTTCTAGCTATTTGGAGGCTTCGGTTGTGGATTCAAGGGATTGCATGTTGGAGTTTTGCAGTTTGGTTTATGGATTCTTTCTAGGTTTTTAGAGAGTTTCGCAGTGGTATGACATGCATCTGCACCTGACAACCTTTTTCGGACTTCCTATTTTTAGTAAGTTGCGACGGCTGCCCGATTTGTGCTCAAAATGCATTTGGAGTCACTATTTTTAGCAGTATGTTATTTATAGTAAGTGCTATTTTTAGTAGCTCAGTTCAGGGGTTTTCGGAGGGGTTTCTATTTTTAGCAATGGCCGGTCATGATGCTATCTTCAGTTGGTCACAGTTCCTCATTGGTCTTCAATTTCTCTCAATTATGGGCTTTGGGCATATACGTACTATTTATAGCAGTGCTATTTTTAGTAAGTCGCCTTTAGGGAGTTGGTTCCAGGCCTGTGTTTCGCAGCAGCATTATTATTCAGTTTTCAGTTGGAGAGCCTAAGGTTACAGTTTAATATTTGTTCTTTCAACCACTTAAGTTATTTCATTAAGTTGAATTGTAAAGTTAAATTATAACTTATATCATGGGAAAAGTGGTCATTGAAGAAAGGACCAAAGCGCCTAGTGAACAACTTTATGTTGTTTTTAAAAGTTAATTAAACATTATATCTCCTCTTAAGTTGGACAAACATGAGAAAGGGGATATAACTTTTTAAATGTTAAAATATCAGAATGAGAAGGGTGTACATTCTAGAGTGGAATTAAAAGTCATTTGAAGTCCATTCACCCTAATGGTTTATAATATGAGTTTGGCTCTCATTTTGATTATCCAGACATTGACAACATACTGAAATGTTGTTGAATTGTCTTCTCGTTGCCTGGGCTGCATTGTGAGGACGAAAACCCTCCATCGTATGGGCTGGTTTCGGTGGTGAAATATTCACCCTAATTAGATATTGGTTTGTATTTGTAGTTAAGATCACAGAAGCTTCAGAGATTGATTTCCAAAGAAGAAAGATGGAAATCTTTCAGTATTTTTTGATGGTTTTTTGGTGTGGATAGCATAGTATTCAGTTTTGGTGTGTTGGGTAATGATTTTGGTGTGTTTGGTTGTTTTTCCTAGGACAGAACCCATGTTTATGCTCACAGCTCTCAGAGAAGTGTTGAATCAAAAAGGGTATTTGAACAATAGAAGAGCCATCTCTTGCCGATCGTTTCAAGCATAAGAACATAATTTTTGGATGAGTTTTGAATTTTCTAGAGCAAATTGATTTTCTCCAGGAGGGACACCCTTGCCAGGAGAAAACTCTGTTTCCTGACCAGCACATGTGGAGCTGGAATTTGTGAGCTATGGCACAAGAAAAGAGAGCCTTGGGCGATGGAAAAAGGTAGATTCTTGAAGGTCAGAGCTTATGTGGTTTTGGTGCTTCTTCAGGGCTTCTAGCTGCTGTAACAGGTTCAATACAAATCTGATTTTCTATTGTAATAATCTGATGATGAACAAAAAATGAATTCAAATGTTGTGGGTTTTCACATCTATTGAATGATTCTAGTTTCCAAGCATTTCTTTTTCATTGTTCTTTTACAGGGGTGTATCTTACAATAGACTCAAAAAGGACTACAATTTTTTGAAAAGTGCATTACATTTGGGGAAAAACCTAAATATGTAAAAATATTCAAATTTGGGTGCCATCAAAGTACTATTTTTGGCCCTAAAAGGAAACCACATCTATAAGGCTGAAACCATGTCCATCTACTCCAAATAGTCACTAAACTTGGTTATGATCTAGATCCATTTAGAGATCACATTCCCTGAAGGCTTTGGTCCCACAAAGCTTACTCTTATAGAAGAATTTATCCCTCCATCTCTAAAAATTTTATATCCATGTTTGTGGAACAAGATTCTCTCACATCTTTCTATATATTCTCCAAGGCGATGCCATGCGCTAACGTGCTCTAGGTAGAAGGTAGTAGTGCTCTATCACACATTGAAACCTATATCTTTCAAAAATGATTTTCCTTTGGTATCCTTCCCATGATCTTCACAATGGTGATTGTTGAAACTTTTCATGCTACAATCGCCTATGACACACAAAAGCATGCTACAATTGCCTAAGACACATAAAAACATGCTACAATGGTTGGCGTGAATTACAATTTACAAACC
Organism: Sequoia sempervirens; assembly: GCA_007258455.2. Lineage (NCBI taxonomy): Eukaryota > Viridiplantae > Streptophyta > Pinopsida > Cupressales > Cupressaceae > Sequoia > Sequoia sempervirens. The sequence goes on from VDFB02000015.1 coordinate 91,879,873, forward strand.
ATGTCACAATATTTTCTATGATACCTCTTTACAACTAGTTGATTCTTACAACTAATTGGCATCCATGATTTTCCTTTCTACTAGAACATATTTTACAATTAAGTCATACAACATGATAGAATTTACAATCTTATTGAAATACTATTAGTCACACTACATGTTACACCCCGATTGTATAGCTACTATTGCATAGGGCAATTGATTGTAATGTTTGAATCATTGAGATGAATAAAACATGTTCTTGTTATCAAAATGAATGTGTTCTATTTAAATGATTGTCTCATTTGACTGATACTTCTATTGATGTAATTCTTGATTAATGTTGCATGCAAGTTATGCAATAATATTTATTCTAACTTTTGAGATGTTTTATGCATACTACCTTGTTGTGAGCATATGACTTTCGTTGTCGTGTCATGGTGTGCAGGTAAGAGGACCATTCCTCCAGGCAGAGGAGAAATATCAATTGAGGAGGAGCTTGGTCAGGTAAACAGTAACGAGTACCATTTGAGCATACACATACATCCCTTAGACTGAGTAAGCTAAGTCATTTTGTTGAGTTATGGGTAAGTCATCTGTAGGCTTGTATGTTGACATTAGGAGTCTTGTCTACTTTTGAATGCATGTATAAGTGATGCTTATCTATGTATCTGTTTATGATATTACATTACTGGTTAGGAGGTGGGCATGTATACGTGTATATAGTATATACATGTATCCATAGGTATATTCATGTCGATACAAACGTATTAGGGCAAATGGATATGCTCATACGAGTACATTGATATAATATACTTACGTATACGTGTACATAGAGGAAAATATACAAACGTATATACACGTATATATACCCACAACCAACCTGATATATATGGATATTAATAATATTATTTTAATATTGCCTTGGAATTTACATATACACGTGTATACACATATACATAGATATGTATATTGAAAGTATGCTGACTAGCTCGCAATATACGTATTTATCAAATTAAATATGTAATTGTGTATATATTTATGTATGTAAAAGTATATATATATATATATTTAATATTATATAAATATATATGTATATATATTATAGTTTTTACCAAAATATATATATGTATATATAAACATATTTAAATTGTAAAATTTAAATATATATATACATACATATATATTAAAGTAAAATAAAACTATAGTATAAATATATAATTATATAATTAAATATATATATATGTTTATAATTTAAATTGTTTTGATTTAAAATAAGAGATCGATACATCTCATGGTAATGAAAGACTTTTTTTTTAAATCAATGTTAAATATTTCTTGAGATCTATGGGAAACCGATTAAATCAAAGTGATGAAATATTAAGTCTTTTATTTTTAAATCGAACCTCTTTGGCAAATCACACCAAAGTGAAATATTTCTTTGGGAACTTTATGAAAACTTTGGAAAAGGAAATAAAATGAAATGAATGAAATTGCCATGAGAAGCAACGTGCACGATCTGGAGAACTCACGCCATGACCAGGTCAGAAGAAATCTTTTTAGCTGGGTATTTGGCAATCGAAATCGAACCCTGTAAATTGGCAACATGGATTGCAGGCGACCTTGACCATTTCTTTTGTGTTGATTCATCAAAATGAATTGCTGAATATCTACGCCAAAGGAGAGGGACGCCTGTAGGTGTCATGATTCTGAGTTTTACTTGTGCAATGTTGAATCATTCTTTGATTGCTGTCACAAAAAGAGGTCGACTCACCTCTAGAATCCGCCACATTTTATATTTGAATCATTCAAAACCTTGTCTAGCATTTTACATGCCATTAAAGGAGGAAAATGGTTGAGCAGGGGCTCTATATAAAGCCACCCTGCTCACTCTTTATCATCATTTTTCATAATCCGAGTTTATGCTTTTTCTGGAGAGCAATTCATATTTTCTAAAGAGCATTTTGTATCAATTTTGAGAGCAGAAATCACCATTGGCTGAGAGTCATTTTCTGTTTACTATCATCACATTTTCTGAGTTCACAGTGAGAAGCTGAGTTTACCCTTCAGTTGTATATCCTTAGTAAGAGTTCAATTTCTGAGGAGTTCGAGTCTGGTCTAAGAGTTGTTGGAGGTCTTTTGTTGGAGGCCTAAAGTGCTGCAAATACAATCAAGTCCATCATCATTGGGAAAGGCTTATACCAGGCATGGTGTTTCTTCTTTCATGTTCTAGAATGTATTTCTTGATATAAACTTGAAAGTGTAATTACTGAATGTGCATAGATAGGGAATTGCATTGAGTTCAATACTTCAGTTTGGATGAACAGAGAAGTAGTTCTATGTTGCACCTAGTAAGTAATTTTACTTTAAGGGAAGGTTATGCATGTTTTCTGAAGTGTATACCTGTTTGCATTAGTGTGTGAATTGCATTAAGGTTAGAGATGCATTAATGTGTAAATTGCACTATATGTATGATCTCCATATAAGGAGAGTATGTGAAAGTAGATACTAAATACTGGGACGGGGATGATAGCATTGAGTCAAGTACAATCCACAGCTTAAGTTAATAGATTAACTTAGTGAAGTTTGCGTAACTCCTAGGATATTGATTTCCAGAATAGGAGAGGACTATGAGTTTACTTGCTATGCTGTTTCATTTCTAGTAGGTTAGTATGATTGTAGGATGTCTGGGGTACGTAATATCCACTGAAGGACAAACCTATGCATAGAGTAAGGAAGCCTTAAGTCAAATCGGCCCTAAGTAGTGTTTATGATAGATGACCTTCATTCAAAGTACTGAATGAGAATACTTTGGCCAAAGTAGTGAAATGTACGACTTCCACATAGATGTGAGTTAGTTGAGACTACACTATCAGTTCATTGTGATCCGAGTACTAGTTCGAGATTGTGAAATAGCAAGGTTCTAGTTGTGTAGGACACAGCACTATGCTCAGTTTGTAATCGTTAAGGGATACCCTACCAATCTCTTCTTCGAAGGGAGGGCCATCTATCTAACGATAGGTGTGCGGGGGACCACATTATAAGTCTATGGTTGGCGGAAAAGCGCCCAAGTGATGTTTCTCCTCCACAGCAAGCGGCCGATGTACCAAGATTTGAAAGGACGGAATCCTAGACCTTCTTACTTCTATTTGTTCAAAAGCTCTCGAGCTATGTATGTAATTGTATTACTTTTGTATTTTGATTTATATTTGCAATGAAAATGGAATTCATGTGGAAATATATTGTAACTTGTATGCATTTATCAATGAAGAAAGGAAATTTTTTATTGTATTGCCTTTGTTACTTATTATCTTTATATGTTTGGAGTAAAATTGGAAAAATTTTAATTTACGCAAGGGATAGGTTGTTACACTACAAAAACTGAAATCATATGATTCCTCAAAATTACATCACATGATATGCAATTTCTTTGGATTTCTTCACGAATGTGTTTGGATACTAAAAGATCCCAGAGATATTGAAACTCTCTCATGAGATCGTCTTCCCACTCTTGATTTATTTCCACTACTTTGTCAGTAGACCTGCCCGTTTATGGTTCCATCTTTCTTTTGTTGACAACATGTATTTTGACCAAGAATTGGAGAATCTAACCCCATTTTGTATAGCAATGTTGCCAAATGTTTACTACAAATTGACAACATTACTATTGCAATATAAATAGAATATAACAAAACATGCCAAGAGATTATAAAAGAAATCATTGATTGCTTTTTCAATCAAGGTAGTGCTTGTACAAAATTGACAAACAAGGAGCATCTATCAAAATCAAACTACCTTTCCTTACTACAAGATGCACATACAAAGTGCCCAACAGTTGCCAAATAGAACACAACTATCGACAACTACTGACATCCAAATCTTAGCAACTACCCACAAGCCACCAAGTAATTAACATCAAGTTTGTTACAACTATAGTGCCAAAACATAACAAGATTATTTATATGAACTACATGTTTCTTATTTGTAAATTTTGTCCTCCCTCATATGAAGGTGATGATCTTTTAAGGGCTCTTCTTCGCTCTCTTGAGGTAAAATCTTGCTCTCCTCTACTACCTTTAATTGTCACTCATATTTTGTGACAACCTACAATCATGTTGAGGCTTCAAACCATCTTTAGTTTTACCAAAAGGAATGACACCATTACCTTGTGGGGATTGTTTTTTTAATTTAGTGGCTTGGGCTTCTTGTCTTTGCAAGTTTCTTTTACCCTTGTTTTGGAGCATTCTCCAACCTCTTGTATACAACCAAAATATGTGAAACCTACATATTTAAATCCTTCCTCAACCTCTATAGGATTAACCATACCTTGGTCATTCTTTCCAAACCCTTTTCCATCATAATCCATTTTACTTAACATCTCGAAACAAAATCCTTTAGTAAACTTTTCAAAACTACCAAAAGATTCTTGGTGGGAAAAATACAATAAGGTGGTGTGACCATTGTGCATATGTCAATTTGAGTTTGTGATTCCTTTGTAGAGGATTCTTCTCTCCTTTTCAGTCTTATACCATTAACTTACAAATTTTCCAACATTTCTATTTTATTGCTACTTTTCAACAATGCCTACGAGGAAGTCTCCATGGCTTGTCAACCAAATTTGGAATTCATCATTCTTGTCTTGGAAGCAATGCACATCCTCCCAAAGAGCTTTACTCTTAGCCAACACCTGATCATGGTATGCTTGGGGATCCTCAAGCTTTTTCTTTAGTGGCTTTTTCATGGTTGTACCATGCAAAACCAACAATTCCTACAAAACCTTGTTAAATATTTTTGATGAATAAGTGTATGTATTACTATTTATCGAATAATATTTACATGTATTCACAAAAAAAAGGTGGGCGGAAGAAGTCACACATAGAAGTCCTGTTGTGACCTTTTCACACATCGCCCCATTCAAGATGGGGACCCCCTAATTTTGCTCTGTTCCGGTCTTTTGGCTTGGGTTTTTCCTCTCTCTCTCGCTCTGTCTCTTTTCTGGTGTCTGTCTTTCGAGGGGTTGTGTCCGTCATTGAGCTTAAACGCGAAATATTGGCCAAGTCTAAAATTAGGGTTTCATCGTTTCTGGTCAGTCCAAAGTCAAGTAAAGTGAGAAAATTGAAAATTGAACTTAATGTTGTTGTCAGCAAACATCCAGCAGGTTTCCAGCCAAATTTCATCAAATTCCAGGTACTTACTATTTTTAGTAAGTGTGAAATTCAGGGCAATTTGTCAGCTATTTTGAGATTCCGATCATCACACGGCATTCAGAGTATATCAGACTGCTTGCATGCCAAATTTGAGCAAAAACGGATAACTTACTATTTTAGCCGGCCTGTGGCAAATTTCGTGGTCCGATGTAGATTTTCTTTGCATGTCCGAATATTCCTTCTGGTTTTGAGTCCTTCACGATGTAACATGCAAAACGAGATGACCACTTTCGTGATTCATTCCAGGCTATTTTAGGTTTGTGGGTTTCTTTGTATGTCGTGATTCCGAGGGTTTTTCGAGAGTCAACCATGTAACATGCAAACGGTATTCTCTCAAGAAGGAACTTGCTATATTTAGTGTGTCCCACAGCCCTCCCAACTAGATTCCGCGATTAGCAATGCCACATAAAGTAGTCAAACGAGATCTTTGATATGCGTGCAATGCAAATTAGGGTTTCCAAGCTTCGAGCCTAAAAATAGACATCAAAAGTCAAAATCTTCAAATCCGTGTAAACCACCTCGATCAGCGTTCTTCAAGCTATCTCGCTAGTGAAATTTCAGGTCAACGAGCACTTACTATTTATAGTAAGTCAAATTGGAAATGTGCTAAAAATAGTAAATTAGTAGCATCGCCGTTGTCGGCGTAAGGTCACGTGGTGAGGATCGCTCATTCAAATTTCAACTCGATCGGAGCTTGGGAGCTATCGTAAACAAGAGCTTACTATTTATAGTAAGCCACCTTCAGAAACAGGCTATAAATAGCAGGGTGACTAAAAGTGGCAGTGTCGACAGGTTGATAAGGTGATGAAGAAGCTACGTTTGAAATTTCAGGTTGATCCGAGCTTCAGAGGCGCAAATTCAGAGGACTTACTATAAATAGCAGGGCACGTAAGCTGGCGAGGATGATAAAAATTTGTCTAAGTCTGGAGTCTCGTCCAGCAGGCATAGGGAAATGCGCCCATCTCAGCTAGAGGCGTAGAAAAATTTTGAAAATGTGAGTTCATCCTTCACACAGGGCAAAATGCGCCCAAGGCAGGAAAGTCAAACGAAAGTCAAGGTTTTCGTCCTGCTGCTAGGCTAAAATGCGCCCAAGAAGGAAGAAGGAAAAGTTGAAAAAGTTTCTAAGGCATGGAAATCCGCCTCACCCTCCAAAATGCGCCCATCCTGCAGCAGGGGTGAAATGCGCCCAAAACACAAAGGAGTCAAAGTGGTCAAAAGTTTCTCATCCTCTTCATGCATCAAAATGCGCCCAAACTGGGCCATGTGAAGACAAAAATTGGAAGTTGAAGAGTCACCCAAGGACGTTGGAGAAAGCTTCATCCACCAGCTACATGGAAATGCGCCCAGAGTCAACAAGTCAACGTTTTCTATCCTTCACAAGCATGAGAATGCGCCCAAGGTAGGAGAGGGTCAACGAGGTCAAAGTTTTTATCCTCCTCAAGCGCTAAAATGCGCCCAAACTTGTGCATGTCAAGACAAAAGATGGAAGGCGAAGAGTCATCCTCTTGCTAGGATCAAATGCGCCCATGTTTGGATTGTAAGTGGTAAATAAAAGTGGTAAATAAGGTGAAAATTTTGCCAAGGCGTGGTGAATTCAAGGTGAAAGCTTGGACGTTATCCTCCATCATGTGTAGAATGCGCCCAAGGTGGTGGGCCTTAGATAAATTTTGCTAGGCGTGATTTTCTCCAAGTATGTAAGGCGCCTAAGATGATTTTTAAATATTTTGAAGGCGTTGGAATTTCCCAAGTGTGATATGCGCCCGTGTTGAAGGGAGTTATAAGGTGTTAGAAATATTTTCTAAGGCGTTGAAATGTTTGAGGGCGCTGAGAATAGAATGAAGTGTGCTAGGCGCCTCAGGAGGAAAATAAAATATTTTCTAAGTGTTGAAAATTCTCTAAGGCGTTGGGCTTTTGAATAAATATTTTCCAAGTGTGGAGTGAAATACAAATGAAGTGAGGCGTGCCGGGAATGTAAAAATTCTTCTGAATGAAGTTGATAGGAAATTTCTCCACTGGCAAACGATAAAAATTTTCTAAGGGAAACTTTTCAAAAATGCAAGATGATTTTGAAAATATTTTCTAAGGCAAATTATTTTCTTCTTAGAAAATACGCCTGGATCTCAGAGTGATAAATTTTCCGGAGCAAGCAACTTTTCCCAGTGATGAAGTCAGAGACGATGATAATGCAAGATGATTCAATTTTTTTTCAAGAGGTCAGAGCAACACAGAGTGATCACGGGCGAAGAACGAATTTAAATGATGGAAATAATATTTTCTAAGGTTCAAAAAAATTGAAAAATTAAATGAACCCATTCGTTGGGTACCCATGAATTCGAGGCGTTCTGAAGAAAATTTGCTTCTGGGTACTGGACATTTGCGATGATGAATGGATTTCCAAGTCTTCTGAGCTTCGCCGACACTTTTTCAATGAAGAATTTAATCAGTGCTCGAATTGTGAATTTTCCTAAGGGAGAATTTTAAATTTTCTAAGGCAAAAATGAATAAAATGAGCTTTCAAGATGAATTTTCTTCGAACGATGAATCTGAGGTCAGTTGCCTGGATAATTTTGCTTAAATTCTTCGAAGATGAATTTTCCAGAGCAGAAGAGAGTTAAAATTCAATTTCCAGTAACAGAGCTCCGACTGGTGAGTAAAAAAATGATGAATTTAAATTAAATTTTCGAAAGCAAAATCCAAAATGCCAGTCAAAGTCAAGTTTCTAGAAGAATAATATTCTCGACGGCTGGAGACAAGTGTCAGAAACACCAGAGAGGGAAAATTCGAATTCTTGAAGTGGAGTAGTGGAGTTTAATGGCACTGGCTAAAATTAACTTCTTCTAGAATTCGAGTTTTGGCTATAAAATGAAGATGTTTTTCACTTGTTTTCACAGCTGGAGAAGTCAAACTTGCTCTGAGAGTGAAGTGTTGAAGTGAACTGTTGCTTGGAGAGTTTAAAATCTGAATGTTGAGAAAGGACGCCTTAAGTTGCTGAAGTTTGAATTTTGCTGAGAAGTGCAAGTTGCTGAAGAAGACGCCTTGAGGTTGCTTGTGCTGGAAGTAGAAGAGGTACGCCTTGGGTTGATGAGAAGTAATTGCTGAAGTAGTCAAGGTACGCCATTGCTGAAGTAGAAGAGGTACGGCCTTTGCTAGTGTTGAGGCTGAAGTCTGAAATTTGATTGAGCTTAGTTGAAGTTGCCTGTGTTGAAAGAAGGACGCCTTGGGGTGAAGTGAGTCGAATAGCTGAGTTTTAAAAGTACGAACTTGCTAGTTTGCTGTTTGCTGATTGCTGATACGAAATAGTTGAAGTTCAAATTGCTGACTGAGGATTGTGAAGTAAAGTCATCAAAGTTCACTTAGAAATCTGTTCTAAGTATCGGAATTCGAACTTATTCAAGAGAAGAAGCTGAGGTTTGCAAACACGAAAGATATTGCAGCTTCTAGAATTCGACTGCAACCCCTATATCATGTATCATTTTATTAAATTTAATTGCTAATGAATGTTTGTTATGTTGCAGATGGCTGAAGCGAGGACAACCGGAAAGGACAATGGTGCCTCAAGACAAGCTAGATCAAGAAGCTCAGCAAAATATTCATGCCAGAGTCGAAGTTTATTTCAAAGTCAAGTTGACGATACCAACTGGGCTCTGATTAACTCGAGACCCTCAAGAAATGTAAAATAACCGAATTGGGTCACTTCCAAGCCCGGTCATTTCGCATACCATCGTCCGGTGGACTATATGCAGTCGCTGGTTTTCGCCAGCTTATTCAAAGGTTCGGAGTTGATTATGGAGCGCCTAAATCACATGGAGAAAAGAACACGGCCGATCATGTCACTCGATGGCCAAGTGCTTTTCACAACCTTACCCGCGCCATTGGTGAAGCTGGATCCCGTGGCAGTACGTAAACATGATCACAAGTCCGTGGGAGCAGTGAGCGTACGTACACAAGCCGCTTTGAACGATGCATGGATACAATTAACACCCACTGGATGAGCACTCCAAAGCCATCTCATGCGACGTTGCCAAAACAGATTATAGCAGAGGACCTGAAACAAGAATACTGTGATCTTATCATGTTGCCGAGCAGGGGTTGGGATTGCCCACGCCCTACATTTTAGCCTTTGGATGTTTTATTACATCAACTCCGTGTTAGCGAAAGGATTATGTCAATTGGGCCGAGATGATCGGGGCCGATAATATACATGAGCAGCCCCTTGTTCTCGAGGTGGAGCACTAAAACGCTTTTACATGAGCCTCCTATCTTGCTTTACATGTTGGCAGAATGACGCAGGCATGAGGATTTCTTATAAGGAACCTGGGTCGGTTGTAGCCCCACTACCAAGATTCATGAGGCAGGCTGTCAGCCACCGCCGAGCACACAACCTACTACAAGCGTAAAGTCACCATTCATCTACCATGTACACTACTTATATCGCCTAAGAGAGGCATCACGAATCTCTAGAGATGCCTGTGAGCCAATTGAAAGGTATGGAAGCCGTTTATACAATTTCCTAGATTTTCATATTATTAGGTCGCATGATTTTTCTTCATACCCTTATAGGCTGCCTAAGTACCCAACAGATAAGATAATAATGCTAGAGATATCCAGACAATTGCTTGCCTTTGACAAAATCCAAAAGAAGAAGAAGAAAGGAGGGATAGAGTTTCCAATTGTGATGGGTAACTCGGATGAGGTGTGTCCTTCGACATAAAATTTAGGGTACCGAGAGTGAGTCATTTTACTTCACTTCATATCATACGTCGATAAAGATTACTAATTCTACCATGTTTATCAATTGGGTCTGTCGGAGAGTTTAAACATAAGGCCACCATTGAGGATTATTAATATTGAGAAATTGAAGTGAAGAGAATGTTCTCTAAAGCGTCGATTACCCGACTGTGACATGTGAGGTTCCAGCTCCCACCAAAGTTAATGAGGATATGGATGTTAACCATCCGTATTATGCAGCCTGTTCGGGATACTCCACTCCGCACTTAGGATTGGTCGAGCCCGGTTGTAGATTTGGATACTCTCATCCCAAGCGAGGACATTCACTGTGGCATGGTTGGATGGTGGAGAGTGGAACATTGAAAAGCAGGCCAACTGTTTGACTTAAAACTTCATGGGAGATCAAGGTGACTTCACCACTGTGAAGAAAAGCAAATCACACGGGGTCCGTATCCAAAAAGAAATAGTCTGTTGTGAGCTCCAATGAGTCACACAATGGCAGCACTTTGGAGACATCCGGCAGGTTGTGGGAGGTCTCTTTGTTTGGTCGATCGTAGGTTACGTTAGAATCAAAATCGAGATACAAGAGTGATATCCACCTCCACTAGGGGAGTCACGGCCGTGAGGCCAACGTGCATTCGCTAGGACTGGATCACATGATGATGAGGGGACCAGCCACCACCCCGCCTTCAGCAAGGTGAGTTAGAGGCGCCATGAACGAAGCGGCTTATATGATGATATAGTGTCAAAAGACACTCACCACTTGAGGACGATGAGCCCCATTGAATGAGGAAGAGGTTGAACAAAGAGGAAGTCGAGGCACAGGAGCAGCAGCCCTTCGATATACTGTATGAGGTGCCCGATTGGCTTAAAGATAGAATGAAAAGAAGCCCGAGTGAGGAGATTGATCCAGCAGTTGAGATGGAAGAATTTTTGAACCGGATCAGTGCTCCTCCACCGAAGAAGAAGGCAAGGAAATTTTCGAAGATCTCCACCGATGAGGATGGCTCTTGTACTCTTCACGTTGCTGTCCCACGAGTCGAGTGTGACCGGAATGAAGCAGTTCCTGAAAATTACGTGGTCACCACTCTGGATTTGGGACGCCCTACTGGTGCTCAGATTGTTGAGGAGTGTGATAACTCCTTCCTTGCCCTCAAGGATAGATTATTCAAGAAAGAAGGGAAATATAAGAAGTTGAAACGAGAACACAAGGCGTTAGTTGAATATGTTCAGCAGTTGTCTCGTTCTCGAGGGCAGGATGTACCAGTGATAGAGCCTCCAGCAGATATTCCTAGAGAGTCGATCAACGGCTTAGTAGAGTTGGGGAGGATGGCACAGGAGGCAGATAAATGGGTCACGGGAGTTCGTACTGAGACAGAGAAATTTATGGAGGACCTTGCCTCTGCCTTTCAACAGGCCTCTACTATTTTGACACGGATGGATGCGGTGGATCAGGCTTGGGGCGATGCCTCTATCTATCAGAGTAAGGTGATCCAGCGTCTTGAGGTGTTGAGGCATGTGCCATTGCAGTTGCTGATTGATGGAGGTGTCATTCAGGCGAATGACCGATATGATTTCTCTTGGTGGTATTCTTCAGCTATCACAGGGCGTGGCTTCTTCGATGCAGCACAGGCGGATTCAGCCAGGGTTCACAGGCTGGCGGCCACAACATTATAGATGGAGTTCTGAACACCTTCGAGGCCATCTTTGCTAGGCGGCTGAATCCAGAAGAGATAAGTTTTGATAATTTGAGGGGTTTGCTGGTTCCCTTCTTCGCAGATGTTAAGACCTTCGTACAAGATGACTTTGAAAATACTGCTACATTCTCCACTTTGATCCAGAACACGCAGGACTCATTGGCCGCTTGGAGAAAATCTTGTACGAGGCACGTAGCATTCATCATGGTGTTAGAGTTCTCATTGGATTGTGTTCCACCGATTTCAGTTCAGGAGGTTGAGGCCGTACTTAGCAGATTTGTTGAGTTGGCAGTCAGAGAGAAGGCCAATGGGAACACACTACTGGACGAAGATCTTCTAGAAGATTGAATATGGAGCATTTATTGCCTTTTTCTATTTTTGGGAGTGAGTGGGAATCTTTGATTCATTTAATGTACCACTCCCTATTCTGGCAGTTTTTAGGGTTAGGGCTGAGGTTGCACGATTCTGGCCACTCTATTGATTGTAACCCTAGCCGTCCTTTGGGACTTGGCTAGCTATAAAAGGGGGAGTCCCCCTCATTTGTATCTCAATTAGAAAGTTAGAATTAGATAGACATTGGAGTAGTAGACATTGAGAGAGCATTAGAGCTAGATAGTGTAGCATTGTAGAGCATTTTTGCATCATTTGGAGGAGAAAGAAAGTTTTCCCTTTGAAAACTTTTGAGGAGATTGTTGTGTAACACATTTTATGATAATAGATCTTTTCATTGATGATGGAATTCGTCTTGTCATGAAATGCTAGCAAGGTTTCTTCTTCTTTTCATATCCAAGTAGCTTAAATTCATGCAAGTAGCTTACTTTGGTGTGTGGTGTTTTATTGAGATAGCTTCGCTTTATTCCATACCACTAGCTGCTTGTTGATGATAAGTTCGCCTTGTGTGGTCAACTGGACATTACATTGAGTTTAACTTCGGTTGTGATTTATATGCTTATATGCGTCGTTCTGATGGTGTATGTATGTTAAGTCATAACTTGAACATCTTTTGCTATTTCCCTTGAAGATTGCACCGATTTTGCTGAGGCTGTCCGACGGAGGCTAGGTGAAATCCGGTTGAAGTCTATTGAAACGAAGCCCCACATATCTCGCATTTAGAATAGAGTATAAATTTCTTAGGCCCTTTCCCTTTACTTTCAGCATATTTCTTATTAGTCTTAGGAAAAGATACACATTGCCAAATCATACACGTGAGAATTTCCCTTCAAAATCCTACATCAGCTGCGAACTGTGAAAAATCTGAACAATTGTGTAAGTCCCCTCGTACGAACACAGCAATACACATCAACCAAACTGGGTCTATTCGCACTTAAGGAACCTTGGAGTTGAACATGCGAACTTTCTCGCAATCTTAGCGCATGGAATACTTTGATCAAGAGAGAACGGAGTAGCCCCAAACTATTTTGTTCTTCGGCTGATTGGTGAGGTCACAAAAATCGCATCAACAAGTCCAAATAGGGAAAAAACTTGGAGCAAAATACAACAAAAAGCCACTACACAACAAGAGCTAAAACACTAATAGGAGGAGGGGTTTCCAATCATCCAATTTACCCATACATCAATAGGGTCTAGAGTATCCATGGGAGGCTCACAACCATCCTTAGCATCCTCATCTTTTTTATCTTCATTAGGAGGCTAAGTGTCACGAACAAGAGATATAGCACGAGCAAGGCGAGAGAATTTTCCTAAGTTTGGCCGACCACCAAACCCATGGTCAAGAACTTGGGGAGAAGCAAAGTGTGGCAAGTGAGCTGAGACAATCCTCTCTAAGACAGGTCCTTGGCTCTTCTCACGGGAGGTTGAGAAGCATGAGAATGTGTGTCCTATTCACCATGAGCAAATTTGCTACATCCCTGACAACACCCACAACAGTGCACGAGGCATTGCCCCAATGTTCCAAGAGCACCTAAAGATGTGCAACCTTGTTGGCTTGCACCTGGATCTGCATAAGCAAATTAGAACAAATCATTGCCTTAGTGTAAAGCAAGAAATTAGTATCAACTGAATATCCAAAAAAATAAATCAAAATTCTTGTCCTTCACTATGCTAAAAGAATTTCAACCTTGAAAGCATGCCAAATCTATCTAGAGGGGATTCTAGGCCAATCCCCTAACAAAACCATATGCTGCAAGAATAGCTCAAGTCAAAAGGGTCTAAAAAATCATGAATCCAAGTCCATGCAACATGTGCTCTAGGACAAAACAAGAAAAGTTGCTTGAGAGTTTCCTGATGACCACAAAATGGGCATCAAGGATCCATATGAGTTAATCTAGAACCAACTAGAAGACCTTGGAAAAGAATACACCAGGAAAAATGTGCTAGCTTCGGCTCTAAAATGGCCAACCAAACAGTTTGAAACCTGCATTGCCAAGCACTCAAAGAGGATTGCAACAACCAGCTTTGGTTTAAAATAGGCACCATAGACAAATGCAAAGAGAGCCAAGAATAGCCCTTGCAAGGCTTGTAATTGCAAAATGGTATGTCAGGATACCATTTCCAATCTTTTCACCATGGCTTGAAACAACAAACCCCAATCTTGTGAATTATATCTAGTGGCCATAGTGAATAATGACCTAGAAGGTTTTGAGGCACTAGTTGGACAATCGAAACTTATCTTTTGCTTTAGGCCAAGTAAGAAATCCCTAGTCCTTCTGGAAAAATGCTCTAAAAGGGTGTTAAATCTCCTCTTGAAAAAACTCCAAACATGGTCCCATGGAGTCCTAGCTAGAGGACGATCTTGATAAGAGATAATAGGAGACTACCATGTAGATTATTGATTAATAGAAAGCCTTGTGAGAAATTCATTTCCATTCCAAACCGTCTAGGGTTTAATGGCTTCTCGGGTTCTCCAAATGCTTCCCATCACAAAAGTACCCTAAATCAAAACAGGCTCCATCACGATAATAAGGGTGTGAAGGCCAATCCCCTTCCAAGTTGGCCTCCCATAGGGAACACCTATAGAGATACAGGGACATACCAAGATTTTCTAAGCATCATTGCCTTCAAGATCTTGGCTAATCCATTTGGCACAAAGGGCTAATCCTTGTCATTGAGTAGAAATCAAATCCAACATTCCATACCTTCCTAAATTGCAATAATATTGTCCAAATTAACCTAAACTTGATGAAGCTAGTTTATTCAAGATGCACATTTTACGAAAGGAGATGGCACAATTTCAAAGCAAGATTATTGGTGATGATCTTGTAGGAGACATTGAGTAGAGTAATTAATCTCCAATTGCAGATACCCTTTGGATCTTCGAACTTAGGTATGAACTTAATATTTCCTTTATTTTTATAATTTTTCCTAAGGAATTAGAGTAAAAGGCTTCAAGGTAAACTTTATGAAGACCCTTTCCAATCAACTCCCACAGGAAATCCACTACATTCGAGAACTTTGTCATTGGCCATTGAAAAGACAACTTCACAAAGATCAGCAAGAGTGAGCAACTGATCACAAAAGATTCATTGAGAATGAGAAAGCCTATAAGGGGCAATGGTGAGGGATTATTGCAAAGCATGATCTCATTCAAGAGAATTCTCTTGAGCTTTAAAAAAATGTTGATAATGATGAACAAAAGCCTAAAGAATATCAAGAAGTTCAATCAAGAGCCAATGATCGTCTTTTATTTTTTTAATGGCCTGGGAAGTGTCCAAGAACGAAGGGCTTGCAAAAATTCTTTAAAGGCTTGGTCTCCCATTCTGAGCCAGTGGGAACAAGCTTTAATCTAAGCACCTTTAACTGTATGACTATCAAAAAATTGTTTCTATTGATGATGCTCGGCCACACGCAACTACAAAGCAAGAGCAAAGAGATGAGCTTCCAACACGACGATGGCTTGGCAAAGCTCCAAGGTGATGGCATCGTATGAGTGGTGGCAAATCCATGCCAACTAGCAACCATAAATTCAAAGGAAACTGGATGTGCATTTGATAGCACTATTCCACCATTCAATCCAACTTGTTTGCTAAGTGAGCCAAGGCTCAAGGGTCCAAAAACGTCAAATGTGGGCCAACATGGGTTGATGAGTTGACAAGGATGTGTTGAGAAAAACAATGTCTTACTAACTTTGGGTTTAGCAAGTTATCAACTTGTCATTCAATGCAAAACCAAATGGGAGAATGATCAAAAAGGACAACATCCAACAAAGGCTCCACCGCAAGGGAAATATAGCTAGCAAATGAAAAGAAAGATTGCATTGCCATCATCGCACAATCAAGCCAATTGTACACTTTGTCAAACCCAACCCAAAAATTGCTCCACATATACCAATGGCAATGATTATGGCAACAACCCATGTTGGGATCAAAAAGTCCCAATTTATTGTGCATGAAATACCAAGCTTCCCTTTTGCCAACTCTCTAACACATGGGAAGAGAACCATCTTTATCGCATGCCATCTCCACCATATTAAAATCTCCACACAAAACCCAAGTGGCAACAAGCATTGAATCAAAAAGTTCAAAACTAGAGGGAAGATCATTCAACAACATCATTAGAGGCATAAACATTAAAAACTCCAAAGGAATTATTATCAATGTTGAAAAGTGCCCATAACACTCTATTAGTGGAGTCACAACCATGACCAATTAAATTGTTGCTACCACCTAGGAGAGAGAAAAGTGACAACTCCTCCACGACCTACATCGTGATTGCTACATAAAATAAACTAGCTGACCAAATAACACAGCAAGCAACAAAAGGAAAAAAACACATAATTTTAACTTCTTGCAAACATAGAACATCCAAACTTGAAAACCACTATTGAGTAACTCTCACAGAGTACTTCCTAGGGAGGTCCACAAGACCTTGATCATTCCAAGAAATAAAATTCATTGACAGGAATCAAGAAGCATATCATCACCATCCAACCCATCAAAAGTGAAATAGCGATTCTAAAATTCTCAAGAAAAATTGCCCAACTAAAAAACAAGGGATATTCAACCTTCTTTTCTCTAGGACATATTCTCTCTCTTCCAAACGCCCAAGTGTAATACAAGAACAACACGGACCCATTAGGGGGAAGAAGTAGGTAGACGAATAAGATTGTCCAATTAAGATGATAAAACCAAAGTCGATTGAGGCATTCTCACAAATTTAGGCCTATTCACCTCACTAGATGACTCTCCATTGGAGAAAACCACCGCTTTCTCCTTGTCTTGAGCTTTTGAAATTGTGCCAAGTGGCAACTTAATAGTTTGATTACCAATGTTTCCTAGAGCCTTAGCATGAGCTCCACTATTGCTAGGGTTTCAATTATTTATAAGATTCCTAACTCTAGTCCACCCTTCCTTTTTAGGAAGAGGAGCCTTAGAAGGCCGATAAGTGAGCTTGCTACATGGTGAGACCATGGGACAATCCATGATCTCGTGATTGGAGGATTGACATCTAATGCAAGTGTTTGGAAAATTAAGATGGACTCATTGGATATGATGCATTTGACCAATCTAAATGTTCATAGATTATTTTAAATCTTTAGAGAGGTCAACCTTGACAAAAACTTGCTTTTGAGGAAGAGAGGAGAAGAAATTGTTTGAATCGACACAAAGAACTTTTCCAAGCGAGCCAACAATAGTGGTCAAGAAATTCTAGCATGGTAAAAGCAAACCCAAGAATTCCACCCAAACAAGGACACAAAGAGCCCTTTCTTTAGAGACAACAAAGTCTTGAGTCTAGGATTGTAAAACCAAAAAGGGAAGCACAAACAAACCAAGGTACATGTTTAAGAATGGCTTCTGCATGACTAGCTTCAACAAAGTGAAACAAGAAAAACCCCTGAGTGAGATTTGGACAGCCTCAAAGTAGACTCAATGTGGGGCCCAAGCCTTGTTGATCCAATCTTTAAGCATGCTTTTAGAAGGAACCCTCCCAACAAAGTATCATATTAAGTAAAATGTTCTAGGCTTCTAGCCATTTATAGGCACTATCAAATTCTAGGATGGGCAACACCACGTCCAGGGGGGATTTAGAGTTCATACCTTGTGGAACACCTTGGGGATGAACTTCTTGGGACATTTGTTTGGCGGAGCCATCCTCAAGAACCATCAAACTATCAACATCAACCAAAACGGTTGGGTTGATAAAGTTTGAGGCCACTAAGAAGGATAAGGGAATGCCACAAGTGTGGCAAACTAAAGTGCCCCACGATTAATGCAAAGTGATGAATTTTCTTGTGAAAAGACACAGTATGACATCACAAAAACCAAGACAACACAAGGCTAAGACCAAAACCCTAGCAGAGCCCATCTTGCTTAAGATTTGATAAAAATATGGTCATGCACACAAATCTGCTATGCATCACCATAAACTACTACGAACCTCAAGGAACTTCTTGTTTTAATACCAATTGATTTGTAATTGACTGCAAAACTATGCTTGTGTAAATTAGTGATCAAACAATTTTTAACCATACTATGCTACTTGAATCTCAATTCAAATGACAATGGAATTCTTCACAAAGTAGTGTTACAATATGCAATCTAATTGGAAAGATAGCTAGATATAGGCATCAGTATAGATAGAGACAGTGTTTTTGAGGAAAAATAGTTAGAAGTCACAATTGCACATCTCTAAACATTTCCTTCAAATGAAAACAATTACAAGTGTGAGAAACTCACTCCATGCACACACTCTATGTGATTGTGCTTGTAGATTGCTCTCAATCCTCCAATTGATGGTGAATCCACTATGAAATAAACCCAACCATAACTTTTGCATACGGACTTGAATCAGAGTGCTGTTTTTTTTAAGTGCATAACTTTTCAAGAGGAACCTAAAAGTGTAAAAATGTTCAAATTTTGGTGCCACCAAAGTACTATTTTTGGTCTTGAAATACAACCACATCTACGAAGCCAAAACCGTGTCCATCCACTCCAAACAAACATTGAACTTGAACAAATAAACTTGGTGATGAACTAGATCTATTCACAAATCAGTGCTTGAAACCTACACAGAGGGAATATGGACTTGGGCTAAAGCTTCAAATCATCACAAATTTTGCAGAACTTACATAGATTAAACCCTAACACAGGTTATAGCTTCAGTATGACTTTAGATTTGGCACAAACTGCACAAAGGAAACTCTAACTCATATCAGCATCTTCAATTTTGCATACAATTCATAGAGAAAAGCCTGATTCATTTTTTAATTTCAGTATAACCTTACGTTTTGCAAAAGGCCATGGAATCTTTTAACAAAGCTCCTTGCTACATTCTCTTGTGATGGTGCAGGTAGAAAAGGTACAAAATGCCAAAAGGCAACACACTCGAAGCAGGACAAGGTATTTCTTTTTTTAAAGGTACTCCTAAAAATCTATTGCTTCTCTCGTGGGTCTAGAAGTGGTAGCTACTAGGTCTAGGGATGCAGATTTTTTATGAATAAGGGCTCGCAGACTAAAACCAAGGAGATGTTAAAACCACTCAAATACTTTTAAGTTGTCGCCAGTTTTAGTTTTGGGGGAGTAAGCATTGGAAGGAGAAGATTACTCTAAAAATCGTTTGATACGTAGTTTCAATTGTTTGTGGCTCAGTGTCCTTCAAATGCACAAATGGATGTCAATTAGTTGGAGGCTACATATGGAGAGCCATCTAGAAATTTACCCATTTGCATAAGGCTTTATTATTGTAGTGTTTGAATCCTCCAAGGATAGAGACTTTAATCTTAATGATCAGGTTTAGATCTGGGGGAAGCATTCACTCCTCATGAAGCCATGGTTTCCAGATTTCAACCCTTTGACAGAATCTGTCGAAGTCGTGTCAATTTGGGTTAGGTTCCCAAACCTCTATCTCCAGTTTTGGATTGATTCTTGCTTGATGGTAATTGAAAGCTCCCTAGGAAGATTTCCATCAATAGATATGGCAACTTCTACTTTCTCCCATACTACCTTTGCCTTCATTCAGTTTGAGCTAGATTTTTTGAAAGACCGCCCAGCATATATTGTGCTCAAAGTGGCATATCGCTTGAGGAAGCAGCTCATGGATTATGAAGGTCTTGCTTTCTGTTGTTGCACTTGCAGGTGCTATCAAATGGACCATGTTGCCGTAGACTGTTCTAGCCTCACAGAAATTTGCTAGTCAAGCATCTTGGTGGAGAGATGCTCTTCCCCACCATTTTACAGTCCTAGATTCTTTGAAGGAATCTACATATATTCAAAGCCCTCTCAGGTAGCTACTGCTATTACAGAGCCCTCTTTTGGGGCTCCTCAAAATCCTTCTTTGTCTTCAGAGATGTTAACTGAGAAAGCTCCTTTGGTGGATGAAGTTATTCCCACATCCCCTTCAGCTCACACTGTGGAGGCTCCTTTAATCATTGTCTTCTAAGAAATTAAATGAGGAGGCTCCTTTGCTGGAAGAATTTTCTCCTCCATACCCTCCAGCAAAAGAGGGCTCCTTAAAATCCTTCTTTGTCTTCTGAGATGTTAAATGAGAAGGCTCCTTTAGTGGATGAATTTATTCCCACATCCCCTTCAACTCATGCTGCGGAGGCTCTTTTAATTCTTTTATTGTCTTCTAAGAAATTCAATGAGGTGGCTCCTTTGCTGGATGAATTTTCTCCTCCATCCCCTCCAGCTCATGCTGTGGAGACTGCAATTCAGCCTCAAATGTTTCTTTGGCGCAGCAGCAGAATCTTACATTGTGGGATCGACCAGATTTGTATCCTTTAGCAGCGGTGGATAGGACTTTGGTTTCCAATCAGAAGTCTGACAAAAATTAGAATATTTAATTCTTATATGCTTTAGATCTAGTGGTAAAAAGTCGAAAGGCTTACTGTGATAGTTCTTATCCAGCATCATGTAGTGTCTAAAATTTCAAGAAAAAGGGCCCCAATAGAATGCTCACTGATTAATCAAAAGGAAAAATTAAGTTTTGCAAAAGTGAAATGAATATGTCCTGTCTCTGGTAATATCCAGGATTGTCTTTTACTATGCTAAAAATACAAGAAGAAACCTGGCTAAGAAGTTGGATCAGAACCTCAGAATGATGTTTCAAATTTGCAAAACTTACACATAAGTCCTCACTTAGTCCAGAACTTCAACATGACCATAAGTTTACAAAACTTACACAGAGAAAACCCTACCTTAGATCATAACTTCAACTTGACCTTAAGTTTTGCAAAACCCACACATAATGGATCCTGACTCGGGTTATAACTTCAATATTACCTTAAATCTTGCAAAAATATACTGCTGTGAAAACCCCAATTTATATCAGAACTCAAATACAAGCTTAAATTTTGCTAAGATTATGCACACGAAATCCTAAC